>OY977935.1:100000-700000 GCA_963854355.1 Epinotia brunnichana | reverse complement strand
TCTTGAATCACTCAATCTATTAAAAAAAACTGCATCAAAATCCGTTGCATAGTTTTAAACATCTAAGCATACATAGGGGCAGACAGACAGACAGCGGGAAGCGACTTTGTTTCATACTATGTAGTGATTAACTGATTAACAATGTTACACCTGAAACTCGTGAAGGTTGTATAAAATAAAAAAAAGGTTTACTACAAGTTATGATAATTCCGGGAACAAGCCCACAAAGCGTCACTTCACTGAGCCGGTGCACGGTGGCCGGCGAGCTACGCCATATTATTATTATTCATTTATTTCGAACCATTTAGTCCATACACACATTATACACAATGAAATAAAATAAGGATTAAAATTACAAATATGCATTATTATAAACATTACAATATAAACAAAAATTAAATAAATATTGAAATCTCAAAAAACTATCAGACTATTAGCCATACTCGTATGCATGGCGTTCCAACGTCCCACCATCGGACAATCCAATCTGTCAATAATGGTGTTCAGCAGGCTGCTGGCAATATTGCCGGTTGGCACGAGCGCACCCGTTCGGCCGTTTTTTGGCCGAAACCGAGACTACGGCCGAAACTGACCGAAACCAAAACCGAACCTTCGGTCGGACACTACTTTTAAGTAAGGTAAACGTCCCAGTACTCGACGTTGCACTAGTATATGACATGGGCACTTTATGTCATAGCAATATGGGTTAAATTCCAACTAAGGGGATTTTTATTCCTTCGAATTTTCAATGGAGCTGGCTTTTGACATACGTATGTAAGTGTCGGTGACAACACAATAATAATATAATTTCACCACCGAGCGGATCTGATGATTTACAAAGAGGGCGGGCTTTTTTTTTAACAGCACGGTAAACCCCTCGTGAAACGGTTGCGCAAAAAAGTACACTCAGCAATAGAACATGTAAAATACTGAATTTGAGAAAGATTGTACCATTATATTTCAGTGAGATCAAAGATCAAATAAAAATGATTCAGTAGAGCTTCCTCGCGTCCCTCTCCTGAGGAATGAGAAAAACATACAAATTATTCCTTCCTTTACGTCGTCACTAACTTAATTGTGCTTCGTGAGCCACTAATACGAGCGATCTCGTCTGAAACACCACTTTGAATCTTATCCCGTCGACATAAGTTCCAGATTATATTGCAGCGGTCTTGTGGGATGTAACACAAATCTTTTCTTACAATAATTGGCGAGAGGCCAAAAGGCATGCAAACAAATTTATAGAGCGAACAAATAGAGGGGGCAACTGACAAGTGACTAGCGAGAGTGTCAACATCGTATATAAGAGCCTAGCTCTTGACGGTGGAGTGATCGCCATTCTGTTCGGTTCTCTGCCAATGTTAATTACTCTATTCGTATATTAAGGAATATTAATTAGGATTATTTTACAAAAAAAGGCTGTTAAATGTGTTGAAAAGGCAAAGCCTTTCGACCACTGCCATCCCATATTTGTGAAGCATGGAATACTGACAGTGATATCTTTACATATATTTAGTGTGTAACTTTGTTCATAAAAATAAGTCTAGATTTGCATGTAAAAGCTAACAATACTAACGAGTAGACGTGTGACTTGTTTACTCATATACTACATCTGAATATATAGGTAGACCACTTAGATACTTACTTGACTCTGACATTCAGCTAACACCTGAATGAAAAATACTATGTACATATTAGAAGAAGTCGAATATATAATCGAATTCTAATTTACAATTTCTTAAATGATGAGTGATGACCTAAATTAATGAATTTTCTAAAAACTTAAAAATATTTTTGATGACCATACTATTTTATAATTTAAAAATGTTACTGATAACTTTAGTTTTTGATTTAATTTTTTATTAGTTTAAGATATTGCATGCCATATTGTGGTGGAACATGCATTCATGTGAAATATTGTATCTCACTGACATGTACCTACTCTTAACACCTGTGTATAATTATGTTCTCGCAAAATACACCCACTTGCCTTCTACATCGGAGTATAATGTTTTTAACCAGCTACTATATAGTCTCGTCGGAACCCGCTTCCTCAGCCGTCTGCTAATACTGAATGCACCTGCTCTGTATCAAGAGAATGCCTATTTGATGGTTCATCATCATCATCATCATATCAGCCGAAAGACATCCACTGCTGAATTTAGGCCTCCCCCAAAGAGTGCCACAATGGCCGGTCGTGCGCCACCCGCATCCAGCGGACTCCTGCGACCTTTACCAGGTCATCAGTCCACCTTGGGGGGGGGGGGGGGGGTACCCACGCCGCGCTTTCCGGTACGTGGTCGCCACTCAAGAACCTTTCCGCCCCAGCGGCCATCGGTTCTACGTGCAAAGTGCCCCGCCCACTGCCACTTAAGTTTAGTCATTTCAAGGCTGTGGCTATTTGATGGTTAGTTGTTCAAAATACGCGATACAAGTTGGTGCCGTTTATTGTACGAGTATTATTCTCACCGAACGGATCGGGCTGGAGCGCGCCTGACCGCATTTTACAAGTTGCCAAAGGAATTTGAATCTTTAATACAGACGTTACATTTCATATTTGAGTGGATTTTCGGCCGGTCGGCTCCTCGTAGACGTGGACGGCTGCGCTCGGCTGTCCTCGCATCTGACCGGCTCCGTCCGGCTTAAATAAATAAAATAAAAATCATTTATTTCAGACTCATAGAATCCATATGTTTGTTAGTACGTAAAATAATTTAAAAGCTAAGTGTTAGTAGGCAAAAAAGATAGGTATAATTTGTACGCTGACAGGCACTGTATCGTTTAGGGCAAAACTCAAAGTTATTTTACCCTCCCCGTCACAATCCCAACGTCCTTCCAATATCCTCAGAATGCTGTTCTCACTTCATCTCACTCGTCTCAGCAGCGAGGCGACCCTCTTGCGTATGATGGCACGGAAGCCATCAGTGTGCGCTTCGGCAAACATGCCTGACGCACTGCAGTGACGAGGCAGCTTGAACAGCATCCTGAAGATATTGTTGAATTGTACACGTAACGCATTTGTAGGCTAGCTATGTATGCCTCATCCATAGACTGCATGCGTTAAAAGACTTTTGCCTACTGCACTCTATTGAAACGCGGTCGGGTGCTCGCGTCAACGCTCATCCGTTGCGATGCGGCGCCACGCGACCCGGCGGGGCCCGTTCGGAAGGAAACGTACAAGAGGTCTGTCGGGTCAGCCACGACTTCGCAGCGGCGGCAGTAGCAGCGGTGCCCCATAGTACTGATTACCATCAGGCAGGCCGTAAGCTTGTTTGCCACCGTCGTTGTATAAAAAAAAGTAGGGATCGAAGAGAACGCGCTCCGATGTCTCGCTCCCACGTACCGCTGCCACTCTAAGTCGTGATTGAGCCCTCGAGGTAGATGTCGCTACAAGACTCCCTTGGGCGTAATAAAAGGGAATTGGTTGCAAACATTCGTTCAACCAAGCGCGGTTTGGATAGCTCAGTTGGTGAGAGACACTGGCCACGTATGCTAGGGGTGATTGGTTTGAATCCAATGTTTGAAGTGGATACTTCTTTGCTCGCGTTCTTGTATAGGTGTGCAGTTCAAAATGACGTCCGTAATAACTTTTTTGTAAAGAAGCCTAATCTGATTTCAAATAATTGTTTGCTACATGTTTTAATCCTTCTTTATTTGCTATTAGTTTTAATCACAAATTGTTATTTAGTTTATGACGCGGACATGAAAATAATGTTGAAGAGCGTATTTCAAAAAAAGTGTACAAAGCTATTTGTTTTTCAGAATTCGTTTTTTTTTGGTTTCCTTACTCAGAATCTTTGATACCATCGATCCTCATACAAGAAAAAAAGTGTCCTAAATATTCCATTCCAGATCGTCACATTTTTGTATGCAGTCTTTTTTTATTTATATGGTCGTGACGCACTGGAAGAAAAACTTAGGTACATAGTAAAATCTGGGGCACATTTTTTCTTGTATGAGGATCGATAGTATCAACGATTCTGAGTAAGAAAAATCAAAAAATTTCGAATTCTGAAAAAAAAAGCTTTGTACACTTTTTTTGAAAAACTCCCTGAAATGACCGCCATTTTCAGTGTATCGCGAGTCAAATGAGCTACGTCAGTCAATGTTGCCATATATACCGATTTATCTGTACTTATACAGGTTTTAGTGAATTAATTCAGATATATATTTTACGGGTACAGCCAACAAAGAAGTATCCATGGATTTTATCTCCGACACAAACCGCTTATTTTTAAAGATTGTGGTTTTCGATAGCAGAAGTTACCGCTTCATACAAAATTAGCAGTAAACTTGTAGGTATCTGAAACATTTCGCCAGCGTGGCGACCTCTGAAACGTCGTCATCCAAAGTGCACACTCGTCCGCTCAACGCTGCCCCATGTTACCCTCCATACATTTCACATATATACACATTTCACCGCTTCCAACTCGCGCCGCTTCCAAATCCCCAGTTCCATTACGATTCATGCCATCTCGCACAATTAACCGCACAAGTAATGCAGCCGATGCACTGCCCAGGCCAAATGTTGGCCAACTTGTGCCGAACACTGTACGCCTAAGCGTGATGTGTGAACTGCACTGTGCAGTAGACTCAATGTCGAGTAAATAATGTGGGAGCTAAACCATTGCCATTAGTAAAGCTCGCGATTGTTTATTAGGGGTGTAGACACTAAATAAAATAATCAATAATGTTGCATTTTCACGAAAAAGGATTAAAAATGTAGTCACACAGTAATAATCACAAGGTTATAAGCGTCCAAAGTTTTAAGAACGGGTATGTTCTGTCCCTTCTCCGCAAAACGCATCTGCATATGAAACGATCGTCATTAACTATGACGCTAGACGATCGTGACGTCACGATCCTGGAGCGTTTTCTCTCTCTAACATGCAGGCAACATTGAAACGGTTGCAGCTCCATAATTTTTTGAGATATTCGAATGGGATTTTCGTCATTAGGCATATTTTTTTGCCTTCTTTCTTTTGAAGTAATAATGAATTTTGAGTCAACACCCATATTGAACGAGCGACCGAAGCGAACAAAGTTGTCCGTTTCAGCTTGGCAAAATTACGTCTGTCAGGCTGATCGCCACGAGTGGAGACCACGGTAGCTATAGTATTCCTGAGTTCGCAGCTCGCAGGTTCAAATCCCGCTCGTGGCGAATAATTTTTCACTTTGATTGAAATTTAGAACTTCGTTAGTAGACGTTTTCATACAATTCGACAAATAGATAATGTAATGACTTTTTATTTATACTAAGCCACTATTCAAACACATTGAAAGCGACATAATAGTCCTACTTTTCAAAAGGCCGTGTAGCGAAGCGTTCAACTTTAATTGCAAAGATGCTTACAGGTTCAAGCTCTATATACAGGGTGGAAAGATAAGTCGGGCCCTGGAGGGAAACTACCTTAAATCCTTAAGTTGGCTCATTTTACTTAAAGGAGACATTCCTTTATTTTTAAAAAGAAACAAAACTGCATTCATCGATTTTCAAAAAAGCCTCACACACGGCCGGAAATCGAACCTGGTCGAATCTGTCTAAAAATCTGAGTTATTTTTTTTGCGTAAATAAATAGTCTAGAACTAGATGTATGGAACACTTGTTGCTAAGGAACCCTGTATCTACAATTACAGGAAAAAGCCGAATTTCACAGTTTAAATACGGAAATGGATCTCCTCGTACAAACAGTATTAGGTACATACTGTTTGTACGAGGAGATCCATCATCATCCTAATATGGGTACCTAAGTATGGGAATGATATTTTATTACAGTTTTGAAAATATTGATGTAAATGATGAAAATAAATAATTAATACTACGAATTTCCAATTTCGTCTAGTTTCAGATGTCACATCTCCCCATACTTACATACAGACATACTAAGCGGGTTAGTATGGGAAGGTCCATTTCCGTACATTAAACTATGAAATTCAACATTTTCCTGTGATTGCAGATACTGAGTTCCTTAGCAACAATAATTCCTTACACCTAGAACTATTAATTAACGCAAAAAAACGAACTCAGATTTTTAGACAGATTCGACCGGGTTCGATTCCCTGCCGTGTGTGAGGCTTTTTTGAAAATCTTTGAATGCAGTTTTGTTTCATTTTAAAAATAAAGGAATGTCTTCTTTAAGTAAAATGAGCCAGTTTCAGAATTTAAGGTAATTTCCCTCCAGGGCCCGTCTTATCTTTCCACCCTGTATATCCGTACAGTAAGTAACAAAAGTCATATACCACTTGTCGACTCTAGTATTTCTACATTACGCCACAGAATACCTAAATAATAGTACCTAAAGGTACAGGAGGTCCACTGCCTAAGAGATGACGTTAGCTGTCATTTACTTGCAATAGTTAAGCATAGGCATATATTAGTAGTTGTTGACGTACCGCATAACTGAACATCCAAAATTATAACTATTTTAGTTCCTATGTGTGTTATCGCAATGATCATTAATTTTGGAAATAATGATCATCATCATCATATCAGCCGAAAGACGTCCACTGCTGGACATAGGCCTCCCCCAAAGAGTGCCAAAATGACCGGTCCTGCGCCACCCGCATCCAGCGGACTCCCGCGACCTTTACCAGGTCACCAGTCCACCTGAAATAATGATTTGATATGATAAACGTATGGGTTTAATGAAAAAAAAAATTTGAGTTTTAATTTTAACAATGGGGAATCCCCAAAATGTATTTTTTTTTTTTTCTATTTTTGTGTGAATATCTTAATGCGGTTCACAGAATACATCTACTTACCAAGTTTCAACAGTAGGTATAGTTCTAATAGTTTCGAAAAAAAGTGGCTGTGACATACGGACGGACAGACAGGCAGACAGACATACATGATGAATCCATAAGGGTACCGTTTTTTGCCATTTGCAAATCATTAAGCAATTTTCACTCGATAGAAAAAAATCACGAACATAGGTCTAAAATACACTTCGTAACAAATTATGCACAAAAGCTAAACATGTTAAAATTGGTTCTGAAAATTGGCAACATCATGTTTGAGGGAACTTAGTGATTATTATTTATTTATTTCAACGCACAAAAAAATAAAATGAAAAAAACATGATATCTGCGCTTCCGAACATGCACTTCCATCTTGCCCACGCGTATGCTCAGTGAGAGGGAGAGAAGACCATGAACCTACGGCGCCTTAACAGCTAATGATAAGTTTACTATTGTCCGCCGCGGCCAGGCTGCGCAAGTCTGTGAGAGCATCCTATATACACATAACGGTGTGGATGCATTGACAGCTTCTATGGTCATATGTTTTACCAAAGAGAATATTGAATACTAGCCCCGATGCAGAAGAGTTCGTCCAGTAATTAACAACTATTACATTTATTTTGATATCTATTACATGCTTAGATCAAACGACTTAGTAATATGAAAAATATTAGTAATGTTTAATGTAGTTTATTTTCGTTGTTAAATAGAAACCCTAAAATGTTTTTATTGTAGAAAAAAAGGGCACTTAAAAACTAAATAATAAATAAATAAATAAATGATTTATTTCACAAAAACAAATTACTCACACATTTTATTACTTATAGGATTATAAACAAATATTTACAACAAATATAAATATAAAAAAAAGAATGGATGGTTGTATGTAGAGAGTAGAGAGGGGTTAGGGAGGGGTTAGGGGGCGATGTTGGGTAGAGCTGCCCCGACGTTGAGGCCGAAAAAACACTTGTTACATGATATTATGGGTTATATCCATCAGACTCCAAACTAGACTTAAGCCTGTATCTTGGCAGTCTGCGAGTGCGAAAAAAAAATACAAGATTTACAGGAGTGTTAAGGAGATGTAGGTACTTAGTTATATAGTTTAGATAAACTATTGTCAAATTCAAATTGTGGTCTCCAACTGCACTTATTGACTCATGAGCTCGAAGCAGAACCGTCAGCATATAGCTTTGTCGTGTCGCTTTCTCTAGTAATGGCCTTTTTTTCGCCTGTTGAATTCGCTACCGAAATAGTATGAAAAAAAAACCGCAAAATTTCTTGGGCTCGTAAAAGTTGTGTCCTTATATTTTAATTGTGTTAATGTGGAATATTTTCATAAATAATGGAACTATGATACAACTAGTATTAAAAGGTATTGAATTTTTATCGAAAACATTATTTACTTACAAATGGGAGAACCTACAAAACTGCTCTGACTAGACGAAAACATATGCATCGGGGCTAGTATACAGGTTGTGGCCAGTTATAGGAGCAAATATTCAAAAGGACGACTCCCTTACAGCATTTGCAGTAATTGTGTCCATTCATTTATTTATTTTTTGGTTTTGGAGAAGTTTCGATTAAAAGTTATGACCTCCAAGTAATGTATCTTGCAATGAGTCATAATAGTTTTCCATTTTTGTTATCAAAAGATATTTTTTTTTAGTGTTTATGAAATAAAAAGTTACTTATTGCACTCCAGAAGAGTAAAAAAATACAAGTAAACTATTTTCAAGAAAAAAAATTTTTTTTTCCAAATTAAACCACATTGAAATACTTGTTCACTACCTAGCTTAATAATCTACAGTTTAATTTTTTGCTCCTGTTACAGGCCACAACCTGTATATAGATGTTTTACGTCTAAGACAGACGTCAAAATTATCAAGATAATCTTCGTTTCCCGCCAAAATGACTGACATAGGCCTGATTAGGGTGCAAAAGTGGTAGACCACTTTCTTGGCTGACTGTACCCAAAAACATCTGAGTCTAGTACTCCCTCAAATCCAACGACATTTTCCTTCCAGAGTCTATACTTTATAGTGTTCAGATATTTATAAACACCTAGTCCGCCCCGATTAATGGCGACGCTACATGCCATAATACCGTATTAAATATGCGGTGCCGGTACCGCGGCAATATCGGTACCGATAATATTCCAAACTTGGGTAAGGCTCATTTCCACGGAGTAAGTAAACTGCTTTAGATAAAGCGAGTGCTATCTTAATGTAACGTCTAACAAGCGCGTGTAACTTCGAGCGTTTAATTTTACATCCCCCTTGGTTGTATTTCTTGGCCACATAAGACGTGAATTTTGTACACCATGGACGGTAAAGAAAGTCTCTGATTCATGTATAATACTCTCACGGTTTGCACACATGTTGAAAGGATCACTTTTTATATCTTTCGGACGTTTCGACGCGGCTTGCACCGCCCAATGGTCTCAGATGACTGATGTCTCAGCATGTTTCCAATGTTGATGTCTCAGCAAGTTTGCAAGTCCACAAGCCTACATATGTGGCGTGTAACTCCGAACATTTTCCACTGCCTACCCCTTCATTATGTTATTGTAACTGTGATTTTTGGGGCAAGACAGAAGGCTCACAGTCCGTGCACGGTTAGATCCTGGGGTTTCAGTTTCTAAATCTTAAAATGTGGATCAATCTATTTTTTTTTCTCTTATTCTGTCCCGGTAAGCCAGAAGACAATAGTGACAATAATATAGTTAAGTCTCCTAACATTATTAGAAGATACCTTATCATAAAGCCTGCAACACACAGGCGCGGCCTGCGGTGGCGCTAAAACACATTTAAACCACATCAAACTTTATTAGTAAAGAGTTTTATTAGGAGACGCAACCATGGTAACGAAAAAGAAATAGTAGTTGATTGGCCCATCTACATAAATGTGGAGGATTTTTATAGAGTTTAGTAGTTAAATGCTATACAACGTGTTCATGACAATTTCCGTTGATTGCAAGGAGGGAGGGGGGTTGGGGGGGGGGGGGGGGGGGGGGTGGGAGTTTAGATCAAATAAAGAGTTAATTTACCCAAGAAAGAAGTATCTTAACTCTTACTGTTATCAAGATATTCAATGTTTAATTTTATCAGTTTTGCAGATTTAACCGGTGTAAATGGCTATTAACTGTGACTTCATAACAGCTTTTTTAAATTTTGTAAGGTATACACTACAAGAAGGTTTACTTAGAGAGTTCGTTCGATATTACATATTTTATGCATACTTACATATTTTTTTATTTCATGTGTTTCAAGACCCTTGTACAATAAGACAATAACCGTTAATGCTACATTAAATGAATTTGTACAAAAATCGAATAAAAATAATTTCAGTATTGTTTTCCCTCAAGAAATAATTATGTTAATTTGTTTCTGTGAATGTACTCTGCAATATGCCGAAGATAACGGAAATTCCCAGGAACAGCCTGTATACTCGTAGTGTAGCCCCAGATGTCCGTTGAGAACATGCTGAGAATAAATAACACTTTGCCAAAATATTTTGTTGTTAAGTACTTACCTAGGATAAAACCAGGATTCTAATGATAACTCACACATTTAAAGCATTTAGTTTTGATAGAAAAACTGATACAAACCGAAAGACAGAAAAAATACACCCTTTTAGAGCAGTCGTGTATGGTATGAGCCGTCGTCAGTGAATGAACTCGTGTAAATGCGGCGTTGTGTCTAAACGAGCGGTTAAACGATGCCAGTCTGTATTCAATATCTAGGTACGAAACTATTACCCACTATTATATGGATGCAGAATATATGAGCTAGGTACCTACTACGTCTATATTCATTTTGTTGATAATATAACTAATATCCAGGATGAATCTAGATCGTGAATCGTAATATCTTTATAAAGTAAATAGCAGTCCTCACGGCTCCGCCCGCGTATTACAGAAAATACAGGCGAAGTTGCGGGGTAAAATATACATATATACCTACAGGTAAAATATTTTTTGAAATCGGTTAAGTGGTTCTGGGGGTACCCCTATAATTGGAACAAGCTGGAAAAAGCTCTTCGTAACATTACAAGATAATGTAATCATTATAATATAAATCATTGAAAACAAACCTTTTTCTAAACAGTTTATGTGTACGGTAGGTTAACTTCGACAAAAGTTGTATACATACAAGCGCTCCAAAGTAGGTCAAACCACAAACCGCAACGCTGAAGTGATTTCAGTCCCTATCACAATCATTTACTAACGCTACGGCAGCTTTTGGTCAAATCTTCCAAAATCACCATCGAATCCAATACTGATTAGCAGCGAGACGAGTATAGTCCGGGAGACTTTCTGTAGCCCCAGCGGCTGACACCACAGGCTGATGGTTGTAAATAGTATTATACGCCAAGTCTTGCAGATCTGTCGGTTCCAACGAGTGCAACGCTTGCGCGTACTCCGCTATCGTCGGTCTCATGCATCGGTATAGAATCTCTTTCCCCATGGATACGCTTGAGTTGAAAACGCCGGTTCTATCCCTACACAGTTCCAGAAGCGTCGCTCTTTTTGCTCGGTCCACATCGCTCTTGCGCAGCATACAGCTCATGGACCTTATGACATCCTGCCAGTTCTGGACGAAGTCTTCACAGTCCATCTTCCCGCAGACGAAGTAAACTCCCCACAGACCCACGTCCCCAAACGTTATGTAGAAGCTCTCGAAGCTCTTACAGAGTTCCGTGTCAGTACAACGCATGGCTAACTCTGGCCACGTCCCGATCACAGTGACAGATTTGTTCCATGAACCTATTATGTGCTTTAGTACAAGCATGGACAAGTAATCCTTGCTAAGGAATCCTGGAGCCTCAAAAGCTACGGCTACGTAAGCGAAGTCCCTTGAATCGTCACGGTAAACGACGGACGAGGCGGTGTAGCGAGTCCCTCCGCGATCCGAGCATTCCTGGGTGGCCGTCATACAGCCAAGGGTGCCATTCACGGTACCTACCATATACCCGTTTGAAACGGGCCCCACAGTCGAGAAAACGAGCCTCCACGGCTGGTACTGATAAGCCATATATGACAGAGAAGAGGCGGCGTCAAATGAGGCTATTCTCCTTGTTGAGCCGACCACTTTCTGACCTAAAGACGTTCCCTGAAACGCCGTTTGAACCAAGTTCTCAAATACCAGCTTTTTGTAATTCCTGTCAGCATCTATCATTTCTAGGCAGATGCTTTCTCTTTCACGTTCAATTTCAACAGGATCCATTATTAGCTGGCAAACGATTCCGCAGAGTAAGCCTGTAGCGAACTTGATGTATTCTGGAACACAAGTCACTGAGAATCGTTGGTACTCATGTGTGGTTTTAGCGTCGAGGCGCGACCCCGTCTGGAGAGCGAACGCTTCTAAACAAGATTTAGACAAGCTGGTGGTACCTTTGAAGGCCATGTGTTCTATGAAGTAATTTATCCCGTTGTATCTAGGCAGCTCGTATCGGGGCCCTGTTTGGATGAAGAGGGAGATACAGGCGAGAGGAGAGTCTGTCTGTTCCGTGGCTACTCTAATACCATTGTTGAGAGTTGCCCATACCGATTCGTTTTCCGTCACCGAGGTTTCGTAATTAGTGCTGCACGTGGACCGTTTGTACAATGGCAACCGGTGTAGTTTTAAAAGGTTCCTGGTAAACATTGTTTTCTGGATTATCGTGGTCTTGTTTCTTAAGTGCGTGACAGTGATCTGTCAATTGTTACTTTATTAAAGAGTATAATAAAATAAGTTGTACTATGGTTGTACTTGATGCGTCAAATCCGGTAGTTCTGATCAAATTCTGATTTTTTGCAGACTTGTTTATGACGTTGGCCCAATGAATAATCCAAGTTTGAGACCTCGAGCGCCGAACACAACTTTGTCAAAAATCGTAAATACCGCGAAGTCCCTAAAGGACTCTTTTTTTTTTTTTTTTTTTTTTTTTTTTTTTTTTTTTTTTTTTTTTTTTTTTTTTTATGGCAATCGTCATTAGACATTCCTGCCAGCTTCACGTCAAAAATCGAACGATATGGAAAACGGTAATAAAGCCAAAAGTTGAAAGTAAAAAAAGGAAAGGGAGGATAATCGAGTTACAATTTTAGCTTATTAGTTGTTAAAAAGTTTGCAAGTAAACGAAAAATAGCGGGGTTAGGGTCCAAAAGAGAGGGCATATGGGTGGGGAAAGGGGAAACTCATTTTTGATAGAACCTTTTCACCACTCAATATATATATATTTCTCTATGGACTAAACTTGGTGTCATTGTGTCATAGTGGGCTTGCGGCTCGTGTAGTGAATGCTTGGCTTTACATTGCATTTAGGCCTGCACCACACTACAGGTTCTTCCGTCGAATCCGGTTCTTTTTTACGGTTTTGGTGTCAAGGCACTCCAAGGCACCACAAATTGATCAGAATCGCCTCCGAATGATCCCAAAGCAAAGCCAGATCCAGGAACCGAGGTTACCGGATCAGGTTACTTGACACACTTCAAGACATTTCATTCATTTTGTTTTTATCCATATTACGCACTAGCCTTCTATAATTTTACCTACAAGGTCACGGAGTATAACTCACTTAAAAAAGCGTATTTTTATTCTAAATGTATCTCTTAAAGCTCTCCGGAACCACTTAACGTAAAGGATGGCCGCGGGGGACGAAAATATAATGCGTACCTACCTACCCTTTCAGGGCATCTGCAATTTAGATTAACACTCGAAAATGTTTGCTCACAACACAACACAAAGTAGGAAATAGCTGACAGATAATAAAAAGAGTGTTATATACACTCAAGAGCAAAAGTTTCGGGTCACCCTAAATTAAATAACCGCAATAGGATTTTTTTTATATTTTACATTTACACTAGTCTTATTGACTTAATAAACTATTCTTCGTAATACCCAAATGTATTAGCAATTTCCGGGATCCTATCATAAAAATATCAACATCCAAAAATGACATTTTTTGCGATATCTCGCTCCGTTAACGTTAATTTTTTCATGGGTTTTTACGAGTCCGATTTAAACCTGGTAACGTGTTTTTTTTTTACTGTTATTTCTGCAGATTAGATGTAAAATTTAATAAAGATCATGACAGGGTTAAAAAACTTTACAACTTTGCACTATTTTAGGAAATATGACGGTATTTCATAGACCCGAAACTTTTGCTCTTGAGTGTAATTTTCAAAAGCAGTACACTAGAAAATGTTTGCTTACAACAGAAGCATAGGATGTCGGAGAATAAACAAAGTATACGTATTGAAGTAAAGTAAAGTAAAGTAAAGTTTATTTGTAAAGCATAGGTAACAAAGATGGTTCAATAGTAATATGTGTATCACTATGTTTTGCCATTTAGGCATACAAAGCAAGCAGCATGTATTACATACTTTTATATAGATAGTCTTAATTATAAATTATGTTTCGCTAATTACCGTTTATTTAAAAAAGCAAGTTGAATAATTTAAAAAAGCTGAAGATTCTGTGGATGCTGTCTAGTCATATCAACCTGTAGTTTTATTTTGTTTATTTGTTTAGTGTCCAACCGAAGGATCAATCAAAAAATCATGTTGCGGCCGTAGTTTCGGTTTCGGCTAAAAACGGCCGAAACATTCGGCCCGGCCAAAAGCTAAGAAGCTACCTTCGGGTGCGCTCGTGCCAACCGGCAATATGCCGTAGCTCGACGGCCAACCGGCTGAACCGGCCCAGTGAAGTGACGCTTTGTGGGCTTGTTCCCGGAATTATGGTAACTTGTAGTAAACCTTGTTTTATTTTATACAACCTACACGAGTTTCAGGTGTTACAATGTTAATATGTGTATAAAAGCGGTTTACGTCATTTCTTCAACAATTTTAATTTTCGGCAAAAAACATGTTTCGGTCGGAGACTATTTATTTGTAACCATTTCGACAAGCAAACATATATTATATTATATAGTGTCCCAAAAGTCAAGCATATGAACGGCAGTTTTTGGGGGCGTAGTCATTCTCTCATGAATATAACTATGCCAATCATTCTTATGATGCAAATATTGTTTTTTTTATGTACTATGGATTATTGTCTGCAATAATCTGATTTTATTATTATTATTATTATTTATTTGCCTCGATTCGAACGAGACTTTTTTTTCTGGAGTTTCCGAAAAAATATCGGTTCATAGTTTTGGTTACCGTGATACCTCTAAACCATAGTTTACTACTTGACCGCCACCGCAGGCCGCTCCAGTATGAACCAGGCTTTACTTATTACACGTGCCTCCACGTAAAATGTACCTTATTGACGTTGGCGCTGATGCCATTATTGCGCCGTGAGCCCGTGTATCACCACATTTGTATTAGCGCATCGTTAATAATGGCAGAAGTGCCAACAATAATAAGGTATACAAGGTACGCTTTGCCACTTTTTTCAATTTTAATTAATAAGTTTACCCTAAAAAGTTTAAAGACTTTGACATGTTGATTTAGTTCATTTTTATCAAATGAACTAAATCAACATGTCAAAGTCTTAATCGGTTCATCATCATCATCATCATACCAGCCGAAAGACGTCCACTGCTGGACATAGGCCTCCCACAAAGAGTGCCACAATGGCCGGTCCTGGGCCACCCGCATCCAGCGGACTCCCGCGACCTTTACCAGGTCATCAGTCCACCTTGTGACCCAGCCTACCCACGCCGCGACTTCCGGTACGTGGTCGCCACTCGAGAACCTTTCCGCCCCAACGGCCATTGGTTCTACGTGCAATGTGCCCCGCCCACTGCCACTTAAGTTTAGCAATTCGGACTATTCGGAGGGCTATATCGGTTACCTTGGTTCTGCTGCGGATAGCCTCATTTCTGATGCGACTTAACCGGTTAGGATTTACAATCCACAATCGCATGAATTTGAATTTTCTCTCAAATACTTGATTTTTGCGTGTTAAACATGCTTGACCTTTAGAATGTTTCAGGATCGATGAAGGTCAAAGGTCGGAGATCGAGGTGCTCGGAGGACAATGCTGAAATCGAAATTCTGAAAACGACTCACGTTTTACAGATTTATAAATCGAGAAAGAATAGATTTATTTTTGTACGTCCAGCAGCCCGCGCGGCTCCGCGCACGTATTACACAGAACGCAAGCGACGTCACGGGATTAAATATGGCCTACGAGTATGTCCATCCAATTTCAATTCTAAGTATATAGGTACTTCATCATCATCATCATATCAGCCGAAAGACGTCCACTGCTGGACATAGGCCACCCGCATCCAGCGGACTCCCGCGAATAGTCATATAGGTACTTTTACAGGTGAAATATTTTAAATCGGATGACTTGTTTCAGAGATTACCCCCCACACCGTCACAAAGCTCCACACAAACCTTACACTCTTGGCAGGCCGATCCCTCGTACCGCTTCTAAAGTCTCACATCTCACAGCCACATTTATCGTACCGCGACCGGCGTTGTACCGCAACGATTAAAGCCTCTCGCGGACTGGAGCGGCCTGGCCGCGGCGGTCAATTGTGATATTGTCACTAGCTCAAATTTACTATTGACCGCCACCGCAGGCCGCGCCGTGAACACCCTAAGTGTACGGCCTGCGCGCTGAGAGCGGGGCCCATATAAAACTAAATATCCTATCCTATATCCTATAGGTACTATATCCTATACTATTAAACGAGCAATATTTGTATATATATTTGCAATCACGTTCTTGGAAACGGCTCTAACGATTTCGATGAAATTTGGAATATAGGTGGTTACGGGGGCGAGAAATCGATCTCGATAGGTCTCATGCCCGGAAAAATTCGTTTCTCCGTATTTTCTCCATTTTTATCCGAGCGGAGCTCGGTCGCGCAGGGACTACGAGATTAATAGAGCAATATTTGTATATATATTTGCAATCACGTTCTCGGAAACGGCTCTAACGATTTCGATGCAATTTGGAATACAAGGTTTTACGGGGGTGAGAAATCGATCTAGCTAGGTCTCATGTCCGGGTAAATTCGTTTACTCCGTGTTTTCTCTGTTTTCAACCGAGCAGAGCTCGGTCGTCCAGGGACTAAAACTAATGCAATTTATATGAACGCGTTCACTCAGGTTGTACAGTCGCCATCACATGCATAGGTACACTATATGTGTTCAAAAATATCGGCACATGCACCCTAATGCCTTGAAAATAGAGGTTTGTTCCGATGTTTGTGACGTGCTTGTTTGCTCCGTTGCATGTGATGGCGACTGTAGACTAACTCTAGAAGAAAGAGTGTGTGCAATGCTGTTGAGACATGGTTTCCTGGCTGTTAAGAGTCCGCAGTAAGCTCGATTCTCCAACAAACGTAGTTACGCTCTCATTTTTTCATCACACTTGCTCGTAAAGGGTGTATTATATTTAAGTTTATAGAGCAGCCATACCTGATTTACCTCCCGCGGGGGTTATGGATTTATAACTCGCGAGGGAGTTATGAGCGTGTGTGTGATCTGATTGGTTAAAAACAAATCAAACAAATTGGTTGGCAAATCTAGTTGGCCGCGCGTCACAAGAATTCTTATCTGTGATTGGTTGAAAAAAATCTAGCAGGCCATGTGGCGCCACGCCCCCTCGCCCTCCTCAAATCTGTAAGTGAAGTTGTCAATTTCGTAAATTTTTGAGTGGTGCTCATGGTGTTCATACAACCGAAACTTAGATTTTTCTGTCTTTTGTAGTTATTTATTTCCTCGAAAATGTGATGAAAAACATTGTGTGTATCACGGGCAGTAAGGGGAAGAGAACGGGGCAGTTACAAACTCGACTCATTAAAAGCGCTCCGCCTTTGGCGTTGGGCTTCTAATAGACTCTCGTGAGTAATCACCTTCTTACGGCCCTTAATGCACAATGTACTATAAAACGACTTGCTCTGAAACTTTGTACTTAGAATTGTACCAGGTCTATAATTAGTTTATGTAGCTTCAGATACCATAGTAAAAAAAATACAGCAAATTTACGTTTTT
Organism: Epinotia brunnichana; assembly: GCA_963854355.1. Classification (NCBI taxonomy): domain Eukaryota; kingdom Metazoa; phylum Arthropoda; class Insecta; order Lepidoptera; family Tortricidae; genus Epinotia; species Epinotia brunnichana. The sequence continues at coordinate 682,320 of OY977935.1, read as the reverse complement.
CATACCAAACTTGTTTTTGCTGTATTTCGTTTGTTTTATAAACTGGAGCCATATAAACTAATTACAGACCTAGATACCCCTCATATCATTTTATATGCAAAGTTTCGTTACAATCCAACTCGTAGTTTAAAAAAAAGAACGAATCCGTTTGTATGGGAAGGTGAAATTCGGCCGAGCTTCCTGCTAAGAGTCCAAACATCGATTTTGAGAATGAGGACTATAATAGGGAACATTACGCAAAACTCTTCGTAGGTGGCGACACTAGCAGCGTTGACATTGTATCTCGTTCCCACTTGCGGTATTGTCTATGCAAGCAGCCTTGTCACTTATTTGTGTGTGAATCCTATATTCCTATACTGGTTTACTTTTAGTGGTAGTGCTGATGCCTCTGGCGGCAGAACATTGCAGTAATGTTCCCTATTAAGTACTATTATTTATTGTTTGATTTTGGTATCACCGTCCTAACCTAAGCGTAGCAAAGTAATGAATGACGAAGGATTGATTTCCTTCGGCATAATAGCGTAGTCAAGCGTTGACAACATGTTGACAATTAAAGTTGACAACCATTTCCACAATAAACGCTACGCGCGCCCTGGACCCCCAAACTGTGCCAGAACACCTGATCCGGTACTCCAAGTGTGCTGCAGGCCTTAACATGTTGCACTTGTTGACGTGAATTTTTTTTATGGATATGGCTGTGTCATCGTCATTAGCAAATCTCCTGACACTAGCCCAACATTATTTATTCTGTGCCTAAAACAAAACTTGACATTGACATAGCCGTGCTGTATTCAATATTTTTGTACGATACATTACTTTTACATTGACTGCCGTCTATCAGTCTCCTAAAAATGCAGTTTGCAGCAGCCTTGCTTCGACGGCGGTACGTGCACGTGTTCTCGTCCGTGCGGCATTACATGTACCCGCGGAGCTTCATCCAGTTCCTTAAAAACGAGAAGCCGCCGGAACACTCCCAGATGGACAACGGGCTGAACGTTGTGACACTGCAGGTGAGGGTTTCTTGCTAAAGGTCCTTATCCTTAACTCTCGTCCTGTCTCCAATAGGAGTATTCCACGGAAAAGTCCAGCGTTGTCCCGTACGAACACGAACTTTCAGAAAATCTGTAAGTTATGGAGTTTCTTTTTCTGCGACAATAGAGTCAAATTATGGTCAGAATTATATTATAATATTCCAATTCAAATTGCAAAGATAACTCTATCGACAGAGATATACACGCGTTTGTACGGGACAGCCCGTGGAATGCTCCAATACGTCCTTTTTGTAAAACATGCGCTGCTCAAAATCTTCATGCCATTTCGATTCCGTGTAGATCTATTTTAACACGACAGTGGATGGTAAGCAACAAACAACGTCCTATTGATGCTAGCGACTCCAGAGCCCCCCCCCCCCCCCCCCTTACTGATTTGAGGATTCGCTTGTGTCAACAACTAGAGACAAATATTGGGTTAGGGCGCATAACGTCCCACTCGCAGAATATCCCTTTGTCTCTTTCGCGAAATGACCCTTTCCTTAATGTCCCTTACGCAAAACGCCCCGTCTGCAAAAGGTCCCGTTCGCAAAACGTCCCTTCACATCATCATCGTCATCATCATATCAGCCGAAAGACGTCCACTGCTGGACATAGGCCTCCTCCAAAGAGTGCCACAATAACCTACTATATTACTCTTTTACATCTCACGGTTGTACAAGCGCCTCCATCTACTCATTGTACTTCTTATGGCTGCCTAGCGATGCTATTGCATGCTCTTGTATCACTATAAGTAACTTTTTTTGCTACTAAACTGCTACTGTACCACCTAGCTGTTAAAGGGTTTTTAAATATGCTACTGTTCATCTTAAGGAAATTAAATATGCTACTGTACATCTTAAGGAAGATTGTACAGCACTTGAACGACTCCTATGCAACTCCCAGGCTGTACAATGCCTGTACAAGCCGCTTGTGTGCTAGTTGGGCGTTCCTGCGCCAGGTCATCAGTCCACCTTGTGGGGGGCCTACCCACGCCGCGCCTTCCGGTACGTGGTCGCCACTCGAGAACCTTTCCGCTCCAACGGCCATAGGTTCTACGTGCAATGTGCCCCGCCTACTGCCACTTAAGTTTAGCGATTCGAATTCCCTTTACATAAATAAAGTCAATTTTGCAAAATGACCCGTTCGCCAAACGTCCCTTTCGCAAAATGACCCGTTATTGGCCATGTCTTATCCCATAAGAAGACTCCTAGTCTCTATTTAAACTAGCCTTTTCCAGACGGGACATTTTGCGAATGGGTCATTTCACAGATGGGACGTTTTACAAAAGGGGCGTTATGCAGTAGGGACTTTCAACGAAAGGGGCTTTCTCAGAAGGGACGTTTTGCGACAGGGGTGGGATCTTTTGTGAAAGGGACATTTTTCGAATGGGGTATTTTACATAAGGGACCATTTGCAGAGAAGGCGTTTTGCGAATGGGACGTAACTTTGGTGGAGGGACGTTTTGCGAACAAACCAAATACTGGTCTCTCACTCTCAAGGCAGCGCATCCTCAGGGAGCTCTTTTGACATTTCACGACCGCTCAAGAAACACACAGTCTTCGGAGCCTAACTTGGTTATATACTTCCATCCACTAAAAAATCCAAGGCAGCCGACAACTGTGCTTGATTCACTCAAGAATCTCTAACTGAACTCATCGTATCACGCTATTTCTAACTCATCCTGGTTCGCCGTCTTCCTTGTGGTCGTTCGTCGAGTACCAGCCCCCTCCAGGGGTATTATACACGATCCCAATGGTCCCTCCTTAGTTGCCTTTTAGGTACGAAAGGCGTGGGAGACGGTAGACCTATTCTTAACCAGAGGGGTAATTGCGTAACTTTTAGAACGAGCGTTGGGACAACTCAACTGTCATTTACCCATAAAAAAAAATACATTTGGTTCGACCTAACGTACGTATGAAATGTTACGCAATCAACCAGCAGGACTGTTTACACCCTCAACACATTTGCAGAAGGAATTCTGCCACGCCTGCGTGGCTATCTTTGCGGACGCGGGCTCGCGGTACGAGAACAAGTTCGAGAACGGCATCGCGCACCTGTTCGAGCATCTCATGTTCAAGGCTACTAAAAGCACCCCCAGGGACAAGATGCAGAAGATGATTAATAATATGGGTTAGTTTAGTTTGTTGTATCCTGTATTCCTGATCATAGGCCATCTTGTAACAAGGGAACTGAGTTCTATGGACAGATTGATTTGGTTCGAATATTTCCCGAAAGCTAAGAAGGGAGTGAGTGACAAGATGACGAGTGACAGAGAAGTATGAAAGAAAAGCACACGCTGCGCCGGTTCCAAGTAAATAGGATGAGAGCAGAGCAAGCGAATCATGATCAATGATTTCCCGTGCAAATTGTTTATCAGTCAACAAATGACGCTGCTTTCAAAGGAAAATAAGTTTTGGTTCTAACCATAAAGTGCAAAGAAGTGAAATGAATTAATCTTACTCGCAATTTTATTTTCATTCCTCATAGGTATCAAGCTCCACGCGTTCACGACTCGAGAGTTGGTCGCGTACTACGCCTTCTGCCAACCGTCTCAAGTTGAGCAAGTCGTCGCCCTCTTATCCGAGTGTCTCTTCGACAACGCCCTCACCAACGAAGACATCAGCCAACAGAAACACGTCATCTACGAAGAAATTATTCAGCAAGATAACAAGGCGAAATCCTTAGTATTCGACTATCTACATGCGACCGCTTTCCAAGGCACGGGATTGGCTAATAGTGTCATAGGTACAAGCAGCAACCTATACAAGATTGATCAGAACCTCATTAACCAGTATTTGTGTAGAATACTTCATCCTTGCCGCGTCTGCTTATGCGCTGTAGGCGGCGTCTATCACGAGCAGATAGTCTGTCTGGCGAACCGGCATCTGACCTGGTCCATCCCGATGCGTTGCACAGAAACTCTGTACAGATTCACTGGTTCTGATGTCCGTTACAGGAACGACGCTATGCCGAAAGCGCATGTAGCTTTCGCATTGGAAGGCCCTGCGTTTGCGAACATACATGCATTGACTATGGAGTTAGCCAAAACTGTGTTAGGAGGCTGGGATAAGACCCAAATCGCGGGCGAGGATCACGCTATAGCGGTCGCAAGGAGAGCATCTCTCGGTGAATTCTGCGACGCTTACAAGGCATTTAGCATAAAGTATCAAGACACATCGCTTTGGGGAATCCAGTTCGTGTCATCGTCGTTGCAAATTGAAGACATGCTATACACTTTTCAAGACGTCTTAATGAGGATCTGCACTATGACAACTGACGGTGAATTAGAAAGAGCCAAAGAGGAGTTGAAGAGTAAGTTGCTGTACAGAACTTCTACGTCCTTCGGCGCTGCGAAGGACTTGGCTGTGCACATGTTGTTTAACTGCTGCCACTGGCCCACGGTGTATGATAGACTGGACTATATAGATAAAATATCGATGGAGGACTTTAGAAGCACGGTGTTTCGTTATGTGTACGATAAATGCCCGGCTATAGCGGCGGTGGGGCCGACGGAGGGCTTGCCGGACTACACCAGGATCAGAGCTGGCCAGTATTGGCTTAGACTCTAACTTTACCCCGAGTATTGCGTATTTAAAATTCTAGATATAGCGACGTGGGGTGTATGGTACGAATTCACAGTAAACTCGATTGGATTTGATTTGTTCGCTAGCTAAAGTTCCTTCAGCAGTTAATAACTTTCGGAAGAATGGTATAAGCTAGCTAATGAAGCTTTTGATGAAATTTGGTATCTGTATACTTAAGGCGAAAATGAGATGAATTATGTTAATTGATTGATTACTCAAACTTAATGGTTTGTACCTCATTGAGGAATATTTGATGCTAGTTCAAAAATTATAAAACGTTATTTCAAATAAGTACCTAGGTACCATGCTTTTTACTCATCTCTCATCTAACTAGTTACCGATAGATCAAGCATTTGTGTTTAGATTGATGTTGGCGTGCCAATGTGTCTTTTGGATGACCTGATTGGCGACGAAAAGGTTAACATATGTATTTTGCAACTATAAATATACATGGTGATAAAGCCTCTGCTAGACTGTCGCCAACACGCCCCTCCGACCGAGCGACGGTCCGCACCGACCGTGTAGACAGTTGTTTGCAGTAAATTTTCATACTACAGCGGTCGGTGCCGACCAAGGTCGCTCGGTCGGAGGGGCGTGCTGGCGACCGTCTAGCAGAGGCTTAAGTAGACAGCCCAATGTTAATGATAGGAAATTCAAATTAGGCTAATATCAATTTGGCTCAGACTCAAATGCAGCCATAGAACCCGCGGTTGGCGGCGAACCAACTCTGATAACAATTGTATTATCATACATCTCGCTCCCGCAGCGTACACTCATCTGTGAAATATCTACGCTACACACTCATACATAGACATCAGATTTAGAGCGCGTTGTAGGATCCGGTTACGATATCGAAGGCAAGTAAATTTAGGTATGGAGAACATTCTCATACCGGTCACACTGCCCAGTCCGATATCAAAGCCTTTTTATTCCGTTGGGGGAATGCGTTGATGCACCGTCCGCCCGGTCGGGGGGGGGAGCGGACGTGTTTGTGGGAGGCAGAAGGCCCAGACTACCCAGTAAACCCCCCAACGATTGACCAGCCATTTCGCTTATAAGGAGGGTCAAAGGTACCACGCATTCTACTTTAACCGTCACTTTATAGGCCTGGGCTGTTATTCGCTACGCGTTGATGCGGCTCACTTCGCCGGTCACCCGTTACTAAACTAGACCTCTAACTACGCTTAATTACTCGCATCGCGGTGTCAAGGTATAATTTTGGGTGAGCGTTGAGGTGAGCTTAACCAGTTACAGAATAGGGGGGCTGGCCTGGGAAAGCGCCCGTGCCGATATATCCGAGCCTGCTCCGACACCAGCCTGGCGGCGAGCGATATCGGCTATCGGATGATTACGTTTGTGTGCCCCACGTAATAAACGTACTAACTTATATATTTATTTGTGGTGTGCGTGATCGGTTCGCCGGGGTGACCAGCCACTTCTTTTTTAACCCCCGACGAAAAGATGAGTGTTATAAGCTCAGAGCATAGAATACTAGAGAGAGGACAAGCCGCCGGCGGCCGTGTCGCAGCTGTATGCTCAATGGGCATACACTGCCATACTGTGCACGCGTGCTGATCGCAGATAATACTACGTTTTTTCCCAAAATGCCTGATATTATGCGCGTTTATTGTCAAATAAGCGTGTAGGTATACAAGAGTGTGTGTTTTAGATGTGTGCGTGCTTTGTCTTGTCAATTACTTGGGCGTTGTGTGGGTTAATGTACTTGCGACAGGCTCACTCTATACAAATCGGCCGCCATGTCCGATCTCCTTATATTCATACATCTGTGGTTATAAGTTTGACGTGTCTGTGTGTCTGTGTGTGTCTGTCTGTGGCATCGTAGCTCCTAAACAAATGGACCGATTTGAATGTGATTATTTTAATCCGAAAACTGACATAATCGAGATGGTTATTAGCTGTGTTTCAGCAAAATCGGTTTAGCTGTTTATGAGATATTTAATTTTGAAATGAAAATTTCGGGGGTTTTCCAACTATTCTAAGTTGTAGGTAGTTATGTCCCATTTAGGTACTACCGACGATATCGTGTTTCATGAACCGCGTTTGTGTTTTCTTCTAATAAATACTTAGAATTTCCTTTAAAACCGAAGTATTAACGGTCTTCTATTTAGTACTACGCCAAGCCACATATGAACATTTCCATTTCACCACATTGAACCTTTCCCGGGACTGACTGCGTTGATAATTAAGTCATCATCATCATCATATCAGCCGAAAGACGTCCACTGCTGGACATAGGCCTCCCCCAAAGAGTGCCACAATGGCCGGTCCTGCGCCACCCGCGCGGTATGAAAAGGTTGACCAGTTTTCAAATCAAATCATTTACGCGTTGCAAGCACATGTTACCTTTTTAAACTGTGTATCAGACGAGAGTGTTGTACTTATTGAAAATTATGTTCAACTATTTGACAACAAAGTTGAAATTTACTTCGACGAATTTTCCTTGACTATTAATAGTTGAACTAAAACCTTTTTATTAGTTTGATCTTGCCATTACGTTGTGTCAAGTTTGATAAATCTAATTATGAAATCCTCTTCGCTTAAAAGTAAGTATTATATATAACTATAAATGTGAGTAACAGGTCCTGTCAATGTCATCATTGTTATTTCTTGTATACGTTTTTTTCTTTATTTAACTCGATTTCCAAAATTCAAAGAGGTCAATTCTCATAGTGGACGTATCTGTAGGCCATGTAGTGGAAATGACATTCATTATGACGGAATGTGTCTGACACTCGGTCGATAAAGCAGATACCGATAACTTATACTGAGCAAGCAAAAACAGAGCTTAAGGTGGTCAACCTTTTCATTCCGCGACTGTACCTACCTACTTACAGAAAAAAACAAGTCGCTGTATGTGGGCTGATAATATTTGAGGAGTTCCGTCGATTCCTCAAGGATCAGGATCTCAGTATCACTTGGTACAGTCGAGTTCACAAACATCTTTACAAGCCAACCTCCCAAAAATATGTTTACTCGACCTTATCTGTCTGACAATAAGGTCGAGTACGTAAACATGTCATGGCAACCCCACTTTCAATTTCGGGATTTCTGAGTATGTGAAAAAATTGTACCAAAATTGTACCGAGAATACAATTATTTTAAATTGGGGTTGCTGGGGAGCATCTCTCCAGCAACCCTAAACTTAAAAAGAAGGAATTTCGCGTAGAATTTAAGTTTGTTGGGTTAAATAAGGCCCATAAAAAATTGTACTCTCGTACTTATCGTTGAACGAGATATACTCCAGGCAAAATACGGTTTTGAAAAACATTAATTTATAATAGCGTTTTTTTTCTTAATATCATTTTAAAACATTGATCTAAGATGCTTTATTCAAGAATCCAACAAACTTTCCATCCGGAAGTATTAATATAGATTTTAAAAACGAATGAATTGTTTTTTTTTAATTATTTATCTTGAATATTATAGAGCAAATGTAAATGAACCAAAATAAAGATAAAACCATTTGTTAATATTTTTTCTGACTTTTCAGAAGCTAGTTAAATTATAATTTATTTGATGTCTGAAATTTTGTTGGATTTTGTCACTAAGTAACTATTTAATTGATAATATATACAATACTTAAAAAAAATCTGCTATTATAAATTATTTCCAAATTTGACATATTTTCCATACAAGCTGTCAGTTCATTGCCCGGACTAATAGCTAGGCTAGTTAAGTTACCAAATTTGCGCCAAAACTCGAACGACTGCGTGACACGGCAAACACATGTACTCCATAGTTTGCTAATATTTTTCATCAGGCGCAAAAATTTCCGAGATTAAGGGTCTTGACAGACAGACAGACAGACGGACAACAAAGTGTTCCGTTTTTTCCTTTTAAGGTACAGTCAACCAATTTGATTTCTAGGCCGTCATAAAACCTTGCTGTTGTAAATGCTATGTCAATACGGGTTACAATACGATTAAAATCAGTTAACGATTCTGATGTTAGCTACTAGTACCGCTGCAAAGGTGTCAGAGGGGTCGGACGGGTATGCGGGAGACGACTCGAGGCTAACTTCAGACACGCAAACTTTTGTGACGCGTAATACTGTACTAGGATTATTGCGACGCTATGTAGCAGCTAAAATGACAGGGTTCTACGGTGGCCTATATAGGAATCAAATTGGTTGACTGTCTAATTGGTCATTCACGTAGTCATTCAAGTAGGTACATCCACCTTACAGAAGACCGCAGCCTTAGTAACACCATCTCTTCAGCCGCTTTACCACCAGTTGGTCGTTTGCGTATCGTTTAATACCTAGTAATAAATTTAGTAAGTGTACCTTTTCGACGCCAACGACGCTTATATCCTCAGAGCATAGAATACTAGAGAGAGGACAAGCCGCCGGCGGCCGTGTCGCAGCTGTATGCTCAATGGGCATACACTGCCATACTGTGCACGCGTGCTGATCGCAGATAATATTACGTTTTTTCCCAAAATGCCTGATATGATGCGCGTTTATTGTCAAATAAGCGTGTAGGTATACAAGTGTGTGTGTTTTAGACGAGTGCGTCCTTTGTCTTGTCAATTACTTGGGCGTTGTGTGAGTTAATGTACTTGCGACAGGCTCACTGTATACAAATCGGCCTCCATGTCCGATCTCCTTATATTCATACATCTGTGCTTATATCCAACGACTGATATATGCACCAAGGAGCCTAGAGTGGAGCGATAGCAACCTTCTTGCATTGACATTAAGGGTTAACTCCGCACTAAATGTATTGTTGATATGGCGTGTGGTGAACAACTGTTCTCTTTGACAGAGCGTTGAAAAGGTTAATATATAACAGGCATGAGCGTTTTCACGTACGCCCGACGGACTGGGTCTCTTTGATCTGGATCTGTGGAGTTTCACTAGATGTCCTCATAATACTAAAATTACGTACCTAAATTATTATCTGCGCCATCTATTCAATCATATTTGAACCATGTAACAAGTGTAAGTAGCTAATTTCATTGGTTCCGCCATTTTATACTAGGTGGCGCTGATTTTTAACTAGCAAACCATTATTGAGGTGACCTGAATGCTAAGGCTACTACCGGGGTCCACAGGCGGCGGATAGCGGAATGGCCATCACGCCCCGTAGCATGGATGGCCTTATCACGCGATAAGTGACAGTATAAGCGCGTCGTCTCGTTCTATCGAACGGTGTCAGCCAGGGACGGATGCTCTATATTGTCACTTATCGCGTGATAAGGCCATCCATGCTATGGGGCCTGATGTGATACGATAGCCTGCGAATATGTTGAATAAGCAGGCCTCAACCACAAAGCGGCACAGTTATCAATCAATATCATAATATTGGATGACAGGATGGACAGGATGTAGTGGGAAGTAGTGACGAGCTTCTCTATAAAAAGCTGCAATATCAGGTGACGGTTCTGTGACAGAATGTCACTAGGAGATTTAGCAGTGACACTGACAGCAGATTTAACCTTATCATCGATCTCTTATTAACCAGATATGACGTCATGACTAAGTTATTTACTAGTTTCTGCCCGCGACTTCGTGCGCGTATAAATTATAGCTTGACAAGACATGTTATTTCTGCGTATAAAGTCATACTACTGGAAAATTAGTACATAACGATATATAATTTTTTTACATCACGTCGGTGGCAAACACCTCATGGTAAGTGTAGCCTATGGACGCTTGCAATTCCATAGTTTATGCGTGTATCGGTTCATTCTGTTTCAATCAAAACACCCGCACAAACATCGTCATCGACAATCATATTTAATTTTAGTTCATCATATCAGCCGAAAGACGTCCACTGCTGGACATAGGCCTCCCCCAAAGTGTGCCACAATGGCCGGTCCTGCGCCACCCGCATCCAAGGGACTCCCGCGACCTTTACCAGGTCATCAGTCCACCTTGTGGGGGGCCTACCCCCACAATAGTTAATTTTAGTTATTTAATCTACAGTCCCTGGGCGACCGAGCTCCGCTCGGATGCAAATGGAGAAAATACGGAGAAAACGAATTTTCCCAGACATGAGACCTATCTAGATCGATTTCTCGCCCCCATAAACCCCTGCATTCCAAATTTCATCGAAATCGTTAGAGCCGTTTCCGAGAACGTGATTGCAAATATATATACAAATATTGCTCGTTTAATAGTATAGGAGATATATTGCAAACGAAGTACCTATATAGTACATATATAGTACAGTCGCCATCACATACATCGGAGCAAACAAGCACGTCACAAACATCGGAACACACCTCTATTTTCAAGGCATTAGGGTGCATGTGCCGATATTTCTGAACACCTATAGTGTACCTATGTATGTGATGGCGACGGTACAAAGCAGATAATATTTGGTGGGTATTAGGATTTTACCATCCGATACTTACTCATATAAAGTTTTCCTGAAATTCGGTACATTACCAGTGGCGTTGTGACCCTGTAACTTCAGTTGTGTATTTTCTGTAAAAACCCAAGCATTTACTTTTGGAAAGTCTTTGGATTGGTCTTTGAGGTAAAGTAGACAGAGAGTGTACCTGCGCATGTGGTACAGTCATGATCAAAAGTAACTACGCAAACGAAGACGTCAAAAGTCTTTATTAAAAGGGAATAGGAGCTTTTGACGTCTTCGATTGCGTAGCTACTTTTGATATCTGTACAACAATGAATGAAAACACGTTTGTTTTAAAAAAATACATCAAAACATTTAATAACACAACAATTGTATCAAACACGATTTCAGTGGTGACCCGCGATGTATTTTTGCTACAAATCAATTTATTTATCACTGCTACGAATGTAAATTAAACAATAAAAATACGCTCATCGAATGTTAATTCACAATATTTAAAATACGTGTAATTTTTAAACTCCTCGATTAGTCGCGCCAATATCGTCTACTTATTTTAAGAAAAAATACATCGAAAAGTGGTCCTGTCAAAACATACAATACAATACAAATATTATTTATTGCTCATAGCGTTGAAAATTTCGGAAAAAATCAATAGATTTTTTCAGGAATTTATAAAAATTTCTTTTTTTTTTTCGGATTTTTAAAGAAAAAATACCAATAAGCGTAATGACACAACTGTGACAACTGAATTGAACTGACACCGATGTCAATGTCAAAGTAAGTCTATAATCTATAGTCTATTAAGAAAAATACCGATTGAAACCTGTTTAAATCGTTTTCATCGCTTTTTCCGGAAAAATTGAAGCGGAAAATATCATGGTTTTTTTCCGTACAAATTCGAAAAAAACGTACCGTTTGGAAAGAAACGGGATTTTTTCCGGAAATTTTCAACGCTAATTGCTCACTAGAAATAGTACATAAGACAAAAACAGAGGTAAATTAAACATAAACAATGGTAGATATAGACAACAACAGGCGGTCTTATTGCTAAAGAGCGATCTCTTCCATACAACCTCAGGGAGACGATGCAAAATAACCATATAAACATTTCGCAAAAGCAATTTTACGCAAAGAACAAAACATGGATTCGGGGGAAAACCAACTTTTACAGACAGTTTCTCTCCAGGGGGACGATTTTTGACTTTCGAGAGCTCTCGAAAATTAAATAAAAGTAAATACGATTATAGTTTTTAAATTGCAGGCACTTACTTTAATACGAGTGGTCAATAGCACTCGTTTTTAGGGTTCTGTACTCAAAGAGTAAAACGGGACCCTATTACTAAGACTTCGCTGTCCGTCCGTCCGTCTGTCTGTCACCAGGCTGTATCTCAAGAACCGTGATAGCTAGAGAGTTGAAATGTTGCCGCTATAACAACAAATACTAAAAACAAAATAAAATATTTTTTTAAGGTGGGCTCCCATACAACAAACGTGATTTTTTTGCCGTTTTTATAGATAATGGTTTTTATAGGAAACCCTTCGTGCGCGAGTCCAACTCGCACTTGGCCGGTTTGTATTTTCTATCGCTATTTAAAAAAGTCACATCAGTAAGACAATGTATAAGGAAAAAAAGTTAGTAGTTAAGAAAAATATTCTTGCAATATCGGTTCATAGCCCTAACATCTATGGTTACAATTTGAGGTAATATTAAAAATACACGCTGTATAGAGCATTTCCCTAACAAACACGACTTTTGTCTCCTGCGTCACCGGGTCGAATTGCCGTCATAAAAGTTGACTGGCCCATCAAACATTTTAACATATAAAACACAAATATTGGCAGTTATATATGCCATGTATAGGGTATAAACCACATTTATGCTAAAAGTGGCACTGAAACACACATTTCATGTGCTCTGCCTACCCCTTTTAGGGATAAAGGCGTGATGGTATGTATGTATGTATAGGGTCTAATCCTTATATAGTTTTTTTTCTTGCTTGATTAGAATGGCAGATGCCAAACTCACGTAAATTACGTACGTTTTCACGGTAGCTAGACCTTTTATTAACTGATTTGAGATCAAGTCTATATTATAAAATCCGCATATTGGAAGTAATTGAATTTTTACAAGGAATCCCTTGGAAAAAATATGAATTTCGCTTACCAATACAAAGTGACATTCTATTATGAAGTGACATCTATCATTCTAATCAAGCTAGAAAAAATCCTATGTAGTAGCTTTAGTCCCAAAAGCTCGAGGTGCCGGCCAACTTGAAACCGCCTCAGTTCCAACTCACTTATTTCACTAAGAAAAGAAATATAAGTGGAAAGTTTCATCATCATATCAGACGAAAGACGTCCACTGGTGGACATAGGCCTCCCCCAAAGAGTGCCACAATGGCCGGTCCTGCGCCACCCGCATCCAGCGGACTCCCGCGACCTTTACCAGGTCATCAGGCTTGTGGAAAGTTTGTTTGTAAAATATTTTACGTCATACCTGGCCATAAAGTAGGAAACCCCACTTCCTGGCCAGATAGAGACGTAAAATGTTGTACTCACCACGGGCGGTAATAAAGAAAGCCCCAGAGCGCATATTTATCGCCCTTGCCTTCGGCTCAGGCGTCAAATACCTGCGATCTGAGACATTCTTTGTTTAACCGCCCTAGGTAAGTAATGTACTAATTTAATAGGGTTCCGTACTCAAAGAGTAAAACAGGGCCCTATTACTAAGACTCCGCTGTCCGTCTGTCTGTCACCAGGCTGTATCTCACTGATACCGTGATAGTTCCAGTTGAAATTTTCACAGATGATGTATTTCTGTTGCCGCTATAACAACAAATAGTAAAATCAGAATAAAATTAATATTTTTATTGATAATGGTACGAAACCCATCGTGCGCGAATCCGACTCGCACTTGGCCGGTTTTTAGTATTTGTTGTTATAGCAACAACAGAAATCAAATCAAATCAAATTTTTTATTTCGGAAAATAGTAATCCATATAAAATATTAGTAACAATGAGATTTATAAAGCTATGTTAGTACCAAATAAATAGAATAAAATTAACTTAAAAGCGGCGTGGTGCGGCGACTACAGGCGCGTGCAGCTGGACCCAGCGCGGGAGCAGCAGCGAGTCCCAGCGCTGAGCCAGCACGTTTAGAATGCTGTTTGAATGAAATACATCATCTGTGAAAATTTCAACTGGAACTACTTATCACGGTATTAGTGAGATACAGGCTGGTGACAGACAGACGGACAGCGGAGTTTAAGTAATAGGGTCCCGTTTTACTCGTTGAGTACGGAACCCTAAAAACTGTATTACGACTTTAGGCCAGGCGGACTTAAGACTAAGCGGCTAACCGCATAGTGTGTTAGAGGTTTTGCGTTTGCGGTTTCATATGTTTTGTCCAACTGCACGGGTGTGTGCTTAGTGCGTTCCTGATCTCGGAAGTGCGGCAGTAGCCGCCGCTCATACAAGGGTTGGAGTCGCAGGCGTAGCCCGAGTACTCGCAATCTTTGCCGTAGTAGCCCTCCTTGCTTGTGCACTCGTGGCGTCCTTGGATGGCGGTGCAGACTCCTCCGTTCTGGCACGGCGAGTTCGCGCAGAAGTTCACTTTGTCGACGCAGTGTCTGCCCATGTAGCCGGGTTTGCAGTTGCAGTGGTAGTCGTTGACCAGCTGCACGCAGTCCTGGGTGCCGGGGCTGGCGCAGGGGTCCGAGAGGCACTCGTTGATGTCTCCCTCGCACCGCGGCCCGACAAAGCCACCAGGGCACTTGCACTCGAAGCCCCCGACCTGGTCGATACACGTGCCGTTGTTGTGGCACGCGTCCGGCTTGCAATCGTTCACGTTGATCTCGCAGATCTTCCCGAGCGTTCCGAAAGGACAGGAGCATGAGGAGTTGTCTATCAAATCGTGGCAGGTGCCTCCATTCTGGCGCAGGTTCGGCAGTTGCATCGTTGACGTTGAGCTCGCAGTTCTGTCCGTGTTTGCCCTTGGCGCACTGGCATTGGTAGGTGCCCACCAGGTCCTTGCAAACGGCCCCGTTCTGGCAGGGCGCAGTCTCGCACTCGTTGATCTCCTTCTGGCAGTAGGAGCCGGTGTAGCCGTCGAGGCAGTGGCAGCGGTGCGAGTTGCCGATGTCCTCGCACGTGCCGTTGTTGCAGAGCTGCGCAGAGGGGCACATCTGCACAAAATACTACATGTTAATACTTGCATAAGGAAAATAAATTATATGATAACTATATCCCACAAGAGATAACTGCGGAGACTCGAGCGTGTACTAACGTCATACAAACGAAGTCTCAAGTTAACTCTTGCGGGTTATATTCATATTTTGAACAAAATTTCCAAAAAGGGCAGGTAAGAAGTACGTACAGTAAAAACTATTTTCAACAGGTCGATAAGACACTTTATCTGTATGTGTAGTTGAACATCTTGATACCTTGTCGCTTTAGGCCGTTTGACAGCTCCGTATTACAGTTTAAACAAGAGTGTTCTACTGTTCAGCTCCTTGTGAGTTCGACTGTATGCGGAACTGTAGATACCTCTCGGGTCAAGCTGCCTCGTGGGAAGCCAGTCCAGACATTCAGATGTGACGCTTCCAAGGACAATACATTGTAGACACCTGTACATACCTTTCCTGAAGGAGGCATCCTTGCAGGAGACCATCTCGACGTCGCACAGCTTGCCGGACCAGCCGGGCGCGCACGAGCACGTGTACTGCGGGCCCTTCTGCGAGCACGTCGCGCCATTCTCGCACGGGTTGCACGACCACCTGGGAAGAGGGGAGGGGTTAGCTGGCAACACTGGTACAGTCCACTGGTACTGGTCCACTGGTGGTGAACCAAAATATGTTATTATCATTATTTTGACGAGAGACATCATCCTGTTCTTGACACGTTTTATTGTTATTGACCCTGTACATCTCTGACAATATTACATTAATGATCCTTTTTTTCTGTTTTAACGCTTAGAGACAATATACATCTCTGTAAGAACATTAGAATAATTATTAATTGTATTTGGACGCTCAGAGACCTTTTACATCTCTAGGGTACTAAATTAATATCATAAACTTATTGTTAATTCTAATACAGCCCTTGTATCGAATGTAATTGATAATATTTTACAATTTTGGATTTTTTTAGTTTGTTACCGTTTAGGTACTAATTGGTTAAAATCTGCAATTTTTAAATGATTATTGTGTAAGATTACTAACATTATATTGTAGAATACCATTTGACATGTAAAAGTGCCCTTGTGGCGTATTTGCAGAATAATTAATTGATTTTGGTACTGGTATACTGGACCGGCCACTGTGGCACTCTTTGGGGGAGTCCTATGTCCAGCAGTGGACGTCTTTCGGCTGATATGATGATGATGATGACTGGTACAGTCACCGGCATAAATATATGATAGAACAAAGGCCGCAAAAATATCTGATGACAACTCTATTCCTAGAGCCGTACGAGCGTGTCAGATATTTTTGCGGCCTTTGATTCATCATATATTTATGCCGATGATTGTACACGAAAGTCGTAGGATCATGCTCATACAAAAATAATGACCACCTCTCGAATATTTTTTTCAGCAAAATTTGAGACGCTAATACACATTGGACAAAGATCTTGGACAACTGGAATACCACCCTAAGACATGTACATGAACATATAATTAAGAACATGATTTTTTTCTCCATACAAATATGACTTTTCAAATTTGATGATAATTTATAATGTGTTTGATTAATTTTGTTTCTGATTATAAGGATGTAACCGAGTTTAAACAGTATTTAATATAGTGCAAAAGAGCTTCTGTAAAATTTAGATTTTAAAAAATACAGGCGATCAAATCAACACTTTTTATAAGTTCATACATTGTTCCTAATTACAGTATGAACTCGTAAAAACTGTCCATTTGACCATCCGTATTTTTGTAAGCCCAACTTTTACAGAACGTTTATATAAACTAAATTAAATCTTATTTATACACAGATACCTCTATATACTCAGAAATAAAATTGGCCAAACATATTTTAAATCATCATTAAATTTGAAAAGTCTAAAGTATGGGGAAAATAATCATGTTCTGAATTATCTGGCCATGACTGTATATCCGCCATTTGCAAAGTTAACCTTCATTGAGTATGCGCTATCGTGACAATGGCTACGAAGTGTTTTCTTTACATAGCTATATATGCTTGCTACAAGAAAACTTAAAAATGTATGAGTAGCTGCTCGTAAATTTAACTTAGGAACATTTTCAGGACTTTCTGGAAACTTTCACAAGAACTTTAGACAAGTTTCAGCAAGTTCTCTATTGATAACGTTCTATCTACCTTGAACAAAGATTTTTCGGCACGCTTAGTAGAGGCCAATATTTCGCTTAACGTATTAGCATGGCCCTCCGAATCGCTAAACTTAAGTGGCAGTGGGCGGGGCACATTGCACGTAGAACTGATGGCCGTTGGGGCGGAAAGGTTCTCTCATGGCGACCAAGTACCGGCCCGGCGCAGCGTGGGTAGCCCCCCCCCCCTCCCCCCACAAGGTGGACTGATGACCTGGTAAAGGTCGCGGGAGGCCGCTGGAAGCGGTTGGCGCAGGACCGATCACTTTGGAACTCTTTGGGGGAAGCCCATCTCCAGCAGTCAAGTGGAAGTCTTTCGGCTGATATGATGATGATGATTAGCATGCCCAATCAGCGTGGCAAGTTTTAATTTTTCATCATATCAGCCGAAAGACGCCCACTGCTGGACATAGGCCTCCCCCAAAGAGTGCTACAATGGCCGGTCCTGCGCCACCCGCATCCAGCGGACACCCGCGACCTTTACCAGGTCATCAGTCCACCTTGCGCCTTCCGATACGTGGTCGCCACTCGAGAACCTTTCCGCCCCAACGGCCATCGGTTCAACGAGCAATGCGCCCCGAACTGCCACTTAAGTTTAGCGAGCGGTTTTTTTTTTTTGAATTTTTAGTTTGTAATAAATGTAATAATTATTTTCTGTGTCTTGTCAAACATATCTCACCAGTCGAGGAAGGACTCTGCGTGTTTGCCCGTGTACCCGTAAGAGCAGTGGCACGCGTAGTGCGTCACGTGGTCGTGGCAGGTCGCGCCGTGTAGCTGCAATACAATACATTACAGTCTTACAACAGTGCCACAAACTATAGTTGAGCCACGTCGTACAGTACGATTCAAATCAGTTAACGATTCTGAAGTTAGCCTCGAGTCGCCTCCCGCATACCCGTCCGACCCCTCTGACACCTTTGCGGCGCTACTAGCAGCTAACATCAGAATCGTTAGCTGACTTCAATCGTATTGTAACAGAGTTACCTCACTGAGAGAGCTTCCAAAAGAGTCAGACTAGATAAAAATTATAAAACTTATACTAGAGCTACTGATTGATAGAAAACGCAAACGCGTTCGAAAACGTATTGTATCGATAAAACTCATACTAGAGTCTGAGGCGCCCGATTGCATCACATTAGATAAGTATTTAATTGAACCCTTAATAGAGATGATGATTGATGACTAGAGGGCGGAGTACCGGTGGCAAATTTCACACTAAATGTATGGAGTCGCCTAAGTATTCTTATGATTAAATAAATAACGAATAAATGATTAATTTTGCATAATAATTTTTAGGAACTTATAGAAATTATCTTACGAGCATACAAATATAATGTAATATGTTGTTAATATCTATAATACATAATAATATGTTTTCTTATCAAAACATTATCATTACTATTCCTGAAATCGATTTATGAAAATAAATGTTAAGTACTTACTTCCAATTTACGAGTAGGTACCATACTAAGTACATTAGGTAAATGAATAATTTTATTATTCAAACCTAAAATAATAATTATATAATAACGACTCCATACCTTTTGTGTGAAATTTGCCACCGGTACTCCGCCCTCTATTGATGACTAAGATTTTTCTACAAAGCAATTCAAACTAGCTTTTGAAGAGGAACAAATATATATGTGAGCAATTACAATTGAATGACATAAACACCCAAAAAATTGAGACAAAGATTAACCTCACTGGCGCCAGGCCATATCATTTTATTATTTTATAATTTACAAGCGACCCGCCCCGGCTTCGTACGGATTTATATGAATAATTCATGCATGTATTATACTAGTACATATAAACCTTCCTCTTGATTCACTCTATCTATTAAAAATAACCGCATCAAAATCCGTTGCGTAGTTTTAAAGATCTAAGCATACATAGGGACATACAGACAGCGGGAAGCGACTTTGTTTCATACTATGTAGTGATTACAATGATTTGATGATTTACTATCCATTTAGGAATACTACGTAATCAATTTTCATTCATATACTTTTTTTCAGAATCATGCCTATTCGCAATGATCGACTTAAGAAAGTTGAAAAATCCCCGACATTTTCGTTTCAAAGTTCAATATCTTTATAACGGCTGAGCCGATTTTGTTGAAATATAGCTAAGAACCATCTCGATCACGTCAGCTTTTGGATAAAAAAACCGCATTCAAATCGGTCCATTCGTTTAGGAGCTACGATGAGACTGACAGACAGACACACAGACACGTCAAACTTATAACACTCTTTTTACTCTTTTCCATTTCATTGGTTAACTATTGTTTGCTCTACAAGTCGGAAGTGAGGCTTGAGCCTACATTTTAATTTGCGATCTACAATACTCGCCACACAAGCTTGCGCCTGTGACATGGACACAGGATACTCTGGACAGGCTATACGTGATGCCACAACGAGGGATGGAAAAGCTCCAATGCAACTAAATTAAAAACTGAATGGCTCATGGCTAATTAACAAACTACTTAATTTGGGCACAACTTCATACTTAATATGTTGTGCCCAACAAAAATAAAACCGGCCAAGTGCGAGTCGGACTCGCGCACAAAGGGTTCCGTACCATTATCTATAAAAAAAAACTAATGAATTCTGTGTTTTTAGTATTTGTTGGTATATTTAGTATATTTAAGGTGATATTAATTATGATCACCACAATGTGTACTGTTCGTACTAGGCTAATACTTAGTATTGGCTTAGGCTGAAAGTAGGCATTATTCAATGAATACCAACATGTATGCAACAAATGCGAGCTTTTCTAATCAAGCATAAAAATGTTATTCGTTATTGTACCTAAAGTGTACACTAATATTGATTAAGTGTAAATAAAAAATAGCTAAACGCCTGGTTGAGCGTATCAAAAAGTTAAAATGAGTGCATTAGCTCACTAAACTGTTCGTGTATTATGTTTTTGCTGTCTATTAGGATCTAAATGTACACTAGATAAGTAAGATACTGTTGTACTTATTGTTATTAATAAAGACATTTTATAAAGAAAGAAACAAGTATTTGTTGTTATAGCGGCAACAGAAATACATCATCTGTAAATTTTCAGCTGGAACTATCACGGTATCAGTGAGATACAGCCTGGTGACAGACAGACGGACGGACAGCGGAGTATTAGTAAAAGGGTCCCGTTTTACACTTTGAGTACGGAACCCTAAAAAGTGGAACTATGACAAGGACTACGAATGATATATCTCTTTCTGTCACACTTATTGCGTTTGGTATAGCACTGTCGCGTTTGGTATTATTATTACCACAGCCTGTCCAGAGTATCCTATATGTCCATGGGCTGTGATGTTAGAGTAGCTGTTACATGGTAACACCTGTCACATAGTTGGGAGATTATGATTACAACTAGCAACACTAAGCACTGTACATAGTACATACTTCCGTCCATGTAAATGTCTGCATAAGGATAAGGCACTGGTCCCACCGCGAGCGAGTAAGCTATAAGCTATCGGCTATTTTCTAGCTCAAGAAACGAACAAAAGATAATCGCTTTCGTGTAAATAAAAAAGAGAGTTATATATTTTATCATCACACTTGCTCATAAATGGTGTTATTCCTTGCCTGTATACAGAAGGACAATGGCCTAAATTGTTCCCGCGGGAAACAATGGCACCATGGGAGTTATGAGCTTGTGTGTGATCTGATTGGTTAAGCAAATCTGGGCGGCAAGAATTCTGCTCTGTGATTGGTTGAAATATTGAAGCTCCGCCCTCCACTCGCACTGATCTGGAAGTGAAGTTGTCAATTTCGTCAACATTTGATTGATGCTCTTGTATAAAACATAGGTTTTTCTGTCTTTTGTGGTTATTTATTTCCTCGCAAAAGTGATGAAAAACATTGTGTATAACACGGGCGTAAGAATATTGCAAACTCGAGTCATCAAAAGCCCTCCGCCTTACGGCGTCGGGCTCCTGATAGACTCTCGTTTGCAATATTCCTCATTCGCCCCTTATACTACTAATTTATAGCTGGCTGTTCACACCGCCGGCGATGAACTATAATAGTACATTGTTTAACAAGGGGCGTATGAGGAATATTGTAAACGAGAGTCTCTCAGGAGCCCGACGCCGTAAGGCGGAGGGCTTTTGATGACTCGAGTTTGCAATATTCTTACGCCCGTGTTATACACAATGTTTTTCATCACTTTTGCGAGGAAATAAATAACCACAAAAGACAGAAAAACCTATGTTTTATACAAGAGCATCAATCAAATGTTGACGAAATTGACAACTTCACTTCCAGATCAGTGCGAGTGGAGGGCGGAGCTTCAATATTTCAACCAATCACAGAGCAGAATTCTTGCCGTTCAGATTTGCTTAACCAATCAGATCACACACAAGCTCATAACTCCCATGGTGCCATTGTTTCCCGCGGGAACAATTTAGGCCATTGTCCTTCTGTATACAGGCAAGGAATAACACCATTTATGAGCAAGTGTGATTAAAATGTATTCACACTTGAGCTAATCTTTTGTTCGTTTCTTGGGCGAGTAATCGCCGATAGCTTATAGCCTGTAGCCGGCGGTGGGACCAGTGCCTTATGTTGTCTAATCTAAAATACAGTTTTTAATATAATAATAACTTGTGTTATTTAAACTTGTACTCGTCACATAAGCTTGCGTCTGTGATGTTAGAGTAGCGTCGTCAGTGGGGTTCGAGACGATATGATGAGAATGGAAATGAGTATGACGGGAAACATAGAGGTATGGAAGAAAGGCATGCAGTAAATAAGATAAAGACAAGGAAATTATGACACATATAAACTATTCAAGTAAAGTTTTAGTAAACGAAATTAATTTAAAAATGCTTTCACTCTCAAATCTAAGTGTTAATGATTGGCAGCATAGCGGTTTTTTATTTCATTTTTGGTACAAGATTTTATTGCCGACTGTACTTTTCTGCATACTATCATCAACAACTCATTGGGACGATTCTAACGAGCCCAAACTCGATGGGGTTGTGTCGTTTTATTGCGGAGTTCCTATGGTCACCTTCCAGCTCCAGCATCAGATCAGCTCCAAGTCATCATAATATTGCAATGTCATGCGATATACATATGCATGCAAAATTTCAGCTCAATTGGATAACGAGAAGTGACTCAAAAATGGATTGCAAATTTTGACGGACAACTTACTTACATATTGACATACATAGGGGAGGACGGGGCTTCAATTAACAGAGGTAAGTATTAACAAGCGAATACCTAAAAAACTATAAACTTCATATCATCAGTAATTACTTGAATCTATCCCCACGACCGTGCTGCACAGGTTGGGACTCGTCAGATACTTCCAGGACACCGTGGGAGCGAGCTACGTCATGTGCATCCGTTTTTGGCAGTTATCGAACTTTTTTCTCTTTACGATTTTTTGATTTGCGCCACGAATGTTTGATTTATCTGGGCAATTATTTTTTTCCGGGAATTTTATTTTATTGGTTATTTATACTAAATGACTTTTGTAACGCTAATGTAAACTATTTCTTAGTTATGATTTTTTTCATCGAAAAAGTACACATGGGGCAAAAATTAACAAAACAGACGGGGTAACTATTAACCAGACTGCTAGGCTTAAAAATAGACTACTTGCCCTGCTACCTTTAAGGTAATTCTTTGTGATATTATCTATAACTGATTATTCGTATGTTAATGAAACATTTATCTTGTTCTATTCTATGTATGTATACTTATAAATATATTAACTAATATTAGTTTCAAGACTGATAAGTAAATTTAACACTGAAATTTGCTAATAAGTAATAGTGATTTAAACATACCTAATTACATATTTTGTTGTTTCTGTGAAACATGGTATTGTTCTGAGTTTTTTTGTTTCTTGACAATTGGTATGATTAGACAGTTTTCTATAACAAATTCTTTCAAGTTTTCAAGCCTGATGTTATTTTTATATGTAAATAATTAAATAATATATAAACATAATAATGTTTTCTTCAATAATAATAAGAGAAAAATATAGATGTTAATTCTTGCCCCTTTTGTTAATACTTACCTCAGACATGTTAATTCTAGCCCCGTTCACGGGGTAAGTATTAATTTCGGACTTTTCCCAGAAAAAGTGTTTTGTAGAAAAAAGTATCTACTTCTTGCCAAATTTATACCAAGTGCACTATAGCTGAATAGTTTAAACATCGTTTAAAAAAAGAATTATGTGAAAATTTTCAGTCGTTTTGAAGTTATAGATGAAAATATAAATGTTGTTAAGTCGCGCCCCGGTCTCCCGAACAGTGCAAGTATAAAACTCCTGGGCGGCTCGCTAGTATTCTATAATTTATACTTAACTAGCGACCCGCCCCGGCTTCGCACGGGTTTATATGTACAAAACATGCATGTATGGTTTGTATTATACATATAAAACCTTCCTCTTGAATCACTCTATCTATTAAAAAAACCCCATTAAAAAACCTTTTGAAAGATACTTCACACAAGTGTCCATAGGCTACGGTACCAGCTTAACATCAGGCAGGCCGTAAGCTTGTGACGTTGTATAAAAAAACTTCAAAAACACTGATTTAAAAAAAATGCGCAACCATTCCTAAAAAATGAGTACAATTTTTTTTTTTTTAATCTTCATTGTTTAGCGAGCTAAATTATCCCAAAATCATATTGTGGTATAGTAACTAGAAGAAGCCATTTCCCGAAAAAAAAAACCTTAAATTTGAAATTGTCTATTTCTATGGAGTACGTAAAAGTAGTCCGCTGGATGCGGGTGGCGCAGGACCGGCCATTGTGGCACTCTTTGGGGGAGGCCTATGTCCAGCAGTGGACGTCTTTCGGCTGATATGATGATGACGATGGTGATGATGATGATGATGATTTCTATGAAGAGCCGATTCACAGCCCATAGTGTGGCTGTTCAAGCCCTCTATTACAAACGTTGTTTATAGGGAACTTGCATCTTTTTATTTTATTACGAAAATCAAAGATATAATCCAG
This sequence comes from Epinotia brunnichana, assembly GCA_963854355.1. Taxonomy (NCBI): domain Eukaryota; kingdom Metazoa; phylum Arthropoda; class Insecta; order Lepidoptera; family Tortricidae; genus Epinotia; species Epinotia brunnichana. The sequence continues at coordinate 658,032 of OY977935.1, read as the reverse complement.
AGGATTGATATACCTCTGGATTATACATTAAAACTTTCTTACGATTTTTCTGATGTTATATGCATTTGAAATCTGCACGTACCGGAGAAAAATAATGAAGTTGTTAAAAAAAAAAAATCTTTAAATACTGTTCTTATATACTTGTTGTTTTTCTTATTTTTTCGCAACTGTATTAAAAAACGTCGTTCGATACACGTGCGGAAATGTCATTCTTCACTCGTGCCGAGTCTTACCACTCGCCTACGGCTCGTGGCAAGATATCTCGGAACTCGTGAAGTAATGACATACTTTCCGCACTAGCATCGAAATGTACTAAAACGGGCTTATGCTACGACGTCACAGCGTATAGTCTAGGCGCGTTTACTATGGAGTAAGTCATTAATTTGCGATTATCTTTACAAAATTTGCGTTTAAGTCTAAAATATCATTTCTAATTCAATATTCGGTCTAACTGTTGTTATTTTATCAAAAAAAGAAAGAAAACTATTTCGTCATTTTAACGTGAGATAAAATGTAATAAAATCGTTTTTATTACAAGCTTTATATTAACTTGCACTGTTCGTATGTACGTAAATATGTAAGTATGTAAATATGTAAGTATGTAAATATGTAAGCATGTAAATATGTAAGTTGTCCGTCAAAATTTTGCAATCCATTTTTCAGTCACTTTCCGTTATCCAATTGAGCTGAAATTTTGAAAGCATATGTATATCGCATGACAATGCAATATTATGATGACTTGGAGCTGATCTGACGCTGGAGCTGGAAGGTGGCCATAGGAACTCCGCAATAAAAAGACACAACCCCATCGAGTTTGGGCTCGTTAGATTGTCTCAATGAATAGTTGATGATGGTATGCAGAAAAGTACAGTCGGCAATAAAAGCTTGTACCAAAACTGAAATTTTTGACAGAAACTTATATTACATCATTGGCGTTACCTAGCAGCGAGATGCAAGCTCGTCTCCCCAGTCGTGTCCATGGCCGCGTTCATCCGCGCGCCCCGAGCCACGAGCCCGCATGTGATGTCGCGGTCAGTTCAGCTTGTCGAGGCCGCCACCGCGGACCGCGGCGGCCATGTGCGGCCGCGCGCCGAGCGGCCAAGCGCAGCCTCGCTCGTCCACGTGCCCGTCGTGCTGGAATGAGACATGGCGACATTCAATTAATTCAATATTTTATTTCATATAACCATAGATAGCTAAGAACCATCTTGATCACATCAGCTTACCGATAAAAAAACTGCATCCAAATCGGTTTATTCGTTTACACACACACACACACACACACACACACACACACACACACACACACACACAGAGAGAGAGAGAGAGAGAGAGAGAGACACACAGACAGACAGACACGTCAAACTTATAACACCCCTCTTTCTGCGTCGGGGGTTAAAAAGAAAAGGTTCAAATTCATCGCAGAGGGCAATTTGACATGTTGTCGATTCTAAATACTAAGAAATTGCATACTTACTACATCTCCTGTGATAGGTGTATGTTCCATGAGAAACTGGCTCATTTTGTAACTCAATTCCTGTCGCCCTGAGCTACGGATATTTCTTGTATTTTGAGATCTACAAGCTTCAATAAATGTAGTCGTGAAAGTCTACTACAACTTAATAAGTAGTACATTACTGCAGAGACCAGCAAGTATGGGTTCCTGGATGAATATGATTTAATACAAGCTATAATACGAAGCCAGGGCGCCACTTATGGTCCAAGCATGTATAGTGCTTTTCTCAAAATTAATTTAATTTTTATGACCAACTTGCAGTTTGATGTCCAGCTTTTCACTTTTTGAACTTTTCATAATTGTGCAAATATCTAATTAGACTTAGGTGGAAGTAAATTATTTATCGCCAATTCCTCCACGGCTTTAAATAGGGAGGCGTGCAATCTATGATCCAATCTGATTCATCAGAGCTCATTTTTAGCCATTTTATTTCTTACATGTATATGACGTATATTTTATTTCAATGAAGTCAATCCCGCCAAAATACGATAGCCACTTTTTTTTAATTTCTTGAAGTCGTTTAAGATAGGTACTGATAATATGCCCCAATATAATAAATACATAAATTTCGTATTAGTTTTATTTTATTCTTCTTTTTCTCCTGGTTAGTATCGAATTCCTAATTAGTATCGATATAGTAAAAAACACTTTTGAACTGAATTTTACATTGTGCAATACGGACACGTCAACCTCTATGGCACCCCTTAAAAATTATATATCTTGGCTAAAAAGTAAAGACCCGTCGCTTATAAATTCATTCAGCGCAAGAGTATATGCGGCGACCGGGATGTGCCCTACAAAGCTATACTTTTTACCCAAGATGTAGAATTTTTAGAGCGTGGCTGGTAGTAGTAGGTACGCCGTGTGGAGTAGGAAGCTTGGCGCTCCTTATGATCTGATATCTTTTTGACGCTGAAAGCTATATGAGCTAGCGAGTCTTGGCAGTCACTTTACATGTAATGTTTTTGGTGGGTACTTTTTTCCTGGACAGATTTGCGTTGTCCTGGACACTTCTCGTAATAAATTGTCCAGGATGAGTCACTCTCGGATATCTTTACAGATCTTATGGGAAGATTTCATAAACAATTTGAGAAAAGTCTATTGTTTAACTTAGAATGGTGTACGAATATGGTAAACTTACGATTGCTGATGGAGGCGTCGTATAGGCCCTGATGTCCGCGGCGTCCATATGCTGCTGCGTCATGGACCCTGGAGTCATGGCCCAGTCCTCATAGTCAGTGATGACGGTGTGGCCCGACGCGTAGCCCTCAGGACCGCGTCCCCGGGCCCGCGGGAGAAACTGGCTCCTAGCTTCGTATCCTTGTAGCAAACATGTGGCGGGCAGCACTTATTATTTTGTACAGTCAGCATACAGGCTGATTCAGGAGACGTGAGCAGGATCAACACTACGGATTTAGTAGATTATAAGCTACTCATTCGTAGCAGCATTGGTTAGATTACCGGTAATTTTTTTTTTAGTTTTGTATGGTGACCATGATTTGAGAATGAAACTTTTACATTACAAAATTAAAAATAATAATAACGGCGTTTAACTTAATTACGATGGTGAACGATCCATTAACATTTACTGTATGTCACCCTGTATTTAGGTACACGTCTTTATTACTTAAGTGTAAGGATGTGTCACGATATATTTGGCTACATTGGCTGCTACTAACTATATGGTGCTGACTGTATACCCTCTCACCATGAGAGGCCGGTGCCCAGCAGTAGATAGCAAACATAAAGGATAAAGATATGGCAAATGGAATTGAAGAGTCCACGAGATAAAGAACCTTATTGGAATATAAGTTTTGTTCAAAACGATATTGCATCTAGTCGTTTTCCCCCGGATTCTTCAATTATGCACCGCGTAGCACTGAAATTACTGGATTGTATCAAATTTCGCTTTCGCTATTCAATTCGGACGTTTTATAGCTCTGTAGGGTTTAAGGACAGTGGGTAAGAGTGTAGTAACGCGAGCGTTTGTACAGACAAGTGGAAAAATATGGGTACCTACATACAACTTACTCATAAATATGGGTACCTACATACAACTTACTCATAAATATGGGTACCTACATACAACTTACTCATAAATATGGGTACCTACATACAACTTACTCATAAATATGGGTACCTACATACAACTTACTCATAAATATGGGTACCTACATACAACTTACTCATAAATATGTACGTACCATCGCTCTTATGAAGGTTTGAGGTTTCGGTACGTACTTGTATTTGTATAAGAGGATTAAATCGAATACACTCGCGGACAATGAATACGGGTCGGTAAAATACTGTCATATTTCCTAAAATAGTGCAGGGTTGTGCAGTTTTTTTTAATCCTGTCAAGATCTTTATTTAATTATACATGTAAACTGCAAAAATAACAGTAACAAAAGAAAGTTAGGGTCGTTTCGCCGGTAACGCGACCACCTTCGGTTGGCGACCACTTGACGGACTAGGCTGCTTCAATTAAAGATATTAACATTTCTACAAACCCAACAGAAAACAAATTAGTTATTAACTATTCTTGAATAGTGTCAGAATAAGAATAAATACACTTTAAAATCCAAAACCTAATCCAAAGCAAGAAAAAATAACCTCAATTCACACATTTCACACATTGCTTCCGAAAAGTGTTGACGTGCAGTGAATCTGTAAAAAAAATAACGCGACAGTTGGCGCGAAAACTTTAGTTACGTCACTTAATTTTATTATTATGCTGAAATTATTTACTTGATTGCATAAATGATTTAGCTATTGTAATAATTTCGTTGAAATTCGGCATATTATAAAAATAGATTTAAATAAAATGGGGTGGTCGCGTACCCAAAAAAAATATTACCAAAGAAGTCGGATAGCGACCACATCGTTTTTCTTTTTCTTTCCCTATGGATTCTTGCGGCACCCGCGATATTTAGCTTGGCAAGCCAATTGTGTCGGTAGGTATTTAAGCCGCGCCAATCCATGCTATGTCTATAGTAGGTATATGTAATATAATAATAATATATAATTATAAAATGAATAATTCATATGATTATATGATATGGTTATATTACAAATGCGAAAGTGTGTATGTCTGTCTGTTACCTCTTCACGCTTAAACCGATGGACCGATTTTGATGAAATTTGGTATGGAGATAGTTTGAGTCCCGGGACGTAGGATAGTTTTTATCCCCGAAATAATCCCCTAAGAGGCTGAAATAGGGGTTGAAATTTTGTATGGAGCTACGATATAAACGAGACACACGGACGGAGTCGTGGGCAGAAGCTAGTGTAGGTAAGTAGAATTTAATCTAAAAGTTACATAAAAGCTTGTAAAATGGTGGCATTTAGATACCTACTATGAACGACATGTGTGACTGTAATAGCAATATATATAATATATGGTGTGAGCGAGATGGCGCGCCGTTTTCGATTCTATTTTGCATTGACAAGCAATGTAAAGTAGATTTAGAAGAGTAACAATTTGTAGTAGTATAAGGGCAGTCAGGTCAGGTAGGTCCAACTTTGAGAAAGAGGTCAATCGTCGAATCCGACTCGGCTGGGCAGCGTTCGGGAAGCTACGCTATGGCACATCTTTTCGTCTAATATTCCGCAGTGTCTGAAGACGAGAGTCTTTGACCAGTGCGTGTTGCCAGTGATCACGTGTGGCACCGAAACGTGGTCGCTTCAGAAATCATAAGAAGCATCATAAGAAGGCTCAAAGTCACCCAAAGGGCAATGGAGAGAGGGCTATGCGTGATCGCATCAGAAATGAGGCTATCCGCAGCATAACCAAGGTAATCGATATAGCCCTAAGCCGCTAAAGTTAATTGGCAGTGGGCGGGGCACATTGCACTTAGAACCGATGGCCGTTGAGGCGGAAAGGTTCTCGAGTGGCGACCACGTACCGGAAGGCGCGGCGTGGGTAGGCCCCCCACAAGTTGACTGATGGCCTGGTAACGATCGCAGGAATCCGATGGATGCGGGTGGCGCAGAACCGGTCATTATGGCACTCGTTGGGGGAGGCCTATGTCCAGCAATGGACGTCTTTCGACTGATATGATGATGATGATGATGCATCGTTTTATTAACTACTTAAACACAATTTGCAAGAGTGGTCGCCAACTAGCTAACAGGTGGTCGCTAACCGACTAAAGCGGTCGCTATCCAGCGAATTCGCTATTTTGAAACCTTTTCCATATTTTTTCCTAATCTATGGATGAAAGTGCTATATTTTATTGTAGGTTTCAAAACTTGACTATACTCAGAACCTATACGAATACCATCTATTATGTGTATACAATGAATAGGTATACATTTACTAATCTAAAGTGAGCAACTCGGCTAAGTGGTCGCTAACCGGCGAAATGACCCTACCAGGTTTAAATCGGACTCGTAAAAACACATGAAAAAAAGCGGCCAAGTGCGAGTCGGACTCACACATGAAGGGTTCCGTAAAATAAATTGCGGTTTACGATTTATGACGTATTAAAAAAAAACTACTTACGAGATCTCGTTCAAACCAATTTTCGGTGGAAGTTTGCATGGTAATGTGCATCATATATTTTTTTTAATTTTATCATTCTCTTATTTTAGAAGTTACAGGGGGGGGGGGAACACACATTTTACCACTTTGGAAGTGTCTCTCGCGCAAACTATTTTAGTTTAGAAAAAAATGATATTAAAAACCTCAATACGGACGGACAGACAGACATGACGAATCTATAAGGGTTCCGTTTTTTGCCATTTGGCTACGGAACCCTAAAAACAACGTTAACGGAGCGAGATATCGCAAAAATCGTCATTTTTGGACGTTGATATTTTTACGTCATACCTGGCCATAAAGTAGGAATTACCGCACGCTACGCGTGCGTAAAACCCCACTTCCTGGCCAGATAGAGACGTAAAATTTTGTACTCACCACGGGCGGTAATAAAGAAAGCCTCAGAGCGCATATTTATCGCCCTTGCCTTCGGCTCGGGCGTCAAATACCTGCGATCTGAGACATTCTTTGTTTAACCGCCCTGGGTAAGTAATGTACTATTATAATAGGATCCCGGAAATTGCTAATACAGTTGGGTATTAAAAAGAATACTATTAACTACTACTAACTACTAAGTTAATAACTAGTGTTAAATATAAAAAAAAACCTATTGCGGTTATTTAATTTTGGGTGACCCGTATTCATTGACCGCGAGCGTACTTTTTCTACGACAAATTGTAGGTAATTATTATATTTATTTAGACTTTTCAGGCAACAAGTTTGCTACAACGGAAGACCAGCGGTGGCCCTGCCAGCAATAGGAACGCTGAGTTGTGACCATTTCGTGACAAATATATACGTGTCTATGCGTTTATAGTTAATTTGCTTTGATTTGTTGTCACGAATAAATATATTCTTTCTTTCTACTCACGCAATTTCTTCAGGAGTGTAGTTATTTTCTTCTTAGTCCATTTTAAAAGGAACTTTCTATACTTTTTTCTTCACAAAGACGAATAAAATCAAAATATGTAATAACTAATAGTTATAAAGTTATAATCTTTTAATTTTGAACTGACATTTTGGTGGGTAATCAGAAATGACACCTCTTGTTCATGGTTTGTTTTGTTTTTAATTTGCTTGCATTTGCCGGTGCCGGTTAATGTACGACCATGATAATGTACAGCCATGATAATGTACAGCCCAATAATATGCGTCCATTGGACGCGTGCATTATCACCCTGAGCAAATTCGGTACGGGGCAATAATAGGGAACATTACTGCAATGTTCTGCCGCCAGAGTGCAGCACTATCACAATTAGTAAACAGTTTTTTTGACAACTTTGACAAGTCCTTCAAAGCTCTGGATCAAATAGGGAAGAAAATATTTCAATAAATAAAATGCATCAGTGATGCGTAATTGGATGCAAGAATGAAGGGCATCATTCATTTCCTAAGGAAACGATGATACGAAAACTATGGGAAGCGGCAATACGTCGTCAAGCAAAAAAAAGCCCTCAGGATGCCATTTTAATATCACAGTACAGGTATTTTACACACGAATGATAATAAAACGATTGTAGTTTAACGCGTTTTCATCAATTATTTGTTATTGTTTGTTAGGTAAATAAATATGACATTGTACGTCATGGCGGTTTGTTTACGAGTTTTGTTAGTGTCGCCCCCTACGCAGGGCTTTGCGTAATGTTCCCTATTCGGTACGGGGCAATAATTGGAAGCCAATCTTGTACGACCTGATAATGTACAGCCCAATAATTGGCATCCATTAAAAAGTCTCCAGCGGGTAGACGCCACCCCGCTTCGCGGGGTGGCTATTTCCGGTCTGAGGGACACAAGTGAACCCTAACCTAACCGACCTAAGGCAGAGTTCGCTTTTGACAGCCAGCAAACTTGGTCCGGGGCAATAATAGGGAACATTATGCAAAACTCTTCGTAGGTGGCGACACTAGCAGCGTTGACATTGTATCTCGTTCCCACTTGCGGTATTGTCTATGCAAGTATCCTCTTGTCACTCATTTGACAATCAATTATGCATGTGTGTGTGAATCCCTATATTCCTATACTGGTTTACTATTAGTGGTAGTGCTGCCTCTGGCGGCAGAACATTGCAGTAATGTTCCCTATTGGAAGCCACCATTGTCCGGGCTGATAATGTACGGCCTGATAATACGCGTCCACTGAAAGTGGACGCGTATTATCGGGCTGTACATTATTGGCTCCCGCATTTGCGAACCAAACCGAATCCGGAACCGAACCCGAACTGTTTATCTTTACAAAATAATACCAAGAATTTATAAAACAAGATGATTTATTTTTATTTTAGGACATAATTTATAATATACCAATGTTTGGTCACAAATAAAACTTTTATTTTGAAATATTAGTTTGTGAAGTTGGTACCACTGCCGTTATGAAAAATGTACATAATAACAACGCTACAACATAAACAGCGGCGGTACCACGAACTTCGTATATCTCCGTTTCTATCGCACTTATGGTATATGGTACTCGAGCGACAGAGACGGAGGTAAACGAAGTTCGAGATTCGAAGTTCGTGGTAGCGCCGCTGAGGGCCTACCGCCAACGGCATTCGAAGGTTTCCCTCTCTGTCGCACTTACGTACGAACTCGCAAGTCTGACAGAGAGGGAAAACTTCGAATGCCTTTCGCGGTAGGCCCTCTGCGGCGCTACCACGAACTTCGTTTATCTCCGTCTCTGTCGCTCGAGTACCATATGCCATAAGTGCGATAGAGACGGAGGTATACGAAGTTCGAGATTCGAAGTTCGTGGTACCGCCGCAGTACGTTTTTGGGCCATAGAGCATATAGAGTTTTCGACGACTTATTATCGGTTTCGTTGCATTTGAGTGAGTGCCTATATAAAATAAATGGCAGAAACAATACCGGAGTAGAAAAACACTCTTAACTTTTTCGACGCCAACGATGCATATACTTATCCGCATCGCAGTGCAGAGCGCCTACCGCGAAAGGCATTCGAAGTTTCCCCTCTCTGTCATACTTATGAGTTCGTACTTAAGTGCGACAGAGAGGGAAAACTTCGAATGTCGTTCGCGGTAGGCCCTCAGGTTCTACGCCAACGACTGATATATTTGTCTAGCAGCTCGGCGCGATAGCAACCTTCTTGCATTCACATAAGGTTGAACTCCGCACTATATATCTTGTTGACTTGGCGTGTGGTTGACAACTTTTCTCGTTGACAGAGAGTTGAAAAGGTTAACAAACACCATATAATATAATGTGTGTTTGGACGTCACCCCCTGTCCCGGTAATGTGGACATCCACCGCAGATATGCGAAGATGTGTTTTCATGCAATTGCTGCATGCTTGACAGCTAGGTGTCAACTGGAAGAAAACTCAGCTTCGCATATCGCTGCCCCAATATTATAGGCAATATTAGATGTTACATTGTCGGGGTACTTCAATTTAGACATAGTTTCACTCTGACAAACTTCAAGTTAAACAACATAGAACCCTATAATATTGGGGCAGCGATATGGCTTGTGGATATCACCGTTATAGCGGAGCATAGAGGTAGAATAGATAGAGGGACGCACCCACACATACACACATGAGTGACAAAGATATAGCATAGGCAATACTTTACGCTCGAATTTGTAGACGATTATGTATACCTAGGACAGACTGTCGAATCCGACTCGGCTGGGCAGCATTCGGGAAGGTACGGCACATCTTTTCGTCCAATATTCCGCAGTGTCTCAAGACGAGAGTCTTTGACCAGTGTGTGTTGCCAGTGATGACATCCTATGGGCCTCATATGAAGGCTCAAAGTCACTCAAAGGGCAATGGAGAGGGCTAATGCTGGGAGTTTCTCTGCGCGATCGCATCAGAAATGAGGCTATCCGCAGCAGAACCAAGGTAACCGATATAGCCCTCCGAATTGCTAAACTTAAGTGGCAGTGGGCGGGGCACATTGCACGTAGAACCGATGGCCGTTGGGGCGGAAAGGTTCTCGAGTGGCGACCACGTACCGGAAGGCGCGGCGTGGGTAGGCCCCCCACAAGGTGGACTGATGACCTGGTAAAGGTCGCGGGAGTCCGCTGGATGCGGGTGGCGCAGGACCGGCCATTGTGGCACTCTTTGGTGGAGGCCTATGTCCAGCAGTGGACGTCTTTCGGCTGATATGATGATGATGATAGGCAATACCGCAAGTGGGAACGAGATACAGTGTCATATTTTCTGTCCCTCATCGCGTATACGGATTTTTTGTTTGCCACCAGCTTGTTTGCCACCACACCTGTCAAAATTTGTACTGAAACTGACTGTATGATATAATACGACTAAATTATAAATGAAATTAGACATCAAGAATGTATTAGCTTCTGATACTTCTTAATTTAGTATGGTTAATTTACCATCATGCCTTTAGGGTATACGCTAGGACGTCATCTAGATATATCCTCTTAGCGGAGTGTATCTACAAATCGCCATTAAAACGATATATGTAGAACCTGTTCAAATGGGAATCTGTGAGCAGAGCAAAACAGTCGCACAGTCTTGCACAAACGTCATTCGCAGTAAGCGTGACATTACATTCGCAAATGTACTTTATACAGCCATAAATAAATCGAAGTCAAACATATAAAATATATCTCTTCTTTACCTGAGCTGCAGCTTTCTTGCTAAGTCAAACTTAACACGTTCACTGTTGCCATACTAAATGAACACGCCCAAGTGTGCTTCCAGTTGGAAGCTGTGAATCCATTGTGGAGGCACTACGCTGCCCCAATATTATTATTAAGGTTCTATGTTACATTGTCGGGGTACTTCAATTTAGACCTTGTGTCACTCTGACAAATTTCAAGTTGATAAAAGTGCAACATAGAACCCTATAATATTGGGGCAGCGACTACGGACCCCTGTAAAGCACGTGCGTGACCCATCATTGGGGGCACTCGGACAGAGAACGTGTTAAACACTCAATTGTCAACATAGTACATTGTTTAACGAGGGGCGTAAGTGGAATATTGCAAGCAAGAGTCTATTTCGAGTTTGCAATATTCTTACGCCCGTGTTATACACAATGTTTTTCATCACATTTGCGAGGAAATAAATAACTACAAAAGACAGAAAAATATATGTTTCATACAAGCGCACCAATCAAAAATTTACGAAATTGACAACTTCACATACAGATCAGTGCGAGTGGAGCGCGCAGCTTCAATATTTCAACCAATCACAGAGCAGTATTCTTGCAGCGCGTAGCCTTCTAGATTTTTTTCAACCAATCACATACCAGAATTTTTGTAGCGCGCGGCCATTTAGATTTGCTTAAACCAATCAGATCACACACAAGCTCATTACTCCCACGGGAACCGTTTAGGCCATTGTCCTTCTGTATACAGGCATGGAATAACACCATTTATGAGCAAGTGTGATGAAAAATAATAAAATTTTCAAGCAACGGTCGCGCTAGAGCTAAAAAACAAAGTAAATGCAAAAAAGTGACTAGTATGTTTATTTATTACAAGCTTTCTATTAACTTGCAATGTATGTATGTACCTAACTTTGTAAAATATTTTGGGTAAAGGTGTAGTTTGGATGACAATTCAATATTATGGTTCCATCGAGCTGATCTGATGATGGAGACAGAAGGTGGCCAAGGGCATTTAGTACTTAACCGACGTAACCCCGTTGAGTTTCGGCTCGTTAAAATCGTCTCCATGAGTACTTGATGATGGTATGCAGAAAAGTACAGTCGACAATAAAAGCTTGTACCAAAAATTTAATTTATGACAGACTTATTTATTTGTAAGGGACGAATGCTTGACGTCTATCATAAACGCGATCGCTGTAGGCTGAACACCCGTTTTTTTTTCTCTGACAAAGTATAACTTACCCTGGAATTTGGCACTTATTTTCATAGGCATTGGCCATGGACACAGGATACTCTGGACAGGCTATACGTGATTCCACAACGAGGGACGGAAAGGCTCATATGCAGCTAAATTGAAAACTGGTCTTAAAATGGCTGATGGCTTACCATAAACAACCTACTTAATTTGGACGGGTAATGGTTTGTTGGGCACAACTTCATACTTAATCAGTTGTGCCCAACAAAAAAAAGAGGAACTATGACAAGGACAACGAATGATATATCTCGTTCTGTTACACTTATTGCGTTTGGTATAGCCTGTCCAGAGTATCATATGTCCATGGCACTCCAATAATTTTGGTTACTAATCAAACAACGTGCATACGAAATTATAATTTATTACGTTAAGACTAACATATAAAAATATAAAAAAAATGATTGAGTATACAGAGGCTTGAGTTCCAACTAGATAAGACGGTATATACATACAATGACACTAGCAAGTGGGATAGAGATTCGTTGAAAATACTTAACCTAAAATCGAATGTAAACTTGTGGTCAGGTTAAACATGTACCCTTGGATGTAACTTTAACCTTTTACACACTTTCGAGTACCCTATTAACCTATTGCACACTACTGTGTTGACTACAAAGTGACAAAAAGGTTAAAGTTACTCGTTGACCTTAAAGTTGACCTGGTTTGTGCAATTAATAATTATTAATTGTAGAATTTTACAGGCTTGGAATGATTGTTATTATTGTATTTTGCTACATGATCAGATCACAGCAATACATGGGCAATCAGCATAATTGTGACACGATTATATTAATATGTAACTAAAACATTTTGAGCTGAATGCTGAATGGTTGATACCATTACCTATTTGTTCTTGTAAAAAAGGAGTGTAATGAAAATAAATGAGATTGTAAACAATATAGCGTACAGTTAGTCGCGTCTTTACGTTGTTTTATGATATGAATGCTTAGAAAGCTCAGACTCTAAATAATACTAAATGATATTCAAAATTATGAAACATTCACAAAATAAGAAGTGACAAACTGAATGTCATTTTCAAGAACATAATTCAACGACTAATTGTCTAAATAACTTTTTCCACTTATATGATTAATTGATTATTTATTACACAGACATCACTTAGGTATACAAATGTTGTTCTCAAACATATATAAATAGACATTCATGGGTAAATACTAAATTGACACGTTTATTGAGAATTTGATTAAAACTTTTACAAGGTTACATGTCATTTTATTATGATCAGTCTGTACGTTTGATGCAATCTAGAAAACCACTATAATATTAAATTAAATTAAATGTATGGAGAGCAATTCCTTTTTTAAATTTGAATTATGTATACGTACCAGTGTTGGGCGTAATTAATTACTTTTTGTAATTTAATTACAAATTACACAATTATTAATTCAATTACGTTAATTAAATTGAATGTAATTAAAATTTCATGTAATTGAAATTACTTTGTAATTTGTAATTGAAATTACATTTATTTGTAAATTAAATTACTAAATTACTTTAAGTCAACTTTTTTTTATAAACAATGAGAAGCATACGTGTTTACTTGGTCTGATTGCAATGATGTAATAATCAAAACAATAAATGTGTGTACCTATATTTATATTTATTTGAATTGACTGAACCACAAAACTAATACTGTTGTTAGGTTAGACCGGACAGATATAAAAATGTAAAATTAGTTGCATACAACACTTATAATTTTTTTTCATTTCTAGCTAAACCTTGCAAAGCTCTTCGAAAACAAAGTTATTACACTCATACACTCTTAATAAAACAAAAGTAATTTGTAATTTAATAAGTAATTCATTGCAAAATGTAATTAATAATTCAATTAATAATTACATTTTGTAATTGTAATTGAAACTTATAATTACAATTTCATTTTCCCTGTAGTTATAATTTGTAATTGCAATTACTTTTTGTAATTGTAATTATTAATTAGTAATTCAATTACGTTTTGCCAAACACTGATACGTACTTGCAATAAAAAACAGTCGAGTTAATAATTAAATGTACGTTCCCAAAGGTTTAAAGCAATAAGGTGTCGTTAACATATTATTGATCAATTTGTTCGAACTCGACTGTAAAACATAATATTGAAAAAAAATTGTAAAAAAAGTACAAAACCTTGTATAAGTCATTTGATTGTTCTTTTTTCACAAAATCGTTCAAAACGAGCTTAATATTACAATTCACAGTAGACAATAGTCTGTTACATTACACATATAACTAGTATTGAAGAGAGCATTATATGCGCTAAGATGCGGCGAAAAGAACGCGGTTTTTACCGAATAATACAAATTGACTCTTATATCCAGGTTCCTCGAGTTCCTGATTATGGATATACTTAGTTAGAGAGCTTTTCTAAGAGACAACGATGTACAACATGAAGTAACACTACCAATTATGTATATTACACGAAAAATCTCGAATGAAACTTGATTGCGTTTTTTTAAGTTATGCGTTTATTTCGGCGCAACTTTGAGGATCTATTTATTATGATACGCGTCTACAATAAGCTTTCGAATACAGCTTTAATTTAATTTTAATTCAGACTAATGCTTAGCATTTGCACTGACGACAAAGTTTTACATTTCCAAGTCAACTCTTAGTGGTCCCTTCTTATTTATTTGTTCGATTTTCCGAATTCGTAATAATAATAAAAAATTACGCATTTCTTTTAAACTGTTTTCCAATACCTTAGATCACAACCTCGGTCCAACTCGAAGTTTAAATGCTTAACACCCTGTTAGAGTTATTATTATAATTCGTACTTTTAACCTTTTTTCACATTTTAACCTTGCTACCACCTTCTTTATTTTAACCTTTTTAGGTCGTAAAGGTCGCAATCAAATAACGGATGCGAAAAACGCAATCAGTATACTCCTAAAATGTTCAAAACCTACTTTTTTAATCACAACATTCGAAACTGTATCACAACTTTAGTTACAATTTATACCAGCCTTTAGTTACATTGAGATTCTATCTCTTTACTGCACATACATGTTCAATACTGGCCCACTCACATTATATTATGTTCAAATTTCATTCGATCATTCCAATACTTATATATATACGAAGACGCAGAGTCTACAGATATACACTTATGAGTAATATAAATATATGGCCTGATTGTATGAATTGACAGAGAGCTGGAGTGTGTTACACAGAACTGTCGTATATGCTAGACAAGACAAACAATATATATATCTTAAATGTACACTTAAATAAAGTAATTACTTTTAATATCAATTTTCAATGTAAAAAAACATCATACTGCTCTCATTTTGTACTATCCGAAAATGTGTTATATTATTATAACACATACAAAACATTTATTGTCGTTTCAATTAGCAGCTAATTTTATCGATAAGAAAACTATAGACCACTGACTTTCATCGCTGTCAGTTCAACAGAGAACCGCTTGTCTAGCATACGATGGTAAAGATTAAGAAATACGAGACATATGGACTCAAACTAAACTAAGTATCCTAAAATTGTCATGGGAATCAGATTATTTAAACTTAAACTATATTTCGTACTTGAGCACAATTACTTAATATATGGAATGTAAATGTATAAAAAACAACACGTGTTTTAGACGAGCACTGCCCTGGTTCCAAAATATATATATATAAAATCACTCATCAGGGCAGTCTGTCTATTTGGCCACCTTGTGAGTATTTGACCTTTCCGGCGTACTCGCGCTATTTTTAACCTTATTCGCAACATACTTGACCATGATTACACTTTCGAAACACTTTTCACCAATAGTATCGGTGTCATTAAAAAACGCTAGTTTTCCAGCGATGTTCCATTTAAGTTAAAATTGATCGGAGCATTGGTCAAAAGGTTAAAAAAAACTGCGCAGCTACGCCCATTCTGTTGACAGGGTACTTAGATAATTCCACTAAAGGTACGAGCATTGGTATAAAAAAATTTGGTAAATATTAAACTTGTTAAAACTACACAGCTACCAAAATGGAATGTGAGTGACTACTTACTTTATCTATAAATACCTTAACTACATCAGGTTGATTATGCACGCTTACCTAAATAATAGTGAAGTGAGAACAGATCGTCATCGCAGAAACACCAAGTTAACATGTCCATACAACATTTCTTCTATATTAATGGACAAATTTTGATGAATACATTATTATTCCGTGAATTCTCAAAGGTATTTTCCGTACATAATGGCCATGCCATGGCTTTTTTGTGCCTTTCTAAACGTGTCCACGAATATATTTAGACGATCTACTCGTTTCACTAACTAAAGCCGGCCATAGCAGCCGACTTGACGGAGAGAATAATTCTTAAGTTTTTTTTTTTTAATGTTAGTCTCAATAACCCCTTATAAATACGGTTAGAAATACCCAAACCTTTAACTGAATACGGACGTTTTTTCTTAATCGCTGTCCAAGATATACATAAGACTTAACAAACTCTGACTTAAACTACGGTGAGATATGTGGACCTTTAATATGAATCTCAAACGACGCTACGACTATTTACTTTTCTTGGCGTATATCGAGATTCACACACATATATATATATATATATATATATATATATATATATATCTTTTTGTCATCCTAATTCATAAGAGAACGGTGCGGCTCTCATAGAGCCATTTACGCCTATGCTAAATACATCTGCTACCTGGACATAGTGTCGTTCTATACATTATGCCTGAGGCAAGTCTTTTTATGGTGGAGAGTACAACCTAACACTAACATTGTATCGTTTACTTTTATGTATTTAAAACAATTCAATATGAATGTGTAATGGATGGGCCGCACGGTCTATTGCGAGTACTTATATAATAAGTAAGAATACTTGTTTTTATAGAATATCTCGAGCAATGAAAGGAAAGAATTTGTAAAGAATCAGTACACTAAATAAGGTGGGAAATATAGCTAGAAATCATTAACATTGATTGAAATAATTAAAACCAAGTTGCACGAGTAATAGAAGTGGGTCAATCAATTTTATTCTGTCGTTAGTTGACATAGTTACCTCTCTTAGGTCACTACACTTATAAAAGCTGCGATTTTATGGGTATTTTATTAAATCCACCAAATGTAGGCTTATGTTGATATCTTCTCATTTTTATAGGTCAACTTCGAAGTATGTTAGAAGTATATATTGTAACATTTTTTCTAAGCAACTGTCATGTTGTCCTCCCGAATATCAAGATGTAATAGTTGATAGACCCATGTATATGTTCGGAAACATCTACTGACACTTCATTACAATCCACATTAAATTGTTCACACTAACACTTAGAGGTAAAAGATACGGCTCTCGAACAATTTGAACACAATTAAAGGTCGATTGTCAGCCAAAACTTTAACCTTTTAACCATTCATAATAATTATTAACATTATTTTCCATTACCGTAATTTTTATTTAATATACTCATGTATATTGATTTTAACATTTCTACACATTTAAAATAAGGTCAAAAGGTTAAGGTGGAAAATACTATGTAATATTGGTTTTGTAGTAAAATTATATTGTTGTTTACCACTTTCAGCGCCAGAAACCCTCTAGGTGGGCGCCCTGCTCGCAGGCGCTTTCGTCTACATACGGTTTTACGCATATTATCGGCTAAGAGAGTAGCGCTACGAAACCTTCGGCACTAAATGTTTTAATAAAATGGCCAACAATCAAGCGATAATTGTAATTTTTTTATTTAAATAATCTATTGCCGTCCTGTATATACGTACTCACCCGACTAACCTACGTTAAATCTAACTAACCAACCATACGATGGGAAACTAACATTAAAGCTTTACTAGATAACATACCTTAACGTTCACGGTTACAATACTATATGCCAACGATTTAATACGCGAGCGTTTGAATCTCGAATAATTTCATATCAAATGATTCTACCTTGATTTCCCCACGTGTTCCTATGTACAATACTACGGCTCGGTTGTCGGTTGCGACGTTTTTGTACTAAACCAAATGAATCAGCAAAAAATTGAGGTATTCACACTTAACAATGCTAAAAAATGTGTTCATCATATTTACGTATTTCAAGTTGTATTGATTCGTTAAAAAAAAATCAAAAATCTAATATAATATAAACTTAAATACTAAGTAAAGCATATTTTTCATAAATGAATAATATACACATATCGTTATTTTGTACTGTTAGGTTAAATGTATTTTTTGTTGAATATTTTCATCGGAAACCAAGTTTGTACATCTCAACGAATGGCAACTTTACTAATCTAATCCAACCTAGCTGCCTAAAGTAAAAAAACAATTGTACTTAGATAACAAAAAGTTAAAATAATCCGTGACTCATTCTTATAAACTTCGTAAATAAATGCAGCACCACATGAATATTCTGTCATTCATTTAACCGCACCGAAGATATTACATCATTTTAACGGAATATCTGAAAAACCACAGAGTATTTGTTTGATTTTTAACCACTTAACCACCATAAAATCGCATCTCTCACCGTCGTAATTCAGGCTTACACCAGGTGATGGTTAAAAGGTTAAAATTTAGAATACGTCACGGTACCGCTTTTGTAACTCAGCTGCAATAATTCTACCGAAACTTAACACGCTACTAATTCGATGTGGGAGTGCGCGGGGTGTCCAACCTAACAATAATTTGTTCTAACTAGACTTTACAAACATAGCAACCAGTGTGGTGTGTAATGACTTACTCGGAGTAGAGGCCTACCCAAGAATACAAAAAAAACATGAGTAAGTATGCGGTGTGAATGTTTTTTACGCAGTATCTGGCCTGTTTGGCGGTAAAACTAGTACCTAGGCTATCTAGTATTTTTATGACATTTTGATAAAAAATAAATATGTTTGAAAACTTTTACAATCATAACTACATCCACTTCAAGGTGTAAATATGTATAATAAATGCCTGAATAGACCAGTACATAAGTGTAAGTCGTTACCGAGTTAACGTTTTCGTTGCATAAGTCAAACTAAATTATATAAGAACGTTGATAATTATTTTGGTAACAGATAATAAGTACTTACGAACACCCCGCGTTTTCGAAATAAAATAACTGCTGAAGAGAAACCGTGCTTGACCCATAATACTCTCTTTGCTTGAATCCATAAGATTGACTTAAAAACAATTCGAGGTGAGAACTTGCCCAAAACATTAGGGACAGGGAACGACCCGTGTCGCTTTTCATACAAACGTTTCTCCGACTAACTCTCTTAAGGGGCTCACAGCTCCCAATGACCTTCTATCTGTTACTGTCCGTTTTTTCGTGTTTTTTTATGGCTTATTGTATTAACAACAACGAGGTTTACCGAAATAGTATCCCATATTTACTTCAGAACTCACAGTTTTCGAGATACATGACACCAAACTTTGGCAGTTTTAGGCCAAAAAATCAGTTGAGTTAAAAATAAAAATCTCTCGTGGGTTGTTAGAGACATCAGTAGGGAACAGTACATGTAAACAGAGCTTTTTTGGACCATGTTTGAATAAATCATAAAAAAAATATATACATTTTTTTTAACAAAACTCTCTTGCAAAAGTAGATAAAGGATTGAAGAACAGATTAACGTTTGTGCCATAAATATATCTATTGTCATGACGGAGGAATATCAACTCAAAACTCATCAAAACTAGTCAAAACGCGCGTGGAGCCCCTTAATTGCAGAACATTTTCATATTATTATATGTCTTTAGCCAATCATATTACTTGATTCCTGCGAATATTTCTGAATTATTCGAATTGTAAAACGCTGGAACAAAACATTGCTCGTGGGTATTTTATGAATCTTGTCAGTTAAGCGGTAACTAGATGATGACTAAATTAATTAATAATAACATGAAAATGTTTACTAATTATAATTAAGCAATGTAGAACGTAACGTTTCGGTTCAGGTTTAAGTCTAAATATAAAAAGAGAAACTATAGCGGTACCGAAATACGAACTTTCGGTATCGCAACGAAATCATGAATTTAATTAACTTATTTTTGTCAGCACGATTTTTACTTCACAATAGTTTCAGTCTTTGGGAGTTGAGTGGTGAATCGTATTTTGTTCCAAATGTACCGGATTTCCTGTATGTCGTAGTATTGACACATCGTATTTAAAATTACATAACCTAATACTAAATGCTACGCTATATTTGATGTACTACTTTATCGATAAAGCTGAGTATAATAATGGCTACGGAATGTTTCTTTTCAATATCAGATTTTTTTGGAATGTAAAAAAAAATCTCTTTTAACCTTTTTACCGCCTCAATTTTCGACTTGTCATTTACACTGTCACTGTCTCATATATCAGGCGTATTATTATACGCGGTTAAAAGCTATGAATAATTTTATAAACATTAAGTGTGATAAATTTACAACTTACACGCATCAAGGGCGTCGAGAGCTATTAAATTAACTGTTACCATACACATTTCAACGGAGATAGATACACTTTGCTTTGTCAAATATACTATGCCATACTGTGCCCTATAGCCGGCCAAAGACCTTTAGGAATTTATACCATTATAATTGACAACATTTCAAAATTCTAAGTCCATGATTTGACTAGCTCCTTGTATTCTACTCGAAAAGAGGAACACGCCGGTAGTTTTATATTTCCGGTATTATTTATGTTAAATTTTTAACGAATTTTTAAAAATGCACTCATAGTAGATCCAATTCTACTGCAGAATGGGCACCTTGCTTTAGTCTTGTTTACATATACCAAATTAAAACAAACATTGTCAAGATGGCGTCAATGTAACCCACCCGAAATAGACGTTTAAACTTTTAAACGGGACTACAGCAAGGTGCCTATTCTGCAGTAGAATTGGATTTGCTATGAATGCATTTTTTTTTTAATCGTGAATAATTGAAGATAAGTAATACTGGAAATATAAAACTACCAGCGTGTTCCTCTTTTCGAAAAAAATATGAAATGTTGTCAATTGGAACAGAGTTGCAATTGTTTTGTCTCGTTCCATTTTAAAACAAAACAAAATCTACTCTATTTCTTATAACAGTTGGTTCATGTTTCACTGACAATTTTTCTTGTATGGCGGGCAGCTAGGGTGTATGTAGTAACCGACCGAGCCAAGTAGACCAGTGTTTTTCAACCTTTTTAATGGCGCGAGCCCCTTTGCAGAATATTTGGCGGAAGCCCACTGTCCTTTGTTTTTAAGTTTTTTTTTTATTCTATAAATATCAAATATTTCAATAGTATTTTTTTTTATACGAGCGACACTCAACGGGCTCTGCGACCTATACTGGCCAGTTTCTGAAGCTACAAGTTACAATGTCACAAGTGTAAATGGGTCAATCAACTTTTTCTTGTTGTTATTCTGTCCCGGTAAGCCAAGAGACAACAGTGACAGACTTTATTAGAAAAAATACTATACATTGGACTCCTATCATGCTAAGGAGATGCGCCACCATGGAATGGGTTTACCAATATAACAAAAACACGTGTTTAGTGGATTTAAACCCCATAAAATAATAGTTTTAAAGGGTGACCCAGGAGACGTAACCATGGCAACGAGCAACAAGAAATAATTGATTGACCCAAATATGCAACACTGACAACGACTGGCCCATTGTAATTAGTTGAAAAACACTTAACCAGACATACGAAAAGTGCTGCAAACTGGGGTTACTTTGATTTGTGGGTTGACTTTGACCGTAAAAGTTTATTCATAAACGATTGTGCTCGAACGAGCGAGCGAGTTCTCAGAGTATGATACACGTTTATACGATTATAACTCGAGTATCG
Source organism: Epinotia brunnichana (assembly GCA_963854355.1). Taxonomy (NCBI): domain Eukaryota; kingdom Metazoa; phylum Arthropoda; class Insecta; order Lepidoptera; family Tortricidae; genus Epinotia; species Epinotia brunnichana. Next base: position 636,353 of record OY977935.1, on the reverse strand, counting down.
GAACGTCGTGAAATTTGAAAGCCTAAATAATTTGAGAGGAAGATTATTTAATTTCAAACATGACCTAATTCGGTAGAGGGCGTCAAGAGATATAGGGGGTTGAACATGATTGCTCCAAACACCACTAGATGGCGCTGGACTGATCCACGAGTACCTCGCGAGTACACAGTTCGAAACGAACCATAGTATTAATAATATACTTTTCAAAACAAAGTTTTAACTGACTTCAAATCAGTAGCCAAATTGCTTCAAGTTTGCCCATAAAATTTGAAGGTAACTCTCGATTTCTCCAGGATCCTATCATCAGAACTGGATTTTGGTGACAACGGGACCAATCTGGAAGTATATGCTTCCAAACACAGAAAAAAAAATCTAATCGGTTCTTAAATTACCGAGTTATCGCGTATTATTGTTGAAGTCGGAAAGAAAAACGAACCATAGTATTAAAAAGAAAGCATTTTAAATGATCAAAGTAGCCCCATTTTTCCTACAGCCACCCCAGTTTAAGGCTTTCATTGCCAGTTGTCTACTTCGCCCGGTCGAGGCCTATCTACTGATGTGCCAAAATTTCCAAAATTATGAAGATCTTAAAGGGTCATATACACAGGTTTAGACTCGAGTCTCTCTTGAACATTGTCAAAGTCAAAGGCTACAAAGCCTATATTTTGGTTGGACTCTTAATCCACTTAAGCGGCGTGTCCTCTTATATATTATTATGCGATAAAAGAGGGTCATTCTTAAGAATTGTGTCTGCACGGTTGGGTCTAATTACCGCGTTTTACTAACATTTTGTATGGAGTCACGTCAATAGGGGTGTAGACTCAAATTATTACTTCAAAAGAAAGAAGGCATAAAAATATGCCTAATGACGAAAATCCCATTCGAATATCTCAAAAAATTACGTAGCTACAACCATTTCAATGTTGCTTAGTTAGAGAGAGAAAAGGGTCCAGGATCGTGACGTCACGATCGTCTAGCGTCATAGTAAAATGACAATCGTTTCATATGAAGGTGCGTTTTGCGGAAAAGGGACAGAACACACCCCCTCTTAAAACTTTGGACGCTTATAACTTTGTGATTATTTAACCTCTTGCGTTGCTTTTTTCTCCATTAGACTACATTTTTAATGTTTTTTCGAGAAAATGCAAATTTATTGATTATTTTATTTAGTGTCTACACCCCTATTAGACGCAGTCACAAATCTGAAGAATGACCCAAAAACATCATTTATATACACTTGAGCTTTTAACTGTTGACCAAGGAGAAATATTGTTTTATACACTGCTGTATATATAGTTTCTCATAATTTTGTAATATTAGGTCCTTACATATGAAATTGGCGGTGTGTATGGAGAATTTTATGAAAACTGTGATTTTCATACATTGAATTTTGCGGATTATTCAGCAATGTCAAATTCAAAGCAAACTAAATTTTGGTAGGAATATAGAAAACTTTTAAGCTACTTTACACATATCTTCATTCCTTAAAAATAGTTCGCATCATAAAACTATACGTAATTGAAACACTTTAACCGGCAGCACATGAAAAGGGCGGTTTTCAAGCTTTAATTTGAAACACTAAATAAAAAATTCAAACCTATTTTTTGTATTTAAAACCTTTGTTACATAGTCTTATAATGAAATTAAAAAATAATTTGGAAGTTGCAATAGAAATGAATAAATTACGTACAAAATAATATCTGTGAAAAAACCGCCAATTTCATAGGTAAGGACCTAATATGTCGGCACCATGCACATCTACACCTTGCTTCATATAACATTACATTATTAACGGACAATTATGAGTTTTACTTATTTCGATCAAGTGCTTTAAACATAACAAGAGTACTTTAGTGGTAAAGGACCAGGAAAAAAATCCCAGCTGTTACCACCGGTAACAAATTGGCTACCTTCCTAACGAAATATCACCCGTCAGTTAGAATATAAAAAAAACATTGGCCACGTATTTTTTATTTTGTCAATCAAACAAACAATTATGAAGATATATTAGCCCGTTCAAGTTCCGCGTGAAACTTCAACGGGCTATATCTTCGCCATTTATTGTTTGATTGACAAAATAAAAAATACGTGTTTAATATTCTTTGATGGTCTAACTTGGGGGTCGGCAACCTTTTAGCAACCAAGGGCCATATAGGAGCTAAAAAAATACGCGGGCCGAACTTCTTAATTATTTGTAAGTTTAGCAGGCAATTCCAAAATTCTGAATTCAACGGCCTTTACATACAGAACAGCCAGGGAGGCTCGCGGGCCGCATGTGGCCGACCGCTGGTCTAACTGACGGAGTAAATAGAATTATATATTTATTTCCCAGGAAAGTACCCAATTAGTGGACCCAGGTGGGAATAATAATCCGATTTTAGTAATCTTGTATGGAACAGGCTATAGTGGCATGTCCCCCTGTGTGTACATGTCCCCCTGTGTGTACGTGTCCCCCTGTGTGTACATGTCCCCCTGTGTGTACGTGTCCCCCTAGCCCCTGATGGTGAAGACGCTCCGCACCCACCTGGCACGCGTGAAGACGCGGTACAGGTGTCCCGGCGGCGGCAGCTCGTCGCGCCGCCATCATGCCGGCTCCGCGTCCGCCTCCGGCTGCGGCGCCGCCGGGGCGGGGGCCGGCTGGAACCTGGAAACCACAGGGATACCCTATTAGCACAGGCCAACTACATACAGCATATTGTGGCACTCTTTGGGGGAGGCATATGTCCAGCAGTGGACGTCTTTCGGCTGATATGATGAACAAGCTTAAGCAACGATGGAGGAAGGGGGGATTGGTACGCGGGGAAGCGGGAGGCGAGGGAATTTAACAATAACTGTATTCTGAAGGGGTGCCAAGTTTGACTTTATAAAACCGACATCAAAAAAGTTAAGGAAAAAATTAAGTTTTGAAGATTTTTTTTAATAATGGCACTTCAATTATGTTCTAAATCGATATCTGAGGGCTCGAGAAGTCTTTTAATATGAATCGGGTAAATAAAAAAGGCCGCCATCTTGAAATTCTTTAGATACGGTCCGATTTTGTTTACAGAATTACAAGACGACGGTAAGTGTTAAGAGACCCCTCCGACCTTCAGATATCGATTTCGAACGATATAGTAAAGATTAGTAAGTAAGATTATAGAAAAAAATGTTTAACGGCCGCCATTACTATCTAAAGATCTCAACAACATACTTAGGAAATACTTGAAAATTAAACAAGTAATTAATAATTATGAATAAGAAAATGAATCTTTCCAAACATATTTGGACCACCCCGACTCTTGAGCGGTTACGCTAAACCGTAAAGATGAATGAAGCTTCGCTGGTTGTAGTTCCTTATACTCGTACTGTGCTTATACTGATATGATAAGATAACTCAGTTTTGTCGCAAATGCAAGAGAAATATACGGAAACATCTCCGGGCGCTTTGAGGCTAAAGGGAATTGCAACCTGGGCAGAACTATAAAGATATCCTTTTGCTCATACTTAAACTGATATCTCTAAATAAATAATGACAAAAAAAAAATAAAAAAAATAAAAAAAATATTCTGCAAATAGGCCACAAGGGCACTTTTACATGTCCAATGGTATTCTACAATATAATATTAATAATCTTACACAATAATCATTTTAAAATTGCAGATTTTAACCAACTAGTACCCAAACGGTTAATAAACTAAATGTCACTAAAAACAAGTAAAAAAATCCAAAATTGTAAAATATTATGACAAAAACATGAATTACAACTCAAAACAAAATTATTATAGAAATAGTCCGCTAAAATAATATCAACATTACAATACAAATAAAAAACCGGCCATGTGCGAGTCGGACTTGCGCACGAAGGGTTCCGTACCATTATCTATAAAACGGAAAAAATCACGTTTGTTGTATGGGAGCCCCCTTCAATATTTATTTTATTCTGCTTTTTAGTATTTGTTGTTATAGCGGCAACAGAAACACATCATCTGTGAAAATTTCAACTGTCTAACTATCACGGCTCATGAGATACAGCCAGCAGACGGACAGACAGACAGACAGACAGGCAGACAGACGGACAGCGGAGTCTTTGTAATAGGGTCCCGTTTTACTCTTTGAGTACGGAACCCGAAAAAAGAATAGTACTTATGAACACAGTTCGCTATACTAATTTCCTATCAATACCAAATTCGTTTACAGTGTAAAATTCACTTTCCATTACAAAAAGGTCAACTGGGAGAAATCCCTTATAGGGACAAGTTCGCCTTTGTACATTTATATTTTGTTTTTTTGTCTCTTTTATAAATGCTTCTCTTATATCATCATCATCATATATTATATTTGTTCCTGAGTTATGGATGTTATATATGTATATAAGTATCTATATGTATTTATCTATTATATATATCATCGCCTAGTACCCACAACACAAGCCTTACTGAGCTTACCGTGGGCCTAGGTTGATTTGTGTAAGATTGTTCCATAATATTTATTTATTTATTTATTATTTATTTATCATCATCATCATATCAGCCGAAAGACGTCCACTGCTGGACATAGGCCTCCCCCAAAGAGTGCCACAATGGCCGGTCCTGCGCCACCCGCATCCAGCGGACACCCGCGACCTTTACCAGGTCATCAGTCCACCTTGCGGGGGGTTTTCTTATATGGAATAAAATAATAATACATATATAAACAAGTTGACAAGTTTAGTTAACGACCGCGACTCGAACTATGAGGCGGGCGGTCCTGGTCTATCCTATATGCATCCCACAGCTGGGCACACGTATATAATACTAGCTGACCCCGCGTACTTCGTACCGCCATACAAAATGTATGAAAAAATAACAAAAAATAAACTTAACTTTTTGCATTTATTATTAGTTATTCTGCTATTCGGAGTGAAGACAAATACAACAAAGCACACATCACAAAAAATGGTTTGGCCGTTCTTAAAAAAATAAATGGTGTAACTAACACGACTTTGTTATATATATATATATAACATTTTAGCTAAATTAGATTTGATAGATGTCTGTGAATAATAAGCATTAGAATTTTAATACTTTCTTATCATCATCATTATCCTCCTAGCGTTATTCCCGGTTGTGCCCCTAAAGGAGCCCAGGGTCCGCTTTGACACCTAATCCCAAGATTTGGCATAGGCACTAGTTTTACGAAAGCGACTGCCATCTGACCTTCCAACCCAGAGGGAAAACTATAATTTATTGGGATTAGACCGGTTTCCTCACGATGTTTTCCTTCACCGAAAAGCTAACGGTAAATATTCCGTACATAAGTTCCGAAAAACTCATTGTTACGAGCCGGGATTCGAACCCGCCGCTTGACAGCCGCATGCCTGAACCACTAGGCTACCGTAGTTTGAATACTTTCTTATATAAGAAATAAATAATAATTAACAAAAAAACGAACAAAAATACTAAATTCAATATGAAATCATGAGTGCCAAATTGAAAAGACAAGTACGATCAAAAATAATGCCAACTGCAAAATAAAAGACTAATTTGAAAATTCGCATAACTAATTTAGATATTTAAATTCGCAATTGCAGAAAAAACGCACTTTCACGTACAGTCGCCATCACATACATAGGTACACTTTAGGTGTTCAAAAATATCGGCACATGCACCCTAATGCCTTGAAAATAGAGGTGTGTTCCGATGTTTGTGACGTGCTTGTTTGCTCCGATGTATGTGATGGCGACTGTACAATATCAAATGTCACCGAAGAAATATAGCACAAATACAATGGTGATTTCCCTTCTTTTAGATAGAACGAGTTAACCTTTTTGATAGAGAAACTGCTAAACCCTAACAGATAAATTAAACACTGAATTTTAGCATCCAAAACAAAGTCAAAGCTATAACATTAACACTAGCCACTAAGTAATAATAAAAAAATGGAGTCAACATACAAATGATCTGGATGAATATTTCGCATTTGAACTCCAACTTAAAAAATGATTTAACCAACCTTTAAAATATACCTTTACAAGATAAAATACTATACTATTAAACGACCAATATTTGTATACTATATATATATATTTGCCATTACGTTCTCGGAAACGGATTTAACGATTTCGATTTGGAATACGGGGGTTTACGGGGGCGAGAGATTGATCTAGATAGTACTCATGTCCGGGGAAATTCGTTTTCTCCGTATTTTCTCAATTTTTCGCCCAGGGACTATATAATAATTATTATCCTCAGAGCATAGAATACTAGAGAAAAGACAAGCCGCCGGCAGCCGTGTCGCAGCTGTATGCTCAATGGGCATACACTGCCATACTGTGCACGCGTGCTGATCGCAGAGAATATTACGTTTTTTCCTAAAATGCCTGATATGATGCGCGTTTATTGTCAAATAAGCGTGTGTGTTTTAGATGTGTGCGTGCTTTGTCTTGTCAATTACTTGGGCGTTGTGTGGGTTAATGTACTTGCGACAGGCTCACTCTATACAAATCGGCCGCCATGTCCGATCTCCTTATATTCATACATCTGTGATATTATCCTATTAAAAAAATCGTTGAACTCAGAATCGCTTCGCTCTCGACCGCTTTAGCCTAGTTGGTATGATGAGCACAAATATTTGTTCCTGAGTCATGGATGTTTTCTATGTATTTAAGTATTTATTTATCTATATAAGTATGTTTATCTTCGCCTAGTACCCATAGTACAAGCTTTGCTTAGTTTGGGACTAGGTTGATTTGTGTAAGATTGTCCGCAAATATTTATATTTATTTATTTATTATTTATAATAAATAATAATACCTACTCACGTACAGAAGGTACACTGTCTAACAAAATCAATAGTCGCTAGCTAGAAACACAAATGGCAGCCCCCGCCTTATATCCCGCTAACATAGCACGTCCACAATCGTCTAGTTAGGGTCACTTTTGCGCGTGGCCGTGGCTCTACAAACCATACAATAGGGGTGTAGACTCAAAATTTATTATTACTTCAGAAGAAAGAAGGCAAAAAAATATGCCTAATGACGAAAATCCCATTCGAATATCGCAAAAAATTACGAAGCTAGTTGTAGCTTAAACATTTAAACAGTTGTGTTTAAATGTTGCTTGCTAGAGAGAGACACGATCCTCTCGCGTCATATTAAATGACAATCGTTTCATATGAAGGTGCGTTTTGCGGAAAAGGGACAGAACATACCCCCTCTTAAAACTTTATAACTTTGTGATTATTGCGTTGTTTTTTTCTCCATTTGACTACATTTTTAATACTTTTTCGAGAAAATGCAACATTTTTGATCATTTTATTTAGTGTCTACACCGCTATTATCACTGCTGATTTCTCGCATCTAATTTCTGACCAATTGTGGCAATTTAGGTATACCATTTTGTAAAAATAATATTGCCACAACAAAGCACTGTCTCATGATTATGCTATTACCTATTTTTCCTAAGATGTCGCTATTTGCAGTAAGATGATAAAAAAAAATAAAGACATCTAAGCGTGGCTCAAATTGACTGTAAAATGCGATTTTATAGCACTATTACACCTTTAAAATATAAACTATTTAATAAATGCTGGTTAAATTTGTGGTAAGACTAATTACAAATTATTAAATAATATGATAAATATATTACTCCTAAATTATCTCAATCTTTGGCTGATCATAAATTATTTCTATTACATGTATAGACGCCATCACCAAGGGGCTTGCAGTGGGTGGAGCGCGTCGCGTTAAATACCTAGCGCTCGCGAAACCCCGAGGAGCCAGTCAGTCGTAGGCGCCGCTCGAGCGAGCACATGTGCGTCGTGCCGTGATCCGCCGCCGCCGCCGACTTGAACGCGACGAACCGCGCGTATTTATTATTAATTGTTCTGTTACTTTTTACGGAGTTCGATGGCCACGATGAAAACTAATAACAGCCGCTGGTGTTCTGTATATGGATGTTTAAATACCCAAAGGAACAATGGTTTATCTTTTTTTTACCTGCCGACAAATTGTGAACGGTAAGTTTCTTTTTAGGGTTCCGTACTCAAAGAGTAAAACGGGACCCTATTACTAAGACTTCGCTGTCCGTCCGTCCGTCTGTCTGTCACCAGGCTGTATCTCAAGAACCGTGATAGCTAGAGTTGAAATTTTCACAGATTATGTATTTCTGTTGCCGCTATAACAACAAATACTAAAAACAAAATAAAGTATTTTTTTAAGGGGCCATACAACAAACTTAACTTTTTTGCCGTTTTTATAGATCGCACTTGACCGGTTTTTAATTATTTATTTAATAAGTAAGTACTTATTTAGTATAACTTAGGTACTTAATATTATGAAGTTGCAAGATACCTACAATGTACAACAACAATCCGTAAATACATGTTACAATACGAACCGGCTGGTTAGGTACTTACTTACTTATTACTTTTAACGGGATACCTACGGAAATTTTCTTCAAAATGAAGCACGGGTTTGAAAATGTATTTTACTTAGCTAGGTATAATGGTTGTCCTGTCTTATTTTTATTAAATGAGAACGTGCTTATAACAAAATACAACAATACATACATATACATAACATATAGGTAAGTCGGTGCAGGGCTTCATCACTTTTTTGGCAGCAGGCAAGTGTGACAGGGAAAAATGCTTACGTTGTCGTAAAACGCTTGTATATATATGTACCTACTATGGGGCTTGTAATGTGTAGGTACAAACCAAATGTTAACAAACTTCTTTCTCAATCACAAATTTTGGCCCTCATTGCTGTTTTCTTGGCGTGACAGCCCTAGCGCTACACGTGCCGTGCGTGAATGAATACAAGTTACACGATAGACAGAGAAGGAGAGAGTAGGCATGTTTCTTATGCCTAAACGCCGTTTTTGCTAGGGAGTGCAACTTCTGTACTTGTACTATTACTTATTCTGTGCCATCACTGTCAAACGCGATAGGATCAATCGTCAACTTACAGACAATATTATAACTTCGCTATCGCCAAAGCATAAAAGCAATAATTCTATTTAAATTCGCAATAGCATTAAGTTAAATTACAACCTAATAGTACATTACTTACCTAGGGCGGTTAAACAAAGAATGTCTCAGATCGCAGGTATTTGACGCCCGAGCCGAAGGCAAGGGCGATAAATATGCGCTCTGAGGCTTTCTTTATTACCGCCCGTGGTAAGTACAAAATTTTACGTCTCTATCTGGCCAGGAAGTGGGGTTTTCCGCACGCATAGCGTGCGGTAATTCCTACTTTATGGCCAGGTATGACGTAAAATATATTATTATATCCTCATAGGTGCAGCACAGCGTCTATAGAAAAACTAAATATGGCCAATTGAATATAAGTCACACTTATGTGACAGAGTTGCATTTGATTTGTTTTCGTTTGATAAAATTCAAATAAAATTCAATTAATTGCTAAATTTAAATTGACCGTATTTTTTAATATACCCGGTCTCCGACAGTCTGAATAGGATAAGTAACTTCATACATAACCAATAAAATAACTGAATAATAAAAGGATTAAAAACGTTACAGTGTCTCCACAAAGTTGGACAAGATTGCCCACAAAATTTTCAACGGGCAAAAATGCAGTTGATTGTAACTTCTCTCACTTTTCTGAGCGAAGAACGGACAGTTTGCCACAAACAGTAAGAAATTGTGTATGATTAGCCCAGGACCCTAATTTAAGATTATAAGTGTCACCTGACTGTCACGTCACATATCCCCACTTTCATGATGAAGAGAAATGTGAAAGAGATATCTTAGGGTCGCCCCCTTCTGTTTAAATAAATAAAATCAAAATAAAAATGGTTTATTTTCAGATTTCTTAGATCCATAACATAGCATTGTTAGTTTACAAATCACTTATACAACTATATTAGTAAAATTAATATTAAATGGCCACATGAATTTATTTTATTTTATTTTTTTTAGGACGTGTAGGTCGGTGTAACGGCGGAGTATGTCCGAGTCCCACCTCTCTGCTATCATTTTCAGGATGCTATTTGAGCTTCCCCTCGTCTGCATCACCACAGACGCCGTCTTCTTCCGTATTTAAGCAAGATTTGTTTAGGCAAGATTAAAATGACTAGAAAAGGTTTGTTGCATGGGATAAAGTGCTGGGTGGGCGAAGTTGGCCAAAGTTAAAATGTACTTACGAATCTTGGACAATGTAGTCGACCCCACCGCCGTATGGCCCGTCCGCGCGCCACGGCTTCACGTCCAAGTTCGGAACACTGGAACAACACGTCATCACATCATTGTATAATAATATTACATCACATTAAACTTCGTCTCCAAAGGGCCTCTACGTGTTGGATCTATATCCCCACGCAAGCCTCCCAAAGGACTTATAATAATAAATTCATTTATTTCGAATAACTAGAATCATACAAATTACAAATGTAAAAATACAAAACAGCTAAAACTGGTAAAATAGATAAAATTAAATATGTAAACTACGGTATGTATGTTATAGTCATCATTTAAAATTTATTAGCTCTGTAGTATATTCACCTCCTAGTTGTAAAAATGGTCTTATTTAATTTAATCGTATGGCATCGTATGGTAGGTAGATCCTGCGGACGCCAGTCAGAGTTGTCCCCCCTTTGTCAAGTGAGTGGGCAACTCGACTGTTAGAGGTTCTTAAGCCGCCCGAAGGCCTCTAACTCGGCTTAACGACTACTGTCATAGACAGCAGCCGGGATCAACTGCTTAGCGTGCCTTCCAAAGCACGGAAGTGCTCATTTATAGCAACCACTCAAACAGACGGTCACCCATCCAAAGACTGACCGCTGCTTCTTTGCTTAACCTGCGTCTTAAATTGTTTAGAAGATACTATCTGTAGATATTCCGATTTAGATGTACTAATCATAGGTGACTTTAATTTAAATTCATGCAGAGCAACTGTCAGGACACAGTTTCAGTGTTTTCTGGAATCTGGACATCTGTCTCAACTTAATAACGTAGCCAACGAGCTTGGCGGAGTCTTAGACCTGGTGCTGAGAGGCTGGGACCGCAGAGTGTAGTGTTACGGGAGAAGTAGAAGCTCTGGTGCCCCCAGACTCGTGTCATCCACTCGAAGCAACATTAGCACTGCGACGAGGCAAGTATGAGCACCAGCCATCTTCGCCTCTACCGGCAAGCGTTCAATCCCGCTTGGAATTTTCGTAAAGCTGATTTTATTGCACTGTATTCTACTATAGCAAATATTGAATTGGGCGAGGTCCTGAAAGTGCAGTGTGTGGATGAGGCTACCGAAATATTTCATACAAAGTTAAATAAATGTATCAGTAAATGGGTACCGCTGAAAAAGCAGGCAACTAATAAGCGGTGTGTTTATCCATCTTGGTATACGCCGGAAATTATCCGCAATAGAAAGAAGAAGAAAGAAAGAAAGAAGACATTTATTTACTACACAAAAGACACACAGAGACAAAGGGAGTAGGCATACATTACAATTTAACACATATTGTGTGTGTCTTCGCGACAGTGAATAGGTCGCTGTCTCAGCATTATGCCGAGGTGTCAGACAGACACCTACAGCGCTGATTTTCAGACAGCACCGTACGTGACCCACGGAACGCAACACAACATAAGACCAATAATAAACACATAATTATTGTATACACATAATAAATAATTGATGTAATAAATTTGTAAATTATGTACCAGTAGCCAAATGGGATAGAAAAAAAAAACACAAAGCAAAAAACGCGACACGGTAGGTACACATAGGAATATACAATATACAAAATAAATACTTTCATATCCAAGAGTTCAAAGAGGTGGGACTGGATTTAGAAAGAAAGAAAGAAGACATTTATTCACTACACAAAAGACACACAGAGGCATATACATTACAATTTGACACATATTGTGTGTGTCTTCGAGGCAGTCTGATTTCAACCGAGAGACTCACTACTATAGAGGAAGTGTGTAATACCTGGTCGACACGGCTCACCGAGACTTTCGGCGAAAACTCCAGCAGGATATTACTGACGGTCCTTCGAGGTTTTGGGACTATGTAAAGAGTATGCGGAAAGATAACAGACAGTCTACTGAATAGGGTATTTGACAACAGTGAAAATAAATTGCTTTTTCATTAGAAACAGATAAACATTACGAAAATACTCGGAAAGTATCAATCTTTCATTTATGTTTGCTATTTTAAGATTTTTAAATTCATAAATACTAACAATAAGGACGTTGATTTAATGTGACGTCACACGCAAGTAATCCCTACAGATTTGCGTTTTTGACGCTTTATAAAAAGAAGCTGATTTGACTTGTGTCAAATACCGTATTCTACTTTAAGGGCGAGATGGTTTCCGGGCAGAGTGCCGCAAAATGCCTTTGCTGAGTACTTCAGTTCGGTGTACCAGACTGAAGAGCCGCGACTCGATGTAGAAGAAACGATGGGTGTGGTGGGTGGGGCAGGGTCTCAGGCGCCACTTGTCACTGTAGATTCTACAGTGACAAGCCGCTTAGCAGCCCCACGCAGGCTGCTAAGCGGCTTAAATCGCGCAGTACGGCAGGCATTGATGCTATTCCTCCATACCTTGTGAAAGACTGCATATCCTCTTTAGAGGATCCGTTGTCGCAATATTTATAACCTAGCATTGAAATGCGCGGCGTGGGTAGGCCCCCCACAAGGTGGACCGATGACCTGGTAAAGGACGCGGGAGTCCGCTGGACGCGGGTAGCGCAGGACCGGCCAGTGTGGCACTCTTTGGGGGAGGCCTATGTCCAGCAGTGGACGTCTTTCGGCTGATATGATGATGATGATGATGATTGAAATGCGCAGTTTATCCTGGTCAATGGAAAAAATCGAGAGTCTCTCCCGTACTTAATAGTGGGTCAAGTACGGAAGTATAGCCGTTCTTTCTGTCTTCGGCAAGCTGTTTGATTTCTACCCAGCTTGCTGACAGGCAACATGGCTTCCGCCGTGGTCGATCGACTTCCACCAACCACACTGTTTTGGTGGACTATGCCACAGTGGAGATGGACGCTGGTCGTCAAGTTGACGCGGCGTATTTAGATTTTAAGAAGGCGACGACATTATTTGACAACGGCATACTTTGAAAAAAAGTGTGCCTCCACGGGATTCTCACCAAGTCTAAATACTTGAAGGATCGTTGTCAGATCGTCAGGATCCCGGGATGCGAATCAAAGCCGTTGTACACACGTTCCGGGGTGAGCCAAGGGAGTACCCTCAGTCCGACACAAATCATCATATTGATATATGTCTTACCGAGGGTTGTTGGCACTGTCAAGTGTTTGGTGTTCGCAAACGACCTTAAGCGTTTCCTGGGAGTGGGCGAAATAAGCGACTGTGAGGCTGTTGCAGCGGGATATAGATGCGGTGGCTGAATGGAGTAAGATCAATAAGTTGCATTTCAACGTCTCCAAATGCAAAACGATCACTTTCAATCGAATCCGTAAGCCGATAAGTGCACCGTACACTCTGCACGGCGTCCCGTTGGAGCGCGTCACAGAGATTTGCGACCTAATAGGACTAACACTCGACAGAGAACTAAACTTCCGCCAGCATGTGACTACCATACGTCGGAAGTCGAGCAACACGCTGGGATTTATCATGAGGATGTCACACCAGTTTCAAAGTGCCAATGTCGCCTTAATGCTGTACAATGCATACGTTCGCAGTAAACTCGAATTTGGCGCTGTAGTTTGGGATCCCCACGAGGTAAAATATACCCTGAATATAGAAAAACTACAGCGCAAATTAGCCAGGTTCCTGTACAGACGGAAGTGCGGGTACTGCCCCTATATGTATCCGTCCCTATTTGTGTCCGGGATGGTAGGATCGGCTACGTTGGAGTTGTTCTGGAAGCTGATACTCATGGTGCACTATTATCGGCTTCTCAACTATAAAGTAGACAATCCGTGTGTGTTGGAGCAGATGGGACGGCACGTCCCGGACGGGTGTGCTGGGCCGGCGACGCGGCGGCGGCGGGGCGGTAGGGGCGGGGGTGCGGCGGCGCGGGGGGCGGGGGTGCGGCGGCGCGGGGGGCGGGGGTGCGGCGGCGCTGGTGCGCGGGGGGGCGGGGGTGCGGCGGCGCGGGGGGCAGCACGGCTCCCCGCGCCCGGAGCGCGGAGCGTGACGCGCACGAGACGGGCGGACAATGCGCAGTAGCGTAGGGCACTTCTCCTCTTTAATGATTCATTATAAGCGGGTCCCTGATGCAGATATATTCCACGATAGCCTACGTGTTTTCGTGAGGCGTGCTAGGCTGTGTCTTGACAATTGCAGTGCAATATAAAGTAGGAATTACCGCACGCTATGCGTGCGGAAAACCCCACTTCCTGGCCAGATAGAGACGTAAAATTTTGTACTCACCACGGGCGGTAATAAAGAAAGCCTCAGAGCGCATATTTATCGCCCTTGCCTTCGGCTCGGGCGTCAAATACCTGCGATCTGAGACATTCTTTGTTTAACCGCCCTAGGTAAGTAATGTACTATTGTACTTTTGAGTAATAAGATTGTAGTACCTAACTATTGTACAGATTTGGCTATTATTTTTCTTAATATTTGACGTTATTTAATAGTTGACATGAATGTTTTATTTTTATTTTTTTTAATATTTGCGTAAAGTAATGAGTGGATAATTAATTAATTATACAGGGTGTTTGGTCCACCGTTTGCCAAATTAAAACCGCAGGTAGTATGGGTCATTTGTTATCATTGTCGGCATTATTTTTTTTTTAATTCTATACGCCTATGCGTTTCAACTTGAATTAAAAAAAAAAGAAGTGGTAGAGCTTACTTTTTTTTTTAATTATAATTTTTGATGTTGTACGTCTCTATCGTATCAAAGTCAAAATTACGCAAGTAATCAAGTAAGGGTCAATAAAAAAATAAGAAGACGTTACTTGCAAAAGTAACGTCTACTTATTTTTTTATTGACCCTCAAAAATTCTAGTTGCAAAATTTTCGCCTTGGAATAATTTGACCTCCAATTTTAAAAAAAACTAAAAAAGATCAAGTTATTAAAATTCTTTAAAAAAGTTATCAGTCTATCCTCTTGCTAATGTTGTGCAATAATGCCAAAAAACCTTTAAGGAACTTTATTAATTTGCCAATTTTGTGTAAGGGACGCACTACGCTTGTATTGGCATGCGATAAAAAACATATTCTAAGTACGAGTAGTAGGCAACCAATACTTGCAGATTTTAGTATTTACTTTATTTTAGTAGCTAAATATATATTTAGTATTTACAAACTACACTACGAACTTAAATCATGCGTAAAGTAGTGCACTAATTGTCGACTATCATAGGATTCGGCTAAAGGCACGTAGCACCAATCTTCTAATTTTAGTTACTATACTATCAAGGAAACTGCAAGTACAGACTGCTTTAAAAACATATACATGTATGTATTTTTGAAGCTCACTGCAGTTTCAGCTGACTACTAGAATTACTTGCTTATTAAACTACTCAATATCACAAGTTGGCTAATTATGCCTTAATCACACGTACTGAGCAAACGGGCGAGAAAGTAAAATGTTGACACAGTGAGCCGGCCGAGTGACTGTTCACACATGTTTTGAAATTAGGAGAGTCAGTTCAAGTTGA
This sequence comes from Epinotia brunnichana, assembly GCA_963854355.1. Lineage (NCBI taxonomy): Eukaryota > Metazoa > Arthropoda > Insecta > Lepidoptera > Tortricidae > Epinotia > Epinotia brunnichana. Next base: position 620,792 of record OY977935.1, on the reverse strand, counting down.
TTTAAACAAAAATTATCTCAAAAACCATTGGGGTATAATGTACTAACGTACTAGAGAAGACAACACGAACATTATCTGTGCGCCGGCCGGCAGCGCGGGGCGCATGCGGGGGGAGGGTAACTTGTCATAGAACACACTGAGACGGGGGCATGCGAGGGGAGGGTAACTTGTCATAGAACACACTGAGACGGGGGCATGCGAGGGGAGGGTAACTTGTCATAGAACACACTGAGACGGTGCGGCCCATGGAACGTTAGAACATTATACCCCAATGTCAAAAGCTGGCACGCGCGGCGACGTGACGGCCGAGTGGCGAGACAGTGCACGTTCAGACCTGCCGAGTGAGCGAGCGAGACAGTGCGGGGACGCGGGAGGGTGGACACTCGGCCTAGTAGATAGAACGGGAACCGAGCTACTGTCTCGCCGCTTCGTTACGCACCGAGTACTCGGCCGAGAACACTGTCTCGCCCGTTTGCTCGGCACGTGTGATCAAGGCATTACTACGGGTTATTTAATAACTGTTGGGTATCACAGGGAGTAAGACAACGGGTCGTCTGCCAACTGGTACGTTACTTACCGCTCGCTGCAACACGGGTAGTCTGTGACCGGTACTTTGCTCACTGTTTGCCACAGGGTGAGACACTGGTGTAACAGTAACTGGCAGTACTCACTGGTTCTCCGGCGAGGCTAGTTGCGCTAGATACGTTACTTACCGCTCGCTGCAACACGGGCAGTCTGTGACCGGTACTTTGCTCACTGTTTGCCACAGGGTGAGACACTGGTATAACAGTAACTGGCAGTACTCACTGGTTCTCCGGCGAGGCTAGTTGCGCTAGATACGTTACTTACCGCTCGCTGCAACACGGGTAGTCTGTGACCGGTACTTTGCTCACTGTTTGCCACAGGGTGAGACACTGGTATAACAGTAACTGGCAGTACTCACTGGTTCTCCGGCGAGGCTAGTTGCGCTAGATACGTTACTTACCGCTCGCTGCAACACGGGCAGTCTGTGACCGGTACTTTGCTCACTGTTTGCCACAGGGTGAGACACTGGTGTAACAGTAACTGGCAGTACTCACTGGTTCTCCGGCGAGGCTAGTTGCGCTAGATACGTTACTTACCGCTCGCTGCAACACGGGCAGTCTGTGACCGGTACTTTGCTCACTGTTTGCCACAGGGTGAGACACTGGTATAACAGTAACTGGCAGTACTCACTGGTTATCCGGCGAGGCTAGTTGCGCTAGATACGTTACTTACCGCTCGCTGCAACACGGGTAGTCTGTGACCGGTACTTTGCTCACTGTTTGCCACAGGGTGAGACACTGGTATAACAGTAACTGGCAGTACTCACTGGTTCTCCGGCGAGGCTAGTTGCGCTAGATACGTTACTTACCGCTCGCTGCAACACGGGCAGTCTGTGACCGGTACTTTGCTCACTGTTTGCCACAGGGTGAGACACTGGTGTAACAGTAACTGGCAGTACTCACTGGTTCTCCGGCGAGGCTAGTTGCGCTAGATACGTTACTTACCGCTCGCTGCAACACGGGCAGTCTGTGACCGGTACTTTGTTCACTGTTTGCCACAGGGTGAGACACTGGTATAACAGTAACTGGCAGTACTCACTGGTTCTCCGGCGAGGCTAGTTGCGCTAGATACGTTACTTACAGCTCGCTACAACACGGGCAGTCTGTGACCGGTACTTTGCTCACTGTTTGCCACAGGGTGAGACACTGGTATAACAGTAACTGGCAGTACTCACTGGTTCTCCGGCGAGGCTAGTTGCGCTAGATACGTTACTTACAGCTCGCTACAACACGGGCAGTCTGTGACCGGTACTTTGCTCACTGTTTGCCACAGGGTGAGACACTGGTATAACAGTAACTGGCAGTACTCACTGGTTCTCCGGCGAGGCTAGTTGCGCTAGATACGCCGCCTGCTTGCGATGGTGGTACATGTGGACCCGAAGACAGCTGGGGTTCCTCATCCGCTTATTGCATATCTCGCACTGTAGGGTCCCCTCGCGCGTGTCGTGCTTGTCCCGTATGTGCACTTTCAGGTTGTACCGGTTGGCGAAGAAACGGTGGCAGTTCGGACATTTGACGGCGGTCGTTTTACAGTTCCATCCTTGGGGTGGGGGATTGATAAAACAAATCAGTGAATAAATAAATTTTGAAACACAACGACGGGTAGGTTTTGGGACAGTACAACTGGATCTTGGGTTCGTAATATGGGGATAAAAACGGTAATAGGATACAAATTAAACAAGATAAAAATATTAAACAGAATCAAAGATATAAAGTAAAGTTAATTTAGAGGTTAACTATTTTCGGTATCAAAGTCCGAAGATATGTCAAACATAATATATACAGAGTATTTTTTTTTAAATGGGACAGTATGGGGAAATCCGAATCTAAAGGAGATAGAGGAAAAGTGTCCAAGGAGACATTAGGTGTTTTTTTATGTAAACATAAAAAATTATAAAGTTGGTAAATTTTTCTTTGACGCGGGTCGGCTCTGTTTCATGTAAGGATTATTTCATTGTATGGAAAGAAAAAAATCTGAACAGCAGAAGTTGGTAAAATTTATTGAAAACTAATCTTCATACAATTGCAGTATTCGCCTTTTAATATTGTTACAAGTGCCTAGGGCGTGTAAAAAAATATTTAAAATTATTCCATTTTTAAATTTCGATAATCGATAAGAGCTCCAGATGATTCAAGAGAAGAACATTTTTTTTAATCTTCGTAAACATCATGGCACGCGATAGTCTTGAAATTATAAAAAAAAGAATTCAAATTTGATTTTGATTTTTTCTTACCTTAAGGGTCGAATTTATGAATCCCGATACAACTCCGTACAAGAATTAAAAGATGCTGTTTACAACACTTTAAACACAATTCACCATAAGTCTCTGTTAAATGCAACTAGAAGTGTCTTGAAGCGTGCTCGTACCTGCATAAGACAAGACGGCGGCCACATCGAACATTTACTCAAGTAATAAACCAACTGTATGAAGATTAGTTTTCATTAAATTTGACCAACTTCTGCTGTTCAGATTTTTTTCTTTCCATACAATGAAATAATCCTTACATGAAACAGAGCCGACCCGCGTCAAAAAAAAATTGACCAACTTTATAATTTTTTAAGAACAACTCACGCTTGACCAAAAATTTTAATGAGCCAAATTTGTTTACATACAAAACACCTAATGTCTCCTTGGACACTTTTCCTCTATCTCCTTTAGATTCGGATTTCCCCATACTGTCCCATTTAAAAAAAACACTCTGTATACGTAAGTATAGGTTTAGTCTATTTCTTGAGAACACAAATCGCATAGGTCACAAAAGTGACCCAAAAAGATGAATTTATAATAAAGCCCCTGCTAGACGGTCGCCCCTCCGACCGGGCGACCTTGGTCCGCACTGACCGTGTACACACAGTTGTTTGGAGCTAAATTTCATACTACAGCGGTCGGTGCCGACCAAGGTCGGTCGGTCGGAGGCGCGTGTTGGCGACCGTCTAGCAGGGGCTTTAGAGCATAAATAAAGTCATCTTATGTAAAAAAAAAAAATCAGCGGAACAAAAATAGATGATAAGGGTCGAAATGGTAAATAGAGTTCAAGGTATATCTACTAGCTACATCAAAATATATACACGTTGCTACAGAGACAAAAACATCTGGGTGCAAACGTCATTAAAGTCGAGTTTACATATTTTTGCCACTCCGTCCGTGTAGATATTTGTGAGCACATCTTACCTGCTTCCTTAGCAGTCTCGGGCATAGCCAGCACGCTGTGATAAAGCTCGTTGTCGAAATCTATTAGAGGTTCGCTGGATACCGAAAAAATAAAATGAAAACAAAATGTAAGGTGCGTATGAAAAGCTGAAGTGCTCATCGAGTTATTCCCATTTTTTCTCAGGAACATAGTCGTCTGAACAACATGCAACAACATGAGAATCATATTAGGTCCTTACCTATGAAATTGGCGGTTTTTTCACAGATATTATTTTATACGTAATTTATTCATTTCTATTGCAACTTCCAAATTATTTTTTAATTTCATTATTAGACTATTACTCCAGGCAAAATACGGTTTTGAAAAACATTAATTTATAATAGCGTTTTTTTTCTTTATATCATTTTAAAACATTGATCTAAGATGCTTTATTCAAGAATCCAACAAACTTTCCATCCGGAAGTATTTATATAGATTTAAAAAAAGAATGAATAGTTATTTTTTAATTATTTATCTTGAATATTATAGAGCAAATGTAAATGAACCAAAATAAAGATAAAACCATTTATTAATATTTTTTCTGACTTTTCAGAAGCTAGTTAAGTTACAATTTTTTTGATGTCTGAAATTTTGTTGGATTTTGTCACGAAGTAACTATTTAATTGATAATATATCCATTACATAAAAAAAATCTGCTATTATAAATTATTTCCAAATTTGACATATTTTCCATACAAGCTGTCAGTTCATTGCCTGGACTATATGTAACAAAGGTTTTAAATACAAAAAATAGGTTTGAATTTTTTATTTAGTGTTTCAAATTAAAGCTTGAAAACTGCCCTTTTCATGTGCTGCCGATTAAAGTGTTTCAATGACGTATAGTTTCATGATGCGAACTATTTTTAAGGAATGAAGATATGTGTAAAGTAGCTTAAAAGTTTTCTATATTCCTACCAAAATTTAGTTTGCTTTGAATTTGACATTGCTGAATAATCCGCAAAATTCAATGTATGAAAATCACAGTTTTCATAAAATTCTCCATACACACCGCCAATTTCATAGGTATTAAGGACCTAATATATAGAGTATAAGTGACAGTGAAATTAAGAAATACATTCTTGTTTCAGAGCATTATTTCCAGTAAAAAAAACATAAAAAAATTGGTTGTCTATAAAGTCGGTTTACGGACGATAATTTGGTACGTGAAAACGTCATAAAACCGAACGCTCGGCTCAGGCGGAACGGGACAATGAGTCATACTTTTTCGTGTGTTCATCGATTTATATGACGTTATCACGTCAAAATGTTCTTCGTAAAGTTATTTAAAAAAAAACCTTTTTTTATGCATGATAGAGGAAATTCAATGCAGTTTATTCGTTCGTCACACGGTATGTATTGTCGGAAGTAATACATTTTGGAATGGAAAAGAAAAAATGGGAATCACTTCGTGCGTCAAATCTAATACATCTAAACTGGCGTAACAATTTTAGAGTCTACTGGAATACATCAAAAATTATGAATGACTACTGACTTTAAGATACTAAAGGTACGTGAATCGTTTGAGCGAAGCGTTTATATAAAAATGTAAAAGTATTATGTGGTGTTGCTCTACTACAGTCAGCATCAAAAGTAGCTGCACAAACGAAGAAGTTAAAAGTCTTTATTAAAAGGGAATAGGAGCTTTTGAAGTCTTCGATTGCGTAGCTACTTTTGAAGCTCACTGTACTCGCGCATACATTTAAAAACGGATCGCTGAAGCGAATAATAAAGGTCTACTAATTCAAGGAAATTATTGTCGCATTACACATTCACAAATATCTACTCATATTATTATAATCTAAGTAAAGAATAGTAATTAAAATCTTACTTCAAAACGTCCAACGTCATGTTGTCGAACCAATAAAGACTCGAGCCGTCACGGCTAAACGCGAGTCTCCTCAGATCATAACGCTAGTTTTAGCTTTGACGCTTCGAGTCTTCAAGGCTCGCCAGAGCGCTAAATCACAACACTAATTCCTGACGATTAACAGTCCAGCCATATTGGTACAGTCGCCATCACATACATAGGTACAGTCACCGGCATAAATATATGATTGAACAGAGGCCACAAAAATATCTGATGACAACTCTATTCCTAGAGCCATAAATAAATAAAATAAAAAATAAAAATAAAAAGCATTTATTTCGGACAAAATAATCCATAGATGTTAGTATTACAATAAACTTAAATAACTATGTTAGTACCTAAACTTAAGTGCTGAGAGGTCCAGTGCCTGATTAGGGCGCTTTCCCATCTCTCTGCCACGACAGCCAGGAGACCGTGGCGGCTGGTGCGCACTCTGCGCAGCGTCGCGGCGCAGCGCTTGCGCAGCGTGGCGTGGAATCCATCCACATGCGCGTCGGCGAACATGCCCGACGCGCTACAGTATCGCGGCAGCCGCAACAATACCCTGAAGGCGTCGTTATATTGTACACGCATGGCATTAATAGCACGCTGCGTGTACCTCGTCCACAGGCTGCAAGCGTACAGCGAAGTACAGTACGCTCGAAAGAGTGTTACTTTAACTTGCGCTGTACACCTGCTGAACCTCCGGGCTATCATGTTGGCCCTGACGGCCAATGCCCTACGCTCGCGTTCGATATCCGCATCGTCACGCAGATCATCGGTGACCAAGTGCCCAAGATATTTAAATGAATAAACCCTTTTAAGTAGCTCGCCATTCAAACGAATGGGTGGGACATGAGATGGGCACTTGTTCCCCGCCTTAAATACCATGTACTCGCTCTTGAGCACATTGTACTTCAGGCCGTGACTTAGAGCATAGGATTCGCATTTCTCAATCAGTACACGCATACCACCAACCGAGGGGCTCAGCAGTACCATGTCATCAGCATAGCTTATGTTATTAAAACAAACCCTGTCTATGTGACAACCAACATGCATACTGCTAAGCCCACCGATGAGGGCATCCATGTACAGATTGAAGAGCTTGGGGGAGGTAAGCCCCCCCTGCCTGACCCCGCACTCCAAGCCATATTCGTCCGACAGCTCGTTACCCCAACGAACACTATTTCGCTGGCTCGCGTACTAACACCTAAATATGCGTGTGAGTTCCTTAGGAAATTGCATAAGAGCGTGTCAGATATTTTTGCGGCCTAAAGTTCATCATATATTGATGCCTGTGACTGTACACTATAGGTGTTCAAACTTGTGTGACCTGGTAAAGGTCGCGGGAGTCCGCTGGATGCGGGTGGCGCAGGACCGGCCATTGTGACACTCTTTGGGGGAGGCCTATGTCCAGCAGTGGACGTCTTTCGGCTGATATGATGAGGTGTTCAGAAATATCGGCACATGCACACTAATGCCTTGAAAATAGAGGTGTGTTCCGATGTTTGTGAGCTGCTTGTTTGCTCCGATGTATGTGATGGCGACTGTACAAGACAGTAGTTAAGTTACTTAGCATTCAGTACTCACCTGTCGGACGCAAAGTCAATGTTGTCGGGCGTTGGGCTGTCGATGACTGGTCGCGGTTTCTTCTTGGTGCCGGAAACGCTGTTCTTGGTCGGTGTGTTTTTGAGCAATCTGGGACATTCATAAAAATAAAATAAAAATAAATAAATATTAATGGACAATAGGGAACATTACGCGAAACTCTTCATAGGTGGCGACACTAGCAGCGTTGACATTGTATCTCATTCCCACTTGCGGTATTGTCTATGAAAACATCCTTGTCACTCATTTGACAATCAATTGTGCATGTGTGTGTGAATCCCTATATTCCTATACTGGTTTACTATTAGTGGTAGTGCTGCCTCTGGCAGCAGAACATTGCAGTAATGTTCCCTATTTTACACAAATCGACCTAGTCCCAAACTAAGCAAAGCTTATATATCCGCGCTTCCGAACACGCACTTCTATCTCGCTCACGCTTATGCTCAACGAGAGGGAGAGAAAACAATGAACCTACGGCGCCTTAAGTCACGTGTAACCTGTCGGTTTTGTTACAAAATGTATGCGATTGACTTGGCTGTCGGTTTTGTTATATTATTATTATAAATTTTCATCTATTTAAATGGAATGAATTATTATTATTTCTTTCTGACGACCGCTTTAGCCTAGTTGGTAGTGACCCTGCCTACGAAGCAAGAGGTCCTGGATTCGAATCCCGGTAAGGGCATTTATTTGTGTGATGAGCACGAATATTTGTTCCTGAGTCATGGATGTTTTCTATGGTATATAAGTATTTATTTCTCAATATAAGTATCTATATCGTCATCTAGTACCCATAGTACAAGCTTTGCTTAGTTTGGGACTAGGTTGATTTGAGTAAGATTGTCCGCAAATATTTATTATTATTTATTATTTATTTCTTTATTTCCTTTCTATCTTAGATTAGGTTTTTACAATAACTATATAAAAAGTAAAATATAAAACTATACATACAAAACATAAAATCATTATAAAAACCTAACCTAGGGTGCCGCCGGCAGCGAGGCGGGGCCTAAGCTACCGGTGGTCAGGGCGACAGAGACAGGAACCTCCTGACTATCCGCGCAGTATCCAGGAGTACCGCCTTCTGTATCTGGCCCTTGATCCAGCCATCTAGCGAGAGTCTCTTGAGGTGACGGTCGAGACTCTTCGCTATTAAACCGTTCGACGAAACGACTATCGGGACGATGATCGTCGAATCAACACCCCACATGGCGGTTACCTCGTGAGCCAGGTCTAGGTACTTGCTGGCTTTGTCCTTCTCGGCCTTCACGAGGTTCCCGTCATGGGGGATGGTGATGTCAACCAGCACCGCCTGGCGTTTCGATCGATCTGTCAGCAAGAATAGTCCTGTCCGTGATGACAGATCGATCCCAATAGAGCGTGGCACGACCATTTTCGAGAACTGGCGCAGGTGTGTACTTATAGTAAGGCACCTCAGAGACCACAAGACCGTATAGCAGAGCAAGTTGCTGGTGAATAATTCTGGCTATAAGGTTATGTCTGTGCAAATACTCGCCGTTAGCAAGATGACCACAACCGGAGATAATATGCCTGAGTGACTCCCCGGGACGGCGGCATGCCCGACAAATGTCGACCGTACCGTCCTTCAGGATATACCTCCGGTAATTGTTCGTCATGATAACTTCGTCCGCAATTGCACAGACAAAACCTTCGGTTTCCCCGAAGAGATCCCCGAAACGTAGCCAGTTCACCGACGCGAGCAGATCTACATCGGGCCCTGTGAGGGCCTTGTAGAACCGCCCGTGAAGCTCCTTGCTCCTCCATACCGCCCTGCGGTCCTCGGCGCTCATTACTTTAAGTCTGCGCCAGTTCTCGTTTGCCAAGGAGAGCGGGGTGAAGTTTCCGTCTACTGCTACTGAGACTGCACACCTATTATTAATGTTCATCTTAACGGAATGACTTATTTATTTTTTACTGTACTTTATTCATGAGGAGATTCGTTTTTTTTTTATAAAATTAGTAAAATTTGAAATTCAATTTTAAAATTTTATAAAATGTGTTTGCACGAAATTATATTGTTATTAGCTTAGGTTTTGAGCAACATATTATTTTTTGTAGCCTATATTGTGTCCCACTGCTGGGCAAAGACCTCCTCTTTTTTCCGCCACTTGTCTCGGTCCAGTGCTAGTGTTCGCCAATCTGTACAAAATGTGTCAAGGTCGTCCCGCCATCGCCTTTTCGGTCTGCCTCTACTTCGAAAGCTATCTTGTGGGGTCCATTTGGTGGCTAATTTGGCCCATCGTTCTGCGTGCATTCGGTCGGCAGACACTGCCAGTCCAGTAGTGAGCAATAATAAAGGTTTTGTTTTGTTCACCTCTTGAGCGGGCTGCGGGCCTCGTCGCGGGGCTCCGCCGGTGTCTCGGTGGCGGTGGTGTCGTCACCGCCGGGGACCCACTCGGACTGCTCCGAGGGCTCGCCCTTTAGCGGGCACTCCTCCACAGGAGGCGGGGATTCGCTGCGCTGTTGAACGGAGAACAATCATTACTATCATTCATAGGTTACAATAGGCCTTATAAGAAGGCTCAAAGTCACCCAAAGGGCAATTGGAGAGGGCTATGTTGGGTGTTTCTCTGCGTGATCGCATCACAAACCAAGGTAACCGATATAGCCCTCCGAATCGCTAAGCTTAAGTGGTAAGACCTTCTTTAATATTGAATAGAATACATTTTCCGTCCGACGTACTGTTTTAGTGCACATGCAAAAAACTGAAAAACGAGCAAAAATGTCGCGGTTATTGGGCTCCCAAAAGTTATGCACACCTCCTGGGATGGTGCAAACTCGGATTACATGCATTTAGGACCGTGATCGCATCAGAAATGAGGCTATCCGCAGCAGAACCAAGGTAACCGATATAGCCACAGATGTATGAATATAAGGAGATCGGACATGGCGGCCGATTTGTATAGAGTGAGCCTGTCGCAAGTACATTAACCCACACAACGTCCAAGTAATTGACAAGACAAAGCACGCACACATCTAAAACACACATTGCACTCTTGTATACCTACACGCTTATTTGACAATAAACGCGCATCATATCAGGCATTTTGGAAAAAAACGTAATATTCTCTGCGATCAGCACGCGTGCACAGTATGGCAGTGTATGCCCATTGAGCATACAGCTGCGACACGGCCGCCGGCGGCTTGTCCTCTCTCTAGTATTCTATGCTCTGAGGATATAGCCCTCCGAATCGCTAAACTTAAGTGGCAGTGGGCGGGGCACATTGCGCGTAGAACCGATGGCCGTTGGGGCGGAAAGGTTCTCGAGTGGCGACCACGTGCCGGAAGGCGAGGCGTGGGTAGGCCCCCCACAAGGTGGACTGATAACCTGGTAAAGGTCGCGGGAGTCCGCTGGATGCGGGTGGCGCAGGACCGGTCATTTTGGCACTCTTTGGGGGAGGTCTATGTCCAGCAGTGGACGCCTTTTGGCTGATATGATGATGATGCTAACTTTGACTTTTGAGTTATGGGAAATAAGGGAGGTCGTTGTTGTTCCACGTCTGTAGGAATAACCCTAGAAACCCTACGCGTGGCCTCCGGGTGGTGCTAAAAGAACAACAAACTCGGCAGCTGCACTGTTCCTTCTGAACCTCGCGGCGCACACTGGAACTCTATCAGCGACATCGATACGAATACATATACAGTCATGGCCAGATAATTAAGAACATGATTTTTTCGCCATACAGTTGCATACAAATATGACTTTTTGAACTCGTCGATTAAAATCTGTGTATTAAGATTTCATAGACAATACTGCAACGTCACTCTTTTCATAGTTGTAGTCTATGTTACTGTCGAAACAATCGAAATAACTGTTTCGATACGCTCCAGACAACCGAAAAAAAATTGAAAATAGAACTAATATAAATTCGACCAATCACGTGGCTGCTTTACCGAACTGTAATGAATTGGACCAATAGAATCGCTTTGATTATTGAGTTTACTCGTTGATGTCGTACGCTCGTTGATGTCTTTTAAGATATCAACGAGCGTACGAACGATAGGCTGCACTTCGTTTCAACAGTATCGAGTTTGTTTAATTAGTTCAGTTGACTCGTAGAAAATTAATTTTACGTCATACCTGGCCATAAAGTAGGAATTACCGCACGCTATGCGTGCGCAAAACCCCACTTCCTGACCAGATAGAGAAGTAAAATTTTGTACTCACCACGGGCGGTAATAAAGAAAGCCTCAGAGCGCATATTTATCGCCCTTGCCTTCGGCTCGGGCGTCAAATACCTGCGATCTGAGACATTCTTTGTTTAACCGCCCTAGGTAAGTAATGTACTATTAATGAACTCGTACAAAAAGTATTGTTATAATCAAGCTTTTTAATCTCGTACCTTACTTAGGCCACTCAGCAATCTTCGTGGCCTAAACACGGTGCTCGACTAAAAAGCTCTCTATTATAACACGATTGTGAAAAATACTATTTCAAATTTGATGATAATTTATAATATGTTTGATTAAGTATGATGGCGCCCGTAGCTGTCATTACATAGAAACTTGTCAAACTTTCCATTCATTCATATTTTTACAAGCTTTATATTAACTTGCACTGTTCGTATGTATGTAAGTATGTAAGTGGTCCGTCAAAATTTGCAATACATTTTTCAGTCACTTCCCGTTATCCAATTGAGCTGAAAATTTGCAAGCGTATGTATATCTACCCGCGCGACTCCACCCGTGTATTGCTAGGCGGGAGAGACATTTCTTAGAAAAACTGATAAAAATAATTGATGTTAGAAAATTTCAGTTCCATTATAATCTAAACTTCCGTTACACATTGCTTTTTTGCAATTTTCACAGACGAATCGATACAGCTACAGCGACGCACTGAAGCGTATGCATTCAGTGTGCATTCAGTGCACCAGTGTTCAGGGTGCATCCACACACTCTACAGACTAGCACGCTCGAACAAACACGGTATGTACGAGTATACCGTTCAGAGGGCCTTCTCTGCATAAGTACTTTTATTTTTTTGTGTATTTTAATTATATGCAAGTTTACAGTGCAAGTCCAAATATTTACATATTATAAAATAATAATAAAATAAAAATGGTTATTCATCCACAATTGTTACAATTTTTTCAACACACCTGCTCGTAAAGTAGGTCTTATTACAGCGTATTTACACTGATAATGCAGAATATTACCCATGCCGTGCCTTTTACATTACATTATCGCACTAGTGCCTTTTCATTACATATCTTTTTAAATATTAGCAAAATAATGCAAAATATTACCCATGCCGTGACTTTTACATTACATTATCGCACTAGTGCCTTTTCATTACATATCTTTTAACATTTTCATTTTTTATTTTTTTATTTTTTTTCCTCGCAAATGTGTTGAAAAACGTCGTATGAAACACGTGAGCATTGGTAATTACACTTCTCGTCTCCATTAAGCCTTCGCCTTCGGCTCAGGCTTAAAAACCGACTCGAGTGTAATGACCAACATAGCACACTTGTATCATAATGTACTATTAAATAACAGTTTGATGCCTCTTTTTAAGTAAATTATACCTGTGTTAAGAGGCACCGCTCTTCATTAATCAGTAGTACAATACAATATTACATTAAGTCATACATTATAGAACATTACTTACCTAGGGCGGTTAAACAAAGAATGTCTCAGATCGCAGGTATTTGACGCCCGAGCCGAAGGCAAGGGCGATAAATATGCGCTCTGAGGCTTTCTTTATTACCGCCCGTGGTAAGTACAACATTTTACGTCTCTATCTGGCCAGGAAGTGGGGTTTTCCGCACGCATAGCGTGCGGTAATCCCTACTTTATGGCCAGATATGACGTAAATGTATTTATATTGCACTGCAATTGTCAAGACACAGCCTAGCACGCCTCACGAAAACACGTAGGCTATCGTGGAATATATCTGCATCAGGGACCCGCTTATAATGAATCATTAAAGAGGAGAAGTGCCCTACGCTACTGCGCATTGTCCGCCCGTCTCGTGCGCGTCACGCTCCGCGCTCCGGGCGCGGGGAGCCGTGCTGCCCCCCGCGCCGCCGCACCCCCGCCCCCCGCGCACCAGCGCCGCCGCACCCCCGCCCCCCGCGCCGCCGCACCCCCGCCCCCCGCGCCGCCGCACCCCCGCCCCTACCGCCCCGCCGCCGCCGCGTCGCCGGCCCAGCACACCCGTCCGGGACGTGCCGTCCCATCTGCTCCAACACACACGGATTGTCTACTTTATAGTTGAGAAGCCGATAATAGTGCACCATGAGTATCAGCTTCCAGAACAACTCCAACGTAGCCAATCCTACCATCCCGGACACAAATAGGGACGGATACATATAGGGGCAGTACCCGCACTTCCGTCTGTACAGGAACCTGGCTAATTTGCGCTGTAGCTTTTCTATATTCAGGGTATATTTTACCTCGTGGGGATCCCAAACTACAGCGCCAAATTCGAGTTTACTGCGAACGTATGCGTTGTACAGCATTAAGGCGACATTGGCACTTTGAAACTGGTGTGACATCCTCATGATAAATCCCAGCGTGTTGCTCGACTTCCGACGTATGGTAGTCACATGCTGGCGGAAGTTTAGTTCTCTGTCGAGTGTTAGTCCTATTAGGTCGCAAATCTCTGTGACGCGCTCCAACGGGACGCCGTGCAGAGTGTACGGTGCACTTATCGGCTTACGGATTCGATTGAAAGTGATCGTTTTGCATTTGGAGACATTGAAATGTAACTTATTGATCTTACTCAATTCGGCCACCGCATCGATATCCCGCTGCAGCACCTCACAGTCGCTTATTTCGCCCACTCCCAGGAAACAAAGAAACAGGAAAGGTCGTCTGCAAACAGCAACCACTCGACAGTGCCAACAACCCTCGGTAAGACATATATCATTAGGATGAATTGTGTCGGGCCGAGGGTACAGTCAGCAGCAGAAGTAGCTAAGCGGGCCGGGTCTTCAAAATGACCTGCACACGACTTTATTCTTAAGAAATTAAGAGCGTGTGTAGATCATTTTGATCACCCGGCCCGCTTAGCTGCTTCTGCTGCTGACTGTACTTCTTTGGCTCAACCCAGAACGTGTGTACAGTCAGCATCATAAACATGTATACCAGGGTTCGAAAGGATAATTATCGATGATAATTATCATGATAATTATCACAATAATTATCGCGATAATTATCGTGATAATAACAGATGGATAATTATCGATTGATTATAACAAAAACGTAACATTGCACGTAGAACCGATGGCCGTTGGGGCGGAAATGTTCTCGAGTGGCGACCACGTACCGGAATGACCTGGTAAGGGTCGCGGGAGTCCGCTGGATGCGGGTGGCGCAGGACCGGTCATTTTCGCACTCTTTGGGGGAGGCCTATGTCCAGCAGTGGACGTCTTTAGAAATATAGAAATAGAAATAGAAATATTTATTCGACAAAAACATCATACACTAGGATACAAAGTCATTGGGTCCCGAGCTAGGATTCCCTGTGTTACGGGACCCAGTAGAACAGCCACCTACAACCACTATTACAATGACCAACCACTCAAAAATAATCGATTAATAGCAGAGTAGAAAGTAAAAAAGGCCGCTAAACACTACATTTTACTTTGCAAATCTACATTGTTTGACTGTTTTTGAATTGTACTACTAAGAACTACTTTCTACTCTCATTTCAATCCATCTTTGACCATATTTCCGAGCAGTGGCGTGAAAATTATTTATTTCGGACTATAAAATCCATAGTGTTAGTGTTTACAAACTTAGAGCTTATGGTTAGTGTTTTATAATTATGCTAAATTAAAATTAAAGACGCCTGGGCACCGGCCCAATAATAATAAATAATAATGATCTTGCTAATTTCGTACACTTTTGGTGGTTCTAGGACCTTATCTCTTTAAGGTCCTAGAACCGCCAAAAGTGTATACATGTTTATGATGCTAACATGTAAAACGGCTTTGATTCGCATCCCGAGTTCTAATGTGAAAGAAAAACTGTGATAAAACTATCCCAATCGTTACGGCCACTTGCATTTCGAATAGGTAGACATATCTCGCTCGAGTGTGAGGTATATTTCGATAATACCACAGAATAAGTAATAGTACTACGTACAGAAGGTTCTCTGTTAACAAATTCCCTGTTTAGGTACGCCAAACGTGCCTAAATGTGGCCATCCCTTTCTATCGCATGCAACGCGCTGCGACCCGTGCGAGCGTCTCGTCCACGGTGTTTGCAGTGCCTTGTAAAAACTATTTTGACGTTTATACGTCAAAATAGTGGCGAGTTTGGGGAGACCTATCGTAAGTGTCTATATGCGCCTGCAGGTGGCAGTCCAAAGCGGAAGCGGAAACAGGCCTGCCTAAGTATGACATTCAGGAAAATTCAATTTTACGTAGTTTGATTATATCTGAGGCTACATTTCCACGTTAGTATATTTGTTATACAATTGATTCAGCTAAAAAAAACTTACTATTTATATATACTTTATTATTAAACAGAACATTGAATTTACGGTTAGAGCATTTTACATGAAATGGAACGTAAACTTAGTGTTTATATTCTCTTTGGTAAGCAACCCAACCTTCCGTCAATTCAAACTTGATTTCGGTTTTGATTTATTATTTTAAAAACCAAATTGGGTACATTTAACAGGTTAAAGCCAGTTTTTTAGAGATACCCCATTTACGTGATCTAAATGGGCCATAAAAATTGTTTTGATAATAAATCAAAACCAAAATCAAGCAACCTAGGTACCAAAAGGTGTTATTTAACAAATACACATTTTACACTTTGGAAGTGTATCTCGCGCAAACTGTTCAGTTTAGAAAAAAATCATGTCAGAAACCTCAATATCATTTATGAAGACCTATCCATAGATACCCCACACGTATAGGTTTGATGAAAAAAAAAATTTTTGAGTTTCAGTTCTTAGTATGGGGAACCCCAAAATTTATTGTTTTTTTTCTATTTTTGTGTAGAAATCTTAATGCGGTTCACAGAATACATCTACTTACCAAGTTTCAACAGTATAGCTATTATAGTTTCGGAAAAAAGTTGCTGTGACATACGGACGGACGGACAGACAGACAGACAGACATGACGAATCTATAAGGGTTCCGTTTTTTGCCATTTGGCTATGGAACCCTAAAAAAACATACTTATCATTGTAATCGAGTGTACTAGTACATGCTGGCCTACCGGCCCCAGCTTTTTAGCTTTACATTTTATTACCACCTATGTTCTCAGTGAGATATGTTTAAGGAAACATCTTACCTTATTTGCCTTCATCATTATGTCTAATTCCTAAACAGTATGAACTCGTAAAAACTGTCCATATGACCATCCGTTTTTTTTTAAGCCCAACTTTTACAGAACGTTTATATAAACTAAATTAAATCTTATTTATACACAGATACCTCTATATACTCAGAAATAAAATTGGCCAAACATATTTTAAATCATCATTAAATTTGAAAAGTCATATTTGTATGCAACTGTATGGGGAAAAAATCATGTTCTTAATTATCTGGCCATGACTGTACATTAAATTTTTTATTTTGTATTATATGTGGTCATTTCTAAAAATCAGGACACTTGCAAAGTCCGGTCGCAATCCTGGCAAAGGGTCAAAATTCCTGACATGTCAGGACAAATCCTGAAGTATGGCAACCTTAGTCGCACTCCACGTTATTGCTATGACATTTATCGCTCACTCGCTTCTACGAGTGCATCGCCTACGTGACAGAATGAAACGGGCGATGGATACCAATATCATGTCGACATGCTACAAAATAGAGGTACAGTCGCCATCACATACATCGGAGCAAACAAGCACGTCACAAACATCGGAACACACCTCTATTTTCAAGGCATTAGGGTGCATGTGCCGATATTTTTGAACACCTATAGTGTACCTATGTATGTGATGGCGACTGTACAAGAATCGAGAGAGCTTTTTTAAGCTCGTCCGTGTAATTTAAATGCGCACTGAAAAACGATGCGCGACTTTTAACCTGAGTACTGCCAGGCGCGGCTCACTCGCGATTTGTGTTTATCGCTACAAGTACATGCCGGTCGCCCCTTCGGAGGGGTCTATTCAGTAGCTGCCGCGCGTTGGGACGGGACGCTCGCACGGGTCGCAGCGCGTTGCATGCGATAGAAAGGGATGGCCACATTTAGGCACGTTTGGCGTACCTAAACAGGGCATTTGTTAACAGAGAACCTTCTGTACGTAGTACTATTACTTATTCTGTGGTACTGCCTAGATTTGACCCTTAATATGCGATCTGAGGTATTCTTTAATACCGCCCGTGGTGACTGGTGAGTACAACATTTTACGTGTCCCAGTCATGGAGTGAGATTTTTCGCACGCATAGCGCATATTACAGAATCTGGTGTCTTGTACAGTCGACTACAAAGAGATGTATGTTTTTTAATGTTACAAAATGATGTATGTATACCTTATTACTATGGCAGTAAACTCTATGTATAAGTGTTTGTGGGTGTATGTATGGATACATATATTTGTAGTCGACGATTTCATTAACCCTTTCGACGCTCTGTCAAAGAGAAAAGTCGTCAACCATACGCCAAGTCAACAAGACATTTAGTGCGGAGTTAAACCTTATGACAATGCAAGAAGATTGCTATCGCGCCGGGCTCCTTGGCGCATATACACTACCGGTCAAAAGTTTAAGTTCACTCTTTGTTTTAGGTACAAATGAGTACTTTTGGACAATAATTTTTTGCAGTTCGGAAGCCGAAATTTGTTTCCAACTGATCCGTTATTGTTTCCAGAGATTTGTTTAATTAGTCAGACACAATTCACGTACATTTCTAAACAACGCATTCCCTAAAATCTTATAGGAATGACGGCAAAGGCTGGGCCATATATGGGCTTGCCACTTAAAACGTACAATGATCAGATACAATGTTGGTTTTTAGGGAATCAGTTGTTTAGAAATCTACGTAAATTGTGTCTGACTAATCAAACACATCTCTGTAAACAATAACGAATCAGTTGGAAACAATTATCGACATTTGAACTGCAAAACATTATCGCACAAAAGTACAGTCGCCATCACATACATCGGAGCAAACACGCACGTCACAAACATCGGAACACACCTCTATTTTCAAGGCATTAGAGTGCATGTGCCGATATTTTTGAACACCTAGAGTGTACCTATGTACAGGACTCCTAGGACAGATTAAGGGCGTTGCCCAATTTATTATTTAAGAATATTTTTATACTTACTTACTTACTTGCTGTTACTAACCAATTTAGTATTAAGTCACATGTTACTAACACACTATGGATCACTAGGTCTGAAATAAAGTTTTTATTTTATTTTATTATGTATGTGATGGCGACTGTACAAAGGGTGAACTTAAACTTTTGACCGGTACTGTAAAAGTCGTTGGCGTTGAACCTGCGGTGCGGATATATGCGTCGTTGGCGTTGAGGAGGTTAAACCCTTGTCTCGCAATCAAGTCAGAATCCGGTGAATACGATATGAGATTTTTACTTTTTTAACCCCCGACGGAAAAAGAGGGGTGTTATAAGTTTGACGTGTCTGTGTGAATGTGTGTCTCTGTATCTGGCATCGTAGCTCCTAAACGAATGGACCAATGACGATGGTTGTTTTTATCCGTAAGCTGAAGTGATCGAGATGGTTCTCAGCTACGTTTCAACAAAACCGCTTAAGCCGCTTTTGACTTTACTAAGTTGTAGTTATTGGGTCAATCAACTATTTCTTGTTGCTCGTTGCCATGGTTACGTCTCCTGGGTCACCCTTTAAAACTATCATTTTATGGGATTTAAATCCAATAAACTCGTGTTTTTGTTATATTGGTAAACCCATTCCATGGTGGCGCATCTCCTTAGCATGATAGGAGTCCAATGTATAGTGTTTTTTCTAATAAAGTCTGTCACTGTTGTCTCTTGGCTTACCGGGACAGAATAACAACAAGAAAAAGTGGATTGACCCATTAACACTTTTAACACCAAGACTCCGCTATGCGCGCGCTCTGCTCTAAGTTTCCACTACAAACAGGTTTTTCCCCATGTTGGCCCTGAGTGCCGCTAACTAACCTCCCGTTCCCCTGGAGTCCCTGGTACCATAAACCTTAGTTTGATGTTGGCGACTGTGTCCAAAGGAACTCCTCAGTTACACAAGATTAACCCGTCGTGTTTCGGCTCATTGGGACCGACTCAACGAGCAGTAGACGGCTGTGCAAAAAAAGTACAGACAAAAGCGTGTGCCAAAACTGATTATTATTGACTAACCTCCCGACCCCCCGTGAGCCCCTTGACTTGCAGCAGCTCGGCGGTGTGCAGGAACCCGCTCAGCTCCTGCTGGCGCACGTGCACCTCGCCGCGGTACATGAACTGAAGCAGCTGACGCAACTCCTGGTGCGCCACGTCCTTCAGGATCACGATTGGGTGCTCGCAGGGGTTCATCTGTGAAGGGAGGAGGGGTCAAATGGGTGCAACTTGTTTAGTGTGACGACCTGTTAGCCTAGTGGGTAGTGACGCTGCCTATGGAGCTGAAAGATCTGGGTTCGAAGGGCAAATATTTGTGTGATGTTTTTTTTTTAATGTTGGATGTTTTCTATGTATTTAAGTGTTTATATCTATTAACTATTAAATAAATAGTGGTCTAGTACCCATAACACAAGCCTTATTGAGCTTACTATACGACTAGTTCGATTTGTGTAAGATTGGCCCTTAATATTAATAGTGTTATGTACGTTTTTCACCGAAGAGGACAGGCTGGAGCGCGCCTGACTGCATTTTACAAGTTGCCAATGATTTAAAGACGTTACATTTCATATTTGAGTGGATTTGGTCCGGTCGACTCCTCGAGCACGTGGACGGCTGCGCCCGGCTGTTCTCGCATCTGACCGGCTCCGTCCGGCTTTTGCCTAATGCAACTCTATTAAAACGCGGCGCCACGCGACCCGGGGGATAATCACGTAACGTTCCGAACGCGCGTTGGTACAATTTAACTGTCATTTTTCCATAGAAAAAGCATTTAAATCAACCTGACGCGCGTACAATGCGTTACGTAATCGACAAACCGGTCCGGCCTGTTCGGTGGGAATCGTACATTATAGGTCGAAACGCACAGACAGCGGTGGCAGCGCGGTGCGGAGGCAGTACCGGTTGTAATGTTCGAGCTAATATGAAAAGGCCCGCACAGAATACCGCGCCGCGCCGCGTCCCGCCGCGGTATTCTGTGCGGACCCTTTCATATTAGCTCGAACATTACAACCGGTACCGCCTCCGCACCGCACCGCACCGGGCCGCCACCACTGTCTGTGCGTTTGCAGCTTATAGGGTTGTCACTGATATATCAACTCGATCAGTAATCCTGCACCGTAAGGCCGATTGTGCACAATGAATTTTACTGTCCGGCAGTCCGATTTTTTATGGGCCGATATTTTTTGTAAATGTTGGACGGTAAAATTACATATATTGCACAAACTACTATGTACATTTAAGTGGATCCCATACGTTATATTAGTTTTCTAATGTTTTTATAGCTTATCATATTAACAACAACAGCTTTAAGCAGCTGAATGCTGTCATTAGAGTCCACAGAAGTACTGCAAAGTTGCCGCTTATAGATTGCATCACGAGTAGACGCATATATAGAGTCCCCATTCCCTCAGTCAACTCGGCACATGCCCAACGCTCCGCATTCTTCATCCACCCCTTTGTTTATAATGCTGTCTGTAAAGTCTGTGACATAAAAAAGTGCACCATACGCAAAGTTAAGTCCACTCTAAGGAAATGGTTTGCTGAACTCTCGTATAGTGATACGGAAGAGATTTTACGTCCCTGCATCTAAGGTTGCTTTTTCCAATAGGTACCTAACAATTCAACATACACTCGTAACAAACACTTAACACACGTAAACACTTCCTCTCACGCACACTTACACACGCGCACACACTCACACACTCTCATACACAAACTCTCTTTGTACTACTAAAACAGCATAATTTTTGTTTTTATTAATGATGAATTTGTGTTCCCATTGATAAGTTAGCAGCGCTCATATTATATGAAATGTTTAATTTTCACTTTGTTACTTTCATGTCGTGCTTCTTGAGACGTGTGTCTGAAGAGACTTGTTAACCGACTCAGTGGGTCCCAAGATACAGGCTCAGCCTAGTTTGGAACCCCACGGATAATGTCTGTATAATCTGTAATCATGTGCTTGTCCAATAATAAATTATTCTTATTCTTAAGCAATATAGTATCCAATATTTACTTCACACATCACTGTTTTCGAGACATTTGGCATCAAAGTTGAACAATTTTAGACCAAAAAACAGGTTTCCTGGCCATAACTTATGTGTTAATTAGTTTAAAATCAAAACCCTACACACATTTATAGAGACATCAGAGACGAACCCAAATATGTAGATTTCGTATATGTTAGATCTTTCACACCAATCTTATAACAAAAAAGGTGTTTTTTTAGACAATGTTTAAAAAATCTGTAGTGCAAAAGTATTTGTATCGATTCAAAACGTCAAAAATCGATGAAAACTTCGGGTAGCCCCCTTAATGGCGTGCCATATCGGACCGGACTGCCGGACAGTGTAGTGCACAATCGCCCTAAGTCTTACGGATTCGGGGAGTACGGAGCTGTCCTTACAATGGCATAGTTATATAATAAATAATTGTTACGCGCCAGAAATTTTACATAGTACAAGCTTTGCTTAGTTTGGGACTAGGTTGATTTGTGTAAAATTGTCCGCAAATATTTTTTTTTTTATTTTATTTTTTTTATTTCTCTACTGATTAGAAAGGAACAATGTAGAAGTGTAAACATAATCTGACGACGACCGAGCGCTCCATTATTGCTCAGTCTATTGTTTTAAATACAAAATTAAGTTTTAAAAACATTGCTAAGTTGATTTTTTTTTGTTGAACTGTGTTGATGTTTTCTACGTTTATTTTACAGCATCAATTAGCGGTCACACTTAACAATTAGCGGTCACAGTTAACAATGAAAGACAATCGCTTTGTTTACTAGGCGCAAAGACAGGTGAATTCGGTCTAGAAAAATAATCCGTACCGTATAATCTGTACAGTTCGAAAAAATGTGCACGGACATAATATATATATAGATCTAGAATGTGTGAACACCACTTTATTGGCTGCATTTGGTTGCTCAGATAATGTTGAAGCTTTCGGAACGTACATATATTTATGAACGTACAGTCAACCAATTTGATTCCTAGGCCACCGTAGAAACCTGTCATTTTAACTGCTACATAGCGACGCAATAATCCTAGTAACCCAATTTGACATAGCATTTACAACGGCAAGGTTCTATGATGGCCTAGGAATCAAATTGGTTGACTGTACATACGTTGTCAAAATAACAAAAGCGTCCGCACTGCATTGGCACTCAAGTAAGGGTGCTAGTAGACTTGGCAATTCACATGTAACAGAACATCGAACATTCGCCCCGTTTGCCAAGAAACAAAATCATTGGGTTGCTTAGAAATATTCTTACAACAAGGTTTTCTAATCTGCTTAGAAGATAGCTCATGATACTCATGAATCAATAAATCAAATAAAAAAATAAACATCAACCCCTTAAACACATTCAATTGTAAAGCAAAACTCAATGCATTCCTATCTCGACTGACATAATCAGGAAACAGAAAGCTTATTGTCCTGCCTAGAATAACTGACACTCACTGCACTGTCATTATAGTTCTCTCATGCAAACTGATCACGATTCAAATTCACACACTCTCTCTCACACACACCCTAGTGCTCACACACATACAGATTACATATAAATACATTACATATATACATACATACATAGACTTACATACTCTATTTAGATTCATTTTATTCATATTAATTTCATTCATTTACTATGGTGCTCCCTGGCTTATATTTTTAGCATTTGTCATCATTTTATTAGATAGATAGATAGATAGATTCATTTATTTCATAGTAAGATTACATTGTAAATTAAATTAGTATGTTAATTTACATGAAGTCATTATTATGATCGTCAAAAAGCAAATAGATACATATGTCAATAAAATTATTTGAATAGTCAAGAATTTTTTCTTGTGTTTCCTTTTCTTATTCTTAAGTACTTAATTTGAATTGCTGCTATTATTTGTCCATCTTGTGAGCTTTGACATCGGAGGAATCACTGACTCCCGAGTCACAGGCGCAAGCTCAGAGCATAGAATACTAGAGAGAGGACAAGCCGCCGGCGGCCGTGTCGCAGCTGTATGCTCAATGGGCATACACTGCCATACTGTGCACGCGTGCTGATCGCAGAGAATATTACGTTTTTTCCCAAAATGCCTGATATGATGCGCGTTTATTGTCAAATAAGCGTGTAGGTATACAAGAGTGTGTGTTTTAGATGTGTGCGTGCTTTGTCTTGTCAATTACTTTGGCGTTGTGTGGGTTAATGTACTTGCGACAGGCTCACTCTATACAAATCGGCCGCCATGTCCGATCTCCTTATATTCATACATCTGTGAGGACAACGTTTAGAGGTTCCTAGGATTTAAGTAAATAACGTTTTGTATGGCAATCGAACCCCCTTAAATGTTCACTTTTAAACACCTTGTTTTGGTACAATTCGCTCTTCGAAAAGTGCGAATATCTCGAAAACCAGGGGACTTTTACTAAACCTACATTTCTGGACCAGTCTTAGCTTAGGTGCCCTATTCGTGGTTAGAAGGTTGACCAATAATTACCGGACACCCTGTATATAACATTGTATAAAAAAATTGTTTACGTAAATCCATCGTTGGACATTTTCAACATTTAAAAATAAAATAAAAAATGTTGCATGCAAATAACTCCGCTCACCAATTACACAGAATTTATTTGGTTATTTTTGTTTGTTTGGTGTCACTCAATGTTTAATGTCTCGTCTTAGACTTAGTTTTAGTTTTTTGGTTTTAGTTTTAGCAACTTATTGCATCTTCCGCTTATTTTCAATTTAGCGACCTCATTAGCAACCTGTTTTAAATTTTTGTTACCTCCTTATTACCTTATAATGTTCTTTATGTTTGAAATACTTCTGTGCACACCTAATTAAATAAGAGTAGTGTCCGACCGAAACATGTTTTTTTGCCCTAGTTTCGGGAAAAAACCATTCTTTTGAAAAAGATCTGAATTCGTTTGATGCGAATTCGGGTCCATTGTCTGACATGACGAATGCCCTGACGTCGAAATATTTGTTTTAATTTCTTAATAACAACTTTCGAACACACCGATTTAACCTTAACTACCTACTTCTATAAATTTACTGTAGTAGTCAATTGCCAACAGATAAGAATTACCACTGGAATGAAATATATCTATCCCTATTTTACACCAGGCTCTTTTTGGTGGTTCATGCTGCATCAAAGGTTGCTTGACATCTTGTTTTCTATATGTCACTCTCGGTATACTCGGCTGGGCAGCATTCGGAAAGCTACGGCACATCTTTTCGTCCAATATTCCGCAGTCTCAAGACGAGAGTCTTAGACCAGTGTGTGTTGCCAGTGATGACGTATGGCACGGAAACGTGGTCGCTTACTATGGGCCTCATAAGAAGGCTCAAAGTCACCCAAAGCGCAATCGCATCAGAAATGAGGCTATCCGCAGCAGAACCAAGGTAACCGATATAGCCTTCCGAATCGCTAAACTTAAGTGGCAGTGGGCACATTGCACGAGAACCGATGGCCGTTGGGGCTGAAAGGGTCTCGAGTGGCGACCACGTAACCAGAAGGCGCAGCGTGGGTAGGCCCCCCTACAAGGTGGACTGATGACCGGTCATTGTGGCACTCTTTGGGGGATGCCTATGTCCAGCAGTGGTCGTCTTTCGGCTGATATGATGATGATGATGATAGTGATTTTGGTATTTGCCGGTTGTGCGGAGCGCACCCGAAGTTCGCCGAACGCGACCCGAAATAAATAAATACAGTTGGAGAAATTGCCATAATTAGCTTCTGCCTGTGACTCCGTCTGCGTGGAACTCGTTTATACCGTAGCTTCGTACAAACTTTCACCCTATTTTCACTCCCTTAGGGGATGATTTCCGGTATAAGAACTATCCTATGTCCTTCCCTGCGACTCAAACTATCTCTATTAATCTCCACTTATAATAAATCTCTAAATTAAAAAAAGAATCAGCCAGTTTGAAACTAAGCTTTGCGCGGTTCGAATGTTCTCAGCATCCCATGAACGGAAAAATATGAAACATTTTATATAGGTACATTATTATTCTAGCTGCAACTTAGGATAGTTTTTATCCGACTGCGACAGTTAATTAATTTTCCGAAATATACGACTTTATTTAATTTTTCATTTATTTTTATTGAAATCAAACGCTGCTCCAACTGTCAGCTATAAGAACCGTCAAATTTTCGTCAAAATGGCGGAATTGCTTTGCCTTTCACTTATTAATAATTTAAATCCCGTCTACGATAGACCTTTACGAGACAAATGCTAAAATATAAACCATAAAAAAATATTCGATTCTGATATGAGAACTTATATGCGCAAATGTCGTTTTATGTAGTAATTTCAATAAATGAAATCAACAAATTTGAACAATATAATTAACACGAATTTGTTTTTTTTGAATGACATTGGCACGCGCTCGCATTCAGCCAAAGTACCTGCGGCGCTACCACGAAAACCGATACTCAATGTTCATATATTTGCATCCCTGTCACTCGAGTATGGTTAGTGCGATAGAGATAGAGATACCCGAATATTTTCGAATTCCGAAGTTCGTGGTTATAGCTCAGGAATCGAAAATATGGTAAATAATCATAATGTATTTTCTCGAAAAAGAATTTAAAATAAATATAGTCAAATGGAGAAAAAAACAAAGCAAGAGGTTATATAGGTAATGATTAAGTTATAAGAGTCCAAAGTTTTAAGAGGGGGTATGTTCTGTCCCTTTTCCGCAAAACGCACCTTCATATGAAACGATTGTTTTTTACTATGACGCTCGAGTATATTGACGTCACAGTCCCTCATCGTTTTCTCACTCTAACAAGCGACATTAAAACGGATGTAGCTTCATAATTTTTTGAGATATTTGAACGGGAGTTTCATTATCTTCTATCTATTTATACATAATAAATGCCTATTTCCTGACTGACTTATTCACTCACTCACTCACTCATCAACGCACAGCCGAAACTACTAATCTTACAGAGTTGATTTTTGCACAGTATGTTGCTTTTATAACGTGGGCTA
The DNA here is from genome assembly GCA_963854355.1 of Epinotia brunnichana. Lineage (NCBI taxonomy): Eukaryota > Metazoa > Arthropoda > Insecta > Lepidoptera > Tortricidae > Epinotia > Epinotia brunnichana. Next base: position 594,295 of record OY977935.1, on the reverse strand, counting down.
GGGATAAAAAGGGATTTTTGAAAATTCTACCCCTAAGGGGGTAAAATGGGGGTGCAAAGTTTGTATGGGAGAACCTTTTTTTTTTGAGCTATAGACTTAAATTTTGTAGAAAAATTAGTTATTAGAATACAAATGAAACACTTTCAGCGTTTTGGAAAATTCCACCCCTACGGGGGTAAAATAGGGGTGCAAGGTTTGTATGGGGGAAACATTTTTTTTTTTAAATAGAGACTTAAAACTTTGTAGAAAGATCAGTCATTAGAATACAAATAAAGAACTTTCAGGGTTTAAGAAAATTCTACCCCTAAAGGGGTAAAATAGAGTGCAAAGTTTGTATGGGAAAAACTACATTTTTTAAATAGAGACTTAAAACTTTGTAGAGAAATTATTCATTAGAATACAAATAAAGTACCTAGATTCAGTGTTTTAAAAAAATCTACCCCTAAGGGGGTAAAATAGGGGTGCAAATTTTGTATGGGGGAAACAATATTTTTTTTAAATAGAGACTTAAAACTTTGTAGAAAGATTAGTCATCAGAATACAAATTAAGTACTTTCAGCGTTTTAGAAAATTCTACCCCTAAAAATAGGGGGCTAAAATAGGGGTGCAAAGTTTGTATGTGGGAAACTATTTTTTTTAGCTAGAGTCCTAAAACTTTGTAGAAAGATTATTTAAATACAAAGGAAGTACTTTCAGCGTTTTGGAAAATTTCACCCCTAAGGGGGTAAAATAGGGTGCAAAGTTTGTATGGGAAAAACATATTTTTTTTTAATAGAGACTTAAAATTTTGACGAAAAATTACTTATTAGAACATGAAAAATACTACATTCGGCGTTTTACAAAAATCATTCCCTAAGGGGGTTAAAAAAGGGTGCAAGGTTTGTATGGGGAACACTTTTTCTGAGCTAGACACTTAACACTTTGTAGAAAGATTACTTATAAAAATACAAAAAAAAAGACTTTCAGCGTTTTGAAAAAATCTATCCCTAAGGGGGATAAAAAGGGGTGCAAAGTTTTTATCAGGGAAAGTTTATGTTTTTGAGTTAGAGACTTGAAACTTTAGAAAGATTACTTATTAAAATACAAAAAAAGAACACAAATCGTTTTAGAAAATTCCACCCCTAATAGGGTTAAAAAGGAGAGCAAGCTTTGCATGGGCAACACTTTTTTTTGAGTTAGACTTAAAACTTTGCAAAAAGATTACTTATTAGAATACTAAAAAAGAACTTTCAGCGTTTTAGAAAACTCCATCCCTAAGGGGATCCTTAAGATCCTTAAGAAGGGTAGCCAGTGTTGTGTGGGAAAAACATTTTTTTTTACTAGACTTAAAACTATTCAAAATGTTACTTATTAAAATTAATAATAAAGTACTTTCAGAGTTTTAGAAAATTCCACCCCTAAGGGGGTTAAGAAAGCTTTGTATGGGCAACACTTTTTTTGAGCTAGAGACTTAAAAGTTTACGAAAAAAGTTCTTTCAGCGATTAGAAAAATTCAACCTCTAAGGGGGTTTAAAAGGGGGTTCAAATTTTAAATGGCGAGCAATAAAATTTTAAAGTGTGAGTAAGAGATTTTTAACTTCGGTCTTATTCTGTACGTTAAAAGACTACAAAACTGATTTCAGAGTTTTTCCAAATTCATCCCCTAAGAGTGTTAAAATTGGTTCAAAGTTTGAGTATTTCAAGGCATTTTTAAAGTATGAGATTTTTAACTTTAGTTTTAGACTGTTTGTTCACAAACTAGAAAATGAACATCAACTTTTTTTTTAATTATCCCCTAAAAGAGGGTTCAAATTTTGTATTGAGAGAAATAATTTTCTAAGACGATAAAAAGTTCTACGCGGACGAAGTCGCGGGCAACAGCTAGTTAATTAATATATCCTTTATTCAACCAAATTGAAATATATGTATTTAATAATGTCTTTTTATTCTTCTGTGTCCATTTAGTCTTGCTTTACAGCATAGGCCTTTCCTAGAGACCTCCACAATTTACGATCATGTGTTTTTCTCATCCAAGTCATTCCTGCTACCCTAACAATGTCATTCTCCCAACGGTGACGTTGGTTTGCTATCCCTATACCAAATTTCATCTAAATCGGTTCAGTGGTTTAAGCGTGATGAGGTAACAGACAGACACACTTTCACATTTATAATTTTAATGGATATGTAAGTATGGATGGATATGGATGGATAGAGAGAGCAAGCCTGGAGAAGATGTAGAGAGGTGTGAGGGAGGCATGGGCAGAAGGTGCCGGTTTAATGAGACATACCAGACTCCCGAAGTGCAGGATAGCATATCAGAATGTTTATTTTAAATCCTATCTATCGTAATCTACCACTATTATGATTAAGTTGATTAAGCTCACCTTAAAATATAAGATTTTAATAATAACAAGGTTGCTAGTCGAAGGTTGCTAACTGGCATAATGAATGACCCAACCAGTATTGTATTAGGTATTTATACACCTCTGCTAGAGGCAGGTAAGTACTGGAAATATACTTAGTATTTACCCACCTCTACCCATCTCTAACCATAATGTAGGCCCCATACACGTTACGGTTTACTGGAGAGGTATACAGTCGCCATCACATACATACAGTGCTGGACAAAAAGAATCATACACTTACACGAAAAGTATATTTTCCTTTACAACTTTTTTTGTGAACTTCACCACGTGATGTTTGTATAGAAAACTTTTAGGACTTTTAATGAGCTCTATTATTAATATAACAATATGAGCGATCTTCTCAAAATATTGTTTTCTAGTGCTTGATTACTTTTACCGCGTCATTTTACTCTGGACAAAATAGATAATACGGACGCTTTACTAGAAATAAAATTGTACCACGTAATTGCCTGGCTAGAAACAAAATAAAAATAGGTATTTGTGTCAGTCTTGACCATTTGAAGTAACTTTCATGTATTATTTCAATGTTGAAGATGTCAGGAAAACAGATTTCCATAGATGTTCGTAATCTGGTTATACGTGATAGGAAAAAACAAATTTCGTTTCGGAAAATTGCCGAAAAATATTCCATCTCTGTGGGAGCTGTACAGCACATTTGGAAGAAACATGAAAACCAAGGAACTGTGGCGAACTTGCCTGTAGTCGGTCGCAAGCGATCAACAACTCTGCGCGATGATGCTAGAATTGTTCGATGTGCGAAGCTAAATCCAAAAATATCATCGAGAGCTATTACGGAAACGATGGATCTTAGGGTCAGTTCTCGAACTGTACGTCGCAGGCTCAGAGAAAATGGTTTAAAAAACTGTTTAGCATCTAAGCGTCCATTTATAAGCAGTAAAAACAAAACAAAGCGTCTTGCATTTGCGAAGAAACATATTGGAAAGCCCTTGGAGTACTGGAAGTCAATCTTATGGACTGATGAAAGTAAATTCGAGCTGTTTGGACAAAAAAGCCTGTTCAGAGTGTGGCGTAAGCCTTGCGAAGCGTTGGCAGAACGCAACATACAAAAAACTGTGAAGCATGGTGGAGGTAATGTTATGGTGTGGGGCTCATTTGCTTGGTCTGGAGTTGGCAGCTTAGCTCGAATTAATGGAATAATGACCGCTGTAGATTATATTAACATATTACAAGAAAATTTAGAGATTTCTTTGCTTAAATGTGGCTTGGAGGGCCGATATTTATTTCAGCAAGATAATGACCGAAGCACACAGCTAAAATATCCTGCATTCTTCAAGGCAAATAGGATCAAACAGCTTGAATGGCCGCCACAATCGCCCGACCTCAACCCCATTGAGAATTTATGGTCTTATTTGGATAGCAAAATTAATAAAACAAATGTGACTAACAAGGATTCCTACTTCAGTGCACTGGAAGAAGCTTGGTAGACCAATCAAATTAGCTAAACCCGGACATAATTCGATAACTGTAATTTTCTTTTTCTATGATGTAAAGTATTGTTAATTATAGTTAAAATAAAAAGAATTAAACATTTTAGGGTTCCGCGTCATTGTAAAAAAACCAAAAATCTAAATTTTTAACAAATTCTGATTTCATAAGTGCAGCATAATATGTAACTTTGTAAAAGTGCCTCTATTATGATATGACGCTTGCATTCCAGTTAAAGAAATGAAAATTAATCTAATTAATCAACCGGGACTATCAATAATAAAGAAAGTTCAGTAAGTTACACATTTTCTGGATTATCTTACCAGAAATTATAGATAACTGCAATTTAACAAATTATTCTGAATAGTATATTATGTGTGTTGATAAATTATTAAAAATTAAACAGATTCTCTTTGCGGATTTCTAAAATCACAAATATTGTTAGTTTTTGGAAAACCAAAATACATAACTACTTGGAAAGTGTTTGATTTATGCTGTCAACATATTATTAATACTATAAGAAACAAATTAAACAAATAATATCCACGATTATTAATTAATTCATATTTTTTCGTACTAAAGTTTTAATATGAACCTTATCTCTTGCAGAATAAGGCCGTCATTGCTTTGCGTCTCAACTACCGACCGTGCTGTCGCGAGTCGCAGGCATTCAAGGCCGAAACGCACTGACAGCGTGGCGAAGCGGCGCGGGGTGGCGCGGAGGCGGTACTTGTAATGTTCGAGCTAATATGAAAGGATCCGAACGCTTTTTCCCGGCTTTATTAGATCGAACATTACAGACGGTACCACCTCTACACTGCGCCGCGCCGCCACCGCTGTCAATGCGTTTCGGCCTTCATTTATTATGGATAGGTCAATGATTGTTAAACATTTATAAAGACGAACGTGGCGTTTACCACGGTTCGGCTAGGGTGGAGATTTATTGAAATATTGTGTTCATTGGAATAATAACTAAATTGTTCAGCATGAGACATAATTGTCGTGGAATGTCGATTACCTATTTATAAGCGCTCAGTCTTCTGTATAGAATTATTTAAATAAAATATGTTACTTGTGTGGGTGCAGAAAGGGGCATTGTTGGAATGATTTTTATTCGAATAATTATTCGAATAAACATTTATTCGCGAATAATTTATTCGTCTACACTTTCGAATGACGAATGATTTATTCTCATTTCATTCCAATAAATCCACGAATAATATTTAAGGATGCGGTTGCTCGTTGTAACACACGTACACGAATTTAACATGATCACTACAAGTGTACCTATTTTCAAGTATTAATACCCTTTTCTACTAATTAACAATATTTTTGTGAGTTAAATGAGTCGCTTCATGGGGCATTTAACAGGTTTGTTTCAATATGTCATGTGTGTGGGCTTGTCCATATATTACGTCATCGTTTTTAGGGTTCCGTACTCAAAGAGTAAAACGGGACCCTATTACTAAGATTCCGCTGTCCGTCAGTCTGTCTGTCCGTCTGTCACCAGGCTGTATCTCACGAACCGTGATAGATAGACAGTTGAAATTTTCACAGGTGATGTATTTCTGTTGCCGCTTTAACAACAAATACTAATAAACAGATTTTTTTTTCTCATACAATCTTACAAAAATCGATCTAGTCCCAAACTAAGCAAACTACTATGGGTACTAGACGACGATAAACATACTTATATAGATAAATAAATACATAGAAAACATCCATGACTCAGGAGCACATATTTATGCTCATCACACAAATAAATGCCCTTACCGGGATTCGAACCCGGGACCTCCGGCTACGCAGGCAGGGTCACTACGAGGGTCAAACTGAAAGTTTCGGGAATATAAAAAAATATGCAGTTACATTGATTTAAGTATTTTTATTGTTTTTCAATTTTATATTTTATGCACTTTTCCATGCGTTCAAACCAGTCGTTAAAAATTTTAAAAGCCTCCACTGCTTCTGCCGGCCGCCGAAACACCGCGCCCACCACGCAACTTATCCTTGATTTTGGGGAATGTGAAAAAGTCGTTGGGACTTAGGTCAGGGCTGTATGGAGGATGGTCCAGTAGTTCGACTTTTTCACCTTCCAGGTACTCATTTGTTTTACGAGCGGTGTGACGGCTGGCATTGTCGTGGTGAAGGATTTTTCCTAAGTTCAGCAAAGACAATTGGCAAACAAATACTTGTATACCAATCGGCTTTGACCGTTCTACGATCTTCAAGTGGAATAGTAGCCACGTGACCCGATTTGGAGACAAATTTTCGACGACCGCTTTAGCCTAGTTGGTAGTGACCCTGCCTACGAAGCAAGAGGTCCTGGGTTCGAATCCCGGTAAGGGCATTTATTTGTGTGATGAGCACGAATATTTGTTCCTGAGTCATGGATGTTTTTCTATCTATTTAAGTATTTATTTCTCTATATAAGTATATATATCGTCGTCTAGTACCCATAGTACAAGCTTTGCTTAGTTTGGGACTAGGTTGATGTGTGTAAGATTGTCCGCAAATATTTATTTTATTTATTTAAACATAGCCACCATCTTCTTGGCCTTGCTGCGAGAGCGAATAACTTTTGTTGGCTTGAAGCTCGTCTTCGTTACCCCATACTCGAGATTGGTTTTTAGTTTCAGGCTCGTATGCGTATATCTACGATTCGTCACCTGATACGACACTAAAAACTGCATTTGAGCTTCCTCCGTTGAATTTATTCAATGTTTTGCGGCACCAATTGACACGAGTCGTTTTCTGCTCGTCAGACAATAAGTGCGGGATCCAACGGGAAAACAACTTTCGCACGCTTAATTCTTCATGTAAAATAATTTGTATCTGACTCATTCCAATCCGCAAATACTCCTGAATTTCCCGATATGTCACATGCCTGTCTTCTTTTATGCAGCTGGACGTTTTCTTGCGTAACTGCCGATTTTGGTTGACCTTCACGCGCGTCGTCCGTTAGGGATACTCGGCCACGTTGAAATTCTGAATACCACCTGTATATTGTCGTCTTTGAAGGTGTTTCATTACTAAAAGCAGCAATCATCCGGTCTCCACATTGTTTTTGTGTTAATCCACTTTGAAAGTCGTAATATTTTTTTACGGGACAATTCCATCTTCAGCGGCGACTCAACAACTCAAAAAAATAATTGAAACTGAACCATTGTTTTTTTAGGGTTCCGTACTCAAGGAGTAAAACGGGACACTATTACTAAGACTCCGCTGTCCGTCTGTCTGTCTGTCTGTCAGTCTGTCAGTCTGTCTGTCTGTCTGTCTGTCACCAGGCTGTGTCTCAACAACAGTGATAGTTTGACAGCTGAAATTCTCACAGATGATGTATTTCTGTTGCCGCTATAACAACAAATACTAAAAACCAGTTTTTTTTTCTTTTACATTCTTACACAAATCGGCTTAGTCCCAAACTAAGCAAAGCTTGTATTATGGGTACTAGACGAACGATAAACATACTTAATAAATAAATACTTAAATACACAGAAAACATCCATGACTCAGGACTTGGCCGGTTGTTTTTTGTCAATTCTTGACCCCCCCCTCCTATCATTATCCTGTTAATTCCTAAATGGACACTACCCGCCTCATAAAATGACTACCGTCATCCAATAGACCCCCCCCCCCCCCCCCCCAGTTTTGAAATGACGTAATTTATGGACAGCCACTGTCTGTAATTGGATCAATGTATGTTATTAGAGGCGATTACGCATGTAAGATTGTTCAACTATATACCTGTAATTGTACATTGTATGTACTTAATCATGTTATATTCTGATCTGTGTGTTTTTAGGGTTCCGTGCCTCGAAATGGAAAAAACGGAATCCTTATAGGATCACTTTGTTGTCCGTCCGTCCGTCTGTCAATACCCTTTTTCTCAGGAACGCGTGGAGGTATCAATCATTTAAAGTTTGAATTCCTGTGCATAGTGTGTGCATGCATTATTTTAGAATTAATATTTTTTATATTAATGTTGCTGTGCCCTAACAGGGTTATGCTGGAACTGTATTTATATGTAACATCTTGTAAGACTTATACTGCAACAAATAAATGAATTAAGCTGAAATTTATATCAAATACTCAGGTTTACTGTCTCTTGGAGCTGTGAAAAAATCAAACTTCTAAGCCAACACAATCAAAAGATACAGCCGTTTATGCCGCAAATTTCCGCAAGTTTTCGAAACCCGCAAGGGAATCAAAACCTACTTCCCGTGAACTCAGAAACTTGAAATTTGGTGCGAAGCAACGCCCTATAGCACAAATAAAGGAAAGATAGCGAAAACCGTAAATTTTTAGTTACATCACTGAAAATTTAATGTCCAGTATATACTGACACGTACTAAGTATGTGAATACATACTTAGTGAGTGTCAGTTTTTAGTGGACTTGGTTTTATTGTACGGGGTGGTCCGGAACCCTCGGTGCGCGAGTCTGACACGCACTTGATCGGTTTTTTTTTCACCCGTGGTAAAGCCGAAATAGTAAAAATAAAACAGGTGAAATAATTACAATTAATATCCGTTTCACCATGCACGGCGATGTTAATTGGTATCCTTGATGAAGCGGTAACCTTTTTCTAACAAATTTAGAAACTATGTAAGTATCACTGTTCTGTCTGTAGGAAAATATTACGTTTTTGAGATATATTCTATTAAAAAGCATTCCTACAATATTCGTTCAAAATATTATTCCCGAAAAGCATTACGAATGATTATGCGAATTAAGAAGTTATTCGCGAATAAATATTGGCAAGTAATTATTCGAAATATTTATTCGTCATTTGCGAATAATCCTATTTATTCTTAAACGTTATTCGTATTCGAATAAATTTATCCCATCTCTGGGTGGGTGACAATAAGCATATCTTCTCTTTTTTTTTGGCGTTCTGGCCAACTGTGTCGGCTCAATTTTGCCAATAAGGATATCGACTACCGTAGGCTCAAAGGGCGTAAGGGACGAAATCCCCATGCCCATATCCCGTGAACTCTGAATCTTGAAATTTGGTACGAAGTAAGTATTTATAGCGCAAATAAAGGAAAAATTGTGAAAACCGTAAATTTTTAGTTACATCACTGAAAATTTACTGTCCAGTATAAACTGACACGCACTAAGTATGTAAATACATACTTAGTGAGTGTCAGTTTATAGTGGACCTGTTTCTATGGTACGGGGCGGGAGTCTGACTCGCACTTGACCGGTTTTTTTTTATGCTAACCACGATCATGGCATCATCTCTTTCATTTACTTAACAGTTAAGAGTTTACTTATGTTTTCGATGATAAAAGCAAATCAATCGTTCCTTACGCCCTTTGGACCAGAGTTTTCAAAGGGCGTAAGGGACAAACTGTGATTTTTCATTAGAGCTAAAAATCCTACAATTAGGATATTCCGTTATATTTGTTTTATTTGTACACGGCGGGGTCGGTGCAAAACACGTAATTGAAATAAACTCGTTAAGACGGGTTCGCCGTGCGCTCGCCCGCTGGCGCCCCACTCTCTCCCCGCCTCGCACCCACCGCATGCATCTGACTCCACGACAAGGTCGCGAGTATTTTCAATTAAATTTTTTATTTCTTAGGCGTGAAATTAACATGCTTAATTTTGATGAAAACATGATTATCGTACACAAAAGGCTATTAGTAAACAAAAAATTCATAGTTACTATTTATAATTACTGAGAAATACATTATTATTAAAACGTTAAAAATAAATGTTTCATTATTGTCTTAAATGTCTAAAAAGACGCAATATACCTTAAACAGATAAAAACATCATAGTTACCATTTTGGCTTGTCTAGATAATGAGATCAGACGAAAACTGTGAAAAAAAACGTATATGCGAATTTGATATCAGTTTAATTTTGCTATTAACTGATCGAATTTGAATGCACCTCAAAGTTATACTAACAAGGTACTTGGTTACCTTTTTTACTTTTAGGAAAAAGTTAGGTAGTGTACGTTAACTCGTGTTTTTTTTAACTACGGTTACGATCGCGGATTTTTTACTTAATATATTTCATTAATATTTGATACTGAATAGTAAAATCCGATAAAACAATAAAAACAACGAGTTTACGAATTATGTCCAGGGTAAGCTAATTTGATTGGTCTATGGGACAATATCGACCCTGAATACCTAAAGTCATTGGTGGAAAGCGTGCCTAGAAGATTAGCAGCGGTTTTGAAAGCAAAAGGAGGCCACACAAAATATTAGATTAAGTTTAATTGAGTTTGTGTTTAATGTATGATTTAATTTGTCCAGAGCAAAATGAAGTGCTATTGATAAATACCCATGTAAATAAATAAATTTGTTGAATCTTGAAATTTTAATATCTATATATAATAAGCCATGGAATGTGCTACAAGTTTGCCTAAGATATAATATATGTAATCGAATTCATAAAGTAGTTCAGAAAGAAACTCTCATTTCCGTGTAAGTGTATGATTCTTTTTGTCCAGCACTGTAGGTACAGTCAGCGTCAAATACTCTGTAGCAGTCAAAGTGGCCAAATAGTTCGGTACACCATACTAAATATATGGTGTACTGAACTATTTGACTACTTTGGTTGCTACAAAGTATTTGATGCTGAGTGTACACTATAGGTGTTCAAAAATATCGGAACATGCACCCTAGTGCCTTGAAAATAGAGGTGTGTTCTGATGTTTGTGACGTGCTTGTTTGCTCCGATGCATGTGATGGCGACTTACCTGCACAGGTTGACCATGCAAGCATTATGCTCCGGTCGTGCTATGGTACACCGGAAGATCCCCCATACACGCTACCTGACCTGTGCAGGTTTGCCTGCACAGGTCAGGCTGTGCGGTGGACCGTAACGTGTATGGCCTACATTACACAGTACACATGGAATAACAAGTATAGAAAAGGGTCAACTCAAAAGATTTCCATTACTCTCACTTCTACAGGTTTCCAATTCTACGTAATCCTCTGTTTAGATTCCCATTACAAGAAATTCCTTTCTTGAGTGGATTAATTTCACATAGTCCAGTCGCCATCACATACATCGGAGCAAACAAGCATGTCACAAACATCGGAACACACCTCTATTTTCAAGGCATTAGGGTGCATGTGCCGATATTTTTGAACACCTATAGTGTACCTAAGTATGTGATGGCGACTGTCCCTTGCCTGCTATATTTAAACCATACAGACATACATATATTATGTATTTTCTTATTTTTGCCGTTTCCATAGTTTCTCATCTATTGCAATATTTTTTTAAGAGTGGGAACTTGAATACTATTCTGAAGAGATGTGCGTCTGTACAGTTAGGGGTACCAATACACATACATAAATACAGACATAAATATCTGTACATGCCTTTACAAGATTATGAATACAGTCCTGTACAGATATTTATGTCCTTATTTATGTACAGTCACCGGCATAAATATATTGTTGACAACTATTCCTAGAGCCGTAAGAGTGTGTCAGATATTTTAGCAGCCTTTGATTCATCATATATTGATGCCATATATTGGTGACTTTATGTATATGGAAACCTGTAGACATGGTAATAATCAAAACAATTAACTAAGTTTACAAAACATTACCAAGGGCCTTGAAGTTGCTTTTAAGAGTAATTTTCCTCCAAATGTCGTCCATATGTAACTTAAGAGTTTCCAAGAAATAAAATAATATAACTTGTACATATACCAATAACTATAATGAAGGCCATAGTTAAAGTTGATAATGCATGCACAACACAGATAAAAATACACAATATTAAAAAAATTCGCTATTAACGATAGAACGCGCGCACTTATCATACCATAAACAAACAATACTTGTTTTAAACCAGATAACTTGGCTCAGACAACAACAATGAAAAAACAGTGAGTCATTGCTCCATACCTTGAATAATTCCTTGAAGTAGGGACTGCATACTGACAAGATAAGTTTGTGAGCATGCACGTACTGTCCACCAGCTGCCAAAGTCACGTCTACCAGGTCTTCACCTTCCAGCAGAGCATGGAAGGACTGCGACAGGTTCGAGTGGAAGTCGTTCCACCGCAAAGAAAACTGCTCCGGCATCGCCATCGCCTGAAATCACCGTCACGTAAACACTGACGCCCTTATAACTGTAAACGTAATGACTCGACCGCTTTCAGCAAACTACGCGTCCAAACAACTCACTGAAACTATTGCCCACGTAAACTGCACTGCGCTATCGATCCGAGTTATATCCACGCACCCTAAATATACATGTTTGCGAATCTATAACTAATTATAACAAAGCTAGCTAATTACGATCTTTTAGGATCTGAGTCGAATACTGTTGACTGGCATGGCAATACACGGAAAAAAATACCAAAATGTCGCTTGCTCAGTCAGTCCGTTTGATTGTCTGTGTCTGACAACAGGCGGATTGGAATGCATGCGTGTAAAAAATGCTTTAACAATTTCAATGATTTGATTTTTGTCATTAGATGCAAAATATTCACGTCGTTTTTAAAATTAATTAAATGAAAATAATCATAGTCGAAAATAACTAAGCAATACATTTCTTAAATGTTATGTTGGAGGTCTTGGTTGTACACCCGACGGAAACAAAAAAGAAAACATTTATAATTTGTTTGTTTTTGAATTATGCTCGTAAAATAATTAATATGTCCAACCCTCGTTCTTGTTCTAGTTTCGTTATAAGATCTATTTGCGAAATTATATGTGAAACTTTATCTTGCTTGGTATATCGTGCTTTATTGTTAGCAAGTCTTTGCTTTTTTACAATTTACTTTATCTGTGTGCCTACGTGTCATGTAAATTTTCTTTATCTGTGGACTATTTTTTTAAATTGTATAAATTGGTTTTGAAAAAAGGTAAGCCAACAGAACAACTGGACAATGCCACGATATCAGTCATGTGTGATCAATTTTGCGCTGGCAACATCATTCCATACGTCACCCTGAAGTAAACCACAACCGCAAAGTCCGCAAATGTCATAAGCGGAAACGTAGATACGATACGGCCGCGAAGAACACACAAGGTTTTATTATTTTATCCGTTCATAACATACCTGTGGCCATGAGAGCGCCCCGCACGATTACCCGATGACCGGCGTCGTGACTATCGGTAAGCGTATTACGTAGTATCAATGATTTGATCGTTAGTTAGTTGATATTTAGCATTCGCGATGTCGGGACGCGGCCAAGACGAGGCAGAGAGCGAAGCGAAGATCATGAAGCGGGCGATGAGCGCCGCCTTCTACGCGCTCGCGTCCTTCATGATCACAGTGGTTAACAAGACGGTGCTGACCACGTATGCGTTCCCGTCCTACCTAGTTCTGGGCCTCGGTCAGATGATAGCGACTATAATGGTCCTGTGGATCGGTCGGCGGGCCCGCGTCGTCCAGTTCCCGGCGCTGGACATGGGCGTCGCGCGCCGCATCTGGCCACTGCCGATAATCTACCTGGGGAACATGGTGACTGGTCTAGGAGGAACAAAAGAGCTGAGTCTACCAATGCTCACTGCGCTGCGACGATTCAGCATTCTCATGACTATGATATTAGAGAGGATTATTCTCGGTGTGAGAGCATCCTGGCCGGTGCAAGGGAGTGTTATGGCTATGGTTGGTGGAGCATTGCTGGCGGCTGCTGATGATGTTACCTTCTCCTGGCAAGGGTACACGCTTGTCCTACTCAATGATGGCTTTACTGCTGCCAACGGAGTGGTCAGCAAGAAGAAACTTGACTCAAAAGAGCTGGGGAAGTACGGACTCATGTACTATAATGCACTCTTCATGATTGTTCCTGCAGCGTATGTGGCCTGGCATGTCGGAGACATCGAGGCTTCAATCAAATACGAGCATTGGTGTGACATGCTCTTCCTTATCCAGTTCCTGACATCGTGCTTTATGGGGTTCGTACTCTCATACAGTGTAATGTTATGTACGCAATACAATAGTGCCTTAACAACTACTATTATAGGTTGCCTTAAGAACATTCTAGTTACGTACCTTGGTATGGTCATAGGCGGAGACTATGTGTTTTCGTGGCTGAATTTTGTAGGTTTAAATATTAGTGTATTAGCGAGTCTAATATATACATATGTTACGTTTAAGCGTAAGCCTCAGGCTGTTTACAGCAAGCTAGCAGAAGCGAATGCTAGAGTGGACACCGTATAGCAGTACCTTCGAAGGAATAGAACCCAGTGCTCTACATTCTTAGTATAGTATTGAGTTACCAAAGAACTGACATGGATTTTGTGAAATCTCATATTTTAACTGTTGATCAAATGTGAACGAGTAATTTATTTAGTGTTAGTTTGTAAGTTAAAGATGCTAGCTATAATGCCCTCTGCTTGGGCATTTTGACCAGTCTGTATATCATCTATAAGTGTCATACTTTTATTTAATGTGTTTATCTATTAAAACTAAAATAGTCTTCAATAGAATTGGCCAAAATGTTAGACACAGGGATTTATAATTAAACATAAATTGGTGTTATTTTAAGACAAAACTAAACAGAATTTAATAATGTATACAAAGTTAATGCTCTATTTATAAAAGAAAGTGATTAAAGAATAATCAGATATGGTCAATATGCTCTCAAAACAGTCTTCAGGTTTGGTTGAAAGTAAGAGCATACAAGAGAAGTAGGTATAAGTCAACACACTTAAAAGGAACTCTGATGACCATACATTTTATTTATTTTTACTTGGTTGACTTGTATAAACCCACATTGCTTAAGAGCACACAAACTAAGTAGGTTTGATAATTTTTGGCCTCTTTTAATGAACACCGTTTTACATTAATCCAAATGTGATTGCATTTGATATCTTATAGTGTTCGGCATTAGTTAATGATAAGATAATTTAATAATTGTTTTGCAATGGCTTAGTTAGGCCATTACCACAGAGCTCTGGCATTCATCAATGACAGTTAAGAGTCCCCGGCAAGCTAGGCCGAATTTCACTTTCCCATACAAACGGAGTTTCGTTCTCATTTTAAAACTACATGTTGGATTGCGATTGTAACGAAACTTTGCGTATACAATGACATGAGGTATATCTAGGTCTGTAATTAGTTTATATGGCTCCAGTTTATAAAACAAACAAAATGCAGCAAAAACAAGTTTTATATGAAAAACTTAAATTTGCTGTATTTTTTTCCTATAGTGTCTGAAGCTACATAAACTAATTACAGACCTGGATTCAAAGTTTCAGAGCAAACTAGCTGGTCGTTTTAAAATGACAGGGTAACTACGTTTGTATGAAGATCCGAGCTTGCCGGGGACTCTTAACAAACCATTTACACAAGAAATAAGCTCTACAATGGTCAGTGTAGCCTGTTGTACAGTCAAGTGCAAATATATGTCTCAATTTAATCCTCTGATAAATATGTACCGAAAAAAGCGCTGGGACATATTTATGAGTAAGTTGTATACCCATATGTTTACACTTTGTTTTTGCGTTCGACGACAAAGAGATTTGACCTTATTTATTACAATGGAATAAAGTTCAAAATGTAAACATGAATTTGACATCGACTGTACACTCCAATTCAATTTATACCTTTATTTGAGCATTTCTAAAAGATAGACAAACGAATAACCTCAATGAAGGCATTGAGGTTGTGATGTGTAAGGATTAAGAAAGTATTATAACCGAACGTTATTTATCAAGAATAGTAACAGGCTTCATATGAATTCACAAAAACATGGTAACATAATAGGAAAATTTAAATTATGCCTTAATAGCCCATAAGAAAGTGAAATAGCAGTCTCATTAGCAGTGATCGGTTTTTTTAATTCGACATGGGGTGAACGACCTGAATCATTATGTTAGTATGGATATGCCCCGGGAATCCGGGCTTTATGTTGTTAGAAAAGGCAAAAAAATAAAACACAAAAATACAATTTAACGGCCTCCGTAGCCCAGTGGGTAGTGACTCTGCCTACGAAGCTGGAGGTCCCGGGTTCGAATCCTGGTCAGGGCATTTATTTGTGTATTTATCACGAATAGTTGTTCCTGAGTTATGGATGTTATATATGTATATAAGTATCTATATGTATGTATCTATTATATATATCATCGGCTAGTACCCACAACACAAGCCTTACTGAGCTTACCGTGGGTCTAGGTTGATTTGTGTAAGATTGTCCCGTAATATTTATTTATTATTTAATGTGTTTATTTTATTACACTTAAAAACATCTAAGTAGCTGATAGACGAGTTGATTTGCACTTAAACGATAACCTGTATAAATTATACAGCTAATACCTATTAAGGGAAACGAGAGAACATGGATAACTACAGGCCTGTCTCAATAATACCGTGCGTTGCTAAGGTGCTCGAGAACGGGTTATGTAACCGATTAATATCGTTCCTGAGCGCGACGGATGCTTTGTCCGACCGCCAATACGCTTACAGATCCGGCCGTAGTACCACCGACATGGTGCGAAAGGCTGTGCGCAAAGTGGTTGAGGCTCTGGAGGACAAGCAGCAAGTAGCAATGCTTTGCTGTGATCTCTCCAAAGCTTTCGACGTTGCTGACCACAGAGTCATAGCTGCCAAACTTCAGCATTACGGCATACATGGTAATGCGCACAGCCTCTTCACAGACATCCTTCACTACCGGTCACAAGTTGTAGTTGGTGACGCAGGGCGGGCCAAATCAGATCCGCTGACGACAACAATGGGTGTTGCCCAGGGATCTTCGGTCTCGAACGTTCTGTTCTCCCTATTACTTAACGACCTGCCCGAGGCAATTACAGCGGCTGATATTTTAATGTATGCGGACGATGTGGCTGGCATAGTATCGGCCCCTAATGTAGATACCCTAGAGACTCGCCTTAACGCTGCCGCGAGCCAGCTGTCTCGGTGGTTTAGCTTAAATGGACTAGCGCTCAATGTCACCAAAACCCATTTTATACATTTCCATATCGGGGGCCGCAAGCCGAGGCCACTCAGAGTACAGGCTGATGGCATTTGCGTAGAACAAAAGGAAGCTACCATCTTCTTGGGATTTGGTATTGACCAAAAACTAACCTGGGAGACCCACGTTGACAAGCTGTGCGCTAGACTGGGTAGTGCGTGTTTCGCACTGCGCCGTCTTGCGCGAGTCGTACCGCGGCACGTTGTAAGGGCGAGCTATTTCGCGACTATTCACGCACTGCTACAGTACGGTGCGGAGATGTGGGGGCGCGCCGCCGACTGGCAACGTATCTTCAGATGTCAAAAGAGGGCCGTGCGATCTGTGGTGCAGGTAAGCCAGGAAACATCTGCGAGGCCTTTTTTCAAGGAACTTGGCATATTGACACTGCCATCAATCGTAGTGTTCCAAATCGCATCGTATACCTACGCACACTTAGACGAGTACAAAAAGCGCTCAGATTCATCCCGGATGCTGCGATACCCCAATAAAACCCTCCCAGTAAAGCGACGACTGGCCAAATCCGAGAAGGCGACGCACGTGATGGGGCCAGCCGTGTATAACAAGTTGCCAGAGACAATCACGTCGGCTCCGTCACTACTGATTTTCAAACGAAAACTAAAAAAATGGCTTCTCGAGCACACATTCTATAGCTTCGACGAATTTATAAACAGTGTATGAATATATTTAATTATTATTGCAATCTTAACTAATAAATATTATTTGTAAGTACACTTTTTGTGTAAAGCTAATATTATTATTATTATTTTTTTTATAAATTCCTGACATGTAATATTGACAATTATGAATAAATGAATATGAATATATATGCAATCCTTTTTTTTTTCCGTATTGTGGCTTTTTGCTTGTAATCCTTAGAAGCAAATAATTAGAACTGAAATCCAGAGAAAATAATGAAATGTCAATGTCAACATTTTGAAGTATTTTTTCCGTCATGACATATACACCGTGGCCGTGAATAACCCGAAAGATTTAAACCACGTATTTTTGACGACAGTATGAGTAAATAATGTTGTATCAACATGGGTCTAATTATGTGTCTTAATTAAATTACTATTTCAGTACAAATTAAATCATATTAATTGCCCGCTTCTTTGGGAACAACTCTTTAGTTGAGAAACTCAAGTTGAAGAACAGAGAGCGAGCATAACACTTCACGAATCGCTCCGAAATCATACGACGAACGGCGAATGCCGTGACTTGTGTTCCATGACAAGAAGTGTCAAGTTATGCTCAAGCCTTTAGGGTGTGTTAGACTGGAGATTTTTTAACTTTTGATTTGTTTCAAATAATTAATATCTCCTTAATTATGAGTTTTTGGACTATATGTTACATAACTTTATATACTCTAATTAGACTCTTGTATCGTTAGCTTAAATCTTTCGGGTTATTCACGGCCACGGTGTATATAAGCTAATACTTTGTGGAGGTTTTAATATATTTTGATTAAAATAAAGTGTAGAGATTAGGAAAAGAATAGAAGTTTTTGTCTCAACTGGTTGCCATGTAAGAGTAAAAAATTCCTTAGAGATAATTTTAATTGTTTTATTTTTGTACGGTTTGTTCGGTATCGCGGGAAACTGTCATATCTATATTAACTTTTCTACTTGATATCCCGCGAGGGAGAATCCAAATAACCGATCACTGCTCATTAGATAGCGCTGTCGCTGTCCCACATAATATATTTCGTATATACTCGTAATAATAGATCTTTCAACCCAGCGGGGCTAGCACAACTGACACAACAAGCGCGACGCGAGTCGAGAGAATCCCCCCGCCGCTTTCTAATAGGGAACATTACTGCAATGTTCTGCCGCCAGAGTGCAGCACTAACACAATTAGTAAACAGTTTTTTTGACAACTTTGACAAGTCCTTCAAAGCTCTGGATCAAATAGTGAAGAAAATATTTCAATGAATAAAATGCATCAGTGCCGCGTAATTGGATGCAAGAATGAAGGGCATCATTCATTTCCGAAGGAAACGATGATATGAAAACTATGGGAAGCGGCAATACGTCGTAAAGCAAAAAAAAGCCCTCATCCACCTTTAAATGGCTATAGGATGCCATTTTAATATCACAGTACAGGTATTTTACACACGAATGATAATAAAACGATTGTAGTTTAAGGTGGTTCGATTGCCATACAAAACGTTATTTGACATTCGTAGGCTAACGGCGTGATATTTTAAGAAAATTATGTAACAAACTTTCATAAATTGGCTTCCCATTTGCGCCAAATTCCCCCTTTCCTAGAATAAACTTGTATAAACTAGATTAATTTGAGAAATTGGTTTGTCACGTGATATTTTGGGAAAACTATTTTTCTCAAATTAATCTAGTTTATACAAGTTTATTCTAGGAAAAGGGAAATTTGGCGCAAATGGGAAGCCAATTGAAGAAAGTTTGTTACATAAGTTTCTTAAAATATCACGCCGTTAGCCTGCGAATGTCAATTAACGCTTTGTATGGCAATCGAACCACCTTAACGCGTTTTCATCAATTATTCGTTATTGTTTGTTAGGTAAATAAATATGACATTGTACGTCATGGCGGTTTGTTGGTGCCGGTTAATGTACGGCCCGATAATACGCGTCCATCTATCGTTATCTCTCTCTTTTTGTTTAAGTTAAAAAGAGACATAGATATAGAGGATGCCAATTATTGGGCCGTACATTAACCGGCACCGGTTTGTTTACGGGTTGTGTTAGTGTCGCCCCCTACGCAGAGCTTTGCGTAATGTTCCCTATTTGCACAATACGAGTGAGACAGGAGTCGCTGAGTCGCGCGCGACACGACTTAGCAGCAAGTTGTGCTAGACGTACTGGAGTACACTCCCCACTCCTCATTGCGTGCTAGTGGGTTCTGTCCATATAGGTGTCATCATCATATCTGCCGAAAGACGTCCACTGCTGGACATAGGCCTCCCCCAAAGAATTCCAAAGTGACCGGTCCGTATAGGTGTAACTAGCACAATTTATGACGGGTCGTAGGTTTAGAACACTGGGAGATATAACATTGTTATAGCGTGCCGTCACATCGACTGGTTAGTGCTGCTTCAAAATAATATTTTAGAAAGAAAGAAAATGTACTTATAGTATGTGTAGCATTCCATATTTGTAACACAGCTAAGCTATGTTTTCATACAAGTCGCCCTAACTAAGCTACAAAGCTGTGTCCAACTCAAATGTACACATAATAACGTAGCTTTTGTGAAAAAGGTCGATCTTATGTACATTTACAAACGCAAGAATATATACCTATAGATTCTGGTCACTATGTGTTAATGGTAACTATTGCTATCCCAATCAATCCAACTTTTGCTCAGCGCGTGAAATTTGACTTTCAGTGCCACATACGGGAAAATGTGATATCGCAGTGATAGGTTCATATTCATATTCATTTATTGCTTCATGTGTTTTACAATAGGTCTTAAAAGATAACACAGCACAGCAATTTAACTTATAAACTTACTACTACTACTGTGCTGGTTACTAGCTCATCGCCACAACACTCTTCAACCCTTCTCCTAAAGGGAGTGGTGCTGCTCTAACCCGACATGACTTGGGTAGGCACGTTGGCGCTTAGTTATTGTTTGTATTAAACAAATTGAAACTCAATTGTTTCTTTAGAACAACGTTATTAAAATCTTTCTATAGAACATGATGCCGTTTTAAAGGACGAAAGAAGAAAGTGGAAATCGTTTTTATCGCATCCTAATAAGGATTAAAATGGCTGACTTGGAGCAAAGGAGGGTGTTTGTTGACATGGATATTTTTGATTGGATTGCATCAGAAAATCACGTATTTTAGAGTCGGTGATCAGATTTAAATGGCAATTTAGGTGGAGTTAGCGCTACATTTGGCAGTATGTAATTGAATCATTCGTAGTCTCTTTAAGTAATTAATTAATTACACATTTTAAGTAATAGGTTCATGCTGAGATTCAGGTACAGTCACCGGCATAAATATATGATGGAACAAAGGCCGCAAAAATATCTGATGACAACTCTATTCCTAGAGCCGTTAGAGCGTGTCAGATATTTATGCGGCCTTTGTTCCATCATATATTTATGCCGGTGACTGTCCACGTCTTCTATGCCTACATATTAGTAGATACATATACTAGTACAAAATCTTAACTTAAAACCAATTTTCCAAGACAAACTAAATTTTAGCCTAAGTAACCCTTATTATGTTTATATATTTTTTTAATAAGTACACAGTATCGGTTGATAGATGAAGCGCATAATTACGGTCGGAGTATATAGTAGAGTGGTTGAGAAGTTATCTCGGTAAACCATAGGTACCGGGTTCGATTACCAGTCTGTTCGGCTAATAGTCCAGGCAATGAACTGACAACTTGTATGGAAAAAAATTCAAATTTGGATATAATTTATAATAGCTGATTTTTTTCTTTGTAATGGATATATTATGCAACATTAGCAATAAGGTTTTTTCAATAAATTATTCTTATTCTTATTATCAATTAAATAGTTACCTAGCGACAAAATCCAACAAAATTTCACACATCAAAAAAATTATAACTTAACTAGCTCAGAAAAGTCAGAAAAAATATTAATAAACGGTTTTATCTTTATTTTGGTTCATTTATATTTGCTCTATAATATTCAAGATAAGTAATTAAAAAAAACAATTCATGCTTTATTTAAATCTATTTAAAAAACTTCCGGATGGAAAGTTTGTTGGATTCTTGAATAAAGCATCTTAGAATAATGTTTTAAAATGATATAAAGAAAAAAACGCTATTATAAATTAATGTTTTTCAAAACCGTATTTTGCCTGGAGTATAATTAGTGTATTGTTTTTTGTTTGTTATTCGCTTCTGTGGTTTATATAGTAAAAATTGTTCTGAAGACGTTCGAAGAGTTAAAAAAAAAACACTTGCAAACAAATTTATCTTCGTACATACAACTTGTGGTGCTAACTGTACCCGCTGCAATAGCATGCGCTTGCATTACACGACACTAGAAATGACCTAATTGGCGGTAAACTGATCCGCCATATTGAAAACTGCATAATTGCTACCTGTTGTTTACTAACGTGGACATTATCGACCGAGCGAGCGTAGCGAACGATGTTTTATGCTTCAGCTTGGGCCGAAAATCGTTTGTCCGGCGTCCCGCTGTTCTCCTCTACAGCCCCCCTATTCTGTAACTTGTTTTAAGCTCACCTTAACGCCCACCCACAATTATACCTTGACACCGCTATGCGTAATAATTAAGCGTAGGTAGAGGTCTAGTTTCGTAACGGGTGACCGGCGGGTTGAGCCCCATTAACGCGTAGCGAATAACAGCCCTGGTCGCATTTCTCAACCGATTCTTGTCAAATTTTGTGAGCATGCTCGTTAATTATACAGGGTGTTTGGTCCATCGTTTGCCAAATTAAAACGTCAGGTAGTTTGGGTTATATTAAAAAAAAAAAAAAACAAAGGGTCCCCCCTTAGAATTATACTTCCAGCATTAAAAAAATATTTGAATGCTGGAAGTGATAGCAAATGATCCAAACTACCTGACGTTTTAATTTGGCAAACGATGGACCAAACACCCTCTGTATAAGGGTCAAAAGTGGCTCCAAGTGGTTCGTGTAATATTATACTCGGCGCTGGCTAGCCAGTTCCTTTGCTTAAACTTAACTTGACACGCTGCCGCGTGTCTAGATTTTTTTGTCCACATACATTATATACCGTATCATAACCCTCATTCGGGGACAGTCGGGTAAAAATAAACTGACATCTGAATAACACTTTTGTAATATATACACTTCAACTAAACTAAATACTAGGTATAAGTAATACAGTTGAATCATTTACGGTATGTTTATCGCCTTCACAATAATGTCGTTTCGTATTTTATGTTACCTAAATAGAGTAAGTTGATACGTAAATAAAACGTTCGATTGACATTACTTGTCCCGAATCCTAATCTCAAGTGTCGAATGTTTAATTGTTTTGTCCCGAAAATTAGGAAGTCTGATCTGGTTATCCAGTTACATTGTTAAATCTCACAGACCGGTCATTTAGGCACTCTTTGGGGTAGGCCTATGTCCAGTCAATATCCGTTCTTAAATATGTACCGAAACCTTTATCCGCTGACTAAAACGTCTGCTAGACGGTCGCCAACACGTCCCTACAACCGAGCGACCTTTGTCGGCACCGACCGCTGTAGTATTAAGCCCCTGCTAGACGGTCGCCAACACGCCACTCCGACCGAGCGACCTTGGTCGGCACCGACCGCTGTAGTATGAAATTTTGCTGCAAGCAACTGTCTACACGGTCGGTGCGGACCAAGGTCGCCCGGCGCCCGGCCTAGCAGACACTTTATGAGTAAGTTGTATGCATCCATATTTTTACACTTGACTTTTTTTGTGACAGTCCAGCAGTAGGCATGATGGTGTGGATGATCCCAGACCCACGACACGACCCATTATATATAAATTGTTTAAATTATCTTATGAGGCCCTAGATAGAGTCAGATGGAG
The DNA here is from genome assembly GCA_963854355.1 of Epinotia brunnichana. Classification (NCBI taxonomy): domain Eukaryota; kingdom Metazoa; phylum Arthropoda; class Insecta; order Lepidoptera; family Tortricidae; genus Epinotia; species Epinotia brunnichana. The sequence continues at coordinate 571,025 of OY977935.1, read as the reverse complement.
GGAGCTACACCGACAAGAGTCTTAACTCTTAAATTTATGATGATGATCAATTGTCTGCCAGAATTAAATACGTTTTCACAAAATAAAGTGAAACATAAGAAAATCTAGTAGAAAAGCCTACTGTTGTAACTTGTATGCAAGGGATATTTTAGCTGGTATTTGCTGTAATCTAAAATATTTAAGTATATTGTCTAGGACACACCGAAAGATCAAGGCAAGGACGCGGCGCAGTTAACTATGTTTCTTTTTCATGTATATGTCTAAGGATAGGAGGTAAAGGTGCTCTTTGTCGTCAGCGCCATTTTGCGAAAGTCGCGGCGAGAGACTTTCCGTCTCTTTCTAATTAGAACGTTTACAAAAAGACGGATAGCCTACGTCGCCGCGACATAGCACGCGGGCCGTCCTGCATAGCGTTGAAAATTTCGGAAAAAATCAAATTCATAAATTTCGGCAATTTATGAAATTTTCGCTTTTTTCCGTTTTTTTTCGGATTTTTAAGGAAAAAAACCAATAAGCGTAATGACACAACTGTGACAACTGAGCTGAACTGACACCGATGTCAATGTCAAAGTAAGTCTATAATCATTCACCTATCCATCAGTATTAAGAAAAATAATCGATTGAAACCGGTTTAAATCGTTTTTGTCCGAAAAATTGAAGCGGAAAATTTCATGGTTTTTTTCCGTAAAAATCCGAAAAAAACGAGCAGTTTGGAAAGAAACGAGATTTTTTCCAGAAATTTTCAACGCTAGCCCTGCACAGCGAGCTCTCTCGATTATTCTCGCACTATCCGTGTCTCTCTTATAAGAAAGAGACATATAGTGCGAGAAAAATCGAGAGAGCTCGCGGGCCGTCTTGTGATAACCGTGCAGAAAAAACTGGATGGTTAAAGCGTCAGAAGTACTTGGTAGTACTTTTTTTTTTTTTTTTTACTTGGGGAAATGCCTTTACGCATTCCACCTAGCCGAGGTACTAGGATGGGTATGACGGGCTCCGGGAAACCCCCCGGACTACCGACTAAAACCACCAAGGTATGCCCTCTCTGCCATGTAGTAGGGGCGTCATGGGATCGCGAACATTTCACCACGACGCCCCTCGGCAACAGCCGCAGCTGCCCTCACTACTGAGGCAAAAGCCCCCCCTCCCGTCGTAAGCGTGCAGGGCGACACCACACGCTTCCCGACCTGACCAAAGGACCTCTACGCCGGGAGAGGGTGATAGACCTCGGATTCACCCTCTCAGGTCCCCTTGTAACTTTTTATAGAGGTTTTCTCCCTCGCAGCCACAACTCGGCCCCGGCCTGGCAGTCGCAGCCCCCGCGCCTAACATGAATCCTCTGATAGCAGAGGATTTGTCAGGGTTCCGGGTCCGTTATTTATTATAGAGGCAAACGGCAATGGCCTCTCCCTCAAGCCGCACCTGGGGAATTTTGCGATTCCCTGGGCGGAACCCCCCGACCCCCCCGTGTCGGGTTATTGGTAACACCAGCAAGCTATAACTTAGGGTTCACTAAATTATCACTTGCCGTTGTCTCCAGGGCGCACCGGCCAAGACACTACCCATTCCTGCGGATCAACCGAATCAAGAGGAATTGATAGAGTCCAGACACTCGAGGAGGTTACCCGACCTAGCACCCCTACTTAGTAGTACCTACTCTATCCCGTCTTTTCTATATCGTTTATAGAACTGGCCTCCGCGTCGAATCCTCGTCTTACATCTCCGTTTGTGTTGTCTTAGGTGTCATAATCATTGCCGTTCTAGTGTCTTTTGAACTACATATACAAACTATTTTCTCTGCATTATAAATCCTGAAGTGCTATTCAAGCCCATACAGTTAAACGCCACGTTTAACTGAGACGATTCCTGTGGGACTTGCGCGGTGTAGGAGGAGAGCTCTAGTGCCCGTTTCGCCAGCGCTGGTACCCCTCCCGAACCTGGCAACTATCGCACGAATAGACTCAGCTAAACTGTAGTACAACTAATATCTAAGAATATAGAGCTAATACTACTAATTCATCCGTATAATGTTATCCAGTGCCTAGCATAGATAAGATATGATATGACATTTATTTATTAAGTTTCAAACTGGTATTTCCATGTGTTTATACAATTATTTTTGATGTTAGAAGTGATGTAATGTAATACAGGCTATGTACAAAGAAAGATATGATACGTATTATTGCAATGATAGTCAACTTATATTTAAAATAAAAATGGCTGCCAGCTGAGTACTACCTATAGATCACTTTAATATGTAAGACCCGGGAAATTGTTTCGGGCGCCAGCACACCGGGCGCTAACAGCGGAGGACACGGCTCCAGAGTTCATTATATTGCCTGAAAACAGACTTTTGACAGGTCACGGGTTCAGGGACCGGAACCGGTTTCCCTTATGTATGAGTGTTTTCCATAGGGTTATATTTTAAAGTTGTTTTTAAAGAGTATTGCTCTTAAATTTTAAATGTACCTGTTCTTGATTATTCAAATAATTTTATTGACATATGTATCTATTTGCTTTTTGACGATCATAACAATGACTTCATGTAAATTGACATACTAATTGAATTTACAATGTAATCTTACTATGAAATAAATGAACCTATCTATCTAAACCCCTATCCATAATGGAAACCTTACGATAAGGTAAATCTTACTGATAGGGTAACCTTATTGTTATGGTAAGCATATAGGATGTGGTAACCACAAGTTAACCCAAGCAAAGCCCCATCTCAATAGGGTTAACTTATGGTTACCACAACAATAGGGATACCCTATCAGTGAGGTTACCAAATCGATAGGTTAAATGCTGAAAAGGGGTTTTCCGGTCCTTACACGAGTTTGAAACGCTTTGGGAGACTTAACAGTGATATTAACCCAGATAACCCTTTTATGACGTGTCGGTCATATCGATTTGACGCATTTGGTTAATTAACCATCCGATGTGACACGTTATGACATGCATATGTCACCGTTAAATGGCCCTGCAAGTGTTCCAAACCCGCGACCTGTCATAAATAGTGCAGTGCAAGTTAAGGTGACTGAAACAGGGATATATTTGACACCTCGTATCCTTGACAGCATAGGTACAGTAAGTTTGGACTCGGGAGCCGTGTCTTCCATTTTGGCTCACTCAAGCGTCAAAATATATATGTGCGATCGAAATCTGTACAATATTATATTCTATGTCGATTAAAGTGTCTGCTATACGGTCGCCAACACGCCCCTCCGACCGAGTGACCTTCGTCCGCAACCGTGTAGACAGTTGTTTGCAGCAAAATGTCATACTACAGCGGTCGGTGCCGACCAAGGGCGCTCGGTCGGAGGGGCGTCTTAGCGACCGTTTAAAACGCTAGCACTTAGTCGCTTAGAAAACGAAATGGGAGGCGTGAAGCGTGTCTTGCTTTACGGAAGTATAAATTAGTAAAATTGTATTGTTAAAGAATTAATGGGGGTAGAACACGCACGCGCCTCCAACCGAGCGACCTTGGTCGGCACCGACCGCTGTAGTATGAAATTTGGCTCCAAACAACTGTCTACACGGTCGGTGCGGACCAAGGTCGCCCGGTCGGAGGGGCGTGTTGGCGACCGTCTTGCAGAGGCTTTAGTCATTCAAGTCAACAGGTAACAAGGTCAATTAGGCCATAATAATTAATTTTAAAATGTTTGGGTATCTGTCATCCCATCAGGACATACACCCTTGTAACGTAAATGAGGTTAGACTGAGTTGATAGGCACAGTGCCCAAGCAATGTAAAAGCACTACCGTGTGCCGTCTTGCCGCTCGTCAAGTGTAAACGAGGCGTAACGCAGCGTCCCTGGCGTTGGTCTGAACACTAGATAAGCTGACGCATGGAAGGTCACAACGCTTTATTGTATAGTATGTAAAACGAAAGTCGACAAGTTGTGACTTTGGAATTGGCTGTTGTACAGTGAGATTGATTATGATTTGTGATTGTGTCGCTTTTTTTCTAAAATATCTAGGTACCTTATCTTCTTCCAGTTGAATGATTTATCATAAATTTTATTCTTAGAATTATGTTCCTTTTAACAGTATTCTTGAATTTTATAATTCGATTTACCTAGTGAGATATTGGTATATTAGGAATCTGATAAATCGTCTATCTCAACCCTATTTCACTCGACAGGTGACAGTGGTACTTGCCGACCTAAACATATGTCATATAATATTATTTTATTTTTATAATAGCTTTTTATAACCAGCTGATTGAATGAAGGCGATTGATATACATAGAAGGTAATAGACTAATAGTAAATAGGTAATCATATTTATTAAAATATTTTAATGTTAATTTTATATAACGTTGCCATTTGTTAGAGTACCTATCAAATTATGGCTTGCAGTATTTAGGTTTTGGGAATCGCGAATTAAAAAAATCTTGACTTTCGGTGGTTCAAAAGTGTAGCTCGCAGCACAAATGTGACCGTCCAGAAACGTTCGATTCGATTTATTAACTTGACAAGCCACAGTTTAAACAGCTTTTGTCTCTTTCGAACACAAACGTCAGTGGCAGACAAAACAAATTGTTACCATGTACATATAGGTACCGGTGACGAGCGATGTGGCCTAGTGGGTAAAGTGTCTGCTAGTAAAGTGATTGCCAGGACCGCCAGCTTCGTAGTTTCTGTAGGCTCGGACAATAATAGGTCTACGGTCTCCCCCGCCTGTCGTAGATAGCGACTAAAGGGGGTCATCGGGGTCGCAGTGTTTCTGGCGGGGGCCGGGGCACTCACCTAAAAACCCCAGGGAAGGCGACCATCATCACCCTAGGACGAGCCAAATGTGGCGAGACGCGAGGAGGGCTCCAGTGCGTTCAGTATGAGAGCGCAGATGCCGGCCGCCGTGGAGTTTTTAGCGGATAGAAATACCACATAACCACAAAAAAAAGGTCCTAGCTTTAAAGTGTCTGCTAGATGGTCGCCAACACGCCGAGCGACCTTGGTCGGCACCGACCGCTGTAGTATGAAATTTTGCTGCAAACAACTGTCAACACGGTCGGTGCGGACCAAGGTCGCTCGGTCGGAGGGGCGTGTTGGCGACAATCTAGCTAGCAGACACTTTAAAGCTAGTACCTGCGAAGCTAGCGGTCCTGGCAATCCCGGCAAGCGCAAATGTTTATAAGATGAGAATTAATATTTGTTTCTGAGTCTTGGATGTTTTCTATGCAGTTTTTATATCCTTTAAATATATCGTCGCTCGTCTAGTACCCATAACACCAGCCCCCGTAGCATGGATGGCATTATCACGCGATAAGTGACAAGATAAGAGCGTGGTCTCGTTCTATCGAACGGTGTCAGCCAGGGACGGATGCTCTATCTTATCACTTATCGCGTGAAAGGCCATCCATGCTACGGGGCCAGCCTTTAATTATTGAGGTTACTGTGAGGCTAGTTCAATTTGTGTATGATGGTCCCCTAATCTAATATTTATTTGTTGATATTATTATTTTTTTTTGACAGACCGCGTTTATAAAGGGGCTAATATTTAGTGCACTAACATTCAAGCACTGTTCTCGTGTAAACAATAACTTATACCTGTACTAGTAGTAAAGATACCACGATCGTTCAGGAGTTCGCTTAACTTCGCTTCTAGTTTCAGTAACTAAGTTTAGTATTGATCGATAGACGATATTGTAATAGGGTAAAACACCTAGTGATTGACACCACAATCGCGCAGTGGCACTATTTGTTTTGCAGGATAGGACACTGAAATGTGCTAATGATTGAACTCAAACTCAAAATATTATTTATTGAGGTAGGCCTAGTAACAAGCAGCTTCGAATCGTCATTTTTTTAGAAACATAATCTTGGAAAACTAATTGGAAAGAGTGTCGAAAATATGATATGATATGTTTAACCTGTGTACAGAGAGACATTCTTGTCTAGGCTGGCAATCTGACATAAATATGAGTCATTAGTTCGTATACCAAAAGTATTAATCAATGAGTGCAATTCACATTTAGGTACATTATGCTGACATACACACATTATTTATCAACATTTAGATATTTATAAATAATACTGTCCTTTTTGTATTTTCTGCCGGGGCTTACAATATAATTTGTGTTTTGGACGGTTACATACAGTTTGTGGATTTACGGAAGTAAACTCTTTACTTCAATACGAAGTATGGGTTGATTTGATTACCTATGTTGCCTACTAGGTAACTAATTAACTATCTCGACGATCGGGAAAACTTTTGATGTAATTCGGACCAAATATCCAAGGAAACGGACGTCCACTTCTATTTGCCCTGCCGAAGTCAAGTTGTGTACAACTTTGAATTTAATTGTGTAGAAGACAAAGCAATAATAGTCCGTAAGACTTCGTATGCCTTTTTGTATATACAGATTGCAATGTTATGTTTAAATATACTTGTTCATATTGTAAGGGCAAACGATCCAATTGTTGACAGCAATTTTGACGTGATGTGTCAAAAATTTGTTGCGTGTCCACAATAGGGACGTTTACCCCATTCTGACCCGCTATGGCAAATTGTATTATGTATTGTATACATCCGTGAATTATACAGCTTGTTCTGAGTTATATTATATATCTACAAATTAAGTTTTAAGGTTTTTTTGACATAATAAATATAATAATTGATTTGTTAACTGTTGTATTATTGTAATGTGTAGTTTAACCCACCCAGTCCAGACAAATAACTCATGTTATCATTATCATGGATAGTCGCTAGGGAGTCCATTACTGTCATAACATGATTCACATGAAACAAATGTTATGCGGGTGGCGCAGGACCGGTCATTGTGGCACTCTTTGGGGGACGCCTATGTCCTTCGGCTGATATGATGATGATGATGATGTTATGCTTTTACAATAAAAATATCGCCAGTGGGTACGTCCATTTGCCAGATCCTTTTATTTATACAAATGAAAGAGATTTTAGAATCGCATGTGTATAGTTCCCGGAGATTAGCCCTACCCCTACTTACATACAAACTTACAACCGCATCGACTTCTGTATAATAATCTCACCAAAACATAAATGTGAAAATGGGAGCCAAGTTCAATATCAAGAACATGCGTGGTGGTCAACTTCACCGACAAAACAAAAGAAATGAGATCTAAATTTCTAAATGGGTGCCAACTGCCAAGCTTTTTTTTTAATAGATAGAGTAATTCAAGAGGATGGTTTATATGTATAATACACGCATGTATTATACATATAAACCCGTGCGAAGCCGGGGCGGGTCGCTAGTATTACATATTTTACACGGCTGCTGCGTCGCCAGTTCCTTTTGGCTTTGAACTTGGCTGGACACGCTGCCGCGTGTCTAGGCCTAGATAATATTATAGGTATATAAAATATAGGTAAAAGTATAGGTACCTATATACAAAAGGTGGATGGACTGTGTGAGAGACGATATGAAGATAAAAGAAGTGAGCGATGATGATGAGATGACGGCTGACAGAAGTATGGAAGAAAAAGACATGCTGCGCCGACACCAAGTAAATGGGATAAGGGCAAGGAAATGATGATAGTACCTATACTAGTAGTACATGGATTACGTAATACGTTGCCTTATTGCAAATAAATTGTTCACAAATAATTAAAATGTATGTGCTTTGCCTGCCCCTTTGGAGAATAGCCACCTACCTAAAGTCAGTTTGTCAGTGTGTATTAGTTAAGCCTAAATTATGCGAGATTATATGGAAAACTACTTAAGAAGACCTCTATAAATTCAGTTGAAGTAATTGTTAACAATCTAGTGTTCCCTCTGGGCTTGAAGGTCATAAAGCTTTCGTTAAACCAGGACCTATTAGGTACCTACGCCAAATCTTGGTACTTATTAGGCGCCAAATCGGAACCCAGGGGTCCAGGTACCTACACACTACAGCCGGGAAAAGCAAGGAGAACGATGAGTTGAACTGTTTGTATAATGTGCAAATGTCCAACACGCATGTAGTACACGCGTATAATGAAATTAATGAACTTATCAAATGGTCCTCTACCTAATCGCTTTAATCTCCATAAAATCGTTATCACCGTCAAATGGTTTAATCGTGTCGCGAACGAAGTAATCATTATGCTACTATAAGTACCAATTTATGTTGTGTTTACAATATACCAATCCTTTATAGCAGTGATTCCCAAAGTGGTCCAGGTGGACCCCCAGGGGTCCACGGGAGACTTGCTGGGGGTCTACGTAGGCGTGAACAAAAAATGGGGGTCCATAAAATGTTAATGGGGGTCCACGAAAATTTATCTGGTTTTGATAGTAAAGAGCAAAAATGTAAGCATAGTTTTTAAAAGGGCCTACTACCTACCTACATTGTTTTTAGTACCTAACTAAGCAGATTATATTTTAATAAGGCAAGCGACTGTTACTTGTTCAAACTTGCGTATTCGATATTACGTAGGTACAATTTCGTGTACAGACTTGCAAAGCGCTATCCGCCCGACAATGCTTAATGCTTGTTCAGACATGAATTTGATCACCACTATAAATACTTGATGCCAAAGGCAAACTCATTCATTTGTTTCCGGAATTACGAAAAGAAGGTGTGAGAAAATTTATATCAGTGTTTGCTAGTGCCGGAGAAAAGTAAGTACCTACCTTTTTTTTGTTTTATAGTACTTAAGTATTTTGTTTACGTGTACCAGTCGGTTGATCACAACTGTTTGTATTCACGGCGCAAACGGTGAGGGCAACGCACTCTAAACCGAATAGGTAGGTATCACTAACACTGCGACGGTCGGAAGAGATTAATTCCAATCTTTCCTTCATACTTAAACAGGCTTAGGACTGTCTGACACAATTTTCCGATGTAAAACATTAGTGGTAGATACGTATTTAACAAAGTAAGGGATTTCAGGCGTATTTAAAAGATTGGAATCAACCATTTGTAAATAATCCAGATTATCACTATCACTTATCACCACAGCTATCACTCATCGTCACACGCGATCGGACACTTGCCAATAACAAAGCAGCACTTGTGCATAATGTGCATTAGCCGAAAACCAAAATGTGACTGAGGTCACTGAGGCGGCATTTCACAAAGGGAAGCGCGAGCGCCTTAGAATAGGGATTACGCGCGGGGTTGAAAGGTGCCGCTCGCACGTTATTGGACGGTAGTCCACGTGGACTTATTTTTATTGGATATTGATTAGCAGGCTCGATTGCTAGGTACTATCACCTATTGACTGAAACTAAACAAGTGATTCAAATTAAAATTGTTATTTATTAAATACGTTATTTTATGAAAAAAGAGTTAAAATTTAATAAATAGGCATACCTTTCAATTTCTTATAATGGATACATTAAATGGGCTTTTGGTGTAAGACGGTTAAAAAAACACCTTGTAGATAGGTAACTTCGTAACTTACAGATATTTTAATTGTCCTCTTTTGATTTGAAGACAAAGAGCACGTTTTATTCAATTGTTTTTTCACGACAGAAGCACTGCCTTTCTAAAAAGGCCGAATAAGCAATATTGCAGAGCAATTAATTTTGTAATTTTTCTTGCAAATGACTACTAATTTTATAAAACAGTAATTTCACAATCATTTTAAATTGATTTTGAAGTAACTATTTTATCAAAACTATTTCTTTTTGGAAAGAGCAGGGCTTGAGCTTCGATGCCAGTTTGTCACGTTTTAACAATGAAGCCGCAGACAAAAAATACGCAAATACACGGAGCGCGTGAACTCATTGATTTGATGAAATGTTAGTTATCGCTTTTATGGACAATTTTGGGATTTCGACTTTTATTTTTTTCTACACAAATATGATCAGTATTTGATACTGAGTACACCAATTTTTATTTGTACTATTAAAAATTTGTGGTAAATTAGGTACTTTAAAATTGATACCGTTTTGTGAAAACGTCTGTATTTGTCTTAGCGGTTTATTAGTTGGTCCCTTTACAAGCCGTAATTCTATTACCGCGTGGTGACAAAGGCTGCGGTGTGATACCTATATTCAGAAAAAAACTTGGTTACTAAAACATTTTTTTTTACAGGTAAGGTAACTGACACGAAACATGGCTACAGCAAAGAAAAAATGTCGACAATATAGTGTCGATTATTTGAAATATGGTTTTGTTCCATCAGAGGCAGACAAACAATTGCCCATGTGCCTATTATGCAACAAAGTTTTGAGCAATGACTCTATGAAACCATCAAAGCTCGAAGATCATCTAAAAAGGTGTCATACTGATAAAATAGGTAAAGATTTGAAATATTTTCAAACATTGAAGGAAAATATGAAAAGAGACCCACCATGCACAGTATGTTCGCTTCAACATCTCAAAGTAACGATGATGGCTTGCGGGCATCTTACAATATCTCATTACTAATAGCAAAATCTGGAAAACCGCACACTATCGGAGAACAATTAATTTTACCCGCTGTTGAAGAGGTTTTAAAAACTGTTTTGCACAAATCTCCATTTGACGTACTAAAAAGAATTCCATTAAGTAACAAAACTGTTCAAAGACGCATTGATGAAATGAGCTCTGATACCGAAAGTTTTTTGTGCAATCATCTGCAAAAAACTCATTTTTCTATACAACTGGACGAGTCAACGTTACCCGGTAATGAAGCATTATTATTAGCATATGTTCGATTTATTATGGAGGAAGAAATTCACGAAGAATTGCTATTTGCCAGAACTTTGGAGACTGACACTAAAGGCGAATCAATATTTAATGTCCTGAGTAATTTTTTTACGGAAAAATCGATTCCATTTACAAACATTATTTCAGCGGCAACAGACGGAGCTCCTGCAATGGTCGGTCGATATCGTGGGTTTATAAGTCATCTCAAAAGAATTATACCAGGACTTACAGCTATTCATTGCGTAATCCACCGACAACATCTTGTGGCAAAACATTTAAGTGACAGGTTGAACCAATCTCTTCATTTTGTAATAAAAGCTGTCAACAAAATCAGAAGCAATGCATTGAATACGCGTTTATTTGCTCAATTGTGCGACGAAAATGATGAAGACTTCAAACGACTGCTCTTACATACTGAAGTACGCTGGTTGTCAAAAGGTGCATGTTTAACGAGATTTTACTCTGTTTTCGATTCCGTATTAGAGTTCCTAGAAAGTAGAGATCCAGATTTAAAAGAAAACTTGATCAAATTTAAAGCAGACATTGCGTATTTGACAGATTTGTTTAAAAAATTTAATCATATTAACTTGCAGTTACAAGGGGACAGCCTGAATTTAATTAAAACAAAGGGGATAATTTCGGCTTTTCTTGGGAAATTGAAATTTATGAAGCAAAACATTAGTCGGCGTGAATTCTCTCAATTTCCAAACTTGTCGCAGGTAGAATGTATTGATGAGGATAACCATACCTACAGTCAACATTTAAGTGCCCTGCATGATGACTTTGAAACCAGGTTTGAAGATATGCTGACGATGGATATACCACCATGGATCATAAATCCATTTGATGAAACGGAAGTGGCTAATGTTGTATTACAAGAGGAGCTGCTCGAGCTAAGCACCAATGAGGAGCTGAAGGTGAAATTTAGAAAAGGCTACCAAACATTTTGGCTGCAAGCAGAAATACCCGAAAAATATCCTGGACTGTGGGAAATCGCAAGGAAATTTTTAATAGCTTTTCCCTCGTCATACCTTGTCGAAAGGAGTTTTAGTGCAGTTACAAACCTCTTAACAAAAAAAAGGAGCAAATTAAACATCACAGAACGGGGGGATTTGCGGTTATTGCTCACAAAAATAAAGCCAAACATTGATCGTTTGCTGACACTCCATCAAATACATCCTTCCCATTAATTAAAATTATGACCTGAACCTAGGTATATGGTTAAAGAACTTTATTTATCTCTAAAGAAATTTACATTTCACTTAAAACAGAGAAAAATATACATAAAGTAAAAAATATACATAAAGTAAACAGTGAGTAATACAATTATACATTAGTTTAAAAAGTAATACAAATGTTTAGTTTAAGTGGGTACATAAATTAAGAAAAGATCATAGTAGTAAGTTATTCTAGTTTGTACAATGCATAATGAGCTCTAATACAATGTGCTTGTAGTGTATTTCACCGATGACGAGTCATATAATCCAGTTTCTATGTGAGTGTTTCCAGGGCCAGAGCCGGAGTTAGGCGTTAGATATTTTTAGTTACATACTCCTTTAACTTATGTTTGAAAATATTAAAACTTTTACATTCTTTGATATGTTTTGGTAAACTGTTATAAAACTGTGCCCCTTCATAAGTTATACTTTTTTTGCCATATTGTGTTCGCACTGGTCTCAGAGACAAGTTGTTAGCACTCCGTAAATGGCGTATTCCCAGTTCAGCATTAGTTTGAAAAGTCAATTGTGAGTGAATTTTTTTTTCAATTATTTTCCTGATTAGAATGCAAGTATTATTAAAATAAAGTTGATGGAGATTTAAAAATTTTGTTTCTGAATATATTTTTTTACTGGATGTGAGAAAATCATATCGAAAGAGTGTTTTTATTATCTTGTTTTGGGCGACTTGCAATTCTTTAAGCGTAGTTTTATTTGCACTACCCGATACTTCTATGAGGTAGTTCAAGTGGGACTTTACAAGCGAATTATATATGGTGTATCTAACATGTCGGGGAAAACAGTAAGTAGAATTGTAAAGGCAGCCTCGTAATGATGAAATTTTAGAACAAATTTTGCTAATGTGTGGTTTCCAGGTCAGTTCATGGTCTAATATAAGTCCAAGATATTTTTCTTCGGTAGATTTTTCAATTTGTATATTATTTATTTTGAGTGACATTTCTTCGCACTTCTTTTTATGTTTCGATTTAAATAGAACATATTTTGTTTTGGCCATGTTGACAGTAAGTAAATTGTATTTAAACCACTCTTCAAGAACATTAAGATCGTTTTGTGCCATTTTCCCGATTTCGTCTGCAGAGTCACCAAAGTAAAACAAACATGTGTCGTCCGCGTATAGGCTTATCTCTCCATGTACTGGTGTCTGACTGATGCTATTAATGTAAATTAGGAACAGAAGTGGACCAATAATAGATCCCTGGGGGATATATAGGGGGAATATATTAGTATATTACCTTATTATTTTTTTCTTGTAATTATATTCTTTTAATAAATAAAGTGTTATAAAATGTACCATTTTTCGTTTTTATTTTACCTATCGGAATAAAGGGACAGAACTCAGAAGCGACACAATTTTTATTTTTTGGTGACTTTAAGAATGTGGTAGAAATGTAGCAGCAGAGGGTCCACCGAAACCAGTAAAATTTTGGAAGGGGTCCACGAGAAAAATAAGTTTGGGAACTACTGCTTTATAGGTACCTATACTTACTTTAAAACACCGAATTAGTCAGGTTCCGTTATATTCTAATTATTTCTTAATTCATAACATTGTTTAATAAATTGCAATAATTGGTACAAAATAGCTTTTTCTCAAACATGCTCGGAAATGTATGCGTTAATGTCACGAAATCAAGACATGAAGTTTCATGTTTATGGCTCCCTACATTACTTCTTGGCCTAGGCCAAGAAGTAATGTATGAAAACCCTAACTAAAAACATTATTGGCCGCTACTCTAACTTTTTAAATTTGCTTACTAATATTAAACAGACAAAGGGAAAATTACATACTGCCAACCACTACTAGGTAGGTGCTCTTTTTTAATTGTTTTGTTTTTAATTTTTTTGTTTTTTAATGTTCGTGATTTTAGTGATCGTTTATAATCGGTCGGTCGGTCGGTCGGTCGGTCGGTCGGTCGGTCGGTCGGTCGGTCGGTCGGTAGGTAGATCGGTCGGTCGGTAGGTAGATCGGTCGGTCGGTCGGTCGGTCGGTCGGTCGGTCGGTCGGTCGGTCGGTCGGTCGGTCGGTCGGTAGGTCGGTCGGTCGGTCGGTCGGTCGGTCGGTCGGTCGGTCGGTCGGTCGGTCGGTCGGTAGGTAGGTCGGTCGGTCGGTCGGTCGGTAGGTAGATCGGTCGGTCGGTCGGTCGGTCGGTCGGTCGGTCGGTCGGTCGGTCGGTCGGTCGGTAGGTAGATCGGTCGGTCGGTCGGTCGGTCGGTCGGTCGGTCGGTCGGTCGGTCGGTCGGTCGGTCGGTCGGTCGGTCGGTCGGTCGGTCGGTCGGTCGGTCGGTCGGTCGGTCGGTCGGTCGGTCGGTAGGTAGGTAGGTAGGTCGGTCGGTCGGTCGGTCGGTAGGTCGGTCGGTCGGTCGGTCGGTCGGTCGGTCGGTCGGTCGGTCGGTCGGTTATTATTTCCTCACATCGTTTGAGAAAAGCACTATACAAGCCTCGGCCGGAACAGGGATTGGTGGACTCGTTGTATCCGGCCTCGTCTACGACTCGGCCGTCTAGCCCAAACTCGTCCATCAATCCCTTACTTCACGGCCTTTGCAGTAATGTACTATTATTGACCCTACTTGATAGTACGTAGGTATTCTAGGAATGCTCAAGCACACAACCGTAAATTATAAGTACCTATTGGGTAAATATTTCTAAAATATGTGGCTCTTTATTTTCATTACTATTACCTTACCTACTTACCTACAGCACTGTAAATAATTTCGTACCTATTCATTTCTAAAGAATCATTATCTATCTACGTCGTAAAAAGTTTCGATGACTCCACCAAATCCACCAATGTCACGTTTAATTAAATTAAACCCACTTCAAACTAGTGCCTCTGAAAGAATCGAGCAAGCCCGTATGAGGCTGACAAGACCAAATTTGTTGAAATTGATATTATTTAAGCAGTTGTATACGAAATACTATTTGTTCTAACACATCAAAAAATATATAAGTTAATATTCATCATATTTCCAAGACCGTAGACGGACTCGAAACATAATTGGATGAAATCGGCTGAATAGAAAATAATTGCAAAGATTGGTCTTAAAATCATCTTAAACGGTTCCTTGTCCTTATTTTTTTGACGTATGGGTCTGCAATTAAAAACATGAAGTCCACATATTCATACCTAAACCGCTGACGAGCCATATTTCACAAATAATCCACACTTTTTTATATTTCTATATTTATTCATTATTTTCGTCTAAAACCTGGCCGCTCAAGTAACACTCGCTCTCGTTTACTCCGATACAAATAGACAGTGTGCGCGTTTTTGGTGTTGACAGCGCCTTAATAGTTATTTGTTATACAAGAGTGGAAAGTTGTATTTTATCCGCGAGTGTGGTATTGAAACACGAGCAAGCGAAAGGAGTCTATAGTTGAACCACGAGCGAAGCGAGTGGTTCTAAAATTGAATCCTGAGAGTAGCGAGTGTTTCAACACACGGGAAGTAAAATACATTTTGCACCCATGTGTATCACAAAACTTTTCACCTCACTGTACTGTAGCGAGGAAAGTGCAACATCCAAAACAACTTTATTTAATTTAAACAATAAATTTACACCCTTGTATAAAAAAATATAACAAATAACTACTTTTTTTTTATGTTGGTGAAGTGCGAGTCGGATTTTAGTTTTACCCAGCGCCTGATGAAGTTAACAAGCAATTCTGAAAAGTTTTTTTGTATGGAAGCCCCCTTAAATATTTATTTTATTTTGTTTTTTAGTATTTGTTGTTATAGCGACAACAGAAATACATTATCTGTGAATATTTCAACTGTCTAACTATCACGGTTCATGAGATACGATCCAAGGTCTTTGCTTTGCACACTACTAGTGGATAGAAAGGATTTTTGCTCACTGGTTTAGGATAAAAGACGGCTTTCCGAGGCAGTGAGGGGAAATAGTTATTTGTTCAACAAGAGAGCAAAGTAGATTTTTGCTGCGAGTGTTGATGTTGAGTCCCGAGCAAGCGAAATATTCTATATTTGAATCACGAGCGTAGCGAGTGATTCAAAATTAGAATCTTGAGCGTAGTGAGGGACTCAAAGGCACGAGATGCAAATATCTTTGCTCTCGTGTGATACATACAACTTTTCACCTCAGCAGTGAGAACATCGTCACGTTAAAAAATATATCGCTAGGCTTTTACGAACCTATAATATTCTGAATTTTGTCCTACGTTATGTAAGTACGTAGATGTCGATTGAAGCCCACACTATGATGTGTCACCAGTGCTCGATATCAAAATTAAGAAGCTACTTTGACCCACGGAGTGAGCAAAATCGCATTTTTCTCACTGTTTTCACGCAGCAAAATATGCTTGTTCGAGCTGCTGAGGTGAAAAATACATTTTTTGGTACTTATTTCGAAAAATTTACTCGACGCAACAAAACTATATAATTAACGTAAGTACTTGCTCACAACATTCTACGAGTATCGGTTGAGAGGAGAACAGACGGACAGCGGGACAGAGTGACAGACACCGGACATACGAACGATTTTCGGCTTAAGCTGAATAAGAATAGAACTTCGCTCGCTCGTTCGAACACCAATAATTAGAAGAGTAATGTAGGTATATCATCATATCAGCCGAAAGACGTCCACTGCTGAACATAGGCCTCCCCCAATGAGTGCCACAATGGCCGGTACTGCGCCACCCGCATCCAGCGGACTCCCGCTCCCGCGACCTTTACCAGGTCATCAGTCGACCTTGTGGGGGGCCTACCCACGCCGCGCCTTCCGGTACGTGGTCGCCACTAGAGAACCTTTCCGCCCCAACGGCCATCGGTACTACGTGCAATGTGCCCCGCCCACTGCCACTTAAGTTTAGCAATTCGGAGGGCTATATCGGTGACCTTGATAGGTATATACCTACACTTTTTAATGCATCTGGGGGGCTAGCACACTAGGCTTTATGTCGCGTTTTACGTGACGTTTCAGTACATTTTAGCCGACATAAAACCTAGTGTGCTAGCTAGGCTGGTAGGTATTTAAATAAAAGGTGGTAATTTGGGAACATGGTACTTAATTACAGATTGAACGGGCTTATCAACTAAAGTAACTGACGCTCTAGGTAAACAAGATAATAACAACTCAGATGCAATGAGTTGTTACGTAAACTATACAGATCCTTTCAAGAAAGTCGAGTTTATGAAACAATTGATAGAATCACATAAAGTAGCTTTATACTAAATAGATCTGCGAGGACGAATAATAAAATAACCTAGTACATTACTTACCTAGGGCGGTATAACAAAGAATGTCTCAGACCGCAGGTATTTGACGCCCGACCGAGCCGAAGGCGAGGGCTATAAATATGCTATCTGAGGCGTTCTTTATTACCGCCCGTGGTGAGTAGGTACAAAATTTTACGTCTCTCCCTGGCCAGGAAGTGGGATTTTCCGCACGCGTTGCTTGGGGTAATTGCTGCTTAGTATAAGGCCTGAGTGGTCGCTCGGAGCGGAGCGTTCGGCGGGGCGGGCGAGCGTGCATTTGATTTGTGCAGCGTCTACTCAGGACAAAAATATGAGTTTCATTTGTTTAACATGGACGCCGCACGCCTCGCTCCCCCGCACGCCCGACTCGAGTGTCCACTCAGGCCTTACACCTAGGTGGACTGATGACCTGGCAAAGGTCGCGGGAGTCCGCTGGATGCGGTTGGCGCCGGACCGGTCACTTTGGCACTCTTTGGGGGAGGCCTATGTCCAGCAGTGGACGTCTTTCGGCTGATATGATGATGATGATTAGTTTAGTTGGGTGATTTGGATAGCCCAAAGTCCAGGTTGGGAGTTTTTACAGCTACCGTATAGGCCGTACCGTTGGTACCTTATGGCATGGCAGTATCCGTCAATTAACGTAGATGGAGTAAATAATTCAGTTGTTCCATGGAATAGTTTTGAGGAAATCAAAATATTAATTTGATCGCCATGTTGTGACGCAATCAGGAGAACTCAGTCACGATATCCTATTCACTCAGCGGCATTAAGATATTACCATCTAGGTAGGTACAACTAAAGCACATGAAAATACAATAGCGGCAACAGAAATACATCATCTGTGAAAATTTCAACTGTCTAACTATCACGGTTCATGAGATAGAGCCTAGTAATAGGGTCCCGTATTATTCTTTGAGCACGGAACCCTAAAAAATTAGTCAAAATCAGGCCTCGTTGGCGACTCCTGCTGAAAATTGACCTGAGGTACATGAACTCTATACCTATTCGTTAACGCTTGCATTCTCAAAAGAGCACACAGAAAATATTTTTTAGCGCCACTTGTGTATATACAGGATGTTTGGTCCATCGTTTGCCAAATTAAAACGTCAGGTAGTTTGGGTCATTTGCTATAACTTCTAGCATTCAAAAAAAAATTGAGCCCACGGGTTTTCGATTTCTCGGCTCTAACGATTTCGATGAAGTTTGGAATACAATGTATAGGTGGTTACGGGGGCTAGAAGTCGATCTAGATAGGTCTCATGTCCGGGAAAATTCGTTTTCTCCGTTATTTCTGCATTTTCATCCGAGCGGAGCTCGGTCGCCCAGGGGCTTAAATATAAATATAGAGAAAGTGTGTGATTGGTAATTTAATATTAACGAATTCGTCGAATCAGGCCGAGTCGAGCTTGGGATAGTATTTTAGAACTGGCAGTAACTTGACCTGCGACCTTAGTTTGACCTTGGTAAAAATCTTTGCATTTACTCGCAGTAGGTATTTTGCATGTTTGCACAGCCAGCAATGTCTATGTCGTTCACGACGAAGGCAATCGAACCTCTTGTACACTTAGATGCCTATAATGCACAGCTAGCAATGACTAATAACGTTCATGACGAAGGCATTCGAACTTCTTGTACACGTAGATGCCTATAATGCACAGCTAGCAATGACTATGACGTTCATGACGAAGGCAGTCGAACCTCATGTACACGTAGATGCCTATAATGTACAGCCAGCAGTGACTATGACGTTTATGACGAAGGCAATCGAACCTCATGTACACGTAGATGCATATAATGTACAGTACAGCCAGCAATGACTATGACGTTCCTGACGAAGGCAATCGAACCTCATGTACACGTAGATGCCTATAATGTACAGCCAGCAGTGACTATGACGTTTATGACGAAGGCAATCGAACCTCTTGTACACTTCGATGCCTATAATGCACAGCTAGCAATGACTAATAACGTTCATGACGAAGGCATTCGAACTTCTTGTACACGTAGATGCCTATAATGCACAGCCAGCAATGACTATGACGTTTATGACGAAGGCAATCGAACCTCTTGTACACTTAGATGCCTATAATGCACAGCTAGCAATGACTAATAACGTTCATGACGAAGGCATTCGAACTTCTTGTACACGTAGATGCCTATAATGCACAGCCAGCAATGACTATGACGTTCATGACGAAGGCAGTCGAACCTCATGTACACGTAGATGCCTATAATGTACAGCCAGCAGTGACTATGACGTTTATGACGAAGGCAATCGAACCTCATGTACACGTAGATGCATATAATGTACAGTACAGCCAGCAATGACTATGACGTTCCTGACGAAGGCAATCGAACCTCATGTACACGTAGATGCCTATAATGTACAGCCAGCAGTGACTATGACGTTTATGACGAAGGCAATCGAACCTCATGTACACGTAGATGCATATAATGTACAGTACAGCCAGCAATGACTATGACGTTCCTGACGAAGGCAATCGAACCTCATGTACACGTAGATGCCTATAATGTACAGCCAGCAGTGACTATGACGTTTATGACGAAGGCAATCGAACCTCATGTACACGTAGATGCCTATAATGTACAGCCAGCAGTGACTATGACGTTTATGATTATGCCGAAGACGATCGAACCTCTTGTACTAGTAGATGACTATAATGTACAGCCAGCAATGACTATGACATTTATGACGAAGGCAGTCGAACTTCTTGTACGCGTAGATGCCTATAATGCACGTGTTTACACGGTCGGTGCGGACCAAGGTCGCTCGGTCGGAGGGGCGTGTTGGCGACCGTCTAGCAGACACTTAAGCAGACACCGCCACCCATGGACGCTTTCGACACCAGTTAAATCACAAGCGCGCTGCCGACCTGTTTGAGCTGTTATATGGTGCGGAATGCTGGACTGCCCTGAAGAAGCACGAACAAAAACTGCACACAGCAGAGATGAAAATGCTGAGATGGCCGGGTGGCGTAACGCGACTAGACAAGGTTCGCAACGAGTATATCAGGGGATCGTTCAAAGTAACTCCAATACCAGCAAAGCTCAAAGAATGTAGGCTCCGTTGGTATGGTCATGTAATGCGCCGAGAAGATGACTACTCCGTAAAGACCCACCCAACCCAGAGGGAGAGGCAGACCGGCTACGTGGTGGTCAAACATCGAGAGGGACCTAAAGGCACAGAACCTTTCACCTATGACAACCCAGGATAGAATTTCCTGGCGCCGCTGCACATGGAGGCCCGACCCCAGCTGAACTGGGACAAGGGCAGGAAGAAGAAGAAGAAAGAAGACATAACTACTAGAAGCAATTTGGCTACTGATTTGAAGTCGGTTAAACTTTGTTTTTAAAGTAAATTTTGATGACATATTTGACTTGAATTTGAATGCTTAAAAATGTATATGATAATGTACCTACTTACTTGATTTCCTTTGATTTGACATATACCTACGTATAATTTTATTTGACTTGGACTTTGTATTTATGTTAAATTCTATTTGACTTTTTTTTTCATTGTATCTACTTAATAAATTTCACATGTCCATTTATGGCAAACATATTTAGGAACTCTATATAGGTAGGTATATAATTCTTTAACACCTGCACCATATGTTTATAGTGCATAAACTACATTCATTCATTCATTATACAGAATTTTTTCAAAGCAGTTTTTCGTTATTTAAAAAAAAATTAAGTAGGTTACTTACCTACGACAATCTTGCGAGTTTTACAGCTCGTAGAACAACTAGTGTAGGTAGGTATGTATATTTAAAGGTGTCTTAAAGCATAGGTCAATCAAATTAAAATATCCTAAGATCGTGAGTGGTTGCCGTAACGATGATCAAATAATATTTTATTACGTAAGTAAACAACGCCGGCCTCGCATCAGGAACAAAACGTCAAGGCAGTTCTAACAACGTTTAGCTAATGCAATTAAGGCGCCCCGTAGGTTCAGCGAAGTTAAGCGAACAGAGTTTTTGAAACAATATAATGCGTCTCTTTATAATAATATGGTTTCAAAAAAATACGAATACTAATCTTGAGGCTTTTCTGCAGGGAGATCAGTGATTCGAATCATGATTAAGCAAATTTCACTCGATAGAAAAAAATCACGAACATAGGTCTCACTTAAAACATTCGTAACAAATTATGCACAAAAGATAAATACTTATATTAAAGTTGGTTCTAAAAATCGGCAATATCATGTTTGAGGGAACTTAGTGATTACTTTTTTATTTCACTAAACGCAAAAAAAAATTAAATTAAAAAACATGATATCCACGTTTCCGAACACGCACTTCCATCTCGCTCACGCCTATGCTCAGTGAGAGGGAGAGAAGCGGCTGCGGCGCCTTAAAGAGGCACGCGAGAGAAGTAGGTACCGTTGCCGTACCTACACTTATTGAAAGAGCGAGCAAAGCGAACGAGTTCTCCGTTTCAGCTTGGGCTGAAATGCTTTCGCATGTCCGGCTGTTCACCATTACAGGTCGCGTTTCTCAACCGATTCACGAGAAATTTTTACCTACCTAGTGTTTTTTGACGATTTAGTTTATCGCAATTAAATAAAATATATTTGAAAAAAAAACCGGCCAAGTGCGAGTCGGACTCGCGCACGAAGGGTTCCGTACCGTTATCTATAAAAAACTGTTTTATTCTGTGTCAGTATCACGGTATCAGTGAGATACAGCCTGGTGACAGACAGACGGACGGACGGACGGACGGACGGACGTTACAGCGAAGTTTTAGTAATAGGGTTCCGTTTTACTCTTTGAGTACGGAACCCTAAAAAAGACATGCTTGCGGGTTCAACAGCTCACAGAGCCTTATCAGTCACAGTCCCTGGGCGACCGAGCTCCGCTCGGATGAAAATTGAGAAAATACGGAGAAAACGAATTTTCCCGGACATGAGACCTATCTAGATCGATTTCTCGCCCCCGTAAACCCCTGTGCTCCATCGAAATCGTTAGAGCTGTTTCCGACAACATGATTGCAAATATATATATATCCCTGAGTCATGGATGTTTTCTATGTATTTAAGTATTTATTTCTCTATATAAGTATCTATATCGTCGTCTAGTACCCATAGTACAAGCTTTGCTTAGTTTGGGACTAGGTTGATTTGTGTAAGATTGTCCGCAAATATTTATTTATTTATTTATATATTTATATATATATACAAATATTGCTCGTTTAATATTAGTCACAATACCTAGGTGTGCACAGTCAGGGGCAATAATATGTACATTACATACCTTCATATATATCTGTATACAATACACGCCTTTTTTGACATTGAAAATTTAATTTATCCTCCTAAGGCCCCGCGTACAAAGTTTTGTACAAATTTCAAAATGAAGTTTGAACTTTTACTAAATGTCAAAAAGTTCCTAATTCAATGACACACAATCGTAGTCTGGGCCCCGGAGGATAAAAACAAAGTTTTAACCGACTTCAAATCAGTAGCCAAATTGCTTCTGTTTGCCTATAATATTTTAAGATCTCCCTCGATTTCTCCAGGATCCCATCATCGGAACTGGATTTTGGTGACAACGGGATCAATCTGGAAGTACGAGTAGTATATGCTTTCAAACAGAGAAATAATTTTTCTAATCGGTTCATAAATTACCGAACAATCGCGTACCTAACAAACACACAAAAAAAAGAACCTCGATCGTCCTTTTTTGAAGTCGGTTACAAATAGAGTCCCAGTACTGATATTTACTCCACCATCATTCACCACCATTTTTATCTGTCACAACATTTTTGAAATATACATTGAGTAGGTTTGTCTGCAGTGTACATACTAGTCTGTAGGATGTAGGGCGTAATCTCCTCAACTACCTATACTTAGGTAGGTACTCATCCGATTTTTAAAATGCTTTTCCTAGTAGGTGGAAAGATCTCCGGGATGGACATATAAATAGGCTATATTTAATCCGGTGGCCTCGCCTCAATTCTTTAAACGTAAATACCTCGGCTAGTGGGTTCATTAAAATAAAAAATAAAAAAGGGATATGCGCCTCTTCAGTATATTTTTAAATTGCAGGAGTACCTACTCGTAGTAATAAGCAGTAATTAGTCAATACCTGTATCTTTTCCCACTTCAGTTGCACCCACGATCGGTTTCTTCAGTGATGACACGAACGGCATATCTCCCATGAACCGCCCTTTACTTCCCATTCCGAAGCTCGTCAAACTTTGAGGGTTAAGTAAACCAAATATGTTCTCAAGTATCGGCGTTCCTGTAGTAAAAACGGCTAAACACAAAATTAGAATGAAGTGTTTCATGGTTGTATTCTTGCTTGGGAATCTTGAAAGTTAAGTAAGGTCTTTATGAAGGTGCGATGCTTCCGGAAAGTCGGGAAACCTAGTACGATTTGGTTTGAATGTCTCAAAAATGGCTATTTATATATGAAGTATATCACGGATCAATTTGTTTGGTTTAATACCCATGAAATTACTAAGTTAAAGGTGTTGCAACTACTTAACTATATTACATTAAATAAATAATTTCACAGTTGTATTTCCGTGATTTAATAAACTCAATAACTTAACGCTAATATTTGTTATATAAAATGAAACATGGAACTGTAATAGGGAACATTACGCAAAACTCTTCGTAGGTGGCGACACTAGCAGCGTTGACATTGTATCTCGTTCCCACTTGCGGTATTGTCTATGCAAGCATCCTTGTCACTCATTTGACAATCAATTGTGCATGTGTGTGTGAATCCCTATATTTCTATACTGGTTTACTATCAGTGGTAGTGCTGCCTCTGGCGGCAGAACATAATGTTTCCTATTGTGGTTTTGGTTTGAAATTGGTTTGAAACTAGATTTAGTAGTTTGAAACTAGTTCCCTGACTGATATCGAATTTGTGCGCAAACACGCAGCTCGCGTGGGATCAACAAGAAGCGCCATCTAGCGCTGGTGAGTGAAAGGTGGTAACTCAAATATAAACGATTTGATTAACTATTAAGTTATTATTGTCTAATATCAGTAGTTCCTAAATACAAGTATTTTTTTTATCTATACCTACTTATTAATAAAGGTATAGATTAATAACTAACATGTAAGGCATGAAGAAAAATCCTCGTTCGAATTTAGGCAACCCATAGGGTCATTTCGCCGGTTGGCGACCCCCTAATTTCATGTGCCGGTTAGCGACCACTTAGCTGACTTGGTGACCTGAAAGAATATTTTCTCGTTTTTTTTGTAAATTCCTATTCCATAACTACAAACAATAAGGCATACGGCTGACTGTTTCAATAGGCTCTGTAGAGTTGATGTTATCTTCAATTGAAAAAACCATGTTCTTCAAGTGGTCGCTAACCGAAGGTGGTCGCGTAACCGGCGAAATGACCCTATTGCTTTAACATAAAGTGCCCAAGTTATACACTAGTGTAATGTCGACGACTAGAATGGGGAACTTGCATGGGACTTCAATTTCGAATAAATTGCACTCAATCGATGCGGATATACGTAGAGATATCATACAAAAGAAAAAAAAAACGATTTTATTAGTTTTACCTAACGTTAAAATGACGAAAATTTATTTTTTATTTTTTCGATAAAATAACGTAACAGTTACAGTTATTTGTTTATTAAGTACATAGTAAACAACCAAATTTCTTTATAAAAACAAGACAACAACATCATAAATAAAAATAAACTTACAAGCAAAAAATTATAAACTAATTAAAAACTAAATGAACTTAACTTGCCCAGTCAAAGGAAGAAAACCCCGTCCAGCAGTTCCGTCTGCGGCATAGAGCCCATAACGCTGGCGGCGTTACCTCTCTGTATTGCTAAAGAAATACGTTGCGAGAGGTAAGCGCCAGCCCTATGGTCCCCTGAAGCGTCGACGAGTCGTTTAGTCATTGCCCTCATAAATGATTTCATGTCAGCTGACCAGGGACCCAATGTTTCTACTGCAAGCGCCGCAAACTCGTAGTCTTTAATTAAAGACGAGTATTTGCGGCGCTTCAACACCTGGGCCTGGTCAGCTGCAGCGCCGGGTTGAGTGCGAGTCCCCTGGATGTGGGACTGAGCAAACGTATCCACGCACGTTGCGTCCCACACCAAGGCTCTGCCCAACTTCCACGGCACCAATGTGGCACCATCAGGTCGCTTGCCATCGTCTCTTGCTAAACCTGTGGGTTCGAGAATAGCAGGCACAGACACGGTGGCCGTGGCGGTATAAGCGGCCGGCGCTTTTTATACATGAGAGGCCATGCCTACCCGACTAATCGACGCTTTTGCCACATACGCATGTATGTGAAACACATATTCTGGCCCCAAGCCTCAAGCAACAAGCAATTCTTAATGTGCTTTGGTCCAGAACGGTGCCTATCTGTCGTGAAGGAAGCGCGTAGAGCCAGTGTCCCGACTCGGGGGCGGAAACCGCCAGGAGGCGGGCGCGTTCAAAATCGTCCGGGCTACTTTCTACGAGGGATGCTTGCACCTTATTAAGACGAGGGTTGTCCCAAACCCGCTGAAAATGTCTGACCGCCGGGATGTCCGTTCCAGGGCACGAGTCACACCATGCATCCCTGGCCTCCTTCAAACTCGCTATCTCATCGTCGACTATCTGGGGAAGGTTAAGAATGATACCGACGAGAGACAGCGAGCCATAAGCAGAGGACAGGAATGCAGGTAGGGCTACGCTGGCCGAGGCTCGAACGCCCAGCCCCCCAAGCCTTATTGGGAGAACCGCTTGAGTCCAAGATCTGGTGCTGGAGTCTAAATTAATAGTTACATAGAATATTAAATTAGAAATGATATTTTGTATGACAAGTATAGACTAAAGGATGACTCACGCTAGAACGGGCCGTGTCCGGCCCGGGGCGTTTTCTAAGAAAAACGACGGCGTTTTTGCGCGAACGAGCCATACCTGTAAGTGGCCACAAGAATACGCATCTTTTAAAGTGGGTGTGCCAATGGAAATGTCGGAAGAACTTACGAATCCAGAATTCTGGCCCAAAGGCTTATCTGTGGATAAGTGGTTATTTCGATTGGAAAGAGCCAACAGTAAAACAATGCATGACAGGCCAAAAGAAAACTAAAACTTTTAATCTTCTCATATACTACCAAAACGTAAGATGGCTCAAATCAAAATTGCTCGACTGGAGAACCAACCTATTGCTTTCAGAACATCTTTCTCTAGTGGCTGTGACGGAAACGAACTTGGACGACTCAGTGAATGATGCAGAATTATGCTGTGGAAATTGGAATGTACTACGGCGCGATCGCGGTGGAGGCCGCGCGGGCGGCGGCGTTTTGCTGGCGGCCCAACCGCCCGTCTGCCTCGAGCGGCTACCACAGTACGAGACTCCGCACGGTGAAGATCTCTGGGCGAAGTTTAAAGTCAATGGCTACTGTTTTTACGTATGTGTTGTATATATCCCACCTAAAGCATGTGATGAAATGTATATTGAATGGTTTAACAGTGTAGAATGTTTCTGTGAAACTAATCCTAACTCTAAACTTATGATTTTAGGTGACTTAAATTTATATAGTGCAAGTTCTAATGTATTTAACCTTTACTATTGTTTTCTACCACTATGTAATTTACTAGACTATAACTGCGTGAACAATATGAACGATAGAATGCTCGATGTGGTGCTGACGAGTCCGGAGATGGGGAGATAGACCAATCAAATTAGCTAAACCCGGACATAATTCGATAACTGTAATTTTCTTTTTCTATGATGTAAAGTATTGTTAGTTATACTTAAAATAAAAAGAATTAAACATTTTAGGGTTCCGCGTCATTGTAAAAAAACCAAAAATCTAAATTTTTAACAAATTCTGATTTCATAAGTGCAGCATAATATGTAACTTTGTAAAAAAGCCTCTATTATGATATGACGCTTGCATTCCAGTTAAAGAAATCAAAATTAATCTAATTAATCAACCGGGACTATCAATAATAAAGAAAGTTCAGTAAGTTACACATTTTCTGGATTATCTTACCAGAAATTATAGATAACTGCAATTTAACAAATTATTCTGAATAGTATATTATGTGTGTTGATAAATTATTAAAAATTAAACAGATTCTCTTTGCGGATTTCTAAAATCACAAATATTGTTAGTTTTTGGAAAACCAAAATACATAACTACTTGGAAAGTGTTTGATTTATGCTGTCAACATATTATTAGTACTATAAGAAACAAATTAAACTAAAAATATCCACGATTATTAATTAATTCATATTTTTTCGTACTAAAGTTTTAATATGAACCTTATCTCTTGCAGAATAAGGCCGTCATTGCTTTGCGTCTCAACTACTGACCGTGCTGTCGCGAGTCGCAGGCATTCAAGGCCGAAACGCACTGACAGCGGTGGCGAAGCGGCGCGGGGTGGCGCGGAGGCGGTACTTGTAATGTTCAAGCTAATATGAAAGGATCCGAACGCTTTTTCCCGGCTTTATTAGATCGAACAATACAGCCGGTACCACCTCTACACTGCGCCGCGCCGCCGGTTCGCCACCGCTGTCAATGCGTTTCGGCCTTCATTTATTATGGATAGGTCAATGATTGTCAAACATTTATAAAGACGAACGTGGCGTTTACCACGGTTCGGCTAGGGTGGAGATTTATTGAAATATTGTGTTCATTAGATCGATAATAACTAAATTGTTCAGCATGAGACATAATTGTCGTGGAATGTCGATTACCTATTTATAAGCACTCAGTCTTCTGTATAGAATTATTTAAATAAAATATGTTACTTGTGTGGGTGCAGAAAGGGGCATTGTTGGAATGATTCTTATTCGAATAATTATTCGAATAAACATTTATTCGCGAATAATTTATTCGTCTACACTTTCGAATGACGAATGATTTATTCTCATTTCATTCCAATAAATCCACGAATAATATTTAAGGATGCGGTTGCTCGTTGTAACACGTACACGAATTTAACATGATCACTACAAGTGTACCTATTTTCAAGTATTAATACCCTTTTCTACTAATTAACAATATTTTTGTGAGTTAAATGAGTCGCTTCTTTTGGGCATGCAACAGGTTTGTTTCAATATGTCATGTGTGTGGGCTTGTCCATATATTACGTCATCGTTTTTAGGGTTCCGTACTCAAAGAGTAAAACGGGACCCTATTACTAAGATTCCGCTGTCCGTCAGTATGTCTGTCTGTCTGTCCGTCTGTCACCAGGCTGTATCTCACGAACCGTGATAGGTAGACAGTTGAAATTTTCACAGGTGATGTATTTCTGTTGCCGCTATAACAACAAATACTAAAAAACAGATTTTTTATTTTCTTTTTTTTTCTTATACAATCTTACAAAAATCGATCTAGTCCCAAACTAAGCAAACTACTATGGGTACTAGACGACGATAAACATACTTAGGTATATAGATAAATAAATACATAGAAAACATACATGACTCAGGAGCACATATTTGTGCTCATCACACAAATAAATGCCCTTACCGGGATTCGAACCCGGGACCTGCGGCTACGCAGGCAGGGTCACTACGAGGGTCAAACTAAAAGTTTCGGGAATATAAAAAAATATGCAGTTACATTGATTTAAGTATTTTTATTGTTTTTCAAAGTATTCTCTTTTATATTTTATGCACTTTTCCATGCGTTCAAACCAGTCGTTAAAATTTTTAAAAGCCTCCACTGCTTCTGCCGGCCGGCGAAACACCGCGCCCACCACGCAATTTATCCTTGATTTTGGGGAATGTGAAAAAGTCGTTGGGACTTAGGTCAGGGCTGTATGGAGGATGGTCCAGTAGTTCGACTTTTTCACCTTCCAGGTACTCATTTGTTTTACGAGCGGTGTGAGGGCTGGCATTGTCGTGGTGAAGGATGATGCGGCGACTAGGCCTTTTTTCCTAAGTTCAGCAAAGACAATCGGCAAACAAATACTTGTATACCAATCGGCTTTGACCGTTCTACGATCTTCAAGTGGAATAATAGCCACGTGACCCGATTTGGAGACAAACATAGCCACCATCTTCTTAGCCTTGCTGCGAGAGCGAATAACTTTTGTTGGCTTGAAGCTCGTCTTCGTTACCCCATACTCGAGATTAGTTTTTAGTTTCAGGCTCATATGCGTATATCTACGACTCGTCACCTGATACGACACTCAAAACTGCATTTGAGCTTCCTCCGTTGAATTTATTCAATGTTTTGCGGCACCAATTGACACGAGTCGTTTTCTGCTCGTCAGACAATAAGTGCGGGATCCAACGGGAAAACAACTTTCGCACGCCTAATTCTTCCTGTAAAATAATTTGTATCTGACTCATTCCAATCCGCAAAGACTCCTGAATTTCCCGATATGTCACATGCCTGTCTTCTTTTATCAGCTGACTCACAAGGTGGACGTTTTCTTGCGTAACTGCCGATTTTGGTCGACCTTCACGCGCGTCGTCCGTGAGGGATACTCGGCCACGTTGAAATTCTGAATACCACCTGTATATTGTCGTCTTTGAAGGTGTTTCATTACTAAAAGCAGCAATCATCCGGTCTCCACATTGTTTTTATGTTAATCCACTTTGAAAGTCGTAATATTTTTTTACGGGACAATTTCATCTTCAGCGGCGACTCAACAACTCGAAAAAACAATTGAAACTGAACCATTGTTTTTTTAGAGTTCCGTACTCAAGGAGTAAAACGGGACACTATTACTAAGACTCCGCTGTCCGTCTGTCTGTCTGTCTGTCAGTCTGTCAGTCTGTCTGTCTGTCTGTCTGTCACCAGGCTGTGTCTCAACAACAGTGATAGTTTGACAGCTGAAATTTTCACAAATGATGTATTTCTGTTGCCGCTATAACAACAAATACTAAAAACCAGTTTTTTTATTTTACAATCTTACACAAATCGGCTTAGTCCCAAACTAAGCAAAGCTTGTATTATGGGTACTAGACGAACGATAAACATACTTATATAGATAAATAAATTCTTAAATACACAGAAAACATCCATGACTCAGGACTTGGCCGGTTGTTTTTTGTCAATTCTTGGCCCCCCCTTCCAATCATCATCCTGTTAATTCCTAAATGGACACTACCCGCCTCATAAAATGACTACCGTCATCCAATAGACCCCCCCCCCCCCTCCCCCAGTTTTAAAATGACGTAATTTATGGACAGCCACTGTCTGTAATTGGATCAATGTATGTTATTAGAGGCGATTACGCATGTAAGATTGTTCAACTATATACCTGTAATTGTACATTGTATGTACTTAATCATGTTATATTCTGATCTGTGTGTTTTTAGGGTTCCGTGCCTCGAAATGGAAAAACGGATCCCTTATAGGATCACTTTGTTGTCCGTCCGTCCGTCTGTCAATACCCTTTTTCTCAGGAACGCGTGGAGGTATCAATCATTTAAAGTTTGAATTCCTGTGCATAGTGTGTGCATGCATTATTTTAGAATTAATATTTTTTATATTAATGTTGCTGTGCCCTAACAGGGTTATGCTGGAACTGTATTTATATGTAACATCTTGTAAGACCCATACTGCAACAAATAAATGAATTAAGCTGAAATTTATATCAAATACTCAGGTTTACTGTCTCTTGGAGCTGTGAAAAACTCAAACTTCTAAGCCAACACAATCAAAAGATACAGCCGTTTATGCCGCAAATTTCCGCAAGTTTTCGAAACCCGCAAGGGAATCAAAACCTACTTCCCGTGAACTCAGAAACTTGAAAATTGGTGCGAAGCAACGCCCTATAGCACAGATAAAGGAAAGATAGCGAAAACCGTAAATTTTTAGTTACATCACTGAAAATTTAATGTCCAGTATATACTGACACGTACTAAGTATGTGAATACATACTTAGTGAGTGTCAGTTTATAGTGGACTTGGTTTTATTGTACGGGGTGGTCCGGAACCCTCGGTGCGCAAGTCTGACTCGCACTTGACCGGTTTTTTTTTCACCCGTGGTAAAGCCGAAATAGTAAAAATAAAACAGGTGAAATAATTACTATTAATATCCGTTTCACCATGCACGGCGATGTTACTTGGTACCCTTGATGAAGCGGTAACCTTTTTCTAACAAATTTAGAAACTAGGTATCACTGTTCTGTCTGTAGGAAAATATTATGTTTTTGAGATATATTCTATTAAAAAGCATTCCTACAATATTCGTTCAAAATATTATTCCCGAAAAGCATTACGAATGATTATGCGAATTAAGAAGTTATTCGCGAATAAATATTGGCGTATAATTATTCGAAATATTTATTCGTCATTCGCGAATAATCCTATTTATTCTTAAACGTTATTCGTATTTGAATAAATTTATCCCATTTTTTTGGCGTTTTGGTCAACTGTGTCGGCTCAATTTTGCCAATAAGGATATCGACTACCGTAGGCTCAAAGGGCGTAAGGGACGAAATGCCCATGCCCATATCCCGTGAACTCTGAATCTTGAAATTTGGTACGAAGTATTTATAGCACAAATAAAGGAAACATTGTGAAAACCGTAAATTTTTAGTTACATCACTGAAAATTTGATGTCCAGTATAAACTGACACGCACTAAGTATGTAAATACATACTTAGTGAGTGTCAGTTTATAGTGGACCTGTTTCTATTGTACGGGGTGGTCCGGAACCCTCGGTGTGCGAGTCTGACTCGCACTTGACCGGTTTTTTTTATGCTTACCACGATCATGGCATCATCTCTTTCATTTACTTAACAGTTAAGAGTTTACTTATGTTTTCGATGATAAAAGCAAATCAATCGTTCTTTACGCGCAGAGTTTTCAAAGGGCGTAAGGGACAAACTGTGATTTTTCATTAGAGCTAAAAATCCTACAATTAGGATATTCCGTTATATTTGTTTTATTTGTACACGGCGCGGTCGGTGCAAAACACGTAATTGAAATAAACTCGTTAAGACGGGTTCGCCGTGCGCTCGCCCGCTGGCGCCCCACTCTCTCCCCGCCTCGCACCCACCGCATGCATCTGACTCCACGACAAGGTCGCGAGTATTTTCAATTAAATTTTCAATTTCTTAAGCGTGAAATTAACATGCTTAATTTTGATGAAAACATGATTATCGTACACAAAAGGCTATTAGTAAACAAAAAAATCATAGTTACTATTTATAATTACTGAGAAATACATTATTATTAAAACGTTAGAAATAAATGTTTAATTATTGTCTTAAATGTCTAAAAAGACGCAATATACCTTAAACAGATAAAAACATCATAGTTACCATTTTGGCTTGTCTAGATAATGAGATCAGAGGAAAACTGTGAAAAAAAACGTATATGCGAATTTGATATCAGTTTAATTTTGCTATTAAGTGATCGAATTTGAATGCACCTCAAAGTTATACTAACAAGGTACTTGGTTACCTTTTTTACTTTAAGGAAAAAGTTAGGTAGTGTACGTTAACTCGTGTTTTTTTTAACTACGGTTACGATCGCGGATTTTTTACTTAATATATTTCATTAATATTTGATACTGAATAGTAAAATCCGATAAAACAATAAAAACAACGAGTTTACGAATTATGTCCAGGGTAAGCTAATTTGATTGGTCTAAGAGCGCTGCGTGTGCGCGGCGCGGCGCCGGGAGAGGAGCTCGTGAACATCGACCCTCACCACCCGCCGCTTCTTGTCCGTGCCCATTACGACCTTTCTACCAAGGTGACCTTAGCAGACCCATCTAATATTGACAACGTAAGAGATTGGAATTTCCCAAAAGCTGA
This sequence comes from Epinotia brunnichana, assembly GCA_963854355.1. Taxonomy (NCBI): domain Eukaryota; kingdom Metazoa; phylum Arthropoda; class Insecta; order Lepidoptera; family Tortricidae; genus Epinotia; species Epinotia brunnichana. Next base: position 538,239 of record OY977935.1, on the reverse strand, counting down.
CTTTAATAGATTATACTGTCTTATTAGGGACCATGAGTGGAATGATATCGTTAAACTTAAAACTGTCGATGAGGCCATTTCTAAATTTAATGAGATACTATATACATTTTTCGACGACTGCATACCCAAAAAAATACGCAAGCCGACGTGTAGTCGCACGTATCCTGTGCACTACACGAAAGCGATTATACGTGACATAACATCTAAAGCTCGTTTACACAAGGTATGGAAACGGACTAAGAATGAAGACGTCTATAAACAGTTTCAAATTATGCGCACTAAAATCAAAGAAAATATTAAAACAGCCCACGACAACTATGTCAGTAAAGTTTCTCGCAACCTTACCACAGATCCGTCTCTATTCTGGCAATTTGTAAATAGCTTGCGATGTCGAGGAGGAGTTGAACCCGTTGTCACACTCGGCGAGTCTGAATACCGCGGAGCCGAGGCTGCCTCTGCGTTTGCTATTCATTTTGAGTCCGTTTTCTTACCTGACCTGCCGAGTCTCGACCCCGAAAAGGCCAGCTCAGAAGCTGTTGCTGGAGATAGACTTGTCGACATCCGGACAATCGGTCGTGACGCGGTGCGTCGCGCGGTCAAACGGCTTAAATCAGGCACCTCGGCGGGCCCTGACGACATTCCAGCGTTTGTTATTAAAGGGTGCATAGATCACCTGATTGCCCCGATTGCCTTTATTTTCAATTTAATACTTTCTACAGGTGATTATCCTCACATATGGAAAATATCCCGCGTAACACCGATTCCTAAAAAAGGTTCTAAATTGAAAATAGAGAATTATCGACCGATTGCGATTCTATCTGCACTAGCCAAGGTGTTCGAGATGGTCTTACATGAGTACTTGCTACCACAATGTTTACCTCACCTTACCAGCTCCCAACATGCATTTCTGCCCAAAAGATCGGTAGCCACTAATTTGGTTGAGCTGGTTGATGTTATTTCGAGAGAAATGGATGCTCGCAACCAGGTAGACATTGTATACCTCGACTTTCAAAAGGCATTTGACCGAGTCGATAACGACGTCTTGCTGCAAAAACTTGGTAAATTGGGATTCGTTCCACGCCTTTTAAATCTGTTCGCCAACTACCTCAAGGACAGGAAACAGTTTGTAAAGTATGGGCCATACCTATCCAAACCATACAATACACGTTCCGGTATCAGTCAGGGATCTAATTTAGGACCCTTTCTCTTCTTAGCCCTTATTAACGATCTCCCTGAGGTAGTTGACAACGCCACTCCTCTTCTGTTCGCCGACGATGTAAAACTCGTCATGCCCATCAGGTCCATACTGGACAACCAAGCCTTACAAAGGGACATCGATGCGGTGAACAGGTGGAGTGAAGAAAACCAATTACTTTTTAACAAAGGTAAATGCGAGATCATGACGTTTTCGCGCTCTCCGTCGCCCGTCCACTACGACTATCGCATAGCCGGAGAGACGATGGTTCGTGTTAACGAGGTCCGTGATCTCGGAGTCACCTTCGACACTAGTCTCACATTTCGGACTCATGTTCGAAATGTCACAAAATCCGCATACCAGAGGCTGGGATTTGTGCTGCGTAACGCTGCCCCGCTCTCTATTGCAGCAACGCGCGTCCTTTACACGGCACTAGTAAGAAGCATCCTTGAAACCAACACAGTAGTCTGGAGTCCACATGAAAGCAAATACACTCTCATGTTGGAACAAGTCCAAAAAAGATTTTTAAGACATCTCTATAAAAAGAAACAATTCTTCTATCCATTCTTATACCCCACACGCTTTCTACAGGGTCACCTGGGGTATGATTCCTTAGAAATGCGACGAAACCTAAGTTTACTCAGTTTCATTTTAAATGTCATAACAAGTAAAATTGACAGCATTAATCTGGTGGAAAAGATGCTCAAATTCAATGTGCCGAACGATTATCGGAACAAGCGCCTTGGAGTGCCTCTCTTGGCGATTGCGACCTCGCGGACGAACCTGTATCGAAACTCGCCCATACCTCGCGCGACTGCTCTCCTCAACTCCGTGCTCGCAGCATCACCGCAGTGTGATGTGTTTGTAACAGGGATGTCGCGACTGATGACTGAATGTAAGAGGGTGTTAGAGAGACGCATGGATTGTTTTTAGTTTTAGTTTCTAGTTAGTAGGTACTTGATTTTGTTTAGTAATTTAGGTTAAGTTGAATCGCTGTAACGTTTTGGTTAATACTGTCATGTTGCACATTTTTATGGTTCAATAAATAAATAAAAATACCTAAGCCTGGCCAAGCCACGGCCGGGCCGTGCCGACACCGAGCCGCTTCCGAGCCTCAGTTTAGGCTCGGCCGGGCTTGGGTATGGCTCGGCCACGCAAAAACGCCGTCGTTTTTCTTAGAAAACGCCCCGGGCCGGACACGGCCCGTTCTAGCGTGAGTCATCCTTTAAACGTAAATTTTGTGGAGATAATCGCAAGGCTATATGCTGTGACGTCATAGCATAAGCCCGTTTAGTATAGATTTGGTTTTAGAGCCGGGCTCTCCACCGAGGCGGCAGTGCTTTCTCTCAAGCATACTGTCCGATATTACACGGACAGGAAAACACCTGTATATGCGTGTTTTCTTGACCTGTCTAAGGCCTTTGATTTGGTGTCATATAATACTACTATACTATGGCAAAAACTGTATGAGGACACGACACTACCCACTGAGTTGATAGAAATGTTTAGATTTTGGTACGGCCATCAAGACAATGTTGTGAGATGGGCTGATTCTGTATCAGAAGCATACAGGTTGGAGTGCGGGGTGAGACAGGGGGGGCTAACGTCACCCAAGCTCTTCAGCTTGTATGTTGACCGTCTGATTGGTGAGCTCAGCAATGCTATGGTCGGATGCTCAGTGGGCGGTAAATTTATAAATAATATAAGCTATGCAGACGACATGATGTTGCTGGGCCCGTCAATCGGTGCTATACAGGATCTAATTAAAATATGTGAGCGGTACGCGAGGACTCATGGCCTAAGGTACAATACCTCGAAGAGTGAGTTACTGGTATTCAAGGCAGGTGCAAAGTGTTATCCACATCTTCCCCAAGTCAAGCTTGATGGCACTCCTCTAAAGATAGTTGACGAGTTTAAATACCTGGGCCATTGGGTTACCGCGTTACTTAGCGACAACAAGGATATCGAGAGGGAGCGTAGGGCGCTGGCGGTTAGAAGTAATATGTTGATCCGTATTAGGTTTGCTCGGTGTACTAAAAACGTAAAAATCACTCTGTTTAAGGCCTATTGCCAGTCATTTTACACCTGCAGCCTATGGATCAATTATACTCAAAAAGCTTACAGCGCCCTGCGCGTCCAGTATAACAACGCTTTCAGGATGCTGTTGGGGCTGCCGAAACATTGCAGCGCGTCAGGAATGTTCGCGGAGGCGCGCACGGATGGATTTCACGCAATATTGCGAAAACATGTTGCATCTCTGCAGAGACGTATCGGCCTTAGCCCCAACAGCCTCCTGGAGACAGTGGCAGAAAGGAACGATGGCCCATTTCTGTATCACTGGAATAAATTACAAAAATACAATACAAAATAGTTTATTTGACTTTTTAACACGGTATAAAAACAAACAAGGTTGGAACCTTCCATTAAGCATGTCGTATGCTTGTATCGGAAGATCCCGCTCTTCCATCACTCGGAGATGGTAACAAAAACCAAATAAATTAAGTTTAAATACTACTACATATAAGCAACTTAATTATATAATGTAGGTATGTGTGCGTGTGCGTGTGTGTGTGTATGTGTGCGTGTGTGCGCGCGCGCGTGTGTGTGTGTGTGTGTGTGTGTGTGTGTGTGTGTGTGCGTGTGTGTATGTGTATTTGGTTCACAATTACTAACTTAACAATGTTAACTTATTTTATACACTATTATTTTCTATTTATTAATTTAATTACTTATTTTCTGTTCATATTTGTACATTTTGTTGAACTAAGGTACATAACTTAAAAGTATCTCTGTTTCTTCATAGTTTAAGTTGTTTATCCACGTAGAAATAGCTTTCTTACAGGTATGTAGCAGCATCGGGTAAATTTTTAAATGGGCATCGATGCGATTGTATAAAAGGGCGGATTGCGCAGCAAATTGTTTCCTAGCAAAATTAGATTTACAGACTGGCATAGGGGCAACTTTGACTTTCCTCCTCCTCGTTTGAGTTTGTGGTACATAACTTAAGGTATGGTGCAGTTTCGATAGACTAAGTACAATATATAGTTTACGCATGGATAGTAACTCACATTCCTTGTACAGTTCAGTAGTAGGGTACCTGAAGGGCTTTTGGAAAATAACTTTAAGTAAACTCCTTTGCGCCCTCTCAACTTCAATAAATCTAGATTTACTAGCACCTCCCCATATTGGTATGCAGTATGACATTATTGATTGAGCTAATGATAAATACAGTTGTTTTAAGAGTACATTGGAAGCGACATGTTTTAAAATCTTAAATATCCACATCAGTTTTCTAATTCGACCGTTTAAGTGTTCAATGTGGTTATACCAAGATAACCTTTGGTCCAATATTATTTTGTAGAAGATTGGACCAAAGGTTATCTAGTATTTTGTAGAAGCTACTTTTCGGAATTTGTGTTACAGGTATGTATTATTAGTTCTAAGTTGTTTGGTGGCTGCGTGTTTTCATATTTCGAGAAGCACATGTAATTAGTTTTGGATGTATTTAGTGTAAGTAGGTTCTGTCTAAGCCAAGAGCAGATTATATTCAAGCCTCTTTCTGCTTTTTGATAACCTGCTTCCCAGGACCTGTCATTAAATATTATTACAGTGTCGTCAGCATATGAAAGCACGCAACCTCCGAGAGTGGATAGGCTGGTAAGGTTGTTAATATATATTAAGAACAAGGTGGGCCCAAGCACGCTACCCTGTGGGACGCCAAAGGAGATAGTATGCTCGCAGCTTATGTGATTTACAATTTTTACTCTTTGTGTGCGGTTATACAAGTAATCAGCAAACAGTTTGAGAGGTTTTCCTCTGACGCATTGATATGTATTAATATGATTGCATGTGATATCCTTGTAGCCAAGCATGCCTTTTAGTTTGTCATATATGTATTAATGTTTAATATAAGTGGATAATTTTGTAAAGTGTATTAACATTACATTTAAGTTATTTATTGTAATTAACCAAATATGGATTTATTCCGAAATAAAATTATTGATTGATTGATAGAGCGTTTTCGGGGGGTGCCGGCGCGCGCAGATTTCAAATGCATATAACATCAGAAAAATAAATCATAACAAAGTTTTAATGCTACAGTTGTTTTAATGCTGGATTATACTTTTGTTTTTCGTAATAAAATATTAAGATGCAAGTTCCCTGTTGGGCAAAGAGTTAATTAATGTCTGTGGAAAATAAGTGTCCGATAAAAAAAATCTTCAGTGCGTTTCATATTACTTATGCTTTGAGTATTAAGCCCACTGGAGATGTCATACACAGGCGACCCCCTCCGGCAAAGTACATTGGTCAACTGGTCAACCAGCCCATCGACACCTCATAGTATGATAAATCATGAACGTACTTTGTACCAACGTTGAGGCATAGAAATAATCTTATCGAATTAAAATGACTGCTGATGCATATTGGTAGCAAATACCATACTTGCTATTCAAACATAGACGTATTATACTTTTCTTTAGGGTGGTATGATTGATTAAACGTCAGATTATTTCTCGTATGTGAATGTGGTTTGCCGTATTTGTTATTTATTGTGTTTTAGTTAGGGTTTGCAATCCGGATATCCGGATATCCGAAATATCCGGATATCCGTCGAATTTCGGATCCGGATCTTACAGGCTCTTGGATCCGGATTTTCCGGATATTACGGATCCTTAAAATACAACCATGAAAACTGAAAATAAGGCTACAAAATGAAGTTTTTACCGAGTCCACGCTGAAAACCGAATGGTAGATAACTCAATCTCTGTTTTTATTCGCCACTTCATCATCCCAGACCAGATTATTTTAGTTTTTAATTTATTAGTCACAAAAACTAATTAAACCTACATACTACAAACTAGTAAAAATGCCGCAGTTTCATGGCGAAAGTTGGCGTTGGTGTAAATACACTAATTCACCGTAGGCAAAGACACAAAGTAATTATTATAAATCCAATGTTACCTATGCTACCTACTAAATACTTACGCCCGTATTCATAAACGTTCAACAAGCCTATTTTAACTATTTAAAATGGCGTTAAGGTGGTTCGATTGCCATACAAAGCGTTATTTGACATTCGCAGGCTAACGGCGTGATATTTTAAGAAACTTATGTAACAAACTTTCATCAATTGGCTTCCCATTTGCGCCAAATTCCCCCTTTCCTAGAATAAACTTGTATAAACTAGATTAATTTGAGAAAAATAGTTTTCCCAAAATATCACGTGACAAACCAATTTCTCAAATTAATCTAGTTTATGTTAGTTTATTCTAGGAAAGGGGGAATTTGGCGCAAATGGGAAGCCAATTTATGAAAGTTTGTTACATAAGTTTCTTAAAATATCACGCCGTTAGCCTACGAATGTCAAATAACGTTATGTATGGCAATCGAACCCCCTTAAAATTCGTTTGTCCTTATCTGTCACTTTGACATATGTGTTCGTTAGTAGTGGACAATGCACATTTTATTTAGCAGCCATTTTAAGTTTTATGAATAAGGGGATTAGTTTAGTTAAATAAACCTATAGAAATAATTAAGAAGTATAGTTGACCCAGGAAGTAAAAAGTAAATGCAGCAACAATTAGGTATTGTTGCTGTATTTACTTTTTACTTCCTGGGTTTAATACTTGTAATATTTTTTTAATTTTTTAGTATGATGATCTTGACCTATAATATGATCATGTAATATAATAAGCATGGTACGCTATATTAATGCCCGTTCACCGTTTTTGCCATATCCAAAAACAGTCTTGCCTAAAGGAATGCCCCCTGCTAGACAAACACCTTTTCCCTCGCCCGGATCACATTGTCAATTGCTCCTCCTAGGTTTGATACCTAGTTACAACCCTATTGAATTAACTCCGGTACATAGAGCTCATTGAAATATATGTACGAGCACCAGGTACGGAGTTAACTCGACCTGCTGGTCAATCACGTAACGCATTGTACGCACGTAAGGTAGATCTACATGTCAAATTTTATGTGGGAAAATGACAGTTCGATAACTAACGCGCATTTGGAACGTTACGTTGATTACCCCTGGTTGTTATTCAAGTGACAGCTTTCAGTGACGTAACTCTCACTTTGCCGGTTAGTTTGTAGTTGTAAATAAAAAGTTGAATAAAAAAAAGAAGTTTATACTCTTTATGACCTCGGGAATGCGTACCTATTTAAAATCTTTCAGGTATACGGTGGTGAAGCCGTTTTTTCTTGATTTAAACTTACAATTCCTACTTTATACCAAAAAAAAACCTTGTGGATCCGTATTATCCGAAAGATCCGGATATCCGGATCTGTTGAATTGAAATATCCGAAATATCCGGATCCAAAATATTGGCGGATCTTGCAAACCCTAGTTTTAGTTAAAATAACTTTAGCTGTTATTTAAATGGGGTGCAAATCTTTAAGAAAATGTGAAGTTTGTGGTATCAGGCGTGTGAGACGATTAACTTCTAACGTATTTATGGCCAGATTTCCACTTGAACGGGACAGGTCGGTAAACTGATGTTTTTCTGTGATATTTTCGATCATTCTTGACTTTGAGGCTTTAACAGTTACTAATTCAATTATTTCGAAGTAGATTTAGTCATTGATTGTAAAAACATTCTGTAAATAAAATACTTCTAGTGATAAAATAAACATAACCTAAAACACGAATAGTGTGCGAACAACTTATCGATAATCCTCTTATTTCAGATGTCGATTATGGGTAAAACTAACAGGAAATGAGGATTCGGCATATTTACCTATACAAAGGCTGAATGAAAACAAATAAACTTAACCTGGTGGACATGCAAGGACCATAAAGATATCATGTCAAAACAATTATATTGGCTCATCATGGCAAAAGTATTAATTAGGAGACAGTGCCAAATATAGAATTCTGATATTATTAAAACAGGAAATTTCTGGGAATGCTTCCAAGGTACCTCAACTGAGAAGTGCCGCAAAGTAATGCATGTGTTTGTACAATATATTTGCTTTGTTATGTTGCATTTCTTGTACATTCTCGATGAAATAGAAATATGTTGATGTTAATGCGGTGAAAATGAGAAATAAAATGATCTTATACTTAGCTCAGTTTTATTTTATTTATACTCGTAATACTCAAAATTTACTGGTGGCATGTATCGCATATTTATCGATATCGATAAACGTAGGTATTGGAAGTGTCAAGCTCTAGCGTTCTTTTTTTTATGTTGGTCACATTGGCATGTATTGGTGGGTTGGCACAAAGTACGTTCATAATTCGTTACAAGGCTTCTTTGAGAGTGCCGACTCTTAAAACGTAGTGATTGTATACTCTTTGTGGTCAACCACGTTATATAAAACTACTTAAAGTCGCTTCATCGCCATTTTGTATCCATCCGTGTCGCGTGACGTATCTCTCGAAAAATTGTGAATTGTGCAGTATTATCATGTAAAAGGCGATCAGACAGCTCAAATTCGCAACAAGTTCGCGTTTCCTATCATAGGTAAGTATTTTTACAAACTATTAAATGTGTATTGAAGTACAATATCCATTTAAAGAAAATACCGTTTGCGATACGTACCTAAACGACAGAAAATGTAAACATGATACAGTGGTAAGGGGTCGAATCTGTCTTTAGTGATGCGATAAAGGTAAGAAAAGCGACTCAATATTTGAATTAACCATTCATTCATTCAATCACTGCAGTTTGTTTAATAGTCAGTTTTTTTATTACATATTGAATTAAAGAGTAGGTATAGATGTTTGTTACATTTAAATCTTGTAAGATTTAAATGTAACAAACTTTACATTTAAATTTTTTACAAGAAATTTAGTCTTAAAAAGAAAAGAATTGTTGGCAAAAAAAATATCTAGGTAAAAGGAATACATTTAGTGCGGGACTATGAGATTTAGAGGAATGAGAAGAAGAATAGGAAGATTTGGATGCGAAGACGGCTGTGCAATACCTACCATAGAACATTAGATTCCTCTTCTTTTTTATGATATTATATATATATATATTGTTCGGCATGTTCGCGGCGGCGGGCGTGCCGGGATTCCACGCAATAATGCGCAGTAGGGTGGCATCACTCATGCGGAGGGTGCGGGGTAGTACCAACAGCATCCTGCAATCGCTTGTTGAACGGGTGGACTGCCCGATAATGCGGTACTGGGACGAGGTGCATGCTCCGGTGCGTGCCCCCTCACGCTGATATTAGTTTTGCTAAGTTACTTGTTTTGTTACTAACACTAGTTTTTAAGTTAATATATTGTTACTAACAAATTATTGATGAATTAGTCCGAAATAAATGATTTTTAATTTTAATTTAATTGTATTATTTAACGTAATAAACTATTAGTCTCTCATGAATGTATGTGTTATTTATATACTATTATTTATATAATTTATTTAATATAATTATATGTCCTTTTAGATTTCCAAAAGATCCCTGTATAAAGGAGAAATGGAGAAAATTTTGTAATAACGAAAATTATTATTGGAAACCTACACGTACAAGTGTTATCTGTTCGGAGCACTTTACTTCGGAAAGCTACAAAAATGATACTAACAGAAAGACATTGATTGTGGTGAAGTATAAGATAATTCAGTTCATTCATCAAACTGATTTGACTCATTCTTCAGATCTGTACGTCATTTGTGTCCCATCACTAACTTGTTCGTATGTATGCAGCACGGTTACGTGAGAAGTCTGTCTGTGCGCGTGTAATTTTTGATGTGTTTATTTTTTTTGTAGTGTGCGTTTATCTCAACAGCTAAATTTGTGTCTGTTGATTTATTCATCTTTTGGTGGTGGGCTGTACGTGTTAACTTCACCCCCCGCTAAAAGTGGCGAAAAATTTTGTTCGTAGAGTTTACGTTATGACATCTCCAGTGGGCTCAATACTCAAAGTACTTATGCAATCTATACAAATTTTACTGATAATAGAGACGTAATATGTCTGTTAAATGTAAGTTTGCATGTACCTAGGGGGTAAGTGTAGTGTTATTGGAATTAAACAATGTATTGAAGTCTTCAGAGGTTTTATTAATACTTTCTTAAATATTATATGCAATATATAAACAGGGTTACGAGGAAAGAGATCTGTATGATTGACGTAAGTTATTGCAAGAGGCCGGACCAGTGTTGCCCACAGGGTACATATAAAAGTCAGATGGTGCGTTTACACTGATTATCTAGCATTGCTTATGGTGCGCTTAAACTCTATTACATCATCCCCTTTTAAAACGAAAATTATATCATACTGAAGTAATTGCACCAAGACATTTATTCTTATATTGCTAAGCAAACAACAACATAAATTACAACTAGTGTTTACTTATTTTAACACTGTTTACATTTTTAATCATTTCCCTCTCCCTCCAAGTCCCAGATAGCCGCGGGAGTGGAGCACTGAGCCTGCCGTAGACTCTGGTAGAACACCAACCCTACGCCGGACGAATGTGGAAAGAGGTTCTCGTATACATAACATTATCCTTATCAACTAAATTATAGGATCTAAACCCATTATTATTAACAATTTTGGCTTCTCGCCACACATTTTTGTTTGGTTCTTTCCTGAACCAAACTTGCTGTCCATTATGAAAAGCATTTTTGTGTCTAGGGTAAGTGCACCAGTGAATGAACGCTTAAGGATATTTTTGACTTTAAAAATTGTTTTATGTAAGATAGCTATACTTAATATCGGCCGTGACTGTTTGTACAGCTCAAACAAGTATTCTAGTTTGCTTAAATTACTTTGCTTTTGCAATAAGTTTCCATAATTTTAAGTTATTTGACCTTTTAGGTAGAAAAATGGAAAATCACCAGTGAATGAACAGGGGTTTCTAGTAAATGAACAACTAAAAACCAGTGAATGAACTACGGTTATAGTTATGGTTTGTTGGTTTAAATTGCTGTTTAGCGATTTTGTTTGGAGTATCTCGATATACCAACACACGGGGTGGTAGTTAATGGTTTACTTTTTCTAAAACAATTAAAAAACTGTAACAAATGTTCGTTCATTAACTGGTTCCAAAAAAACAATAAATGAACTAGGTAATTATCGGTCGATGTCCATTTACTGGAAATCTATACACCAGTGAATGAACTAACTTTATGTTCGAAAATGAGGTTTGTTCGAACACTGGACCAACGATAGACAAATCATTGGTGGTTATGCTACTAAAAACTAAATCTTATTACAATAACTAGAACATAAGATTTTGCGAAAACATTAAAACAGGCGTTGCCAGTGAATGAACACTCCTGTTTATTCACTGGATTTAGGCGGTTTTTAATTCTAGTTACAGAACACCTTCTAAAAAACGAGAATCTAAACTTAAATAACTTAAAAAGATGTTTGAATAGCACAATTTCGCTCTTATGATCTCCAAAAACCACACACCATAAGTTACAAGTTTATAAAACTAGTACAATGGCACATCAAATAAAAGGTACTGTTCACGAATTGCTGTGTCGATACAAACCCGATAGGGTTTAACGACACTGTTAGATTTAACCAAATGTATTTTCTTTTATATATGTAACTAGCTGATGCCCGCGACTTCGTCCGCGTAGAACATGTTATCGTCTAAAGGTTTGTTCAAGGAATGAATTAAAAAAAATATATTGAAATTAGTTTTGTTGTCTTTTAGTAAACAGTCTAAAACCGAAGTTACAAATCTCTTACCTTCAAAATGTCTTGCTCTCTATACAAACTTAGAACCCTCTTTTAACCCTCATAGTATAAGTCTGAACCCGTAGTTACAATTTTTTTACTTTAAAAATGTCTTGCTCTCTACATAAACTTCGAACCCCCTTTTAATCTTCTTAGGCGATAAATTAAAAAAAAAACGCTGAAATAAGTTTTGTGATCTTTTAGCAAACAGTCTACAACCGAAGTTACAAACCCTTACATTAAAGATTACTTGCTCTTCATACAAACTTGGAATCCCCTTTAGAGGTTGAATTAAAAAAAACGCTGAAATAAGTTTTGTAGTCTTTTGAAAAACAGGCTAGGATCGAAGTTACAAATCTCATACTTTAAATTTTTCTGACTCTCCATACCAACTTTGAACGCCCTATTAACGCTTCTCAAAGAAAAATTAAGAAGAAGAGTTTATTTTGTTGTCATTAGCATTTTTTCTACAAACTATCAAGTATCTAAGCTCAATAAAAGTGTTTCCCATACGAATCTTGCACCCTTTTTAACCCCTTAAGGGGTGGAATTTTCCAAAATGCTGAAAGTACTTTATTTGTAAGCTTTCTACAAAGTTTTAAGCTTCTATCTCAAAAAAGAGTTTCCCTCATACAAACTTTGCAACCCTTCGTAACCCCCTCAGGGGTGGAATTTATCAACACGCTGAAAGTACTTTATTTATATTCTAATAAGTAAGCTATCTACAAAGTTTAAAGTCTCTTGCTAAAAAAAGAACGTTGCCTCCATACAAATATTACACTCCCTTTTAACCCCCTTAGGGGTGGAATTTTCTAAAACGCTGAAAGTTCTTTTTTGTATATCAATTAGTAGGTAATCTTTCTCCAAACATTTAACCTTGTATCTCAAAAAATAATTTCCCTCATACAAACTTTGCAACCCTATTTAACCCCTTAGGGGTGGAATTCTCCAAAACGCTGGAAGTACTTTATTTTTATTCTAATAAGTAAGCTTTCTATATAGTTTTAAGTCTCTAGCTAAAAAAACATGTTACCTCCATACAAATGTTGCACCCTCTTTTAACCCCCTTAGGGGCGGAATTTTCTAAACCGCTGAAAGTATTTTTTTTTTATTTCAATAAGTCATCTTTCTACAAACTTTTAAGCTTCTATCTCAAAAAATTGTTCCTTGTTACAAACTTAGAAACTTTTTTTAACCCCCTTAGGGGTGGATTTTTTTCAAAACGCTGAAAGTGCTCTTTTTTTATTTCAAAAAGTAATCTTTCTACAACTTTTAAGCTTTCATCTCAAAAAAGAGTTTCCCTCATACAAACTTTGCAACCATTTTTACCCCTTAGGGGTGGAATTTCCAAAACGCTGAAAGTACTTTAATTTTATTCTAGTTAGTAAGCTTTCCACAAAGGTTTAAGTCTCTAGCTAAAAAAACATGTTTCCTCCATACAAATGTTGCACACCCTTTTAACCCCCTCAGGAGTGGAGCTTTCTAAAATTGAATTTTTCAAAACGCTGAAAGTACTTTAATAATATTCTAATAAGTAAGCTATTTACAAAGTTTTAAGTCTCTTGCTAAAAATTAACGGTGTTTCCATAAAAATGTTGAACCCGCTTTTAACCCCCTTAGGGGTGGAACTTTCTAAAACGCTTTCAGCGCAAGATGACTTATTTCAATAAGTCATCTTTCTACAAACTTTTAAGCTTCTATCTCAAAAATTCTGTTTTCCTGGTACAAACTTAGAAACTTTTTTTAACCTCCTTAAGGTGACGTGAGCTCCGAAAACGGATTTTCAAAAAATCGTAGCTCTTGTTTGGATTATAATACGGCTGCCTTAAATTTAATTAGCAATCTTGAGGCCTTTTTCGAGGTAAATCAGCTATTCGAATCCTGAGTTTTTGACTTTCGCTCAATAGAAAAAAATCACGAACATAGGTCTAAAATACACTTAAAACAATTCTAACAAATTATTCACAACAGCTAAACATATTACAATTAGTTTTTAAAATTGGCAATGTCATGTTTGAAGGAAATCAGCTATTACTTATTTATTTATTAAAACGCACAAAGAAATAAAATTAAAAAACATGATATCCGCGCTTCCAAACACGCACTTCCATCTCGCTCACGCTTATGTTCAGTGAGAGGGAGAGAAGACCACGAACCTACGTCCCCTTAGGGGTAGATTTTTTTCAAAACGCTGAAAGTGCTTTTCTTGTATTTCAATAAGTAATTTTTCTACAAACTTTTAAGCTTCTATCTCAAAAAAGAGTTTCCCTCATACAAACTTTGCAACCCTATTTAACCCCTTAGGGGTGGAATTTTCCAAAACGCTGGAAGTACTTTATTTTTATTCTAATAAGTAAGCTTTCTAAAAAAGGTTTAAGTCTCTAGCTAAAAAAACATGTTTCCTCACTACAAATGTTGCACCCCCTTTTAACCCCCTTAGGGGTGGAGTTTTCTAAAACGCTGAATGTTATTTTTTTTGTATTTCAATAAGTAATCTTTCTACAAACTTTTAAGCTTCTATCTCAAAAAAGAGTTTCCCTGATACAAACTTTGCAACCCTATTTAACCCCTTAGGGGTGGAATTTTCCAAAACGCCGAAAGTTTTTTATTTTTATTCTAATAAGTAAGCTTTCTACAATGTTTGAATTCTCTAGCTAAAAAAAAATGTTTCCTCCATACAAATGTTGCACCCCCTTTTAACCCCCTCAGGGGTGGAATTTTCTTAAACGCTGAAAGTAGTTTTTTTGTATTTCAATAAGTAATCTTTCTACAAACTTTTAAGGTTCTATCTCAAAAAAGAGTTTCCCCCATACAAATTTTGCAACCCTTTTTAGCCCCCTTTAGGGGTGGAGTTTACCAAAACGCTGAAAGTACTTTATTTGTATTCTATAAAGTAATTTTTTCACAAAGTTTGAAGACTCCAGCTCAAAAAATAAAGTTTCCTCCATACAAACTTTGCACCCCTATTTAACCCCTTTAGGGGTGGAATTTCCAAAAATCCCTTCTTATCCGTCGCCTACGTTATAAAAGGTAGTATGGGTGTAAATTTCAAGTTTCTAGTTCCAGTAGTTTCGGCTGTGCGTTGATGATCTGTCAGGAAGTCTTCTTTTATATATATGTAATAAAAAAAATAAAAAAAAAAGGTAACAATCTTGTCCCCTTATTACCGGCTCATACAAAAAATCCACGCCCATAGCCCGTCAACTTTAAGCTTCGCTCATTTAGTAACTGTTGCGACTGAGTTGATATAAATGTTATAAAACCCTTACAAAGAATGCTTCTAATCGAAAAAAAAATACCCGGTATGCTAGAAATATACAGAACTCTTAATTTAAGCAAATAATCAGGTTTTCGTTCATTCACTGGATTCGTTCATTCACTGGTGCACTTACCCTAGCTGTACTATAATATGTATAATATGTAACATTTCTTTGTAGAGTCCTACTAAATTGCTGTTCCACATTAGAATTGAGCTTGGGTTTTAAATATTCATCTGTAACTATGGCTTTTGGTTTTAAATTCCTGTTCATTATTAATTGACTTGGTGAAAATTCTGTACCGGACACTGGTGACGCCCTGTACTGCAAAAGTGCCATTCTAACATCAGTCTTATCTTCATTGCATTAAGTAAAATTTTCTTTGCTATCTGTACCCCTTTTTCGACCATTTCGTTAGACTGCGGGTACTGTGGGCTTGAATAGTTAAAAACAAATCCACTTTCATGAGCGAAATCGCGGCATTCTTTGGAAAACATTTGCCGCTCTGCTGAACTATCAAAAGAACACATGAAGGCGCTGAACAGCTCAGAGGTGCATGCAGTACAAGCCAGGACTCCAATGGTTTATGGTCATTTAATACTGTGCATTGTTATCCCAACATTAGATGAAATTGTTCCGAAATTGTGCAATAAAAAGTATTTTTCTGTCTTAGATTTGTCAGATGGATTCTATAATATTAAATTATCCGAAAATTCGAGCGATCTATGCACATTCAACAGCCGGTGAAGAACCAGTAGGTAAGTCGGATGGAAAAAGATTAATACCACGAAGGTATGGCAGCAACACTTCAAACCCAAGCAGAATGAAGTAATTAATAGTTATACCTTCAACAAGAGAAATCAAGAAGACGGAGAGACCTTCGATGTATTCTACACAGCCATTAGGAAGATAGCAGAGAATTGCAACTACAAAGAGAAAAACAGGATGCTACGAGATCGGATCGTCATAGGGGTCAAGGACCAACGGACACAGCAGAAACTTCTGGAAATAAAGGAACTTACTCTGGAGAAAGCCGTTGACGTTTGCCGCTCTGCTGAACTATCAAAAGAACACATGAAGGCGCTGAACAGCTCAGAGGTGCATGCAGTACAAGCCAGGACTCCGTCTCACCAGCCAGCGGATATAAAAGCTAAGTTTTCTGATACTAACAATAGATTCTTACATAATAATCGTTGTTCAGTATAACAGGACCTATTATATGTGTAGAAAGTGTAAGACTGAGCATGGGCCAAGAAATTGCCCAGCTTATGGGAAAGTATGTACTAAATGTAAAAGATATAATCATTTCAGTGTAGGGTGCAGCATGCCTCATAGGCAGGTACATGAAGTACAGGAGTTTGAAAGTAATAATAATGTCCATGATTTGTGACTAGTATATTCCATAGATTTATCAAAGAATGAATGGACTAAGAAGTTGAGGGTGGAAAATAAAAGAGTGTCCTTTAAATGTGACACCGGGGCTCAAATTAATGTGCTCTCATTAAGAGATCTCAAACTAATTGTCAATGATGAATACACATTAATGATGTCTGAGACAAGAACACTAATAGAGGTCTTCGGGGGTGGCAAATTAGTGCCAATAGGTAAAATAACATTGAACACATATTCGAAACATGAAGAAACTAAATATGAGACTGAATTTATAATTATCAAGGAAAATGTCCGCCCCATTTTAAGGTTAGGGTCCCTAATAAAATTAGGATTGCTAAAAAATAATAATATTAATACAATAAAAAACACTGATCAAAGTAAAGAGGCTATTGTTAATGCTAATTGTGAATTATTTCAGGGTATTGGGCAGTTCAGAGAGCCGTTGGAGTTGCGCACTCAGCCAGGAGTACAGCCTGTGGTACGTCCCCCGCGACGAGTGCCTCATGCATTGATGGGTCGCCTTGCTGAGAAATTGAGGACTCTGGTAGAGCATGGGATCATAGCCGAGGTCAAACATCCAAGAAGTTTTGTAAGCAATCTTGTTATTATTGAGAAGAAAGATGGTTCTCTTAGAATTTGCCTTGACCCTAAGGATGTAAACAAAGTTTTAATTCGGGAACATTACCTTATCCTACCGGCTGCGCCATGTAGTGTTATTGGGATTAAACAATGTATTGAAGTCTACAGAGGTTTTATTAATACTTTCTTAAATATTATATACAATATATAAACAGGGTTACGAGGAAAGAGATCTGTATGCTTGACGTAAGTTATTGCAATAGGCCGGGCCAGTGTTGCCCACAGAGTATATATAAAAGTCAGATGGTGCGTTTACACTGATTATCTAGCATTGCTTATGGTGCGCTTAAACTCTTTTACAGTAAGTACCTAATCTCCGGAACTTCTCATCTGATATTAAAAATTATTTTTTAGGTAGGCATTGCCTATATCACAAGAATAATCTGGATGGACGCGATTTAGCGGACGAATACATTTTTTCACACCTTTCATTAGGAAAAGTAACTTTTGCTTCACGACGGGAGGGATCAAAACTTTTCTGTTCAAGCTACTTTTTAGGGTTCCGTAGCCAAATGGCAAAAAACGGAACCCTTATTGATTCGTCATGTCTGTCTGTCTGTCCGTCCGTATGTCACAGCCACTTTTTTCCGAAACTATAAGAGCTATACTGTTGAAACTTGGTAAGTAGATGTATTCTGTGAACCGCATTAAGATTTTCACACAAAAATAGAAAAAAAAAAAAAAAATTTGGGGTTCCCCATACTAAGAACTGAAACTAAAAAAAAAATTTTTCATCAAACCCATACGTGTGGGGTATCTATGGATAAGTCTTTAAAAATGATATTGAGGTTTCTTACATCATTTTTTTTCTTAACTGAATAGTTTGCGCGAGAGACTCTTCCAAAGTGGTAAAATGTGTGCCCCCCCCCCCCCTGTAACTTCTAAAATAGGAGACTGATAAAACAAAAAAAATACATGATGTACATTACCATGCAAACTTCCAACGAAAATTGGTTTGAACGAGATCTAGTAAGTAGTTTTTTTTTATACGTCATAAATCGTAAGACGCAATTTATTTAACGGAACCCTTCATGTGCGACTCTGACTCGCACTTGGCCACTTTTTTTTAATTTATGCATTGGCATGTAGCATTTACGCAATGTGCCAATTGAACACAGATCTTAATAAAAATAATCGATTGTGATCATCGTACTTAATCGATTAAAAACGATCTTTTTTTTCATTATTTTTTCCTCATAGTCGGTGTGATAAGTAGTACCTACTCGTATGTGTGTGTCACTCAGGAGCAAAGTTACGCTCAGGATCCTAACTTAGAATCCCTCGCTACGCACATGATTCTATTGTAGAATCTTTCGCTTCACTCTGGATTCAATGTACTGCCCTCGCCGTAAATAGGTACATCAATTTGCTCGCTTGAGACACAAATCACTATTACGTCATACCTGGCCATAAAGTAGGAATTACAGCACAATGCGTGCGGAAAATCCCACTACCTGGCCAGGGTGAATGTCAAATTTTGTACTCACCACGGGTGGCAATAAAGAAAGACTTTGATCGCATATCTATCGCCCTAGGTAAGTTATGTACGGTCGAGGAAAATAAAGGTTTGGCACATGTCAACTTTATTTGAATCCTATGTTGCAGTGTCAGCGACGCATCACGCAACTATTATAATATAATATAGTTAGTTGGTATGAGACAATAATTCATTCTAACAATAGTTGCGTCCACAGAACTATATTAAAGATATAGGTAGTTCTGTGGTTGCGTCCAGGCAATGAACATTACCCTGAGAACTTTACGGTTTCGCTCTATGAAAACACAACAATATATTGATATCAGCCATATTTTTACACCAAAAAATAGGTTGGGTAATTTGACTAAATTTTCATTAATAATCCACCTAAATTTAATACCGATACGGTAAAAAATAATGAAAAGTAATTTTCATAAATTCCGTACAAATCAGGCGAAAATGGTATAAACTTTCTTTACTTTATAATTGACTACGTCTATATACGTTCTTTGGGATACGCGCATAATCCACTTATTTTTGTTAATGAATAAACCTTTCTATAGGCCAGATGAAATTCAATATTATCTCAAGGTCGTAAAATATTTAATTAAAATGCCGTTATTTCCTGATGCATATTCTTTGGATTCCGGTAGTAAGTCTCCAAATTTGTGTACTCAAACATGTTTTCATTATAAAAATACTGATAGCATTTTTGCTTGCGTGTTAATTTTTTTTCCTAACTTCCGGTCCATAGAATTATTGATGTCCATAGTAAAAGTTGTTTAAAATAACATATAAAAGCCGTATACAAATAATTAGCCTGATATTGAATTATTTCCAAAAAAACCGTAATTTTCTCAGGCTACATGACAACTTGTATGAAGAAAACGACAAATTTGGAAACAATTTATAGTAGCAGATTTTTTATTTGTAATGGATATATTATCAATTAAATAGTTACCTAGCGACCAAATCCAATAAAATTTCAGACATCAAAAAAATGATAACTTAACTAGCTTCTGAAAAGTTAGAAAAAATATGAATAAATGGTTGTATCTTTATTTTAGTTCATTTACATTTGCTCTATAATATTAAAGATAAATATTTAAAAAAAAACAATTCGTGCTTTATTTAAATCTATACAAGTTTGTTATGAGACAATA
The DNA here is from genome assembly GCA_963854355.1 of Epinotia brunnichana. Taxonomy (NCBI): domain Eukaryota; kingdom Metazoa; phylum Arthropoda; class Insecta; order Lepidoptera; family Tortricidae; genus Epinotia; species Epinotia brunnichana. The sequence continues at coordinate 518,465 of OY977935.1, read as the reverse complement.
ATAGGGAAAATTATGAATGTTTCATTCTAACGATAGTTACGTCCACAGAACTATGTATATCAAGATATAGTTCTGTGGTTGCGTCTCTGTCGCACAAATAGCATTTTCACACATTCAGAAAAGTGTCATTGCTGCCCTTAAATAAGGGATCAAAGTAGAACTTTTCTTCCTAGATCCGGCTATAAAGAAAAGAGTCATTGTTGTTGAGGGATTTCAACTTTCCTCATAAGTGTGAAAAGCAGTAGGTATATGTACACTCACTGGCATTACTATATATGACGGAACAAAGGCCGCAAAAATATCTGATGACAACTCTATTCCTAGAGCCGTAAGAGCGTGTCAGATATTTTTAGTTACTATGTTATCAGTATAACTAGAAATGTAAAATTAATGTAAGATTTGTGTATTAAAATTATGCATAACTCCGGATGGGAGGGGCGGCTTCTCCTAACACAAGTATTGTCATACTTACCTGGAGGGGCCAGCCACGTACAATTGTAAAAACCAAATTTTTGATACCAAATAAATATTTTTGATTTTGATTTTTGCGGCCTTTGATCTATCTTATATATTGATGGCGGTGACTGTACTACTCGAAATTATTCCCGTCTTGGGCGTAAACATTTCAATCCCTCGTTACGCTCAAGATTCCATATACCGCCCTCGCCGTAAATATATCATTTTGCTCCCTTGAGACCCAATCTACTATTTTAGTGCGTTAAATGACTAGGATAGGATGAAATAAAACATGCAATTCACATAAGTATCAATAGTTTATTACATAAATTATAGCCAAGCTTACATTTTCTCTTCTAACTGTATTAAAGATTTAAAAACTGCCTAAGTTAACTATAACCACCGCGCCGTACATAGATAGGTATGTACTATCTGTTTACTCGAAATAAGACTTTTAGTACAATTGGAAACTCACTAGATGGCGTTCAAACTTAATGATAGTCATTGTAATTGCAACTGTAACTAACACCTTGACATTAAATCTGTACTCTCGGCTCCCAAGATACAGGCTGTGCCTAGTTTGGGGCTGACGGATATCTTTCTCTGTTTGTTAAAAATGTGTATGTTAACAGAATAGTTTAATTTAATCGCATGTAACGTTGTTATGGTAAATAAATAATTTGTATTTGTATTTGTAAATTTATATATAGCTTGTTGCCAAAACAGTTGTCTCTCTCGCACTTCTCGGAATAAAAAGAGATAAAAAACATTCAAGGCTTTGCGAACATTGGCAGAGCGGGCGAACAGTTTACAGTCGACATTTTACGTCCTTTTTCTAAATACGTATATAAATGTGAAATAGAGCTACTTATGTCGACCATAAACGTACGTCTTGCTAGTTGCTACGCTATACTGTAGCGACAAAGTTAACAAAAATTGTATTAAAATATCTTATTACGAGTGGACACCACAAGATATGACAACATCATGATTTGTATGAGACAATTGTCAGTTAATAGTATTTTTATAGCTAGTAATTAAACAAATTATAAAATTAAGACCACATTAGATATACAGTAAGTTTTATAATCACTGAACAGCCGCAAAAAAACAACATGGAATTCTCTTTTTACACAACTGCCGAACGAAAAGGAGTGTAATGATTTTTATAAGTCAGTTAAGTACAATAAGAATGCAACACATAGGTACTTATAGTTATAAGTTGACACTCAAGGATTTTTAGTGGTCGCAAGCCCACAGTGCCGAGAACGTCTATAGTTGTCACGGCGTAATCTGTTAAAGCAACCAGTTGTTGGAGTGTGACTTTCATATTATGATTGTACGATTAAATGTGTTGTAAAACGATTTATTTAAGTACAAATAACTTTTGTAACAAGCCAACACCTCGCGACAACTTTAAATGTTATAAAATTTCAGTCATAATTAACAAATCAAGTATCCCAACGAACCCATGAGTTGCATAACCGACATATTTATTCCACAGGCAAACTTATAGCACACGTTTTTTACTTAATCTGAGATTAAGTGTATCTTGAATTGTATGGCCTAATCTCGATTAAACGCTCTTGATAGAGCCTTAGAATAACTAGGTAGCACATTCTTGCACATTTTTTTCTCTTTCCCTATGCGCATAGAAGACGATTTTCATTCTAAAGCATAGCTTTCTAAGCCAGTAGATGTAATTTTAACTTATAATATCTTGACACCAACTCTATTACAAATAACAATGACAACAGAGGCACTACCATGAAAATCGAATCTCGAAGTCCGTAAATCTACAGCCCTGTAGCTCGAGTAACAAACTTCAAAATTGGATTTTCGTGAGTATAGCTCGGAGCCGGTGTTAAGGCGCATCCATAGAGTCCTGAGGAGGACCCGTGTGCGTTAAAAACGTGTACTATACGTAGACCAGTCAATAAATCTGCCACCATATAGTCATGTCCTTCCTAATGCCCCAAAATCGTGCAACGCTACAACGAACAAAACCGAAGTCTTATTCAGATACCATTATTGGTTTTCGCTTTTAGTCTTTGTAGAAAAGCTTACGGTGATATTCTGGGAATGAAACTAGCTTTTAGTCTCAGAAATTAAAGATGTTATAGTGCTCAGACAAGTTAAATGAGAGCTTTAGCTAAAGGGAAAATTGTAAAACTACTGTACTAGATGGCGTTGTTACTTTGATCATACAAACTATACGCATATAAGGCGTAAAGTACGCTACATAATAAAATTACCGGCAATCCCACAGCAGCACACACTACGCTACGTTCGAAGAATATATGCCATCTAAAGTGACTTGTAGTAGGGCGTACAGCGTGTGGAGTTGTCCGCCTGAAATGCCAGTAAACCCGTATTTTCACGATATATTTGTAGGTATTACAATTATGTGTCTGCTTGGATTAGACAAGACAAGAAATAAAGCACTCGTCACACGTGTACTCAAAATTAGTGCGTATGGTCACTTGATCAGTGAATTACAATTTTCTTTCGAAAGAACATAGCTCATTCCCACAACACCTCAACACGATATGGACCACATGTGCTCTAATACAAAAAGTCAGCGACTGTCTTTACGTAACAGACTTTTTGTTCTAAAACACAACGCATTCCTTCAGCGCGCTATATAAAAAAATCTTATGGAATAACCCTAACATCACTCTATGTTTATACTTTACTTGGTGTTGCTACATTACTATATCATTTCGACATAAACTACGTTAGCTTAAGCGATGTTAAAACAAGATTTTCCGTAAATTATGGCTCTGTATGTATCACATGAAACCTAAATCGTTTTAACAACAATTTTCTTAGTAGTTCCAGGAAGCGAAGGATAGATGGCATTGTAATCACCATGGAGCATAGATTCAGTTTGAGGTCGTTATGTCCGTTGAGGCTTCACCAATGATAAGCCAGAATACAATACAAAAGTGTTGGCTTAGCATTGTTAAATACAGTTTATCCTTTATTTTGTTCGATTAAATTACACACCCTAATTTTTGACAGATCTAATACTGATATGACAGAATTTATGTTTTAGGCTGGTGCTGTAACTGCAAATACCAAGAAAATCGCCGTCAAAAATTGTGACATCATTATATAATATAAGAAACAAAAATACAGCCAACCCTGACTTGCACGGATCGTTTTATAAATATAAATAAAATAGTAACGAAATAAGTTTCCATCATTAATACAAAATCAGTCATCGACGGCGCTGCCGTCAACAAACTGCCATAAATACAGTGTGAAACCTACATTATCTGCAATTTTTTTTAATGTGATAACATCACAATTGTGTCAATCAAGCCATTGAATTGCCACAAAGATTAAAGCACAAAAAGGTATTTTTTTTGTGTTTTGACCTTTGCTAAAATGTATGTAGGTATATAAGACACGTGATGACGAGCGTCGTTAACAATTAAGTTTTTTTTTTATTTTACTTTAAAGGAAAAAAGGTATATATTTGTTTCAACTTTTTTGAATTTCTTCTGGACGCGAGCAAGTCATGGCAGACAGTGATAAAATGTCGCTCGCTTATTGCATTTACGCGTTTTATTATCAGAGTTACAATTTACATTCTTACATTTACGTTACAGCCATTTACACAACATTCACAGGCGGAACCTTGGAAATGGAAGCCTAATCATTTTAACAAAATATACTCATGTACGATGTATGTATGAGTACTGAGCTCTGGTAGTTCTGAAAAATAAAAATGTAAAAAAAGAAGCTGATAATGAAAAATTCCACCGTGACATATCCGCGCCAATCGCGCGTGAATCAATAAGATGGCAGCATTTATTCGGTGAAGATTCTACATTGTTGCAATGAACAAACGATTATGATTCAATGCAAATTACCCACACATTTTGTTTATTTTCCTAGTTGCACTGCTAAGCCGAGTCTGTGCACTAATAAGTCCTACCAGAATGAATACAGCCGCGATATTTATTCGCGCATAATTTGCGTTAGTTTGTGACACAGCAGAATTTATCCGCAGGGACCAATCATTTGGTACCCGCGAGTATTTTGCACTTACTGGAAAAATATTATGCGCGTATAAAATTTTCTTCCATTTTCAAACCCCCGCCGACCGTCCTAATCAGCGTCAAATATATTCCATCGTATCTAGAATGGACATTCATTATTTCTACGTATCTTACATCCGTAACGCCCTATGTATCAAAAATCTTAATATATATTTTTTTCAATTTATACTAGCTAATCTTTTAAAAATATTGGATCATAAATAACTTGATTTCGACCCTCTAACATATATTATAATCTAATGATTGCGCTTTATGTATGTTGGTGTTATGAAAATGGATGCTACATCTACTTTATAATATAGGTACATATTGGTGTCTATGTTACTGTGAAGGGTGGAAAATAGAGAGCAGAGTTATTAGTGTTAATATCAAATAATAACGGCCATTCTTCAGATTCGTTTTTTAGAGTCTCAAAAGACGGCGCTGTAATTGCCAAAAGTCAACGCCATCTGTGAGATTATGAATGCAAACGTTTTTCCTTGACTTTGAGACTATTCATTCTAGGTACTTTTCGGTGGAAAAGGTGCGAATCGATGACATGCCGAAGACCAAGCACAGTCAGACAGGACGTATAGGTTAGAATGAGACAGCATTACTGTCATTCTTATAAATAATTCCGTTCCTCCCTGATACTGTATTTGACGTAAAACGTAGATCAAAACGGGAAAGCCATATTCATACATAGACTATGCTCAATAGCATTCGTTTTTCAACCATATGGAGTTTATACATATGATTGAAAATGGCCTTGTTTCAGAACCGGTCAAGTCTGAGCCACGTGGCATGGTCTCCGTAGATACGCATGACAAAAACGGGAAATGTATGTTACTGAAAATAAATAAGTAGATACTAGAAACGAGATTTAAAACCAACATAAAATAAATACTAGCTGTTTCTTAAAATACAAGTCGAAATACTAATATCACGGGATATAAAAAGTCTTATTTATTCGTTACATATTCAAAACGATTGAATAGTGGCCAAATACTTTAGCACGTCGTTTAAGCACGTACAAAAACGGTTTTCAATACAAAATAGGAACGCAAGAGCACAATCGAAACAGACAGACCTCCCCTTTTAAGTTTTATCGTTCGATTTTAAGCCTTTACTAGAAACCAACAGAGTCGTGTTCTGCAAAATAATTAGCAAAAGTGCAGAATTTGAAATGTGATGGGACTCATGGGGCTAACATTTTAAATGTGATGGGACTCATGGGGCTAACATTTTAAATGTGATGGGACTCATGGGGCTAACATTTTAAATGTGATGGGACTCATGGGGCTAACATTTTAAATGTGATGGGACTCATGGGGCTAACATTTTAAATCGCATAAGCGTCATTTTGTAATTTACGAACGCATAAGCAGAGGGCCTACCGCGAAAGGCATTCGCAGTTTCCCCTCTCTGTCATACTTACGAGTTCGTACGTAAGTGCGACAAAGAGGGAAAACTTCGAATGCCGTTCGGCGGTAGGCCCTCAGAAAGCATTGTTGATTTTATAGAATTACACATAGTTGACAGCTGCTTTTCTTAAACACCTAGTTAGGGAATGGTACTTGTGCAATGCCTAATTATTATCTTGTCATCTACTAATAGCCAAGAGAGCCAGTTAATTTTAAAGAAATTTCGTCGTAGTTTTTTCACCACATGAGATGCAATGATTATATGCAAACTACAAACTGCTTTTTGCAAAATGGCGATGAATGTTAAGATTTAAAAATTTTTTTATAAGCCAACAATGTTTCTGGTAAATTTCTATTTTCAATTTTCCGTTTTTTTCTTTGTCTCCATTCATTTATTTTGCTATAATATAATAGATAACGATGCAAAGTTGCAATCGATAACTGTGCACTAACGTAGTTTCGCTGTTCAGTGACTTATTAATGCGATCATACGTACAACTAACTCGATTCGTCCATCAAGATAGGATCTAACTGGAACACGAGTTACCTAGACGTATTATACAGACACGAGTGGGTAAGACTCTCGCTAGTGGAAATGTCTTATTAAATGGATAAAGGGAACTCTCGCAAGAAGAGATCCATTAAATTAAACTTAAGTAATTGAACAAGCGAGCGAAGCGAAATAACTTCTCCGTTTCAGCTTGGGAAAAAAATCCATGTCCGGCTGTCCTCCTGTAGAAGATCGCATTTGTTTACCGATTATCGTAAATTTTGTGAGCAGTCTCAATAATTATACTTAGTTAGATTTTTTTGTAAAAAAAAAACAGTTTCGCAAGTGCTACAGCTCAAAGAGCCACTGGTATTTAAACAGTGTTTAAACTTTTCCCTATGTAACCACCATCTATTGACACCAAAGCGTGCGGGGTTAAAGCTGATAATTTTGTTAAATATAAATTAAATGTTCTTTTAAGAATTTCTCCTTACGAAGATGTCCTACCCACAACTGACCTGGTTAAAGTGCCAGATGGTTTTTTTTTATTTATTAAAAAAAAAGTTATTTATTTATAGTGTTTCAAATGTACGTCTACAAAAATCTGAATAATTAAAGCGCCATCTACCGGCAGCGACAAATGTTAGCCCACATTTCAGTACTTTTTTAGACGCGGAAAGGCTGTCCTGTTTGGTGATGCGCCGTATACTTATGTTATGATTATGAGAGACAAAATATATTTTTAGGTGATGTATACCATTAATATTTGTATGTGTATTAAGTATAAGGAGCGTATACACTTTCTGTAACGATCAGTAATGTTCTATTTTCGAAAATAGCTGCAGAAGACTAGAAGAAAATCCCGTAATGGAAATGGAAGACGTGAAAATGATAAAATTAAAGTATATAATCAGTACATATATATATATGTGTGTATGTGGAGAATTAGGGGATTTCTGATTGGAAATACTTTTGATCGGTGTATGGATCAAGGGATATGTACGTATGAGTTATTGCTTTCGTGTTGAACAGGTGAAGTGCGATTGGATTTAAAATTACTTTCTTTAGACTACACAGATAGATCCATGTACATAAATGTATGGCACTAAAACATCTGTAATTGAAAACCCAGCATTATAGCAGCTTGGACAATATTAAGGCTGAACGACGATGAAATATAAAAATCACACATGGAATTATCTGTGCAGTTTTTTAGATATAATTCTTTATAGTTAGATTTATTGTTTAATTATTGCTATATCATTGTATTTAGTATAATAAAAATTTGAGACATTCACATTATTTACAGAATAAAGAATTAAAAGAGATAATTGAATTAATAGAACATTAGGGTGCGATTACATTGGTCCGTTTGCCGTTTGCGACTTTATATATATATATATATATACGAGTATATCGTCGCACTTGAAGATAATTAGAAATGCTAATGTGTTTCAGATTCATGCGGTATTCTGTGACTCCGGATCAATGTAATTGCACAATTACACACTTTACCACAGAGATAAAAAGGAATATAAAAAAAGTCTTGTTCACAAAGTATGGCAGTCTTTATAGCTGAACAGGTCTATTAACTTTTAGTTGTAATAATTCTCACATTGTTGTTCTTAGAGGAACTATCTCGGTCAAGAGATAAGCCATAAATAAATAACAGCGAAACATATTCCTACGAAACCATAGTTATAAGAATCAACGAGCTACAAGAAAAAATTGATTGACCTTAATGAGTTTTGTTTCAAAATTTCTTCTCAAATGTAAAACATGTTCAGGATTTCTGTTGACAGTAACGGAAGTTAAATATCCAAGTAAAATACTCGTTCAAAATACTAAGCCTGTTCGTTCTATCATAGCAAACAATATAAACTTCAAAGTATAGCTTATTTCATTCTGGAGTTTATATCCCATACAAGCAACTGTACTAATACGTATCTAAAATTTCCTTTAATACTACAAAAATCCATCTTAATATTTCCGTATCACAGAAAAATATATTTTTGTAATACATAAAAATAACTGGCAGTGAACGAAAATCACAACATTTGATTTGTTTTTTTTTTTCTAAACCGTCTCCAGAATTTCTGGCAATGTTTTACAGATTGTGAGCAACTAGCTCAGGGATAGTGACTTATTGAGCATTATTATTGCGTGTTTGTTTACAGATCAGTCAGTTAAAAAAGAATAATACTGAAACGACAATCGACGTCACAAACATGTATACAATTTTATTACAAGACCACGCCCGTTTCAAGTATATTAATACTAAAGGCGCCGTACAGACCGGACCACAGTATGCTTTTATAAACATACCGCCGCACAGACCGGACCACAGTATGCTTTTATAAACATACCGCCGCACAGACCGGACCACAGTATGCTTTTATAAACATACCGCCGCACAGACCGGACCACAGTATGCTTTTATAAACAAACCGCCGCACAGACCGGACCACAGTATGCTTTTATAAACATACCGCCGCACAGACCGGACCACAGTATGCTTTTATAAACATACCGCCGCACAGACCGGACCACAGTATGCTTTTATAAACATACCGCCGCACAGACCGGACCACAGTATGCTTTTATAAACATACCGCCGCACAGACCGGACCACAGTATGCTTTTATAAACATGTACATGACGTCGATTGTTTAAAACATAGTTTAGGTGACGTAACTAGTCTTCACAATTTTATGAACGAAATTTCTAGCTGCCTGGATTATATGCAAAACGGTGTTTGCGTCTATGTAAAGTTATATTTTGTAACATTTACAGAGAACAAGAGCCATGTTACGATTAAAAAATACACGATTTTATAATATTTTGAAGCATCTTAAAAAAATAGGTTTTCTTAATTTGTTATTACATAAACTTTTTCTTCTTGTTGTTCTCACTCGTCAGCAAGGAGACGACATTAATTGTTACTTAGTTTTCATTAAATATTTTAAATCAAGTAAAATTAATAAAAGTTTGGTGTAATGGTACATAATAGAACCAAGGAAGTTAATTTAGTATTCGCTTTCGCAACAACTACGCCAACTGTTGAGTTAAAGTAGCAAACTGACCCCGGGCTCCGAAGTGGCTACGCCAGGACACTTGGCAATAGCAATCACTTTAGCGACTTTCACCCCGATGTCAAAGCTCGTATCGGTAATTCCATAGTCAACGAATTACAACATCAACGAACGAACCCTCAAATCAATGAAGGGTCGTCAGCGTACTTGTGATAATTCTGGAGTTGCAAAAGCGTCTATAGGCTATAGTATCTGCTTAGTACTGGTAGGCAGTAAGCTTGTTTGTCGTATAAAAAAATCTAGTACCTAACAATACCTCTCCAAAATGACAGCTATCGTTTAAGAATTACGTTGGGGGCAGTCGCAATTGCCGTGACTCATTGGCACGAGTGTCGTGCACGTAGCGTACAGTTAACGCAAATATGACGACACCTTTATGGCAACAAGAAGAAAAAGTTGATGGGGGTCGGATCATTTTTAACAATGTTATATTTGATGTCGACTTTTCGTGACACTACCACGCAAACACCGCAAGGATTTAACAAATGACAAATCAATGTGGGTCTACTTTCGAGGTACCTATATTCTGAAGGCGACAGCAGCGAGACGTTGGTGATGTCCACAACCGCTGTTACCTTATAGATTCGTACACACATTGTACTAGATTTCAAGATATACAGACACTTGGTACTTTAATGTGTAAATTGCATAGGTGAGCTGAAATACTATGAGCAACGATAACTTCAATTTAGTTTAGGCCATTTTATTATTATCATAAAAGAGAAATAGCAGCCGCGAGCCTTGCCTCACTGAAGGCACAAATGAACTACGATATAACATAATAAACCGAAAAATAATAGACGACCCTTGCCATGACGGATAGAAAATCCTAGGCCATTTGATTGACATGTTTTGAAAATAATAATTATTTTAATTTATAAAAGGATGAGATAGCTATTATATTGTCTCAGTATTATCTCATTAACGACATGACAATAGATGCCAAAGATAAAAAACATAATTTGATCCATTACTCAATCATATCCATAAATAAATATTTAATTACTCAAACTGTATATCTTTCAATCCAGTGTATATCCGAAGACGGACATCGCACACATAAATCGCATAGCATTAAAAAAAATCATCGCAGCAGCCTTGAGTTAGCAGAGCAATACCGATAGAGGGCGCCAGTCGTAACAATATAATAATCTCCAACAAAATCACATAATCCACTATTCACTTCAGTAGCAGTTTTCAAACGTATCTCAACAAAAACTTTTTTCGAATGCGTTTGATATTGAAAACATATTTAATTCCATTACAAAAGTATGCATGCATAAAAACCTCTTTAAAAATAGGTTCCCGGACCATAGATTTACGAATAAATTAATGAAAAGCGAAAACAAAAGATGAACAATTCGAAATGTCATAAAAGTAATTAATTATAAAATGAGTGAAGCGTAAATTTTAATTCGTTATTAATTATTATCTTCATTCTGCATCTAATCGTAATAGTGACAAATAAATAAGATTAAATAAAATAAAAACTATCTGTTATCTTATTCATGTCGTGAGTCAGTAACTGTATTAAAAACGTTACTCATCTCATCATACAATAAAAAACATATGATAATTGATAATGATAACATTGAAATTAGGTAGAAACAAAGAAAAAATAAGACCACTCAGGTACAACGGCAAATATTACGATAATATAAAGATAGTCTAAAATAATAGCAAAATAGAGTAGCAAAAGAAATTAACATATTCTAAGTGTGATGCTTGATTCTCGAATTTGTGTTGGGAAGTTGATTCCATCTATACCACAATATAGTATAGGTCGATACTAGACTTTGGCGCCTAGATTCCATCTATACCACAATATAGTATAGGTTCGATACTAGACACTGGCACCTTGATTCCATCTATACCACAATATAGTATAGGTCGATACTAGGCACTGGCACCTTGATTCCATCTATACCACAATATAGTATAGGTCGATACTAGACACTGGCACCTTGATTCCATCTATACCATAATATAGTATAGGTCGATACTAGGCACTGGCGCCTTGATGCCATCTATACCACAATATAGTATAGGTCGATACTAGGCACTGGCACCTTGATTCCATCTATACCACAATATAGTATAGGTCGATACTAGACACTGGCACCTTGATTCCATCTATACCACAATATAGTATAGGTCGATACTAGACACTGGCACCTTGATTCCATCTATACCACAATATAGTATAGGTCGATACTAGACACTGGCACCTTGATTCCATCTATACCATAATATAGTATAGGTCGATACTAGGCACTGGCGCCTTGATGCCATCTATATCACAATATAGTATAGGTCGATACTAGGCACTGGCGCCTTGATTCCATCTATACGACAATATAGTATGTATAGGTCGATACTAGGCACTGGCGCCTTGATTCCATCTATACCACAATATAGTATAGGTCGACACTAGACACTGGCGCCGTCTACAGGTATCATTCGCAAAGCCGATGACTATGACAAGCCGAGAAAGCCTTAACCTAGTTGGCAGTATTATATTATCACTAGTAACTATTTACAGCTGATATATGAACTATACGACTATGGGCAAGGGTGTTTACGACCATTTTAGGTGTTTGAAACGAATTAACCAGCAGTGGAAGAAGGTTATATTGAGTTTTATTTAATACCACGTCGGTGACATGAGCTTACGGACCTGATGGTAAACGGTCGCCACCACCTGTGGACGCTGCACGTAATCTCTCTTTGTATGCTGGGATGGAAATGCAGTTTGGAGCTAATGATTTATTGGATACTATGTTAAGGTCTAATACACCCTTGCCCTATGCTCATCTGTCGAGGCAGACGAAGTCGACACAAGAATATTTTTACCCTGTGACCACACAGAGCTAACTGTGTCGTGAATACCGCATAACAATTAAATTCAGCTGCCTTTAAAAAAAGTATAAAAAAAGTTACAGAAGGCGGACTTACACATTCATTTAGAATTTGCGCTTATCAAAAAATATTTACAAAATTAAATGCTCACGGCAAGTTTAACGTTAAGTACTCGATTTTGATCACATAATATAGTAAATAAGTCATATCGTCTACGGGGATTACACTACTTACAGATAACACCTTTATACTATGTCCCAATGTCAAAAACCATGAATATACATATACGAACATCAAAATGTGTACCGCAAAATTCTCTACCTACGCGCAACATGGAACATAGATAACACAAGCTCTTACTCGTATTGTACTTTGCTACTCGTAAAATAATTCTACAATTAATCAGTAAATATGTAAATAAAAGATCACAAAAAGAGTTCAGTCAGAGAGTCTCTTGATATAGCTCTAAAATAAGTATGGCTCTGCTTCGTTGTGGTAAGACGGTTGATGCCAACGTAGGCCGATAGGGAAGCAAAAATAAATACAGCAAAATAGTTAAATTCTCTTAGCATAACATCCTAGGTCTACGAGAGTTAGAAAAATATACAAAATGCTTTTCCGAAGTCCGAGATCACTCCACTTTGCACTCACACGAGGAATCCATACGGCCCGCTCACGCGGATCTGGGCGCGCATGTTCTGAACACTGTTCATGATTTTCTTCTGGTGACCGACCAGGGTCACACCCAGCGAAGCCAACTGGTGTACCGTCAGGTCTACCACTGCGTCCATGTCTGCTATACCTGCCGCACGGAACTTCTCGATATAGCGCGACATCTTGATGCACTCCAACCACTCTTCGACGGAGGAGAACTGGATCATGTCCGGCGTGTCCCCAGCGAGAGGATCCGCCGAGCGGTTCTGCGCGATTTTCCGCAGCGTGTCCGGACAGCGGATCAGCTTGTCGAGCGTTTTCACGATGCTCGAAAAGGTGGGCCGATGAGTTCGTTCTTTCTGCCAGCAGTCAAGCATCAACTGGTATACCGCTTCAGGGCAGTCCATTGGGGCGGGCAGACGGTAACCCTTCTCTATAGACTTTATGACGTCCTGGTTGCTCCAGTTCCAATACGGGCGCTCGCCGAAGCTCATCACCTCCCAGCAAACTATGCCCATAGACCACACGTCGCTGGCCGATGTGAATTTCCTAAACGCGATCGCTTCCGGCGCCGTCCATCGGACCGGGATCTTACCGCCTCTGGTGGTGTACGCGCCGTCAGCGGTGGATTCAATTTCGCGCGAAAGCCCAAAGTCTGCGATTTTGCAAACTAATTGCGAATTGACAAGGACATTACGCGCCGCGAGGTCGCGATGTATATAGTTCATCTCAGATAGATACTGCATACCAGTGGCGATACCGCGCAGCATTCCTACTAGCTGCAGAACGCGGAATTTTCCATCATTCGCGCGCAGAAAGGTGTCAAGGGAGCCGTTCTCCATGAACTCTGTTATGATCATGATAGGGTTGCATTTTGTGACGACGCCTTGAAGGAAAATTACGTTGGGGTGTTCGAACTGCCCCATAATGGATGCCTCTGCGAGGAAGTCCCGCCTGGCTCTTTCTGTGGAGCCTGGCTTAAGAGTCTTAATAGCAACATCTATCTCTTGTCCACAGCTGGCCGGGAGCTTGAGCTTGCCTCGGCATACATCTCCGAACTCCCCGCCTCCGATAATCGCCTCTATCGTAATGCAGGAGGCGTCGATTTCGCGCGCGAATTCTCTCACCGCCTGGTTGGGGTCCTCGTAAGTGTGAGGGTCTATGTAGGTCCTAGAGCCCGTGCCAGCAAAGAGAGGGGTTGTGGCATTGCTGCTCGTTTTTGCTGGTCGCTCGGGACCAGTGTAGACCTCGCCGTTCCTGTAGTTTAACGCGTTGCAATCGTTCGGCTGTTTCTTATCGCATTCGTCATCTGCTCGGGAGCGTAAGAATAGGACAGTAGCTATGATAGCTATGACAGAGAGCACCACCACAGCAACCATAACGCCAGCGACTAACCTGACTTGCGCGCCCTCTTCGTCCCCAACAAAACTTGTCTCCGGAGTCACCGCGCCTGTCCTAGTGTACACCACGTTACTGAACTCTCCCCAGCCCCTCTTCATTTTCGCTCTCACCCTGATACCGTACTCTGTATCCCTTTTCAGTCCTGTTATAATCACATGGGGCTCTTTAGTGATTTTAAGTGTTGTGTTTCCACTTTTCTCTGAATTATCTTTAGGGAAGCATTTGACTTCATAGCTTTCTATCGTGTCGTCTGGGTCAGAGGAATCTATTGGTGGTGCGTTCCAAGCAATAGACAACTTGTCACTATCAGCGTTCAAAACTCTTAGTTTGGTCACTACACTGACCGAAGCTTCAGTTATGGCAGTGATTTCAGCCTTCTTTGGTGGTTCCCCGGTCTGCTCAGTGATTCCATTCTCAGCGAATACTTGGAATTTATACTCAGTCACTGGTTCTAAATTACTGATGGTCACTTTGGTGGAATTGAGGGAAGTGGCAGCAGGCCGGTACTCAACATTGGGCCCACAGTTGGTACAGTAGACTCGGTAAGTGACATCATTACGTCCTCCATTCTTGTGTGGAGGTTTCCAAGTGAGAGATATGGAAAACTGGTCTGCAATTAAAACTGTTAGATTATCTGGTGCTGAAGGTGGTTGAGTGCAGGGAATGTTCTTTGGATCCTTCTTAGATCTATAAAACCCAGGCACACACTTGCATTCTACCGATGCATAAGCTAGGGTTTCGGAGTAGTCTGGACAAGGTGCACAGGGGTCATCTCCAGTGTAAGACTTGAACTTGCCGGGCTGACATTCGTTGCATTCTTGGTTGTGGTGATCTGGTTCGTACCCGGCCCGACACTTGCACGAGCCGCTTGGAAGTGTCCACTTGCCGTCACCTTTGCACAGATACACAGGGGCAACCTCACCTGGAGCTGTCTCAGCATTGTCCACACATGTCCCATTGGCTTGCTCTATGACAGTCACTTCTCTACCGGTGGGTGTTGCCGGGAATCTAGCAAAGTTTATAGTTGTGTCTGGACAAGTTATGTAGTAGACTTTGACAGCCAGTAGAGATATGCAAGCACCTTTGTCTCTGAATGCAAAATAGACACCCCGTTTGGTCACAGCAATGCTTTTTACTTCAGTGTTTATGTCTACCTCCGAGTTTGTGTTGAAGCGCCCTTCGCCTGCCGCGATAGGGCCGACCAGCTTGTAGCTCTCGGGCTCCCACGGGGGCTGCTCGCGCGTCGCGACGTCAAACTCATAGTACAGCAAGCTGAAGGTCTCCTTGCAGCTCAACGCGTTCCCGGGGAACAGCGAGCAGTCCCGAATGGTGAACTTTATCTCGATGTAGATCCGATTCGCGTTCCGTCGCTCGATGAATGGCGTCCAGAGCCAGTTGTTGACGTTGTGGTGCGCCACATCGCACACCACGTACGAACGCCAGTTAATCTGCTTCTCGAAGTTTGTGTAGGACTCCTCGAGCCAGCCGGGCGTGCTCGCCTGCGGCCCGTACGGGAACCGTGTCCAGGACAGCGTCGCCTCCGTCGTCGTGTCCAGCAGCATCACCTGCTCCCCGCGCGCCCCCCACGCCGCCACAACGATCACCCACAAACTAATCATCGTGTCATAATAACACGACGCGACGTCCACAATCTACAGTCACCAACCACTACATAATGTCTCGACACTTCACTAGAAAGGCCCCGTCATTTCGCCCTCGCAATGGAGGATGGGTCGCGATAAAACACACACCGCGGCCCGATGCGAGCGCTAGCACATCCGCGGAGCGCTATCATTTACGGATGATCACGAATTACGTTGTTTTATGTGAGGATTTCGCATTTTTAATTTATATTGATCCCAAGTATCACTCTCTTGACATGGATAGACGCGCAGCAGTTTTTCGTGTTGCCTGCCCGCTGAGCACGGGGCCAGTGTTGCCAGCGCCACAACAATTCGATGCACAGATAACACTAATTTCGGTTAACCTGCGCAGTTCGGAAACGCCTCCTACGCATGTGCGGCGATATGCTTACGTTGGCTAAGCTGTGTTTTGCTGGTTTTCATACAATTTAGATCAATGAAATGTAAATATTTTCGTGATACATTGCGCGCTTCTAGACCGGACATTCCTTTGTTCTCTTGTTGATATTTTGAAAACTCCTTTCACTTTATTTATGGTTGCTGACCTCAAGTCAAGCAGCGCTAAGCAACATCAAAAATGTCTCATACGGCATTCTTATGATGACCAGTATTTTTCCATGAAATTACCACATTTTTTGTGACTTGGAATTCGTCTTTGCGCAAAATACTTATCTTGATGTTTTTTTAGGTTTAGCTATCAAAGTGAATCACTTTTATAATAATTCGCTTTGGAATCTTGTAATTCACGGAAACTGTTAGATACCTACGGCTAATGTTGAACGACGAAGTTTACGTCTGATATAATGATGCCATTTGTCGGAATTTGACAAAGTACTTACCCTCATTAGTTGGAAATAACTAGTTTTATGATTTATGACTAAGTACCAGAACTTCACCTACTAACATTTTTATTGACATGAATCGAGCCAAAATGAAAACCTTCGACTTTCAGTTATTAAGACTCTAGGCCGTAAAGCGACTGTTACAACTCGTTACACTACCACTTCCAAGTTATTAGACATAAGTCATTTTGTACACTAGACACTAAAGGCGGCAATATAGAAAGCCTCATACCCTAACTAAATAGCTGTGACGTGCAACATTATTATTTCGGGTTGTGGGGTTGATGGGAGGCAATAAAACGCACATGTTTTATAATTATTTATTTGTTGAACACAACTAAAGCAAATGAATAGGAACTTTGAAGTTACAATTGACTACAGTTCAGGATTACAATGAGTTAATATCAACGGTAGAAAAAAAACCAGCTACAGTAAAAAATTTAGGGCCCCTTTTGCATGCAGTAGTGGATTCTCGAATAGTTATTTGTTTAGTATTCCAAAATTTTAAATATAAAGAGGGGCCTTTTTTTTCTTTAGTAGACTGGACAAAATGGCGGACATGTTAATACCCCAGTCAACGAGGTTTCTTGCATGAATACACTGGACTAATCTCTCTCTCAACGCTTTAACTACCGAATGTCAAAAAAATTGCAGGCAATTGTGCAGTTTAGTATAGTAATATGAAGGAGTAATATAACACGTATATTAGTTTCACATATTTGACAAGGATGGACATTTTATATATTATATTTCGGTTTTACTTTTTACTCTGTACATTCTCACTCCTATACAATGAGTAAATGCTTTCGTCTACTTCGCTACTGACACCATTGGTAGCTGTATATACAGGGTGTCCGGTAATTAATGGTCAAACTTCTAACCTTACCTTAGACTGGTCCAGAAAATCGACTTTAAGGTTTAGTAAAAACTCCCCTGGTTTTCGAGATATTCGCACTTTTCGAAGAGCGAATAGTACCAAAACAAGGTGTTCAAAAGTGAACATTAATAGCAACATCTTTATTTGTAAAGATGTAAATGGCATGTGTTATACCATTTTAGAATCAGTATTAGATAAACAATTTTTCAGGAAGTTGGCCACTCTGGTCTTCATACATATTTTTTTCACCACAAGCACTGTTTGCACCTTAAGTACTTCACTTTAATGACCTGGACGTTAATAATTCTCGGAAATATTCTCTAACAGTGATGCTAATGGACGTGTATTAGAGTTTTATGGTGGCCAGACCGATTTCTGCTTAATTAGGTCTTAATTAATAAAATCACATTTTTCTTTAAAATGTTCTACAAGTTTGATTGCTTGTGGTGAAAAACAAAATGTATGAAGGCCAGAGTGGCCAACTTCCTGAAACATAGTCTATCTAATACTGATTTTAAAATAATAACATGCCATTTACATCTTTAAAAATAAAGATGTTGCTATTAATGTTCACTTTTGAACACCCTGTTTTGGCACAATTCGCTTTTCGAAAAGTGCGAATATCTCGAAAACTTTTACTAAACCTTAAAGTCAATTTCCTGAACCAGTCTAAGGTGCCCTGTATATACCTACAACCTGTATATATTTTACATATAAAAATAGCAAGAGCTGATTCTGCCAATGTAAAACAATACAGGCTACATCACGTAACATCTGTCATTTCTGCCAATCTATTTCTACAATCAAGTTAAGTATAGTTCTAGTAATAACTTTGATTTTTTAAACACCATATTCCAAATAATATTTGAATATTGAAAAATAAGCATAATTACTTTGACTATGTTACATTGCCAAAATGCATTGACGATAAAATATTTATATGAATAAATATTCAGGGGACAATGTTACACAAATCGATCTAGCCCCATAATAAACTCAATAAGGCAGGGGTATTATTATACGTACATAATTAACTGTACACGCCTTTATGACATTAACAATAAAGTCCTGTAAGTACAGATATTTATGTCCTTATTTTTGTACGTATATTAATACCCCTGACTGTACTAGACGACGATATATTGAATAGAGTAAAAGTGTCAATTACGTACAAATATAAAATATATAAATCAAGTATTGTCAAATTCATAAGTTTCAAATTATATCACCGATACTTACACACAACCAATAAATAATTAAATAACTACAATAGTTTTGTTTTTTTTTGCATTTCAAAGATTTATGTTTAGTCAAAAAACATGGTAAATTATAGCTTTTATAGTTGATTACAAAAATAACTACAATGTGTGTGCAAAATTTGATATGACATTTTTAACAAATAGCATCATATATAAATATAGTATCATTTCAGAGATATCAATATACATATTAAACTTATTGGTATTCAATATGTTGGTTACATTCCAATAACAGTAGGTAAAATTTAAAGTTAGGTCCATATAAATAGATTTTTATGATACCATATAAATATAAACTACCATGAGCCATATGTAAATTGTCACTGCCGATGCCGAAACAACTGAAGAGTTCCAAACACGTGGCACATGAAAATTCACACGTGACTCGTACAACTCTTAGAATAACATGTTTACGACTTGTGGACAAAATACAAACATGAAAAATTTTAATATTTAATAAATAGATATAACGCGAATTTCTTACCTCTAATATAAAAAATGTTGTTAAAGTCAAACAACTTATTGAAACAGTTGCCAATTCTTGGAAAATTAATAAACACAGTAATGTTTCATAAGATGTTGCTTGATATATACTTTACAATACTTACTAAGGCATTGGTAGGATGCAACGTGTTGACAGGTTACGGGGCACATAAAGGTCCCAATGCAATGGGAGCTATTACTATGTATTAGAGATGCGCCGAATATTCGGTAAATATTCGGTATTCGGCATATTCGGCACGTTTTACAATTTTCGTTATTCGGCCGAATTATTCGGTTCAAATGCCGAATATTTACCGAATAATTTTGCTGGTTGTTTGTCTGCAAGTTGTAAGAATGTAACATAGTCATTGTCCTGTGAAATTATTATTCTAAAACGGATTCTTATTGTTATTTAACCACCTTAAGAATAAATGTTTCACTTAAAAATCAACAAGATTTTTACCACTGAAAAATGAGTCTGTTTTGGAACGGCTGATTAAGGCATAAGGCATTCCTTTGAACCGAATTATTCGGCCGAATATTCAGTTCGGCAAAAGCTGGACTGAAAATTCGGCCTAATATTCGTATTCGGTAAAACCCCTATTCGGCGCATCTCTACTATGTATAAACTATAAAAATGTAGTTTTCAATATTCTCTCCTATAGGAAGAATATTTAAAAGTGATTAAGGTTTTTCGTATTGACTATTTAAATATGTTTTGTGACCGCACAACGCACATAGTTATTGCATACAAATCCATGTTAGGTATGAGGAATGTATGGAGTATAGAAGATAGAGTATAAAGGTACATGCAGAAAGCAGAGAATGAGGTATAAATAATAAAGTGATATGAATAACAAGTTAAAAATGCAAGGGAAGTTGATTATGATTAACATCGTAAGTTGGGAAATAAAAGGTATTTTTAAACGGACTTCAAAAAAGGAGGAGGTTCTCAAATCGTCAGAAGCTTTTGTTACTTATGTATATTCGACAATAACTTTGGAAATTGAACATTCTTTTTGTTTAAAAGGGTATCCTTACGTTGTGGTCCCATTGTCATCTGGTCGGAATCTGATGATGACATGCTGGAGAAATCTAGGGAAAAAAAATATAGGCAATCTTGAAGTGTTTTGGGTATTTTTTTTTGGCGAAATGATCAAATGTTCATGTATGTGGCTGGGTGGAGTACTGAATTGAAGTCGGTTAAAACTTTATTTTTATGTAAATGAGTGTAACTATAGTAACAAGTTCATCTATTCCTATATTATTGTCTGTGCTGAGTTGATATTGTCCAGCTTGGGTTACGATGTATGAACTTATACATTCTTCACAACCATCATGGATGGTCATACATACATACAATCACACATTCAACAATAAAGTGACATGATCTAAGCTCTGATTACATATACCTGTACTGAGTAGGGCATATACCTGTGCTGAGTTAATAATAAAATTCATCCCAAGTCACTTTATCATCAAAGACCACTTAAATCTAGTTGCGGACTCAGAGGATCAGCTCGTCCCGTTGGATGGCCGAACTGAGTGCCTCCAGGTCCTTGAACACATGCTTCCAGGCTGGTGGTGTCTCAATTACCTCCGCAGCGACCAGCACAGCGTGCCAGCCCGCTGCCGCGCGCTCCTATATAGTCCTTCTCGAAATCATCCCCGATGTGGAGACATTCTTTAGGGGATACTGACAATTTGGACTGTTTTATAGCAAGGCGGAATATTTCTTTGTCTGGCTTACTAAAGCCAGCATCATAGGAAGTTAGGATGAAATCAAAATGGTTGCTAATACTAACATTCTGTAATACCTCATGGAGCCGAGGGTCGTAGTTGGAGATGACGCCGATAGAAATTCCTTTGTCACGGATGAGCTTCAGCAGTTGTTCCCCGCCGTCGGCACGTTTCCAGCATTTGGGCGTCTTGAAGTCGTCTATGAGCTGGTCAGCGATGCTGTTGACGTCGGCTGAAGAAGGCACGAGCCCCGCGAAGGATGCGTTAACGATTTTTCTCCACCACTCTACCCACGCAATGCTTTCTTTCCCGAAATTCGGATGTTCTTTACCGAGTGATTTGAAGCAACCGAGCATTTGCTTTTTTACCTGTTGCGCGTCCACGATGTAGCCGAAATCCTGCGCCACCGCTGCATAATATTGCCAGGGAGGTAGACGGAACTTTAGTATAGTATTAGTAGCATCTAACGTGACTAATTTTATAGCCTGCAGGCTCATCTTGAAGTTTCAGATTGTAGTTCTTAATTTCTTCATCGTGCGCAGAAAGTTCTCTGTCTCCTATCTTGGTAGCGACATTTTATTATAAAATAAATTCGGAATGCTTAAAACGAATAGGACAAAAATAAATACGTTTTTTTTTCTCTCATTATGCTGATACTGTTAGGCTAATAATAAGGTTTTAAAATAAGCTTCCTGCCAATTGCCATAGCGCTGTCAAAAGTTGAAATTTTCGGAATATAATAATTATTATAAAAGGAAAAGAGTGATAACAATGAACTTTGTGCGCTTAATTCCAAAATCAATGTTATGTTTTAATACACTTTATTTTCCTGTCCCTTTTTGTTTAATTTTGATAACGAAAAAAGTTAATCTGCAAAAAACGCCCCAAAAAATGTCGTGGTTCACATTAAGGAGATGCTACACGAGCGAAATCAGCATGCCTGCGGCGCTACCACGAACTTCGTATATCTCAGTCTCTGTCGCTTGATCACCACAAACCATAAGTGCGATAGAGACGGAGATATACGAAGTTCGTGGTAGCGCCGTTGCAGCGTGATTCGGCACGTGTGGTTATGTGTCGGAAGCATGGCTTCCAACAAAATGAAAGTCACTCCATACTAGATTTTCTGTGACCTTTTGCTCGGCAGTCCTGCTGATTTCGCTCGTGTAGGTCGTCCTTTAGGTTCACGCGGTTTCTCGCTTGTTGAAAACGCCTTTAAACTGTCAGTACTGTACCATTATCAGACCAAGCTAAATTGTATATTTTCGTCGTAAATTTCTGAAGTTTTTATCAGTGTCGATTATTCGCAAGCTAAAGAAATCAGAGTTTAATAAATCATGCCGTACATCAGTTCAGGTATTCTAGCTTTCTGTAAATTTAATCTCAGATTTACAGAAGTTCTATTAAAACTAGGCCACGTCAGTGATGATCTGATGTTATTATGAAACATCTACGTTTAGAAGCTAATTTCACTTTGACCTTCGATTTTTTCAGTCAATCACTAAGCTATACGACTCCTAAAGGTAGCTAATACGTCGTATCCACCCCAGCATATTAAAACAACGTAAACATGTCTACACATTTTGAAGTAACATGGGACGTTGATTTCGTGTTGATATGCAATTCTGACGTCATATTACAGCAGACCAAGGTCTGCGTGGGTGCATTGATATCAGGAAACACTGAAACTGAGCCGGTTTACTGGTTTTTAACATACATTCATTGGTAATGTATGGTAAACCATAATAATGTACTACATGCAATCACAGTCTGACTAATTTTCCAGCTATTGGTCTAAGAATGAGGATATTTAACTAGCTTGTTTGTATCTCATTGTTTACCTTGACCTAAAACTATAAAGCATACCAAGTTGCAAACACCTTGGTTTTACTTACATTACTAACTGATCGCGCGGCTTCTCCCGCGTATTGCAAAATACGCAGTCAAAGCAGCTGGATAAAATATAGTCTTTATCCATCCAGAAACTCCATGCCATACACAGAACATTTCTGAAATTGGATAAGGGATTACGCCCTACACACAAACTTACAGGGATTACACCCTACACACAAACTTACAGGAATGACACCCTACACACAAACTTACAGGGATTACACCCTACACACAAACTTACAGGGACTACACCCCACACACAAACTTACAGGGATTACACCCTACACACAAACTTACAGGGATTACACCCCACACACAAACTTACAGGGATTACACCCTACACACAAACTTACAGGGATTACACCCCACACACAAACTTACAGGGATTACACCCTACACACAAACTTACAGGGATTACACCCTACACACAAACTTACAGGGATTACACCCCACACACAAACTTACAGGGATTACACCCTACACACAAACTTACAAAGCTACAATCGCACAGACCTTTCCTCTTTAAAGTCAAAGTCACAACCATTTATTCAAAATAATTTTTTAGAGAACACTTTGAAAGTCAGAGGTTAAATTAAATAATATTATTTGCAGTCTGCTTAGGTATACCAATGGCCCTTTACCATATGTTTTTATCGTCTAAGTATTCACTGAGTTTATAATAGGCTCTTTTTTCCAGCATTTGCTTTCATCATCAGCATCATGTCAGCCAAAAAACGTCCACTGCTAGACATAGGCCTCCCCCAAAGAGTTCCAAAGTGACCGGTCCTGCGCCACCCGCATCCAGCGGGAGCGCGTTTGCTTTACAATTGCCTTAAATTTCTTTTCGGACATAGTCATAATTATTATTATGTACTTATCATGTTACTACGCACTTAACATATATATTTATTTGCAATTGCTGCTTTAAAAGGCAATTCCCCAGAAAACATTATAAAGACACAAAACCTTAATGACCAGACCAGGCATTAGAAAAATAAATCAGTTTACCTAAAGTTTCATGCAGATAATAATAATAATAATACTCTAATAATTAACTGGCTGTCCAGAGTGGAGTCACAAGAGCTGTTGCTCGAGGGTAGATGTGGACACCTAAGTGGCGAGTTGGCTATATGTTTAAAGTCCAGTGCCACCTCTCTACCCACCCAGCCTCTCTGACTGGTGTTGCCAGGCCCATTTTTAATGTCGCTATTATTAGGGGTCCATCTAGCAGTTGGCGAGTCACCATCTGCCAGAGATAAAAAATGAGACAGTTTATTAGGCAGGCGTCCGATGTTTCACCCAATAGCCCAGCCACTAGTCCATCATTTTCACTCAATAACCCGTTTTCTTTAGATTCCATCAACCAGCAATAGTCCCTATACACCCCAGCGGGTGCTGTCTCTGTGTGCGTCCCATGACACGGGCAGGGACAGCACCCGCTCGGTGTACATTTCATTAAATTGTCAAAAGGGCCTCTACGTGTTGGCTCAGTTGGTACTTTGTAGGTACCTAGCCCCACGCACGCCTCCCAAAGGTCCGGGACATCATTGTCCCGTGAGCGGGAAAGACATATATAATATAATATAATATAATATAGCCTTTATTTAACCAAACTTAAATATATGTACAATATGTGTTTTTCTAGTTTTTCTACTCTTCTGTTTCTATTTGGTCTTGCTTTCCAGCAAAGGCCTCCCCTAGAAACTTCCACATTTTGTGATGATCTTTTGATATGTGATTTTCTTTGTGTTGATCTATTTCCTTCTATTACGATTTTTTTGTTTATAAGTTTTTTGTTCATATGTTTTTTCTTTTTTTTTTTTTCCTGTTTTGTTCACATGTTTATTTGTCATGATCTCTTGGGGGTTGTGGTCTGTCGTCCCACGGTGACCAGCCATACATAATAATAATAATATTATTGCTACAGTAGCCTAGTGGTTCAAGTATGCGGCTGTGGGTTTAAATCTTGGCTCATACCAATGAGTTTTTCAGAAGTTATGTATGGAATATCATTTATATCATTTTGATATTTACCAGTAGCTTTTTTGGTGAAGGCAAACATCATGAGGAAACCAGCATACATCTGCAAACAAATTCAAAGGTGATATGAAGTCTCCAATTCGCTCTTGTCTATGCTGGCTGCATTACTGGTCGTACAAAAAAGCTCATACAACGAGTGCAAAACGCATGCATTCGTTACTGTTTCCGAGTCCCACCCCGCTCCCATATCACTCCCTACTTGAACGCCCCTGGTCTGCTGAACATGCCTGCACGCAGACGGCTTCACTTTGCCACTCTTCTCTTTGGCATAGTGCGATCTGGGGTTCCAGCATATTTGCTGAGTAGACTTGTATGGCCCAAGAGTGCGCGTAGGTGTAAGGCGATGATTCTGGTGCCAATGCATCGGACCACGGCGTTTCGAGGTAGTTTTAGGTTCGCGGCGTCCAAGTGTTGGAATGATCTCCCTCCACCTATTCAAGGAGCGTCTAGCAAGTATACCTTTAAGCGTCAGCTTAAGGGCTATTTGTTGAAGCTCCAGAAATCCCAAACCCAATCCTAACCCATCCAGCACTTTCCTATCCCAACCGTGTCGCGTTTTGTGCTTTGTGTTTTTCTTTCTATCCCATTTGGCTACTGGTACATATTTTACAAATTTATTACATTTATTATTTATTATGTGTATACAATAATTATGTGTTTATCTATGGTCTTATGTTGTGTTGCGTTCCGTGGGTCACGTACGGTGCTGTCTGAAAATCAGCGCTGTAGGTGTCTGTCTGACACCTCGGCATAATGCTGAGACAGCGACCTATTCACTGCCGCGAAGACACACACAATATGTGTTAAATTGTAATGTATGCCTACTCCCTTTGTCTCTGTGTGTCTTTTGTGTAGTAAATAAATGTTTTCTTTCTTCTTTCTTTCTTTCTTTCACTGGGCCAGCGTGGGGACTACCTACTGCCCGTTTCCTCTCATTCATGGGAGGAGGCCTGTGCCCATCAGTGGGTCGTATATAGGCTGATAATAACGAATATGAATCACATGAATCCTGTATTGCGTATATTGCGATATTGCGTAAAGCCACTGCATCAGTAATGCACCGTATTCGCGGGAGCTCCAACGGGATCCTGAGGATGATAGCCGACCGACTCGACACGTTTATTCTGAGCCGGTATGTCGAACTTCACGTTCAAAGAAGTGGGGTTCGATAGACCGGTTTAGGTCATATTTTAGTTTAGATAAAGGTAATACACTAACATAGATAATAACAATGATGTAATATAAAATATACGTAGATATGTTATAAGCGGTCCAAAAGTAGCACACTAAAACTTGGTCAAGTCGCACAGCTTGTCATAGTTTTGCGTCGTCAATGGAAACGAATGCTGTCAGAATTTGGTAGCCATTTTTAAACAATGAACTTTGTATAGACAACATATCTACCTATTTTGTATATTACATCATTGGATAATAATATAATAATTGCCACTTCACAGTCAACTAAACAATCTATGGACTAGAATTGTCTGAAAAATAAAGGATTTTTATTTTATTTTTATTTTATTTTTTTGTATTTCCAGATGGGCAGGTGGGCAAGAGGCCATTCAGCCTCTACGGCATCCTGTGGGCTGTACTCAACTTCTTCTACCTCTTGTAAGTGCAAAATACGGTTTTGAAAAACATTAATTTATAATAGCGTTTTTTTTTCTTTGTATTATTTTAAAACATTATTCTAAGATGCTTTATTCAAGAATCCAACAAACTTTCCATCCCGAAGAATTTAAATAGATTTAAATAAAGCATGAATTTTTATTTTATTTTATTTATCTTGAATATTATAGAGCAAATTTAAATGAACCAAAATAAAGATAAAACCGTTTATTAATATTTTTACTGACTTTTCTAAAGCTAGTTAAGTTATAATTTTTTTGATGTCTGAAATTTTGTTGGATTTTGTCGCTAGGTAACTATTTAATTGATAATATATCCATTACAAAGAAAAAATCAGCTATTATAAATTATTTCCAAATTTGTCATTTTTTCCATACAAGTTGTCAGTTCATTGCCTGGACTAGTAGTATATCCACCATCACCAGAGCAAGCTTGACAGAGCGAGTCTTAGTATTGTATAACCTTAGAATAATAACGCCTAGAAACCATAAATGGCCCAGTACGGCGATCGGTGGAACAAAATTGGTGCGTTTGTGCGCGTATTGGCGCGTGTGAATACGAGTTGATCACAACTACATGAATCCATTTTATGCCTCAGATTCAGATACAGATAGTTTATTTCTCGCTTGGCGCGTCGGCCGTATTTGAAACTATCCTTCTATGCGTTATTATTCTAAGTGTATAACGCCAGTCGTAGCTTTAACGGCTCGAGTCTCGGCTTAGCGCTAAAGCACATCACTATAATCACTACACTACCCAGACACCAAAACCAGAGAACCAAATTTTTTTGTCTTGTTGTTGTTTATTATTCATTGTTATTATTCGGATAGTGACTGTTCTGGGCTATTTAGTAGCCCTTGTATAATTGGGAATGGATGAAAATTTTAGAAGTGCCTGATTGTTTTTTGCTTATTGGAATAACCTTCCTTAGCACCAGAAAAAAGTTAATACAGACTTTTCAGCTGCGTCAATTATTTTTGGTAAATATAAACAGTTTCTTCACTTACGTTTTGGGTTTAGGACGGCGAATAAGACACTTTGCTTGATCCGTCACATATTACAAGAAAATATTTCAAAAAATCAGTGGTAAACTGACACTGGCAATGATATTGACAGCTGCAGCAGCTGTATTTGTCATTGCAAGGGTCAGATATTTAAAATATTTTTTGTAATATGAGACGGATCAAGGAAATTGTCTCATTCGCCGTACTAAACCCAAAACGTAAGTGAGGAAACTGTTTATATTTTTCAAAAATAATTGAAGCAGCTGAAAAGTCTGCAACGTTTTTCTGGTGCTAAGGAAGGTTATTCCAATCACCAAAAAAAATTCAGGGACTTTTAAAATTTTCATCCATTTCCATTGCTGATCTATTGTAAATGTATTTACGTCATACCTGGCCATAAAGTAGGAATTACCGCACGCTACGCGTGCGTAAAACCCCACTTCCTGGCCAGATAGAGACGTAAAATGTTGTACTCACCACGGGCGGTAATAAAGAAAGCCTCAGGTAGGTAAGTAATGTACTATTACAGTGTAAGTAGTAGTAAGTCTTTTTCCTTACCAATAAAGTTATTTTTTTATTATTTTATTTTTATTTATTGTGATCGTCACATGGAAAGTGGTACAGACTGCATCTGTACCAATTTCCCTTGTTGTTGATTGTATCTGTACCGCTTTGGTTGCAGCTGGCAGACGTTGATCAACTCGAGCTACAACAAACACGGTGAGAAGTACTCGCGCGACTACAGGAGCCCGGGCAGCGGGTATGTACCCTCTTATTGCAGTAAACGCTGTTTCATAGACCCCTTAGTATTGACACGCTCACTATCAAACATCGGATTGACAGGGGCAAAAATGTACCCGTGCTAGTGATTAATTAAAAATCGACTAAGTTTATCGACATCGATATAAAAACAATGTTTAACCATCAAATAGTGTTAAAGAAAAACGTCGGCATTTCAACTTTAAAAACATTAAATGATTTGGTATCCGGAAAAGAAATAGAACTGAGTCTTACGGAAGAAATTCACCAACACTATAAATTGTTTGAATTTACTCCAATTTATAAAGTTGACCTAGAAAGGTCATTAAAGGATGACTCACGCTAGAACGGGCCGTGTCTGGCCCGGACCGTTTTCTAAGAAAAACGAAGGCGTTTTTGTGCGGCCTAGCCATACCCAAGCCCGGCCGAGGCACGGCTGAGAGTCGGAAGTGGCTCGGCTCGGTGTCGGCACGGCCCGGCCGTGGGTCGGCCGGGCAATAGTATGGCCCAGCCGCGCAAAAACGCCGTCGTCTTTCTTAGAAAACGGCCTGGGCCGGGTACGGCCCGTTCTAGCGTGAGTCATCCTTAAGCTTGCTAAAATGGATATTGTCGCCCAGGCGTCGAATATTAAAGTCTGAAAATATGGAATTTTTTCTCATCGTATGTTATGAAAGTATATAAAATACTTACCTATTTATGTGTAGGTAGGTATGTAGTTTTCTTTTTAATTCAGATTCTTAAAATTACACAACGGTCGTACCTATTTTTATCGATAATAACTAATAAAATTAGTTTAATGTTTCCTCGCACTATTAAACGTCAGTACAGATTTGCCCCCGTCAATCCGGTGTTTGCTTATGTATATTTGTCTGTCTGTTACATCTTCACGATTAAACCGGTGAACCGGTTTAAATGAAATTTGGCATACAGGTAGACTCCTGGGGAAGGAGATACGAGGGGCGTCTGATAAGTTCTAAGCCTAAGGCATAAAATGAAAGAAATGTTGAAGTTCAAAGTATAGTACACATTCAGTAACATTCTGGGGAATTAACCGGTTACCACCACATTAATATAATACCATTATATTATTATAAACAGGCAAGAAAAGGTCTGCCAAATTCGGGTGTTTCGGCATTTTTCAATTCCGCTCATAAAGGTAACCTCTTGTTAGAAAGAGAATATCCCCTACAGTAAAATTTGAAGAGTTGATTCATATTCTGCAGTCTACCATCTTTTTGCACGCTATTTTAAAAGTATAAGTCCGCTAAAATATGTTCAGTCTTATAAAAATCTAAGAATGTAGCAGGTACCAAAAATGCTACAAATTCGTAAGAAATGGACAAAATAAACTTTACACGGATATATAACGTAATAAACATCCTTGAACTGTGTGCTACACAAATGGCCAGGGCGCTCAATAAAGAATCGTGACTATAAAGTTGGGACATTCATTAGAATAAGGCAATATCAATTCTAATGAAGTTTACTATTATATCGTCTCCGTAGATTTAATTTACGCATGCCAGTATGACCCGATTATAAGAAAAGTCTACATGCTGCGATTAAAAAAAATTAAATGTCTACCGAAGAATTCCAATAATAAAAGTCGTCTTAAAGAGTTCTATAATCGTGTCTTCATTCGATGAAGGTATTTTATTAAATATATACTTGTCAATAGGGACGCCAGGGACTTGTCATTATTGCACAAAGTTGTTGAGGCCAGTACGCAAAGCCAGTTTTCGGGAACGACGTGGTAAACTCGTATCCAAAGTGATATTTTCATAGGACACCATGTCTGTTCACTTGTCATGAGTTGCCTGGCAGATCATCAAATAGACTCGATGCGCTAATATTAATCGCCTACCCGACCATAGGGACCTGGTTTCGAGTTACAATATTCGGTTGAATAATTTGAAAAACGAGTTACGCTTCCAAAGATAAGACGAAAAAAAAGCTGACATAGTAGTTTTGTAGGGCTATTTTAAGGGCAAAACTAAAGATTTTTTTTTTGGGGATGTGAAGTACTATATGCTTGATGTGTTAAGTGTATTTTACTCGAGGATAGATATATATATCAATATTTTTTTTTGGTTTAGACCTTTCTTTCAATTTATGTCTTAGGCTTAGAACTTATCAGACGCCCCTCGTAGGATAGTTTTTATCCCGGAAATCAGCCCGTAAGGGGGTGAAAGTTTGTATGGAGCTACGATACAAATGAGTTCTACGCGGATGGAGTCGCGGGCAGAAGCTAGAACCTATCTAAATCTAACGGTTCTCCCTTGTACGGTTGCCCTAATGTTTCATTAGACCTAATTAATTTTTTTCTTAAATAGTAAACTTTATAAGATTCCTAGCTTTTGCCCGCGTGGAACTCGTTTATATCGTAGCTCCATACAAACGTTCACCCGCCATTTTAACCTCCTTAGGGGATGATTTCCGAGATAAAAACTATCCTATGTCCTTCCCCAGGACTCAAACTGTCTCCTTACCAATTTTCATTGAAATAGGTTCACCGGTTTAAGCGTGAGTGAAGAGGTAACAGACAGACAAACAGACAGACAGAAACACAGACAGACACACTTACGCGTGTATAATATTAGTATGGATATGGATATGGAAGTATATGGATTGCAAAACAAACCTAACCTAACCTAATGACTTCTCATCATCATCATCATATCAGCCGAAAGACGTCCACTGCTGGACATAGGCCTCCCCCTAAGAGTTCCAAAGTGACCGATCGGTCGGTATGACTTCTATTTGATGATATTCAAAGAAAACCCGAAAAGTTCACTGTTTCGATGGAAAATGCATTAGGTAGGTCTAGTTACATTTCGTCGTTCACCTAATGCGGTCGCCGAATAAGGGAACATTACGCAAAACTCTTCGTAGGTGGCGACACTAGCAGCGTTGACATTGTATCTCGTTCCCACTTGCGGTATTGTCTATGCAAGCTTCCTTGTCACTCATTTGACAATCAATTGTGCATGTGTGTGTGAATCCCTAATATTCCTATACTGGTTTACTATTAGTGTTAGTGCTGCCTCTGGCGGCAGAACATTGCAGTAATGTTCCCTATTGATTTTAAACGCCTGTCTGTCCGCCAATGTTAGTTTTTTTTTTTCAGCATGCGGCGACCGCAACTTTTGCGGTCGCCGCATGCTGCATGACGAAGTGTAATTGCCGCTTAATTAAACATTAGGGCTAAAGTGGTTTATTTATTTATCGTATGGCGGTTACACACTGGTACAATACATGTATTCGTATCGATGTCGCTGATAGAGTTCAGCTGCCGAGTTTGTTGTTCTTTTAGCACCACCCGGAGGCCACGTGTAGGGTTTCTAGGGTTATTCCTACGGACGTAGAACAACAACGACCTCCACGACGAAAGTGGTTAGGTCTAACACGAGTGTATCGTTGCAGACCTCCCCGCCCGCCGTCCCGCCGGTTCGGTGGCTTCAGCTCGGGCTCCGGGCCCGCCCCGCCACCCGCCGGCGGCTGCGGGTGCGGCTAGCGGAGCCCTGCACCTACACTTCAAGTGAGAGTCGCCAAATACATGACAGTCAATGTTCTATAAAGATAAAAGTGGGCATAGTTGGGTGCTTTCCTGGGTGAAAAAAATATAACGTCGGGTGACAAGCAAAAGTCACTACCAAAACTGTCACTGCTCTTCAAAACCTCGTATCTTGGTACTTAGTCGATATCGAGATACGAGTGAGTTTTGCTTGTCACCCGACGATAATTCTATTTAGTCCGTCACTTAGATTATCAAATAATTGACTTTCAAAACAAAGTTTTAACCGACTTCATATCAGTAGCCAAATAGCTTCAAGTTTGCCTATAAAATTTGAAGAGTTCCCTCGATTTCTCCAAAATCCCATCATCAGAACTGGATTTTGGTGACAACGGGACCAATCGGGAAGTATATGCTTTCAAACAAAGAAATAAATTTTCAAATCGGTTCATAAATTACGGAGTTATCGCGTAACATACACACATAAAAAAAAACATTTAGACGAATTGGGAACCTCCTCCTTTTTTGAAGTTTTTTAAAAATAATAGACATGTATTATTCAGTCAATCCAACAAAAAATAATGAAGTCATAGCGTGACATCACATTATGCAAAAAAGTGTACCATAAAAGTGACGTCACGCGGAACTTTAACGGGCTATTTATAAATACATATTTTTTTGTTGGCCTGCAAAAATAAAATATAGGTGTCCAATATTTTTTGGTAATCTAACTGACGTACTAAATATATTTTTTTAGGAATGCAGCCAATGGGGAATGGATGAAAATTTTAGAATTGCCTGATTTTTATTTTGGTGTTAGGAATAACCTTCCTTAACACCAGAAAAAAATTGCAGACTTTTCAGGTGCGTCAATTATTTTTGAAAAATATAAACAGTTTCCTCACTTACGTTTTGGGTTTAGGACGGCGAATGAGACATTTTCCTTGATTCGTCTCATATTACAAAAAATATCTTAAAAATCCGTGGTAAACTGACACTGGAAATGATATTGACAGCTGCAGCAGCTATATTTGTCATTGCCAGGGTCTATATAATATATTTTTGTAATATGAGACGGATCAAAGAAAACGTCTCATTCGCCGTCCTAATCCCAAAACGTAAGTGAAGAAACTGTTTATATTTTTCAAAAATAATTGACGCCGCTGAAAAATGCTGGTGCTAAGGAAGGTTCACCAAAAAAAAAATCAGACATTTCTAAAATTTTCATCCATTCCCCATTCAGGGTTGGTCGTGGGTCTTGAATGCATTGCGAGATTAAATTTAACATGTCAAAACTGACTAATCAAAACATGACCTTGGGGTGGAAACTCAAGGTTCGAATGCTTGGCACGGATCAGTGTCTAAGCGTGCGAGGTATTAACAGTGATATGACCATGTCATGACATGGTTGACGATTGGACATACTAACTGGTCGGCGTGACAGACACGTTATGACAAGGATATATCACTGTAAAATCTCCTAGTGTTCCAAACCCACACATCATACATAGTACAAGTACTTACCTAATAGTGTGTTCTAATATTTTTGAGGACTTTTTCTGTTGTGTATTTGATGCGACGATTTTTAATATTGGTGATCTAACATTGGATCTATCTACATTTCTTGTACGAGTATTACAAGAATAAATTGATCGACCCTGATATATGTTTTAGTTATATTTTGTATTTGTACATACCATAGTTGTTTTTAAAACGGAATCTAGTTAAAAATATAATTAATGCGTTATTTTCCCAATTTGTACCTACCTGTTTACAAATATTAACAAAATCACTGCTAAGCTACGCTGCTACATTGTATTGCAAATGCATGACATGTATTATTCATATGTAGCGAAAATATTTTGTAACGCCTGTTTTGTTAGTACTGAATTAGTTAAAAAGTCTTTTCATTACATCCCAATTTCATCTAAGCGTTATCCCGGTTGCATTCAAGAGAAAGCTAATATTGTCGCCAATTCTTGCTATTTAATACCGAGAATTGTGTCGCTTAACTTCAAACTCAGATAAATCCACTCTAACCACTTCCGAGATAATTGAAAAAAAGTGATAATAAGCTTAATTCGGTGATTTGAAAGGTATTTTTTTTTTATTATGGCTAAAGCTTTAAATAAAACCATCCTGTTCGGCATATCCAGCATCCATTCTTGACAAAAAATCAAATTTAGATTGGATTTACCTTCATTTGATATAATCGATTGTAATTTATCTATCTTTGAAAAAACTCAGTGTGGATTTGTATAACTTTGATTTAACAGACCTGGATTTATCTAGATTTGAAAAAAATACGATTAGAAATTGTCAGCCATGTTGAACAAACTTATTTCGCTGATTGGCTTGGATGGACTTACCTACATTTGAAAAAAAACTGTCATATGGATTTATCTGATTTTCATAAAATATTATAATTTTAAATGTATTATTCTCAAAAACCAGACAAAATTATACCAAACCGATTAAATTATAACAAAACTAGTTTTTTACCCATTTATTTCATACCAAAATCTTACAAAATGACAGAATTGGATTTACCCGAGTTTGAAGTTAAGCAACTCAATGCGTAGGTTGTTGGCGTAGTGGTATAGCGATTGCTATCTGATCTAACCCAGACTTTACGCGGAAAGTACTTGTTTGACTGGTTTCTCTCACATTGAAATGTGTTTTCCTATTTTCTATGAATAATTAATTAAATATTTATTTTAACCTACTTACATTCCGGATCCTATGCGATGATGTAAGGGGCTCAAACCCCCCAAAACCAAAAT
Organism: Epinotia brunnichana; assembly: GCA_963854355.1. Taxonomy (NCBI): domain Eukaryota; kingdom Metazoa; phylum Arthropoda; class Insecta; order Lepidoptera; family Tortricidae; genus Epinotia; species Epinotia brunnichana. The sequence goes on along the minus strand of OY977935.1, from coordinate 483,571 downwards.
CATGTGTCGCCATATTTTCTGTTGTTTTATATAGTGAGTTCAATTTAATTCCTGTTTAGCTTATATTATGGATCTTATATTTTAATGATATGTTATAATTGAAATAATTGAAGTAATTGAAATAATTGAAATAATAATAATTGTATATTTATACTTGTTTTATTAAACCTTGCCTCCAAGTTAATGTAATGACTATACTACGTGTCAGGGTGTGGCCTGTAATAGGAGCAAATATTCAAAGGGACGCTTCCTTAGAGCATTTGTAGTAACCCCTTGTGTCCCACTCATTTGATTTTTTTTTGGATTTTGAGATATTTTGATCTAAAGTTATGACCTCCAAGTAATGTATCTTGGCACCACGATATCATAGCACAGCAGTCAATGCGGATTTTGAGGTAATATCAAGTCAGCATAGTTTTTGCATTTTTGTTTTCAAAAGATATTTTTGTGATTTTTTGATATTTATTTCATCTTTTTAAGTGTCTTTAAAATAAAAAGTTACTGATGGCACTCCAAAAGAGCAATAAAATACAAATAAACTTACTTTAAAGAAAAAATTATTCAAAAAATAATTTTTTTTTTTCAAGTTTAACCATATGGAAATAATTGTTCACAAGCTTAATTATCTACCGTTTTATTTTTTGCTCCTATTACAGGCCACACCCTATAATTCATTGCATAAGCCCTACCGTTTAACCAAGTCATAGATAGCGCCTCGGTGCGGGAGGGATGGGATTAGTGACGTTTGAGCTCAATCTCCGCAGGAACCGACTCAGTATAACGGTATACAGAACGCGTCACAAAAGTTTGCGTGTCTGAAGTTAGCCTCGAGTCGCCTCCCGCATACCCGTCCGACCCCTCTGACACCTTTGCGGCGCTACTAGTAGCTAACATCAGAATCGTGAACTGATTTTAATCGTATTGTACATTGTACCCATATAGATGGAGATATAGTCACGAACATTGAGAATGTTACATGTTAAGGTGGTTTGGGCATGTAGAGAGGATGGATGAAAGAAGATTAACGAAGAGAGTGTATATAAAAAGAGTGGAAGGGCAAGTTGGAAGGGGAAGACCTAGGCGAACTTTCTCCGATCAAATTGGAGAAATCTTACAAAAAGGCTAGGTCAAAAGTACCCTAAACCGACGAGTGTGTATGAGAAATGTTATGAAAGTGAGTGAAGCGAAAGTGGTTTGTCAGGATCGTAGCAAATGGAGATCCGTGATCTCTGCCTACCCCTCTGGGAAAGAGGTGTGATTATATGTATGTATGTATAGATGGAAAACAGTGAGAGAGCGCTCGACTCTTTCACTCGAAAACTGTCAAAAATGGTAAATTGCTATTTATATTTTTTTTTATTACTCAACAAAAAATACTATAAACTTAGTCTAAATCTTCGCCAAACTGCATAACAGTTTGTTGGCGAATATACTCGTACACTCTTTATAATTATGTTTTGGTATCTATATTATGTGTACAATCCATAATTTTAAAATAGCGATAGTAAATTGTAAATCAAAATGTTATTGACCAATCGTATTCAATTTTATCGGTAGAAAGTAAGTGCTTGCAATATTGACTCTACAATATCGTATTTACTTTTTAACCCCCTAATAAACGAATGTACCTATTTGGATGCGGTTTTTTTTATCGATAAGCTGATGTGATCGAGATGGTTCTTAGCTACGTTTCTTGTAAATGGGTTTTTGAGATATTGAACTTTGAAATGAAAATGTCGAGGGATTTTGAGATATTGAACTTTGAAATGAAAATGTCGGGGGATTTTGAGATATTGAACTTTGAAATGAAAATGTCGGGGATTTTCAACTTTTTGTTGTTCAAGTTGTAGTTATAATATAAAATAGCGATAGATAATTGAAAATCGAGTGGTATTGACCTTTCGTATTTAATTCTATCGGTAGGAAGTAAGTGCCTGCAATTTTGACACTACAATCGTATTTAGGTACTTTTATTAAATTTGTCTACTCCTGTACCGTTATCTGTCATTTATATAGGCTGTAGCTCAAATACAATGACACCACTAATAAGTCGTCGAAAAACTCTATGCTCTATGGCCCAAAAACGAATTATTTAGCGTACTTTTTTGGTTACTACATTTTTCATAAAAGCACTGTTCAACTTTTTTTTAATCGGCCGCTATATTCCAGTGGTGCCAACTTCATAAACAAATATTTCGAAATAAAAGTATTTGGGACTGGGCCGGGCACATCTGCCACGCCGGAAGACTTGTGGGCTAAAATCACCACCAAGTGGGTCCCACACAACCGAACACGGCGTCGCGGTAGACCTCGTCGGAGATGGCGAGACGAGCTTGACGTCTTCGACCAAGACTGGTGGGAGACTGCCCAGGATAGGGATACGTGGAAGGAACAGAGGGAGGCTTTTGCCCAGCAGTGGGACACTTAAGGCTATTAAAAAAAAAAAAAAGTATTTATTTACGATTTAACATTTGTATAATTATCAATTATTTACTACAATAATAATGTTTGTTTTATAAATTCTTGGTATTATTTATAAAAATAAACAGTTCGATTTCGGTCCGGGTCCGGATTCGGTTTGGTTCGGATGGCAAGTGCAAACAAATTAAAAACAAAACAAACCATAAGCAAGAGCTGTCACATTTCCGATTTCTCACCAAAATACAGTTCAAAATGAAAAGACGAAAGATGATAAACTATTAGTCCTAAACTATTAAAATTTTATTCGTGTTTGTGAAGACAAAAGTGTACTTACGCTCCTTTTAAAATGGTCGAAATAATAACTGCACTCTTGAAGAATTTGTGTGAGTAGCAAAAGTACGAATAGAAAACTTGCTGCCTAAAAAGTTTAACTATTCTGTAGTCTGCTATTTATTTAAAATTTGTCGTAGAAAAAGTATTGTATGCAACGGTGTATAACTGGTCTAAAACGCTCGTGGACGTGGCGTCTTTAATTGCGATGCTCGCCAAGGCTCGCATTGCAACCCACACCACTCGCGTTTTAAGACCCTTCTTATAAAACAGTTGCATAAAATACAATTTCGAGCGCTCAAATGTCAAAAATCGCCTCCAGTCTCGAGACGATGACACTTTTTATATTGAACATTTCTCACGGTGCTAAACATGCGGTCTGCAGTAAGCAGGTACCGTAGCCTTACTGGCGCGTTACTGGCCGTTTATTGATTTTAGGTTTTGTTGTATTGACAAATGGGGAACATTACGCAAAACTCTGCGTAGGTGGCGATACTAGCAAAGTTGGCTTTATATCTCGTTCCGACTCTCACTCCGTTGTCACCTCAGAGCATAGAATACTAGAGAGAGGACAAGCCGCCGGCGGCCGTGTCGCAGCTGTATGCTCAATGGGCATACACTGCCATACTGTGCACGCGTGCTGATCGCAGAGAATATTACGTTTTTTCCCAAAATGCCTGATATGATGCGCGTTCATGTTCAAATAAGCGTGTAGGTATACAAGTGTGTGTGTTTTAGATGTGTGCGTGCTTTGTCTTGTCAATTACTTGGGCGTTGTGTGGGTTAATGTACTTGCGACAGGCTCACTCTATACAAATCGGCCGCCATGTCCGATCTCCTTATATTCATACATCTGTGGTTGTCACTCATTTGACAATCAATTGTGCATGTGTGTGTGAGTCCCTATCTTCCTCTACTGGTTTACGGTTTGTGCTAGTGCTGCACTCTGGTGGCAGAAAATTGCAGTATTCAACCCTATTTATTTTTATACAATGACGGTGGCAAACAAGCTTACGGCCTGCCTGATGTTAAGCTGGTACCGTCGCCTATGGACACTTGTGACTCCAGAAGAATCACAAGCGCGTTGCCGACCCTTTATTCACTTGAGGATTCGCTGTGTTGGCAGATAGAGACATGCAGGTTCCTCACTCCCAACACAGCGCACCCTAGGGAGCTCTGGCGACCTTACTCACCACCAGAAACACAACACCACATACTTCATAGCATGCAATAATATAGCAATACTACAAAGCAGTGGTGCTATTATGGCTGCGGTCTTCTGTAAGGTGGAGGTACTTCCCCAGTTGGGCTGCTCCATATACGAGCGAGATGACATTCCGCTGTTCCCTCACTCTCAACACAACACGTCCTCGGGACCTCTGGCGATCTCACTCGCCACCAGGAATACAATGGTTTTATCATGGCTAGGATATTTTTTATCCTAGAAATCATGTGTCACCACCTAAAAGTGCCAAATGAGAGTGGAACTTGGTACAGTTTAAGAAATGGGCAATCGCAATAAAAATAAGAAATTAGGCTGGCTAATACTTTTATTTTCTTGTAATAAATAATTACAACGTTAATACAATTTAGGGCTTATAAAACAAATTACAAATAGTATTGCATATTCTCTCAACATAAATTAAGTAAGTACTCTTAGTCATATTCATATTTTATATCATAAATTATATCTTGCACAGTTTTATCTCCATAAAGTCCATACTTGTATAGAATACATAATACATTGTCAATCTCTGTGTACACTCGGGAGCGCTCAGTAACACAGATACAATGTAAATGTACATGCTATTTCTACACAAGTATGCTTTCATGGGATAGCCTAGCCTACCTACATTATAGATGGTAACTTGAATTAATAAGTATTCCATACGTTTGTTGTAAAACGTGTAAAAACTCCATCACTTTTATGTATGTCTGTCTGTCACGCTCGATGTGCTTGCAAACCCACTTTATAGGAGCGAATATAGTTTCATTTATTTTTAATATCCTGTGGTCCCGGTCGTGTGGCTTTGTGATTATAATTAATAAAATTACTTCGTATATAAATATGATGAGGATGATATTAAATATAATTATGTGTTCTACAAAACGTATTTTATCAGTTCGTTTCACTATATTGAGTTGCACAGCCGGCTTCAAAAAGTTGTATGCTATTTTCTCCTTTTGTTGTATTAAAGATAAAAACAGAAAATTCTATTCGGAGTCGACTATAATATCAAAGGCGTCGGTCCACTGTTAATCTTTACACTGTGTTATTCTTATTAAGATGCATGAACGCGACTGACCACAGCGCTATCTGTGGCTTCAGCATAGGTAGGTAATTATCTATTACTTATTCATCTAGTCTGTTCATAGTTTATTTATATATATTCTTATTGTATCCTGTCTGGTTTTGTAGACGTATAGTACCGTCCGGTCAATTACAGAAGACGTCTATACCCGTCCGGTCAATAGGGAGCATTACGCAAAACTCTTCGTAGGTGGCGACACTAAGCAGAGTTGACATTGTATCTTGTTCCCACTTGCGGTATTGTCTATGCAAGCATTTTTGTCACTCATTTGACAATCAATTGTGCATGTGTGTGTGTGAATCTCTATATTCCTATACTGGATAACGGTTAGTGGTAAGTGTTGCACTCTGGCGGCAGAACATTGCAGTAATGTTCCCTATTACAGTAGACGTCTATACCCGTCCGGTCAATTACATTAGACGTCTATACCCGTCCGGTTCGCTTCAGTAGACGTCGTTGAGCCGTGTGAACCGGATGGGCAGCACGGCGACCGGCTCCGAAGCGTTCGGTTTGCCGATGTAGATGCTCCACGTGCGCTTCTCCAGGTCGAAGACACCTGGGACAACGTGACAAACATATAACAGAAATGTAAAATGTAATTTTTGTAAAAAAAAAAATGTCGAGCTTAGGTAAGTAGCTATACTTTTTTCCGCTGGACGTAGGATAGAATGGAGACATGACGACGAGATGGGAAAGGAAACATAGGGTCAAGTTGTTTGCCACCGACTCAGGGCCGGATTTGGAGGTCTGGAGGCCCTGGGGCAACGAAGGAGCGGAGAGAGAGGGGCCTCCACAATAGAGATTTATCTCTTTTGTGGGGGCCCCTCTCTTGCGGAGGTCCCGGGGCAGCAGCCCCGTCTGCCCTCCCCCAAATCCGGTAAAGGAGTGTATAAGTATACCTTCCACCACTAGTCACGACACGACGCTATAATTTTACAAGCCTCAACAGACAACATTGGTCAACCGTCTCAATGTTGCCAGCTTAGAGTTTTTTAAGGTAAGGGCTCAGATCATGTTGGAGGGCAGATTTGGTAAGTACTCAGGTGATTTCGGGGGGCCAGATTTTGGTAACACTAGAGAATTTTGGGTGGCAGATTTTGGTAAGGACTTTAGAGAATTTTGGAGGGCAGATCTTGGAAAGGATGCTATGTGGGGTGCCTAAAGGGCTCATGCCCGCTAGTGACTCACCCGTGGCTATAGTCTTCACGATCGCCTCCGGCCGGTTCTGCCACACGGAGTACTCCTTGCCCTCGGCGTCGGACAGGATGTCGGCGATGTCTCGCCGCGTCGCGGGCGGCGCGCGTCGCTGGATGGCGCCGAGCCGCGCCAGGCTGCTGTCCACTATCGAGCCGGTTACTTCCGTCACGTTCAGGTTTTGGTAGCTGGGTGGCCAAGGGAATTTGTGTAAAGAAAATATTCTGCAAATAGGCTTCGAGTGTCCTTGAGGCTTTGAGAGTTAGGCCACAAAGACACTTGAATTTCTGTATGTTATTCGTTGGTTAATTTATTGATTTACATCAGACAATACCTTACACACTTAGATACACATGAAATTGTAAAACTTTTTTTTATTTTTTTTATTTTTATTTATTTATATCTGCGATCAGTCGCAAGACTATAAGCAGATGGGTAGTAGGTGGTAGATGTTTGGAGAGATAAGACCACTGTCCTAGCTCTCGTCTAATTCAGGCAGCACGTTGGCTCTCTTGAGTCTCTTAATTGGATTAGGCTCCAATAGTTTGGCAGACAAGGGATTAGGGTGGACTGTAAGTCTGTCCTTGTACTTGGCTGAGTATCGTTTCGCTTCTTCATTGACAGTTGGTACTTCAAGGTACTCGTGGATTTCCGAGTTGCGAGCGTACCAGGGTGCTGCCGATATAACCCTGAGGATGTTATTTTGAGCTCTCTGTACACGCATTGTGTTGGATTTGCTTGCTGTTGATCACAGTTGGATTCCGTACGTCCAGATTGGTTTGATGATCCCGCAGTAAATTCGCAACTTGTTAGTTAAGGATAGTACAGACTGTCTTCCCAGGAGCCAGAGCAAGTTCCTGAACCGAAGGTTGATTTCGTCACGCTTGTTTTTGATATGTTCTTTCCATGTCATCCTTCGATCAAGGTGAAAGCCCAGGTATTTTACGAATGTCGACTGGGGAAGGGTAGTAGGGCCTAGACTAACGGGTGGGCAAGTCTCGCGCCGGAGTGTGAATGTGATATGGTGTGACTTAGGAGCGCTAGCTTTTATGCGCCATTTGGACAGCCAAGCATTGGTGGCGGTAAGTTGAACCTGCAACAAGCTGCTTGCCTCTTGCGGGTCTTGACTACAGGCGAGAAAGGCTGCATCGTCAGCAAACGTGGCTACCGAGACCTGAGGTGTCTGGGGTTGAGGGTAGGTCAAGAGTGTAGATGTTGTACAGGATAGGGCCTAGAACTGACCCCTGGGGTACTCCTGCTCTGCAGGAAAGCAAGGAAGATCTAGCGTCACCAAGCTTCACTCGAAACTTCCTGTCATTAAGGTATGATTCCATTAGGGGGAAAAAACAGTGTGGCAAATAACTTTTGATTTTGCAGAGTAGCCCCTTGTGCCAGACCCTGTCGATGTGTTGTGTCGTGCTGTACGTCCAGGAAGGCAGCCGAGCAGTATTTTTTGCTTTCTAGGCTTTGTCTTATGGTGCTGTAGACTCTATGGACCTGCTCTATAGTGGAGTGTTTCTTTCGAAAGCCGAACTGGTGGTACTGGTGGTCAGGAATTATTTGATCCATATCTAGGCAGGGATTTAGTCGCGCAAGGAGGATCCGTTCCCATAATTTGGACATTAAATCAGCCTGACGCCAGCTGATTGGGCGGTACGACGATGGTTCGTTAGGTGGTTTACCGGCTTTGTGGATCATTATAATCTCAATTGTTTTCCACAATGCAGGTACATGAGACGTCCTTAACGTGGCATTGTTGAGTGTGGTACGGAATACAATGGCCTTCTTTGGGAGTTCTTTTAGTAACCTTGCGGTTATTAAGTCAAAGTCCCTTAACGTGGCATTGATGAGTGTGGTACGGAATACAATGGCCTTCTTTGGGAGTTCTTTTAGTAACCTTGCGGTTATTAAGTCAAAGTCTCTGGGTGAGGTAGGACGCAGTGGTAGGCAGAGCTGGAGGTCTTGATTAATGATTTTGTCGATTTCCGGATCATCAGGCTCATTGGTGTCGTTTGGTTTGAATATGCTGGCAAGGTGGTTGGCAAAGGCCTCGCATTTTTCTTCGCCTGTTCGCGCCCAAGTTTGACCAGTTCTAATTGGTGGGGAGCATTGTTGTGGCTGAAGGTTTTCCTTTGTCGCTTTCCAAAGGTTATGAGCCCCACGACCGTTGGGAGTAATCTTTACAAGCCTTTGCCTGACGGACTCGTTTACGGAGTCAGCAAGGAGGTCTTTCAGTTCTTTGATTGCCCTGTTAAGTTTGGTCTTGTTGGTGCTCCTATGAGTCTGCTGCCAAATTCTCCGGAGGCGTCGTTTCTCTTTATTTTTTTCCCTAATGGCAAGGGGTATCGGGGTGCCAGATGATGTACCCTTTAACTCCGGTGTGCTAGCCCAAGCCGCTACTTGTAAAGTATTTGTGAAGTACAGGCAGGCATCATCCACATCTTCTTTTATATTATTAAAGAAGATGTGGAAATTATAAAACTTAATAATACATTAAGAGAGCAATACGCCGTGTCAAAACCGCTGGAAAAGGACAGCCTTCGACCAGAACTCCTATTACATGAAGTATCAGTTGGCACTCACCACAAACGAAATGTATGTCAAATGTACAATCAGGGGTATTAATTTACGTACATAAATAAGGACATAAATATCTGTAAACGCCTTTATGACATTGGCAATAGAATCCTGTACAGATATCTGTCTTTATTTATGTACGTATATGAATACCCCTGACTGTACATGGATGTCACTATATTCGTAAAAATTATACTTAGTACTTACTACTCTCTACTACTACTAGTACTCTGGTAGCTCCACTCCATATGAGCAGAGTAGACTATGCCGGACCTTTTCTTGTGTATTGCCCTCATGTATTGGTTTAGTGAGCGATTATTCCAGCTTCTAGCAGGATCCGTTAGTGGCTAGCCCTTTTGTACTCACATGTTGGTGTGCGCGAGCGAGTCGCGCTCGTACTTCCGCACGCTAACTGCGGACACGGTCGAGTTCAGGTCCGGGGCTACTTCCACGCTGTACAGTCGCCGCGCGCCCCAAGGCTCCGACCAGATCATGTTTATGTTGAAGCCTACAGTTGCAGAAAAATCGTTACTAATAGGTATACCTATGTGTATTACACAATAGGGTCTTAGTCTAAGGGAAGGTCTTAGATTAAGACTACCTAAGTTTAGGTTTGTATATCAGTATTTATACGTAGGTATACCTACGTAATTTATAATTAAGTATTGTATTGTGTAATAAATGAACTTGAATCTGTAAGGGTAATTTCTGGACCTACTCATCCGATTTGATTATTTCTGACAATAAACGCTCACATTCCGTATTCATTTCTGGCACCATTTACGAACGCATGTGTAAGTAGTAAGTGTAAGTATGCTCACCGTTCCCAGCACCCAGTCCCTCGTCGCGCATGATCCGCTCCGCGTCGGCGAAGTTCTTGGCCGTCAGCAATTGTCGAGTGATGAACACGCGCGCTGGAAGGCAAGCAGTCGAGTGACTGAAAAGCTCAAAATGGCGGCCGCTTTAGCGACGTCGAAGCAATCATACAGTCGATTAAGTATAATGTCAGGTGATAAGGGGAATATACGTATTCTTGGATCCTAAACGATCACTATACGACAAGAAATATAAGCCAAATTTTCTGTAATACATGACACTTATATAATAGGACAAATAAACTAAATTAAATCAAAACACTCTCGCACAAAAATTACAATTTAGATTGGAGACGACTAGCACGCGTAATTTTTGTGCGAGTGGATACGGCGGCCGTCGTTAGTGTGATGTGTGATGATACTGATGACCAAATGTGAACTGAGTTCTTTGGACTCCACGCCACGGGCAGCCAGTACTCACGCGTGCCGCCAGGCTTGAGGTGCAGCGGACTCAGCGTGTTGATGGAGAACACCAGCCCGTGGTCGTTGAAGCCCATCGTGTAGCCGGGCATGTTTCCCGCGTAGCTCAGCGACGAGAAACGCTCTTCCATCGCCTGGGACATAGATAAATAGCTCGATCAATTTATTTGGTAGCAGAAATGTTTGTTTAGGGTGTAAAAACGAATCGCATATTTACAAAAAAAGGCCCAAGCTCGAAGCCCGGCGGTAGGATGCCCAGAAGGCTGGCAGTTTCACGTTGTTCTGTTGTCATAATCATAAGCTAGGACATACGTTAAGATAAATTAGGTACCTATGTTGCGCTGAAATGGCGAAGGTGTTGACGTTGCCAGCTTATGGTTAAACGTTATAGTGAACATTTAGATAAAAGATTTGCGTAAGTATTTGCCCAAAGTGTAGGCACTATTTTTACTAAAGCGACTGCCATCGGTCCTTCTAACCCAGCGGGAAAGCTAAAACTTATTGGAAGCAGACCGGTTTCCTCACGATATTTTCAAATATCAAATGGAACAAAAGCTACTGTTTCGTTTTCGTTTTCAAACGTGTACTGTAGCTTGTAGATACTCATCATCATCATCATATCAGCCGAAAGACGTCCACTGCTGGACATAGGCCTCCCCCAAAAAGTGCCACAATCCACAATGGCCGATCCTGCGCCACCCGCATCCAGCGGACTCCCGCGACCTTTACCAGGTCATCAGTCCACCTTGTGGGGGGCCTACCCACGCCTCGCCTTCCGGTACGTGGTCGCCACTGGAGAACCTTTCCGCCCCAACGGCCATCGGTTCTACGTGCAATGTGCACGTAGGTACTCACCCCGAGCTTTTTATCCTCTTCTGTGGGAACGATGTGCGCGGACACAATGTACCAGTGGTTGAGGGTGGAGGCGAAGGCATCCTCGTTGTGGCCTAGTACAGCCTGGAATGTTACAGGAAAACATTATTTAGGGTGTTGGTTTTAACAAATTAATATAAACATTAGGAGACAGGGACAGGGTTAGATTTGTGGAAACTACTTCGCTCGTGTGTACAGTCGCCATCACATACATAGGTACACTATAGGTTTTGAAAAATATCGGCACATGCACCCTAATGCCTTGAAAAGGTGTGTTCCGATGTTTGTGAGCTGCTTGTTTGCTCCGATGTATGTGATGGCGACTGTACATAGGTACCTACGTTGAAGTAGCGTTAAAGGCTTTAGCATCCTCCTCCAAGGAGGATATTCAACGCTGCTTCAACGAAATTCAGAAACTTGTAATTCACAAACTGTTTAAAAAAGTTAACTATTACCCACCTATAGCAATACGATTTAAACGAGTCCAAACACGACGGGTTGTGTCACGCGTGATAATGATGTAGTCACCAGTGTAAGTGTGTGGTATAATGCCGTAGTCACGTGTGATCATGACGATGACTACATCGGTGTTAGTGTATAATGACAAATATATAGTGCCGTAGCCACGTGTGATACGTAGGTACGTAGTCGTCGGTGTTGACTCCTTAGTCACGTTGTCAAGTCATCGATGTAAGTGTAAAATAGTGCCTTAGTCACCATAGGGAATGCAATTACCGGGCAAATTTCACTACCGGTAAATTACCGACTTGAGTGAGGCAAAACCGGTTAACCGGTAAATTACCGGTAAATTCAATTTGGCTAAAAAGTATCGTTATTTGACGTTTATTTATCGTAAAAATAAGCTATGATATAATATAAAGAGTTTTCATGTGCCGTAAATGCCGTAATTATCAGATTCTTTCATATTTAATACTTGCTCAGTAGTATGAGGGCAAAAAACACAACTGAAAACGTTCCTTGGGGATTAGCAGGTAGGTTGGAATTGTCCCCAGTTCTACAGAATCTAACTACAAGCCCACTTAGTATTCTAAAATAATAATTCACTAAATAAATGTTTCTACGGGCTTCAAGAGATGTGTATATAACCAACCATTCCTAGGTCAAAAAGAGTTGGATAGAGAAAAGGTTAGTAATAGTAACAGTTCATTTTACCTACGAGCGTTCGTAAAAACGGTTTCATAACTTTTTCTAGCAGTGGAGCTCATGGGGGTTCCAAATTGTGGTATTGGTTTAGCGATTCACAAGGCTTTATCTGTTACCTTATTTGTGCTGCGGATAGCCTCATTTCTAATGTGATTACGCAGATAAACTCCCAGCATAGCCATCTTCATTGCTCTTTGGATGACTTCTAGCCTTCTTTTGAGGCCCATAGTGAGCGACTACATTTCAGATGCCATATATTATGTCATCACTGGCAACACACACTGGTCAAACCGAGCCGACAGAACTGGAACTAGACAGTCTCGTCGTTTACAACTCTGAGCGTAAAGCGTCCGATTGTAATGGGTGTTGGCACTACATCGGCATTTGACATGATCTTCGTCTTATCCATGTTCATCTTTAGACCGACTCTCTCGGAGATTTTACTGAGGTCATCGAGCATCGTACTAAAGTCCTCCATGGTCTCAGCCAAGACTACTAAATCTTCAGAAATCCGAAGGTGAGTAATGTACTCGTCGTTGATGTCTGCCTTCTCCAGTCCAGAGTCTTGAAAAAATCCTCCAGTGCAGCGGTGAACAGGTTGGGGAAATTACATCTCCTTGACTGGCTCCCTGCTGCAGCAGAATAGGTTTTGCGTTCAAATCCTGGAGTCAGACTGACAAAGTACGTTTTCGTATAAACACTTCGATACTTCGATGTAGCGGTAGTCAACCGCGCCAGCGGGCGGGTTGGCGCCACTGGAGCGACTAGTACAGACCAGGTTTCGATCAAATCGAAGGCTTTCTCGTGGTTCGTGAACGCTAAGCAGAGGGGCAGGTTATACTCCTCAGTCTTCAGTTTTCTGTATAACCTGACGGAGCGTATGGATGTGGTCTACGGTGCTAAAGCTTCTCCGGGAACCGGCTTGTCCGGGAGGCTTGAAGTCATCTAGCTTGCGTACGAGACGATTTGTAATGACTCTCTAAAACGGTTTATAGACATGGCTCAGAAGTCAGATGGGTTGGTAGATCTTCAGCAGGGTGTTGTCACCCTTTTTGAAGAAAAACACCACCACACCTCTGTTCCTTGCCCTTTTCTCCCTCCCAGTAAGATGAAGAGAGGTATTTCTTTGGATTGTTATGATAAGTATACCTCGAAGGTATGTTAAATAAGGCGTCTCTATTGTACTTATTCAAACTGATCATTATTCATATTTTATAGATCGGCACCGGGAACGTGTTTACATCTTAAGAAGCTTCTACAAACGATTGCATTAATTAGATCCTACATGAGCTAAGCTAAATAACACTAACAAGTTTATTCAATTTACATTTTTACATAATAAAAGGCGGGTTATTGAGGTATAATCATGACGATGAAGCATTAACAATCGTTAAAATGTTGTATTTTACTTATAATTTGCGTTCCGGTAAATTACCGGTTTTGATTTTAATATACCGGTAATTTACCGGCCTCATATTTAGTCAATTTACCGGTTAACCGGCTAACCGGTTAACCGGTTTGCATTCCCTAGTCACCAGTGCTAGTGTATAATAGTGGCATAGTGACCAGTGTTTGTGTATAATAGTGCCGTAGTCACCAGGGTTATTGTATTATAGTGGCGTAGTCACACGTGATACGTACGTAGTCATCAGAGTTGATGGCGATGGAGGTGCAACCGCCAGCGTCGGGGCGCGGCGCGAGCGCATCGTTCGCCGTCAGCACGATGTCGTCCAGATGAAGGAGGAATATCTGGAAGCAGCGGGGGGGTTAATAATGTCAACATAGGCCGATGATTTCGTAGCATGGACGAAGTCAAGACTCTATGGATAGGCAGATGTTCCAGGTGGTAAGTTGGGGCGGCAACGCGCTTATGTACGTCATCTCTAGAGTAGAATAGTGTCCATTGGCTATGAAGTCATAGACAGTCATGTCAATCATGCAGGCGATAGTGTCTAGATATAGGTCACGTATTATGCTACAAGTCCCTGGGCAACCGAGCTCCGCTCGGATGAAAATGGAGAAGATACGAAGAAAACGAATTTTCCCGGACATGAGACCTATCTAGATCGATTTTTCGCCCCCGTAAACCCCTGCATTCCAAATTTCATGGAAATCGTTAGAGCCGTTTCCGAGAACGTGATTGCAAATCTATATATATACCTATACAAATATTGCTCGTTTAATAGTATAGGATATAGGATATTTAGGCATATTAGATGCTATGAACGTCGAAAACATCTGCCACAAGAAGAACCGGCGAAAAAAACACGGCAAGGTATAATTTTTTCATACGATCATCGAACGCATTTTATATATGGTCATCCGTCCTTATACGCGACCCTGATGCTATGCTGGTGTCACCTTATAGAAGACTGCGCGGCCTGTAGGCCCTGTAGCTGGCGCACGTACCACGGCAGCCGCCACCGCATGTTGGCGAGTGTCTTGTCGTACAAACGCCAACACAGGTATATATTTATATTGAACCTTATTACAATGCACATGAATTGCATGGATGGTCAGTTAACTGTGTTGGTGATTGAACGCGGCCCGCCCCGCTCCCGCCTACTCCAAGGGCTAGCACAACTTGCTGTCATGTTACGACTAAGTTTGCGCCTCCTGTTTCACTCGTGCTAATTAAACAGAGGTGGGTAGATTTAACTCGTCTCGCGGCGTGAGTTGTCCTAGCCCCGCTTCTCGAAGGGCAGCATCGAGAAGTGTCAGTCTCGCGCGAAGCGAGATGACCGACATAAGATACGATATACGATACGGCCATCAATCCTTATACGCGACCCTGCTGCCTGTCTCACCTTAAAGAAGGGCACCTGCGCGCCCTCCGCGAGGCCCTGCAGCTCGCGCACGTACCACGGCAGCCGCCGCCGCATGTTAGCGAGCGTCTTGTCGTACGCGGCCCGCCCCGCCTCCGTCGCGTACTCCTGCTCGAACGGAAGCATCGCGAAGTGGCGCTCGATGAAGCTCTGGATGACTGATTTGAAGATACGACCCTGGAACATTGGTTTTATTGCTCATCATTATATTGTTGATCACTTCAGATATTTGTATCTAAAAATGTAATGTAGAATTCTTTAGCGCCTGATGATAGAATAACGGGCAATCAAAAGCTGCGAGACAGACATAGCCTAGTGCAGGTGACACGGGCAATATCTTTAATCTTAAGACATAATAACAGTGTTCGGTAACTAAATAGTATGTCACAGAAACCATATTTTATTTAAAATGTGTGTCTCTGTATAATGAAACTATTTTGATTTTTATATTTTTTTGATTGGATAAGGTACCTAAATACTGAATATATCTATAATCTTATTTGCCATAAATGTAACATTTGCAATAATCATCACCCATAACCATCATTTGCCTTAAGTGGTTTTTTTCAAAGACCGTAAACTGTTCAGAATTGTATTGAAAAAACCTAAAGTACAGGGCGCTACAAAAATATTAATGAAATTGGCTTCAAAATGTTAACGGTACTGTTAGCTACTAACCCGGGCTAACACACCCTGTTCGAGGCTTCAGCCGCTGGGCCCAAAATGAGTGAACTGAACTCGAATAAGGGTCCGGATTAGATCGCCCGGTATAACCCCGCTAAGCTATAGCTTCCAAGAAGCGTGGCATACCGAAGATGTGTCCGGTATCAAATTTTTATACTCAAACGTTGGTTACCTTTGATGGGTGTTTCATCCGCTGTCTGTAGGCCGGCGTCCCGACGGGGCGGCTCTGTATGTGTAACTGTGTGTTTGTGTAACCGTATGTGATGATGCCGCCGAGTCCCGGGGAACGCTCTCGTCTCCTGGGTATCCGCCACATAGGCGAATCAAACTCACGTCACCAAGTTAACCTTAACACTTGCCGGCACAAAACAAAACTCCTTGATAGGAGTGCCTGGCCTCAATTATGAACTGATTCCAATAAACATATAACAATATCGTGAATTCTTTCTCAAAACAAAATACACTCAAAAATGGGTCACGCCGTTCAAGCAACCAAAAGGCAACTTTTTTTGGTTAGAAAAAGCCCAAAAAGTCAAACGTCAAATAGTGAGGCGTTTTTTACACAGAGTATCAAAACGAGTGCTACCAGCGATAAGGACTGGTACCGAACAATCCCCCGCTCCAGGCAGAGGAGCTCTGTCTGCTAATAAATGGGCAGGCGGGCTAAGCTCGCTACAGCTCGCTTCAAAACCGAATCTCCGACCATAACCTCCGCAACCCTGGGGACCCCGTCAGACCCATACCACAAATTTACAATGCGTCCACGACGCCAATACAAAGGTAACAAATTAGATTCCTTAACTAGTACAAGATCTCCAACGTGAGGAGGATCAGTTTTGTCAGTCCACTTAACGCGCTGCTGCAAGATGTGCAAATATTCTAGCGACCAACGATGCCAGAAGCTTTGGGTCATCTGCTGTAGCAACTCAAACCGACTTAAGCGTGATGATTTTATCTCCCCGAAGGGGTACTCCGGCAGCGCGGTAAGGGGCTGGCCAATCAAAAAATGACCAGGAGTCAATGCTTCTAGGTCATTTGGGTCCGACGAGACAGGGCAGAGAGGGCGCGAGTTGAGGACAGCCTCAATTTTACAAAATACCGTAGCAAGTTCCTCGAACGTTAAAATCGTTTCACCAATAACTCGGCGGAGATGCGTTTTTGTAACTTTTACAACAGCCTCAAAAATACCACCCCAATGTGGGCAAACGGGGGGATCAAATTGCCACTTAATGCCCATTCGAGACATTGCAAATCTTAAATTATCCTTATCACTATTCAAATAATTACAAATTTCATTCAAGTAACGGTCAGTGCCTTTATAATTGGTGCCGTTATCAGAGCGGATCAGAGATGGCAGTCCCCGGCGGGATACAAATCTATCTAGCGTCGCAAGAAACGCTTCCGTGCTGAGGGCACTTACCAGTTCCAAGTGAACTGCCTTGGAGGCCAGACAGACAAACACACACAAGTACGCTTTGACAGATCGAGCGTTGCGAAGCTGCGAGGTCTTTACCAAAAAGGGACCGGCAAAGTCCGTGCCCACACAAGCAAATGGTCGACTCTCCGAGACTCTGTCGGAGGGCAGATCCCCCATCATGGGCTGCGTGGGGGTGGCCGTCAAACGATAGCACGGCATACATCTGAAGATAATGCCGCGAATAGTGCGTCTGGCAGACAAAATCCAAAATTCACGCTGCAAAATGGCTACAAGGGCATTGCAGCCTGCGTGAGCGTTAGCAACGTGTCGATCAGACACCAACAAACTGACCAAAGTCCCCCCTTTGGGGAGCAACAAAGGATGGCGAGCTCCATAGGGCAAGTTTGAGTTTCGAAGTCGTCCGCCGACTCGAAGCAAACCCGATGCGTCTAGAAATGGATTCAGACGAGCGATCGAACCCTTAATTCTCGATCCTCCTTTAAGCGCGTCAATAATCGGTTCGAAGTGCTCCACTTGCACCACACGAACCCAAAATAGCAGGGCCTCTTGGCGTTCCAAGGGCGACAAGGCCAATTCCGTGGTCAATGCCCTCTGAGCTGGGTTCCGTGCGTGGAGCAAGAAGCGTCGGATCCGCGCGGTAACCCCAATCAATTTCGACAGAGAGCTGTACCGCTCCAACAGAGGATTCAAGTCGTAGACAGGTTGCGTTTCCATAACGCCAACACGTAAACCTGGCAACGCCTCTGGAGAAGAGAACCGATTCTGGGGCCAAGATGCCGCAGGATGCGACAACCAATCTGGTCCCCACCACAGGGAATGGTTTACAAGTACCGGAGCCTCGCAGCCTCGCGAAGCGAAGTCAGCGGGGTTCAGTTCCCCTGGAACATGTCGCCAAATCAGCGGGGTCGCTGAGCTCTGGATCTGTGAAATCCGATTCGCAACAAAAACCTCTAAATTATGCACGGAGGTGCGAAGCCAACAAAGAACGATCTCACTATCAGTCCACGCAAAAACATCTGAAATCTCCACGGTACGACCCAAAGTATCACAAACATGATTGAGGAGCCTCGTAAGGAGGGCTGCTCCCGACAATTCCAACTTAGGAATAGTTAACCTAGTCCTGATAGGAGCCACCTTACTCTTGGCCATTATCAAATGTAGTCCAACATGACCGGATAGGCTAATAGTCCGCAAAAATACCACGGCCGCGTACCCTCGTTCAGACGCGTCACAAAACCCGTGGAGGCTAACTTTACACTTGCCGAATGGCAGAAAGAGTCTGGGCAAGGAAATCCGGTTCACGTCCGGAAGTGAGTAAACAATCGAACACCATTCGGTTAGCAAGTCTCCCTGAAGAGGTTCGTCCCACGTAACTTCCGCAATCCACAGCTTCTGCAAAAAACACTTAGCCAGAAAAATGACAGGTGTGATCCATCCATTAGGATCGAAGGTCCGAGCAACAGTCGACAAGACCGAACGCTTCGTCCAGGTCTTAGGGGGGTCCAATTTAACCCGATAAGTGAAGACATCCTGGACGGGCTGGTACTGTATGCCAAGTACCGCAATCAAGTTAGGGTTGTCCGCATCTTCGAACAAGAGAGGATCCTGCTGATGTTCCACCGGAAGATCTCGCAACAAATCAGGGCAATTTGACAACCACTTACGCAGTTCGTACCCACCTGACTTCAGGATCGCAATCAACTCATCCCGTAAAATCAAAGCCTCCGTAGCAGTGGAAGCCCCAGTGCAAACATCATCAACATATACTGAATCTTCCAAGATGGCCGCTGCACGGGGGTAGTTCAATCGCTCCCGATGAGCCAACTCTAACAAAGTCCGGATGGCAATATACGGGCTGGAGGTAAGTCCGTACGTGGTAGTGTTCAACTCGTACACTCGCATAGGATCACAAGGTCGCTCACGCCACAAAATCATCTGATAACGCCGGTCATCTCGGTGAACAACCGATTGGCGGAACATCATTCGGATGTCAGCCACAAAGACAATTTGATGACGGCGGAAGTTGGTGAGGATATCCGAAATGTCCCGGTGCAGTTTGGGACCGGAGTGCAAACACTGGTTCAAGGAAACCCCATTTGACGTAGGGGCCGAACCGTCAAAAACCACCCGAATTTTGCCCCCAGGCGTCTTCAAAACCGCATGGTGGGGCAAAAAATAGTGCTCGAGCGCACGCCAATCAATAGTCGAGCGTGACATATGTCCCAAAGCCTCATACTCGCGCATAAACTCAATGTACTTAGCACGGAGATCTGAATCCCTCTTCATTCGGCGCTCCATGGACAACAACCTTTTTTCCGCTAGGGCATGAGACTGACCGAGAGGGGGGCGTGCAGCCCTAAAAGGCAACCGAGTAACAAAACGACCATCAGCGAGGCGACCCGTATTATTCTGATACGACAATTCGCATTCTTGTTCCGCTGGATCGACTCTGGGAGCCTTGGGGGGCTCCTCGACCTCCCAGAAACGCTGGACGGCGTCCGAGAGCGAGAGCCCTACGGTAACAATTTCATTTTCAACCCGTGGGACCAAGCCCCTCAACACGGGTCCAAAAAAGGTGTAACCAAAAATGGTTTGCAAAGCCATCAAACCGCAGGGTTGTAAAACCCGCTTGTCCCCGGACAAGATCAAACCTAAAACATCAACACCCAAGAGCAGGTCTATAGGTCCTGGAACAAACCATTGGGGGTCAGCGGGGGTCAACTCTGACGTCAATTTCACCGCGGTAGGGGAGATAACCACCTGCGGGTTGCTGCCCAAAATATCGTTCAACACAACCGCTTTGGCCACAATGGTTGGCCCATAATTGACAGTTGAAAAACAAACATTAATTTCCCCCATGGAACCCTGCACCTGAAAGCCACCTATTCCGTGGATGACGGAGGGGCGGGGTCTACATGGGAGGCCCAATCTCTCCACCAAATAAGACGACGCAAGACAGCCCTGGGCACCCGAATCCAAAAGGGCACGAACTAACAAGGACTTACCCGTCGGGCCCCAGACCCTGACACAAACAGTTGGCAAGAGTACTGTTTCAGGGTTGGCGGCTGTGGTGGAGGAGCGGGCGGCAGCTACCTATTGGGGGCGACCCTCATCGGGCCGCCAACAACCCTCATAGGCGCCGTCCTGCTGGGCTGGCCCCGCCCAATTGGACCGCACCAGGTACTGGTCCACCGGAACCTCAGGGCAGCGACCCGGGCGCACCCAGGTTGACGCGTAGTACGCGGAGCGGCGTCCAAATTGGGGCGGGCGGCGTTCCAACCGCGGTCGTTCGCACAGCGGTGGTGAGAAGCTCGGAGGCGGGGAGCTGCGCTGAGCAGCAGCAAACCTGGGCTGTGGACGAGGAGATGGGGGAGGGGTGCCCCCGCCCGTGGACGGCGAGCCCCGACGAGACTCCCTTTGGGGGTAATGGGGAAGCGGGCCCCCGCCCGTGGGGGAACGTCCCGCACCATCCAACCGATTACCACCATTTTGGTTGGCGCACAACACCAGGTGGTGTTTCCCCTGGCACTGCGGGCACGGTTCAGGCCGTGGGCAATCCCGCTGCAAATGCTGCCCCAAACAGGAGTAGCACCACCGGCGTTCATTCGCGATACCGCGCCGATCCTTCACCCTCTTGTGCAGGAACCTGGGGCACGCTGCAACCAAATGGCCATCATCCGTGCAATACACGCACCTTGGGGGCGCGTGGGCCGTCGCGTATCGGAGGGGCGGGCGGCGTGGCTCTACCACCCCTGGCTTAGGGGGGCGAGCAGCCACACGCCGCTGTTCCCGTGGAGGTCCCGCCGAGGGTCCCGAGGGGCCTTCAATCCCGGCGTTGTCCACCATCCGACACTCCTCCTCCAGAAACACGACAAGGTCCGCAAAACGCGGCAATTGTGTGGCACTATCCCCACCGTGCTTGTACTCAAAACGGAGCTTCAAGTCCGTGGGCAACCGTGACAAAACTATATGCAAGAGCATGAACGACCATTCATCCACCGGCAGGCCAAGCCGTCGTAAAGCATTCAAGGCCACCATCACGGGATTCACCAAATCCCTCCGCAACGTGGCAACCCCATAAATGTGAGGGAGCGCCAAAATTTGTGCCACATGGGTGTCTGCCAAACGCCTAATGTTGGCATATCGTTTCTCCAAAAGCTCCTTGGCTGTGGGGTAATTTTGGTCGGTGACCGCAAGATGCGAGACTAATTCCAGTGCCTCTCCATTCAAGGTGGAGAAAAGATATGCCAACTTTTGGCTCGGTGCCAAGTCTGTCCTGGCGTCCACCAGACTTGAAAACAAGTCGTGGTAGGCGGTCCAGAGTTTTAAGTCCCCGTCAAAATGGGGCAAATCCAGGGTTGGCAAACGCCCTAGGAGAGCCAGGGGTGGCGGTGATCGCGTCTCCGCCATCAAAGGACCCCGCTGCACCTTGTGCGCAGCCTGAACCAGTGCATCATGCAAGTCATAAAATTGTGTGATGTCTGCCTCCACCAAATCATCAATCTTCTCGTCCAACGCCAAAAGCTCTGCATAAGCACTCTGAACTACCGCACCTCGGTCCGGCAGCTCAGCCGATCGCGCCAGCAAAGCGTCGGTCCTGTCGGGTCTACTTATCAATTGCACCGCAGAGGACAGCCATCTCAGCTCCGCCTTAATCTTGGCTGTCAACCTTGCCATGGCTGTAACCAGCAACAACAAACACTCACAAACAAACGCAAGTCCAATCGACTTCTAATTAAAATGTTCAACAATGCAAAACAAAAACAATATAAACTAAAATTATTTGGCACAAGGAACCCTGCAAAATGTTACTTGTTGAACCCTAAATCAAGTAATATTTATAATGAGCATTAATTTATTTTAACAAGTATAATTTATTTTCAAATCGCAACACACCGGTCAACACAGAACGTTTCTGGGCAATATTCACTTCTCAGGGAACCCCAAAATATTCCAAACCTGTAGGTTCCCAACACACAAAACAATTAATCCAAATAATTTTAGTCAATGCAAATTATTTTTTAATTACCAAATTATATGGCTTACCAAGGAACCCCTCAGAATATTACTTATTCTCTGAGTGAACTCTAATTTATAACTGCTAAACTAAGCCAAACAAACAAAAACCAAACAGTAACAATTATTATATAAACAAGCAATAACAATTTCCTATGTGTTTAGTATATACCTAAGAATTGAATTTGAGATTGCTATTTAATTTCAACAAGGGAATTTTAACCTATAAAAATGCCATATGGCTTTCAGTGACCAAGAAATTCACCAAATAATATCAAATCAACTATCAAAACAATTAGCAATGTGTGCTATTATATCACTACAAACCAATTCAGTAATATTTTGCTATTTCAACCAAAGTAGTTACAACTAGTTCCCTCAACGGGTAGCCTCAAAACGTTTTTCCCACAAATATCAAAATAATACTGTGAACCAGTCAAAGATACCTATTGACACAGCCAGAGGCGTTTCAAAGAACCACGCTCTTGCTACCAATATGTTAGCTACTAACCCGGGCTAACACACCCTGTTCGAGGCTTCAGCCGCTGGGCCCAAAATGAGTGAACTGAACTCGAATAAGGGTCCGGATTAGATCGCCCGGTATAACCCCGCTAAGCTATAGCTTCCAAGAAGCGTGGCATACCGAAGATGTGTCCGGTATCAAATTTTTATACTCAAACGTTGGTTACCTTTGATGGGTGTTTCATCCGCTGTCTGTAGGCCGGCGTCCCGACGGGGCGGCTCTGTATGTGTAACTGTGTGTTTGTGTAACCGTATGTGATGATGCCGCCGAGTCCCGGGGAACGCTCTCGTCTCCTGGGTATCCGCCACATAGGCGAATCAAACTCACGTCACCAAGTTAACCTTAACACTTGCCGGCACAAAACAAAACTCCTTGATAGGAGTGCCTGGCCTCAATTATGAACTGATTCCAATAAACATATAACAATATCGTGAATTCTTTCTCAAAACAAAATACACTCAAAAATGGGTCACGCCGTTCAAGCAACCAAAAGGCAACTTTTTTTGGTTAGAAAAAGCCCAAAAAGTCAAACGTCAAATAGTGAGGCGTTTTTTACACAGAGTATCAAAACGAGTGCTACCAGCGATAAGGACTGGTACCGAACAGGTACGGTTTCATAACTTTTATGGTAAATAAGACCAAGAGTGGGTAACGTCGTCATACATTGCAAATATTCCGCTGAGCAGCAGATCCGTCTTATTTATAAAAAAACAAGAATTGTTGCGCGACTACTGTCGTTGCGTGGGGATGTGGCTGTGGACCGCCACTGTTGTCAATGTTGTTACCTGATCAAAGCCGACTTCATAGTGCGAGCCGTGTAGGTACAGGACGGGCACAGCCTCCCGTCTCTCTAGCTCCGCCGCTCGCGCACCGTTTGCTCCTGAAACCAACAATAATACATAAGAACCGCTGTCGACCTTCAGGCGTAGACCTGCAAGCCTCGAGGCAGATTGCAACCAGCGTGACTGTACGTTCGCTGCAAACATTGGCTACGTCAGTCACAAGACAGCTGGCAACACTCTTAGAAACGTAAAATACGTAGTAAACGTAGTCAAACCCGGCAACTGAATGCGAGTAATAAGCTATTCGTTCGCAGAATGCATGGAGGAAGGCTGTTCAATGGCGATGATACTTAACTTAACAGTCAATACTACCACGCGATAAATGCAATACTGAAGCAGTATCACCAAATATGTATTAAAGAAAATTTCGTTAGAAAAAATATTAACATTCCAGTATGATGATAAAGACTGTGTAGTCAATGCCAAAATCCGAGGAAGTGCCTCACAGATCATTGCGTACTATGTAGTTTTTGTTTTGTCAAGAGAAGGAGCCGAGGAGCTTATCTATTCTTGAAAGGTAAACGTTGTGACTTGTAGTCCTTGTGGAGAACTGTCTTATTCTTATTCTTATTCTGGTAGTGGCTTTCGGGCTGTCAAAGCCCTTATATCACTGCGACCATCGCTGATCTATTGTGATCGCCACTTACTACAATTCTTGGTCAAGTCCTGCAAACTCGAAGAATTGCAGGATTTTGTTGAACTCAAGAAATTTGATCTCCTCCGGGCACATGATGTGTTTGCCCAGGAAGGAGTTACGACTGCGCATGAGGCAAGGGCAATCGGTTAGGATGTGTGTAGGCGTCTCCTCTGCTTCAAAGCAGAATCTGCACTGCCTTGTGTCACACAGTCCTATCGTTTGCATGTGCTTATTTAGGCGGCAGTGCCCAGTAAGCACCCTGACCAGCATGCGTAGACGGTTCCTACTTAGCGCCAAGGCGTCAGAAGACGCCTTTTTGCTAAAGGCTCTAATAAGTGCCTTGGAATGTTTCAGTCCTGGGTTAGCTCTCCAGGCTTGAATGGTCTTGTAGAAACAATAGGCTTTTAGAGTGAGCTTGGTTAGACTTTTAGGGATACCACAGACCGGCTCTGGTCCGCAGTGTGTTCCCTTCGCCCCCGCTCGTGCAAGCTCATCAGCCTTTTCATTTCCCTCGATGCCTGCATGCCCTGGGACCCGAGAACTGTCTTAGCGGCACACAGAATAAGCTTCGCTCGTAACAGAAACAAAGAAGAAAGGTGACACTGATACATATTTTTAAACCAGTTGCTCAAAAAGTGCGACTTTACGTAGCTGTTTAGCATGCGGAAAGTGTGTTTTTGCGCACTAGTGCTTTTTACTTTACCACATATATCGAACGACGTTTTTTAATACAGTTGCGAAAAAATAAGAAAAACAACAAGTAAGGAATTTGAAACTTTTATATTATAAATTCTGTAACATCATTGTAATACAGTTGAAAAATAATGAAGTTGTTCAAAAAAATTTTTTTTTAATACAGCATCCTTACTTGTTGCTTTTCTTATTTTGTCGCAACTGTATTTAAAAACGTCGTTCGATACACGTGCGGAAATGTCATTCTTCACTCGTGGCAAGATATCTCGATACTCATGTCATGACGTAATGACATACCGGTAGACTGGGGTTACTTTAGGAAAAAATGGGGCTACTTTGATACTTTGTATGTGTTATGTTATTGTGAAACTTAGAATTATGTAATACCCTATATATGTTATGTTAATAATTTGCTACGCTATCGCATTGGGAGACTGTAATGATAGACGTATAGTTAATATAAATAAAAAAAAAATAAAAAAAAAATCATTTAGAATGTAGTATAAAAGCAAAACTATTTGAAATGAAGAAGAATTAATCGAGTATACAGCAAGATAGATAACTAATATATTCACTGCCACAGTTCACCCACAAGTAAAAACAATGATTTCGGAGAAAAACCTATTTGATCAAAGTCGCCCCGCGAATCAAAGTAACCCCAGTTGACGGTACTTTCCGAACTAGCATCGAAATGTACTATTGTATGGCGCTGGGAATGCTGGAATCTTTAGCAAGGATACAATTTTTTTATCACACGCACATCTGAGCAGCACTGGGCTCAGTGGACGTGGCGCAAGCAACATCTCCTGCCAGCATCTCCTGATGATGCCTCGTAGAGAGGCGAAACACGTTTCGAGGTTTTTTCATTATCGGAGGTGGTTTGCTATCATTATTTATTTCGAGACATGTTTGGAAGTGTGGAGGGAGGGTGGACGCATTAACCGCATGTAAAATACGCAATTAGTTGCATCTCATCTCCGCTGATGGAACAGCACGTTTTTTAGCGGAATAGCAACATTCGGTAGGCCGTAAACTTGTTTGCCACCGTCGTTGTATAAAAAAATATGGACTTCCGCAAAGTAACGCCTGATTCAATACATCATCATCCATCATCCTCCTAGCGTTATTCCCGGTTGTGCCCTAAAGGAGTTCGGGGTCCGCTTTGACACCTGCACCTGATTCAATACATTGTTTTAAAATTAAATAAACAAACAAACAAAAAAATATAAAGTAAAGGGAGCGATACATATATATGCAATCTACGGCAGCCTTTATTACTGTCCGCAGACTACTACACTTTAATAAAATTGTTCTGTAGTCCAGGTGGCCAGAAAGCGCAATTTTGCGAACGTAATTATAACACGGTCATAAAATAATGTCAACGTCTAGACTGTGCTTTTGTATAGCAATCCTTTGTGATAATGAGCAGACGTGACAAATTAATGTACCTATTCGTGAGACGGCTATTTGTTATGGCTTCAGTTGTTTAAGCTTTTGTAATGTTTCACTGGCTTCCTCCAGGTTTACGTTTTTGTCGGAAAATGTGACTTCTGTCAGGCGCGGCTCACTCGCGATTTGTGTTTATCGCTACAAGTACATGCCGGTCGCCCCTTCGAAGGGCTCTATTCAGTAGCTGCCGCGCGTTGGGACGGGACGCTCGCATGGGTCGCAGCGCGTTGCATGCGATAGAAAGGGATGGCCACATTTAGGCACGTTTGGCGTACCTAAACAGGGAATTTGTTAACAGAGAACCTTCTGTACGTAGTACTATTACTTATTCTGTGCTTCTGTGGCCTGTTTTATGAAGCTATATACAAGTTAATGGACGTTTGTGCCACTTGACATATTAGAGTCATACAGTTCGATTTCTTGTGGACATAGGTAAAGGTAAGCGCTATAAAGCCTATTTTTGGATGGACTCATAAGTAAACGGCGTTTTTCTAAGTCCCGCGCCCCCTTTGCTATACCCCAACCACAGCTTTCGTTAGGCTTGCACTAAATTAAATGTTTATACTTTATACAAATATTTATCCGTTTTCATATTTGTCTGACGAGAAGTGTCGTGATCGTGACGCGACACCTGCGCTCCTGTCTGTCGCGCGCATGATATCGTTTTCATAATATTTATTACGGTTCTATTTATTCATGTGACGCGCTCTGCAGGTCACGTAACGCATTGTACGAATGTCGGGTAGGTCTAAATGTCACTTTTTATATGGAAAATTGACAGTTAAATTGTACCGACGCGCGTTCGGAACGTTACGTGACTACCCCTCTGACGTGACGACCCCACTTGCGTCAGATCAGCAGACGTCAGAGAGCATCACGTCAGACAAGTATTAACCTGGATAGTAAAAATGCAGGGGCGACCTTATACAAATAATCCATGATTAGATTATAAACTGCTTTTTATATATTTCGTACCGTCACACCTGATACCTGATACGTAAATCCAGAAAACATAACTTGCATAAAACCACTGGCCAATGAGCGTTTTTCAAAAAAAAGTGCACATCACTTATTATTTTCAGAATTTGGGTTTTTTTGGTTTTCCTTAATCAGAATCTTTGATACTATCGATCCTTATACAAGAAAAAAAGGGTCCTAAATATTCCATTCCAGATCGTCACATTTTTGTATGCAGTCTTTTTTTATTTACTTATATGGTCGTGACGCACTGGAAGAAAAAACTTACATAGTAAAATCTGGGACACTTTTTTTCTTGTATGAGGATCGATAGTATAAACGATTCTGGGTAAGATAAACCAAAAAAAAAAGTTTAGTACACCTTTTTCGAAAAACGCCCCAATACAGGGTGACCCAAACTCACCGATACATTCCGGCATGGTCGTTAATTACCAACAAACTACGTATTTGAACTCGCGACTCACGCGCAAGCGGTCTCGGTCGCGGCGGCGCGGGCACTGCGCCTGCGCGGCCGGCTACAACGTCTTAAACGCAGAGCCAAGGATGCGCGTTTGGAGAGCCTTCGGGGGCTGAGCTTCGGACGAATGCGGCAAAACATACTATTGATTTAATTATACAACAAGCAACTGTTTGTGATGCAAAAGAAGTGCATCCGTATCTTGACTAACGTGCGCATCCCCAACAGTTGCCGTCCATACTTTATTAAACTCAAATTATTGACTCTGCCGTGTATTTATATATTACAAGCCGCTCTTTTTGTCCGTGAAAATCCTTATCTGTTTCAAAAGAAAAAAGATTGCGAGACAACCAGAACGCAGTATAGGAATAAGTTATTGCTACCAAACGCTAACTTGACAATGTATAAAAATAGTCCACATTATAAATGTACTCTAATTACAAATAAAATCCCACAAACAATTAAACAAGAACGTAACGAAAAAATATTTAAAAATAAATTAAAGAAATTATTAATTGAGAAATGTTATTACTCAGTAGACGGATTTTTAAATGATGGGTCTTTATAAATTTTATGAATGACACATATCTAAATTGAAAAGAATTAATATGAAATTAAACTCAAAATAATTGTAATTAAAATGAATGAATATGTATTTAATGCAAAAATGTTAATAATGTTGTTATTGTATGCATGTTAGTATTAAGTTTTGTGTGTCCTTACAGGGCGTCATGGTCTGACCTGAATACTGAATGTAACACCTTAATTGCAATGTACATGGCTTTACAAATGAATAAAGAATAAAGAATATATATTAAAAATACTCGTAGTTGGTTTGCCCTTGTTTTATTTTACTGACAAAAGTTTGGCCAAATTTTTATTTCATCGAAATATTTTTTAACCCCCGACGCAAACAGATGGACGATCCTAAACGAATGGACCGATTTGAATGCGGTTTTGTACCCGAAAGCTGACCTGATCGAGAAGGTTCTTAGCTACGTTTCAACAAAATCGGTTTAACAGTTATTGAGATATTGACCGAACTTTGAAATGAAAATGTCGGTGGTTTTTCTTCTTTCCTAAGTTGTGGTTATTTTAATTTTTTCAAACACTGATCTTTTCTGGATTGTAATAAATCAAACGATTTGGTCGATGGGTGCCTCGAACGCATTTTTCATCGGTAGGTTTTTTTCCCTAATAGCATTTTGCCACGATCGTGTTTTGTCACGTGTGCTTTATGTTTGATCGTTTATTTTCCTATGGGTAATTTGCCTTACATCATGTTGTCTGATTCGCTTTTTGGTCTATAAATAATTTGCCTAACAGAATAATATACAGGGTGGAATTTCATAAACTGTACATAATAAAAGGAGAAAAATTTCAGCCAATTTCATCGGTGAAACGGTGTTTTTTTTTTTTTTAGTCATTAGTTTTTTTTTTACAGAATTTTGAAATTTTTTGCAAAAACTCGGGTAATACACCTAATTCAGACGGTATAACTTTTGATCCAATGGTCCTGAAATGAAAATAAAAAATGCAGAGTATTACCATGAGACAGGTTAATAATTCTTAATAACAATAGAAAACCAACTAGAAGAGAAAATCCGCAAAAAAAAATATTGTTTTTGAAAAATGGCTACAAAAATTACGAATTTTAAAAGAAAAACACAATTTTCTGAAAAAAACGCAGATTTAGTTACCATTTTTTTTTCTTAGTATTAAACCTCACTTAATGCCGATTCTAAAACCGTTTATAAACTGTCTCAGACTTTGAAAAATACCACGCAAATGGGTACGTAAATCAAACCATAATTTTATTAATTTTAATCCTCTTAAAATCCTTAATGACCGTTTGTTCACAGGTAGTTGAAGGGTGTTATTGGGTTTTAGGTGGAAATAACAAATTACGTACTTAGTATTAATCCTCACTTAATGCCGATTCTAAAACCGTTTTTAAACTGTCTCAGACTTTGAAAAATACCACGCTAATGGGTACGTAAATCAAACCATAATTTTATTAATTTTAATCCTCTTAAAATCCTTAATGACCGCTTGTTTCCAGGTAGTTGAAGGGTGTTTTTGGGTTGAAGGTGGAGATAACATGAGGGGTATAAAGGCATTGGGCAATAGGTCAACTATTCAGTCGCTCGCAAATCGCAATTGCTTGTCTTTGCTCGCCACTTCTTTGATTACTCCAGTACTTGTTCAGTTTGAATCATCATGCCCCGCTTACGAGAGTTTTCGCCGTTACAAATAGCCAACATGCACTATTATTATGGATTGTGCCATGGATCTGCAAGAGCTGCGTGTATCGCCTATTTGGAGCAGTATCCTAATGACGTTCCAAGACCTGCTGCTCGCCACTTTCAAGAAGTTCATCGCCGGTTGTGCAATATTGGCCTGGGATACGGTGGCCGAGATCGCCGAGAGCCAGGAAACATAATTGATGTTGCCATAGAAGAAGCAGTTCTCAGAGACTTGTACGCGGACCCAACCACGAGTCTAAGACGCTTGGCATTGAGGCACGGAATCTCAAAATTCTCTGTCTGGAAAATTTTGAA
The DNA here is from genome assembly GCA_963854355.1 of Epinotia brunnichana. Classification (NCBI taxonomy): domain Eukaryota; kingdom Metazoa; phylum Arthropoda; class Insecta; order Lepidoptera; family Tortricidae; genus Epinotia; species Epinotia brunnichana. The sequence continues at coordinate 453,302 of OY977935.1, read as the reverse complement.
GAAGGAAGGACTGCATCCATTTCATTATCAACGGGTACAAAATTTGCAAATTGGCGATGCCCGCGTTAGGTGTGTTATGTCGACTTGGATACTTGGCAATATCAGAAGGGATCCGGAATTTACTAGAAGAATTTTATGGATGGACGAAGCAAGATTTACTCATACGGGAATAACTAACTTCAGAAATTTACACACATGGGCTCACGATAATCCAAACCTAGTAAGACCATCTAATTTTCAAGACCAATTCTCCATAAACGTTTGGGCAGCGGTACTCGACGATCAATTGATTGGACCAGTCTTCTTACCGAATACTTTGAACGCCGACAGATTTTTACTGTTACTGAGAGACGAGCTCCCAGAGCTTTTGGAAGATGTGATGTTAGATGTGAGACAACGCCTGTTTCTCCAAATGGATGGATGCCCAGCTCATTGGGCATTAAGAGTTCGACATTTTTTAAATGAGCAATATCCCAATAGGTGGATCGGCCGAGACGGCCCCGTTGGATGGCCTGCAAGATCGCCTGATATGACGCCGTTGGATTATTTTCTTTGGGGTGATATGAAGCAACGGGTATATCACAGAATCGTCAATACCGAAGCAGAATTGCACGACAGAATTTTAAATGCAGCACAACAAATTCAAGCTCGGGCCACATTGTGCCTTCAAGAAAGAGGAGGTCATTTTGAACAATTAATACCATACAGGGAACGCCCTTTGCAACACTAGAATAATTTTTCTTTAATAAAGGTTTATCAATCGAATTTATGACTTTTAATTAAAATACATGATTTTATTTACGCAATTTTTAGGACTACTTTTCTTCCTATTGTTTTCTCTACCTAAAACCCGATAACACCCTTCAACTACCTGGGAACAAGCGGTCATTAAGGATTTTAAGAGGATTAAAATTAATAAAATTATGGTTTGATTTACGTACCCATTAGCGTGGTATTTTTCAAAGTCTGAGACAGTTTAAAAACGGTTTTAGAATCGGCATTAAGTGAGGATTAATACTAAGTACGTAATTTGTTATTTCCACCTAAAACCCAATAACACCCTTCAACTACCTGTGAACAAACGGTCATTAAGGATTTTAAGAGGATTAAAATTAATAAATTTATGGTTTGATTTACGTACCCATTTGCGTGGTATTTTTCAAAGTCTGAGACAGTTTAAAAACGGTTTTAGAATCGGCATTAAGTGAGGTTTAATACTAAGCAAAAAAAATGGTAACTAAATCTGCGTTTTTTTCAGAAAATTGTGTTTTTCTTTTAAAATTCGTAATTTTTGTAGCCATTTTTCAAAAACAATATTTTTTTTTGCGGATTTTCTCTTCTAGTTGGTTTTCTATTGTTATTAAGAATTATTAACCTGTCCCTTGGTAATACTCTGCATTTTTTATTTTCATTTTAGGACCATTGGATCAAAAGTTATACCGTCTGAATTAGGTGTATTACCCGAGTTTTTACAAAAATTTTCAAAATTCTGTAAAAAAAAAACTAATGACTAGAAAAAAAAAAAACACCGTTTCACCGATGAAATTGGCTGAAATTTTTCTCCTTTTATTATGTACAGTTTATGAAATTCCACCCTGTATAGTCTTATATGCTTTTTGCCCTACTGGAAATTGACAGATTGCAATAAATTCAGGCTATTAAAGTTACTTTGAATGAAAATGAAAATTTTATGTTGTTTTCGTCATTTTAACCTACAGTCACCAACAGATGCAGACGAAGAGCTCAAAAACATTACACACACTTGTTCTCTCTTGACAATTCAGTAGCGTGTTAATCCATTTGAGCTTTTCGCCTGTGTAGATATATTTGCTGCTGACAAGAACCTGAAGTAATGAAACCACTGTTTTTTTATTATTTGTCATTAAATACACCAGACACATTATTAAATACCTACGTGACCACTTTCATAAAATAAGTAGTAAAACCAATTTTATATTTTATAAATAACTAAAGAATCTCATGGGACACAACATAACATAACATTACACTAACATATTAAAACTTATTTTATAAGTGAAACATTACTTAAAGAAACCTTAGTACTTAAGAGACGCAATTTTTTTTAGACAAGTTGCTAAAGGCATATGGGATTCTTCTAATCTTTTTACAATACTGTTTATTTTGCTGTCCATGATTTGGTATTTTTTTTCTCGACGCCGATAAATGTTGGTTTCTGTGTGAACTTGACATATAGAGAAACCTACTTGGTCCGCTTCGACTTTCATGGCTTGAATAAAATGAAGCAAATGTTTGCCGCAAGTTATTTTCTTTTTAAGACCGCTGTGGTAGCCTTCAGCGACGTTGTTGGTGCGATGCCTCTGTCCATGACATGATAATATCTCAATATATTTCAGATTGATCCACTGCGAATTCATATAATCATTGAGCTGATGAATGTGGGCAAGACTTGGGGCAGCAGTTTGAATTGTAAGCCATGCCCCTGGTATATGGCGAGGCTGTAAGTGTCCTAAAGCTACACATTGTGCGACATATGTACAACCGTCACGATTGCTGGCGATTTCTAGCTCCCTCGCTTTTTTCCACACGTTCTTGCTGTAGTGAAAAAAACATCCACATATCTGAGCCAAAGGGAAAGTTTCTTGCAGAGCATTTATAGCAGCAACTTCGAAGTCAACTTTTATTTTTTTGGGGTTGAATTCTGGTATGTTTGTTTTTAATTCTTGAAAGAAGGTAGCATATGTTTGCTGCTGTTTATTTGGCAGCAAACCAAATATTATAGGCACGACTTTAGTCACTTCCTGAGTGCTGCCTACGTCACCTAGGATAGTATACAGCTGTGTATAGGGGTGTGGCGTCACTTTAAAAGTGCCGTCGAGGAAATACGTATCTACTTGTTCGATATATTTTTTGGTTTCTGGCGTGGCGAAAATTGTCATCCCATTTTTGTTCACAATTAGAAAATCTTTAGACATATTTTCAGGTATTTCTACCTCCTCGCACGAATTAAACTGTAACTTTTCGACGCCATTCCTACGGCTTCTATATAACGTGTCTCGTATTGTGTAAAATGATGGCAACTTATCAGCGAATTCTTCTTGTCTGAAACAGGCCATCTCACTGTTAAATAGCGAAGGCATTGGGCTAAAGTCCACCTGGACTTTTTTCTTCAGTTGGACAAATTTCTTTTTTATTTCCGCACTTTGGAAATCTGGGATACACACATCATGTGCTACCTCTCGAATGACACTTGTTTTTCCTGAATTTATCTTAATACTGCCACTACAAGATCGTATATGACACCGCCATACCAACGATCCATCTACATTTTCTCGGTTGAAATGGTACCGTTGTCCATGTCGCACTAGAATTTTTCCTCCATGAGTACTATCTATAAAACTAAAAAGTTCACTATTTACACTGTCTTCATTCGTTACAAGCGACATAATTTACAATAACTAACGACGTTATTGCAATTTTTTGCATCTAAAACAATACCTGTGCATATACTGTGATTTACAGTGTCAATTACAATGACATGATAAATACATGAACATGAAGTACATATGAATGTAATTATGAAGATATTACGTTGGAAATCTTTAGATAAGCAATAAGAAGTCTTTATTGAGCAGTTGATTTTGCCTCAAGTAGGTACTCTTGATGAGTATACTCGTATGTGGCATAATCTAAGAATAACTGAGATTAAAAAATATCCGTTTATGACTAAATGCAATGAGAAAAAGTGAGAGTAAAAAAAATAGTTTATGACTAAATGCGGCTAGAAAAACTGAGATTATGAAATGTGAGACTAAGGTAAAAATCTATTATATTATAATAAAGCACACGTGACAAAACACGATCGTGGCAAAATGCGATTAGGGAAAAAAGTCTACCGATGAAAAATGCGTTCGAGGCACCCATCGACCAAATCGTTCTGTGAAGCCATAATATCGAAACTATTAATAATATCGATATTATATGAAAAATGAAAAAAAAAAATGAAAAATTATTTATTCGTTTTCTGAAGTACCTACTAATTTAACATGTTCTGGTGTCCCTTTTTAAGTAAAAGTAATACCTGTGCTAAGGGGCACCGCTCTTCCATATGCAGGTATCGATGCAGGTAGTTAATATCTATTAATGATTACTTAATTAATTCTATAATATGTTCTAGGAGTACACAATTTATATAAAGTTAGAAACAAGAACAATTGAAGGAGTCTGTAATTGAATGTGGGTAATATATGTATATATTTGTAATGCAAGTGAGTGTGTGTGTGTGTGTGTGTGTGTGTATGTTTGTGTGTATGTGTATGTGTGTGTGTGTGTGTGTGTGTGTGTGTGTGTGTGTGTGTGTGTGTGTGTGTGTGTGTGTGTGTGTGTGTGTGTGTGTGTGTGTGTGTGTGTGTGTGTGGTTTCATTATTTGATTCGCATTTATAGGTGCCTGTAAGTATTTAGTATAATGTTTTCCAGGTCGCCGTAGGTTTTCGTTTACAGCCACGCAGTCACTCTAGTTCTACATTTATGTGCTGTGGTAGGGTAGATATCAATTTCTTTATTTATTAAGTTGTAGAGTTTGCCAGATATGAAACGTGGTGGCACCAGTAATGGAATGGAGCCAGTAATGGTCACTTTTTTCTTTAACCGTTGAAAATAAAGACTTGAAACATTTTTTCTAATATGGCAGCACTGAACCATACACAGTGTCTATCCTACATTCATCCAGCACAATATCATTGAGATGGGTCGTTTTGTTTAAAAATGGTGAATTAAAAATCATGTGGGGTCAGTGCTTCTGTGAACAAATCATGATTTCTTAACCTAATGCTTAAGGAGGTGAGTGTAGATTTTTGCCAATTATTTAATTACTATGAAAGCTATTTGAATTCCAGTTTATTTTATGGATTGCTATAAATATCTTTCAAATAATGTTGTAATTGAACAATTTGAGTTCAGGTTAATTTATTTGAAATAGATAGTGCCCATCATTGGACCCGCAAAAGTTGCGTTTCTCCAATAATGGATACTTATCGATAACTATGATTTTTAACTCTACATTATAACAAAAAGCGAGTCTATTCGTCCGAGTGCGGCTGACTGTATACGGGGCAAAAGCTATAAGATAGAGCGAGACAGGAAACATTATATTCTCTATCTTATATCGTATGCCCCGTATGAGTACGCCGCGATCAGACCTCTGCGGCGCTACCACGAACTTCGAATCTCGAACTTCGTATATCTCCGTCTAGAGAGACGGATATACGAAGTTCGAGATTCGAAGTTCGTGGTTATAGCTCTGGACGCTGTCTTCCGTGCTCGGACATCTGCACAGCTGGCACAAGATCGAGATCTATCCGTCTGTTTCTAAATAGAAAACTTAGAAAGAGACGGATAGACTGTCTCGGCGCGAACCAGCCCGCACGCGGTCTTGTGCTAGCCTTTCAGGACGTGCATATAAGCTAGCTCTACACAATAGGCGGTGGAATGAGATAAAAGTACATATGTCTTCTCCCTTCCATCGTATTTCGCGGTAATAACCGCCCAACATTATTGGTACATAAGCTTTAATTGCCGACTGTACTTTTTTGCATGCCATCATCAACTACTCATTGAGACGATTCTAACGAGCCCGAACTCGATGGGGTTGTGTCGTTTTATTGCGGAATTCCTATGGCCCCCTTCCAGCTCCAGCATCAGATCAGCTCCATGTCATTATAATATTGCATTGTCATGCGATATACGTATGCATGCAAAATTTCAGCTCAATCGGAAACCGGCAAGTGGGTCAAATTTAACTTGCAAGATTTGATTACAGACAGACAACGGGACAGGTGAAAGTACATAAAAGCTTGTAATTGTAAAAATACACGATATCTTCGTATCCTGTCCTGTCTCGTAAAATATAAGCCAGAATAAAAAACTAACTATACGAAAACATTGCGTTATCCTAGTGCCCATTACTGGGGTGTCCATTACTGGGTCTCGAGAAGTATCCATTACTGGAGATTGGGTAACCATAACTGGAGCTTTGACATATTTTTGCTTATTCACATTTTTCTCTTAATCCATGTCGCTTCAATTAGCTAAAAGCTAATATTTCATTTCTTACGGATATATTTTATAGTTTTTACCCATAATTATTGTTTCAAGTATGAACATTATTATTTTATTGTTAATTAAAATACACGACCTCCTTAAAGTATCCATTACTGGTGCCATCACGTTAAATACATAAAAGGGGCAGTTAGAGCACATTAAACTTATGTTCCAGTGCCACTTTTAGCATAAATGTGGATATAAAAGATCGACAAAATGTGATGTCGATATTATGTCAACTGCCATAACAAAGAGGGTAAAATATCTGTCACGTCTTAACGGCTCTAGAAGTAGACTCCTCATCCTAGCGTTATTCCCGGTTGTGCCCTAAAGGAGTCCGGAGTCCGCCTTCGCACCTAATCCAAAGAATTGGCATATAGGCACTACTTTTACGAAAGCGACTGTCATCTGTTTTAAAATTCACGTGGATAAATAATACTTAGAATTACAGATAACAATAGTACACCGACCAACAAAGCTGCCACTTCTAAATAATAATGAAATAATGTTAGATACTTATTCCTAAAAACATTGCATTCTATATAATTATGTATGATATTCCGTGCCACATTTGACTGTATTTATAAATAAATTTGGGTAAGTATTATATTATAGTGCTTTTTCGGGCTTGATAGAAAAATGCATTTTTGTTTTTATTCATGAATTTCATATTCCAGTCATTTGGTTTTTTGGAGTTTATCAGCTATTTGAGGATACATTCGTCAAGGACAGTTCAGCAGTGACATCGCCACTTTACTACACCATAGTTAATAGGTATATCGTCACCATATTATGACCCGTCGTTACAGCAAGTCAAATTGGTCCGAGTGTGCGTGACAGTACTGGCGGTGACCTCTTTATATGCCTTCATTATATCCTTATGAATATCATAGAGCCATGTGCGTTTCACCGTATACGAGACGGGAATGCCTATGCAGCAAAATTTAGATCTTAGTTTATTAAAAAAACCGGCCAAGTGCGAGTTGGACTCGCGCACGAAGGTATCCGTACCATTATCTATAAAAACGGCAAAAAATCACGTTTGTTGTATGGGAGCCCCCCTTAAAAAAACATTTTATTTTGTTTTTAGTATTTGTTGTTATAGCGGCAACAGAAATACATATCTGTGAAAATTTCAACTCTCTAGCTATCACGGTTCTTGAGATACAGCCTGGTGATAGACAGACGGACGGACGGACGGACGGACGGACAGCGAAGTCTTAGTAATAGGGTCCCGTTTTACTCTTTGAGTACGGAACTCTAAAAAGAGCATTTAAATAGGTTCATCCGTTGCCACATATAGGCACACAGATAGACATGTTAACGTTATAATATAAATTATAATTGTTGCCAATGTAACGGATATATTTACCCATAATTCTGTTCTGATAATATATATACTTACATAAAATACAAATATCGGCAGGGTTGAAAATACGAAGAAGATAAATCACTTGATTTGTATCAAGCTTTTACTTGACTCCCCGTGTATGTTTGAGTATATCTAGGTCAAATCTTGCAAGTCAATTTTGACTAACTTCCCAGAGTTCAATCGAGTTTAAATTTTGTACAAGTGTTTTAAATCAGGTGACAATGCAATATTATGGTACTTCCGAGCGGGCCTGATGATGAGGACGGAAGGTGGCCATCCATAGGAACTCCTAAATTATCCTACTATTTAATATTTTAAATGCGAATGTTGGGATGGATGGATGTACGTTCCTATTAATTAATTAATTATTAACTCTGTATTATTATGTTTATAATCACACAGACAAACTGTTCCGACAGTTTTGTGAGACCCAGTTAATGTACCCATGTTTATATACTCTGTTTATTAAATAAATGTAATAATAATAATCAATCTCAAAAACTACTGGACGAATTTTTATGAAACTTGCATACATACATATGTACATACATACATATAATCACGCCTCTTTCCCAGAGGGGTAGGCAGAGATCACGGATCTCCATTTGCTACGATCCTGACAAACCACTTTCGCTTCACTCACTTTCATAACATTTCTCATACATGCTCGTCAGTTTAGGGTACTTTTGACCTGCCTTTTTGTAAGATTTTTCCAATTTGATCCTATTTTTATGAAACTTTCCAGTAAGTAATGTACCTTATGTAGCAGAATATGACATAGGCTAGAATTTATGTCACATCAAAAAGGGGATGAAACTTTGTATGGAGACCAAATATTTTTATGTTGCGAGAGCGGCGTTATGGTTACCATGGTAATGACATCGTCAACAAATTAGAAAATTCATCTTGGGCGTACGTAACTTACATAGCCATACTTGGTACAGTCAAAGAATTTAATTTCCTACCCACTTTGGACTTTGTCAAAGTGACGTAATCAATCAAAACGTAAGAGACTTCTTATGATTTTATTTACAGTGTCACTTTGAAATAGTCCTAAATGGGTAGGAAATTAAATTCTTTGACTGTACATACTTGTATAGTATATTATATTCAGTGTTCGGATTTTCACGGCAAAACAAAAGACTGTCGCAAATTTACTAGGGTAAGAAATATTTTTTTATCGATATCGATAGTAAAATAAATAATGGTCCACCAAATAAATATAATATATTATAAAATATCAATAAATTACGGGACACTTCTTGATTGCAACACACTCAGATTGGCTGTCGGTCTTCGTCTGGGGGCAGACATTGTTGCTCCACATCGTTGCCCCTGCGGAATCCTGGTGAGTAGCCTGGGACACCATGGTCTAACTTGCACGAAGAGTGCTGGTCGCCTGTCTCGCCACGCCTGCCTCAATGATATCATCCGTCGGGCCTTCGTCAGTGCCAATGTGCCAGCCGTTCTGGAACCGCCGGGTTTGGCAAGGGACGACGGTAAGAGGCCAGACGGTATGACCTTAGTGCCTTGGAAATTGGGACGGCCCCTCATTTGGGACGCTACATGCGTTGACACCCTGGCGCCGTCCCACCTTGGCACTACATCTTTGAGAGCAGGCGGGGCAGCTGCAGCGGCGGAGGCAGCAAAGTGACGCAAAAAAAATAGGCATCGGCCTGACAGACCGGCATGTTTTTGCGGCTTTTGCTGTCGAAACCCTCGGACCCTGGAGCCCAGGCACTCACCAATTATTTGGCCAATTGTCAAAAAAATTGGTCAAAGTATCCGGAGACCATAGGGCTGGCTCGTTCCTTGCCCAACGGATCGGCATAGCTATACAAAGAGGGAACGCAGCCAGTCTTATGGGAACCCTTCCGCAGGGATCCGACCTTGGGGATCTCTTTTGATTAAATTTATGTTTTTCCTAATTTTAGGTTAATTTAGTTTATTTAAGTTTTTTCTAAAGTTATGTATTGTAATTAATATTTCACTTTTAATTAGTAGTTCAAATTTATATAAATTAAATTATAAAATACATTAGGTTTGTGTAAAGTTATATCGAAACAGATTCAATTTCTTCTTCAAAATAGACATCAGTACACACAGCAGCACATGCCATTTTATTTGGCCACCAGCTTTTAGTGATAAGAGTAGATAGTCATTAATTTTTCGACGTGCTCTGGGAGTAAACGGTTCCGTTTATCACTATAAAGCCATTTATGTACACTGAATGATCGTTCCACTTCACTCGACGTCAAAGGGAAAAATTTGTAAAATTCATTGTAGGCGGTTTGTTGTTCAGGTTTAGTAAGTTTTTCTGCTATTTCTCGTAAATTGTCGTAATCAGGATTTCGGTCTAAAACAGCTTCAAATTTCCGCATCACCGGTAAAAGTTCGCTCCAATTTAAGTAGCAACGAACGAACGGTGTCCAATATTAGGAAAGATTCCGTAAAAAACAAAGTCGAACATTCCAATTGTTTTATTGCAGAGGCTATAACTTCGTAGTAGTCCCGAATGAAATGTAGTACTTGTGGTAGTTTTCTCTATCGGAAACATTTTTTTGCTGTTCTTATGGCTAACGATTCATTAGCAAGTATGGAGACGATGTCTCGTATTTGCTCATAGTATTGAGCATAATAGACCGCTGCATTTATCCAAGTACCCCACTTGGTGATTATGGGCTCAGGTGGTAAAGGAATGGAAGGGTATTTTTCCTTAAAAAGTCGTACACGTTCAGGAGATTTCAAGAAAATCTTTTTTACATTAGATATCAACATGTCTACATTTTTAAAGTTATCTCGCACCTCTTCCGCCACTCGATGCAGACCATGTGCTAAACATGTTATGTGTTTGATGCGTGGAAATGTTGTTTTTAAAATACGACCAGCTTTTAGCATATAAGCGGCACTATCAGTGCAAAGTAGAAGAACATTATTTACGTTATTTTGAAAATGTTCTTGAAACAAAAATTATTACTATTAACTTAGCTACTGCTTCTCCATTGACTTTATCTAAAACCTTAGACCCCAAGAGATACAATTGTTGAGAAAATAGTTTTTGCAAAGATCTGATCACCACGTTTGTCACACATTTTCCCATAAAATCTGGTGTTTCGTCTACAGATACCGACAAGTAATTGTTCATATTTATTTCCCTTATACTCTGAATGGTGTTTTTGTATACAACATTTAAATAAACTTTCCTCAATAAAGATTCGTCCGGTAGAGATGCTTTTGTGCAGTCGCAGCATAAGTAATTATTAAAGAAATTTCGAAAGTTAGTGTTGTTAACCGTTGACCAGGGTATGTTGCAGGAAATCAGAAAAATAATTAAATCGTAATAAAATTGATGTTTGGAATGTGGTCCTCCAGAACGGTTGTTGTGGCGATCGCTTTTTAGATGAGATTGAATATTGCATTTTTTTATTTTTAGATTAATATCGCACGTAGAGCAGTATATAGTAGATGTCATATCATTATAATATCTAGACAGTTCGTATTTGAGCACTGTCATATCAATGAAGTGACGTTTAATGTCTCAATATAGAGTTTTTTTCATTTTAAGTGTCTCTTATTGTCAATGAGGTGGTATAGTCGCTATATTTCACCTCTTTACTACTCAACTTCGGCAAAGGCAAAATGACGGGTTATTCAATATTTTCATTAAAAACAAGATGTCGTTATGGCTTAAATAATAACTTTTACACTGAATAATCTGTGAATTACTGTTTTTTTTTTTTTGCATATTATTTTAAATTATAAAATATTCCATAGTAATTCTCGATATCGATGAAAAATTATTTCTTACCCTAGTAAATTTGCGACAGTCTTTTGTTTTGCCGTGAAAACTCCGAACACTTATATTCCACTCACCATCAACATAACAATCGTTACTGTATGCAAATTATGTACGTTACTGACTAACTAGGGCGTAAACTTGGCGTCACGATGATTTGGGTTTGTATCAACTCGTCTAAAACGCAACTGATCTTATGTATCACCTCGTTTAATTAAACCGCAACTGGTCTTACGTATCGATTCGTCTAAAACGCAACTGATCTTATTGTATCACCTCGTTTAATTAAACCGCAACTGGTCTTACGTATCGATTCGTCTAAAACGCAACTGATCTTATTGTATCACCTCGTTTAATTAAACCGCAACTGGTCTTACGTATCGATTCGTCTAAAACGCAACTGATCTTATTGTATCACCTCGTTTAAACCGCAACTGGTCTTGCGTATCGATTCATCTAATACGCAACTGGTAGGTATTACGTGTCGGTTCGTCTAAAACGCGACTGGTCGAATGTATCAATTCTTCTAAAATGCAACTAGGTTTTATGAATCAATTGTCTATAACGCAACTGGTCTTAATTGTCGATTCGTCTAAAACGCAACTGGTCTAATGTATCAGTTCTTCTTAAACGATTCTAAGACTAAGTCTTCTAAGACTAAATAGGTTTTATGAATCAATTGTCTAAAACGCAACTGGTTTTATGTATCAACTCGTATATAACGCAATTAACTGGTCTTAAGTATCAACTCGTTTAAAATGCAACGGTTTTTATATCTATAATGCAACTGGTCTTATATGTCATCTCGTCTATAATGAATTTCGTCTACTCTAAACCGCAGCTACCCTAAGTAGCATCTGGCCTAGAAGGCAATTCGCAACTGGTCTAAAAAACATCTTACCTAAAACGCAACTGGTCTAATAAGACATCTCGCCTAAAACATAACAGGCCCCGTAGCATGGATAAGTGATAGGATAAGCGCGACGTCTCTTTCTATCGAACGGTGTCAGCCAGGGACGGATGCTCTATCCTGTCACTTATCGCGTGATAAGGCCATCCATGCTACGGGGCCAGGTCTCAAAATAAAAAGGCCGTGCACACTGCACACCACGCAAGGTGCCATAGAAGCTGCATCGGCAAACGGGTTAATGTGACAAGGTACCAAGGTTTAGCTACTGTACAAACGGGTTAATGTGACAAGGTACCAAGGTTTAGCTACTGTAATAAATTCAAATCTACGTTGAAAAATTTTCTCATGGACAATTTTACAGTTTAAATGATTTTTTTGAGTACCAGCAGCGCATAAATTAGAATAGGTATATATCCAGTCAGTGCACATTATTTTTAAACTTTAATCTTAAGGGTGAATATTGTACGCTCGGAATGAGCAACTGTTGTTACTTTTATATATATTTTAACACCTGTATGTACACAGTTTACAATCAATAAATACTTTACTTTACTTTACTGTACAAAAGTCGCCGAGCTTGACAGAAGTTCTTTCGATTATGAATAAATACGATAAATCAATATTGCAGTAAAGGATATACATAGATCATCGATCAGCGCGCTATCAATTATGGCGCTTTGTCGTGCGCAAACGCAGATCCGGGCTCGTGACGGGCGGGGCCTACATTCTGCGACTCATGTTCAAAATTCTTATGTTCATCGGAGTATTTTTAGCACGTTAAGACTAAAGTGAGCTATGGAGTCGTTGTAAGCATTAAAATTAAATATTTACTCACACTCATCCTCAATAATTGAATTCATAAAATAAATAATAACTTTAAAAAAAAATACACCACCATCTTCATTGACGAATAACAAATAAAAGGGTCCACGGAAAGAACATGTCTAAACACTTTTTTTTTCAAAATGAGATTTTGATGTCAAGATGTTGCGCTTGTTATGAACTTATGAACTATTGCGTGACATTAAAAACTCATTTTGAAAAAAAAGTAACTAAACATGTTATTTCCGTAGACCCTTCATAGTATTTGTCAATTAAGTGTTGGTGTATTTTTTATAGTTATTATTTATTTTATAAATAAAAATAATAAATAAAATTTATTTATTTAACAAAAACACACTTAAATTATAAACGTTATATCCGTCAGACGCCAAACTAGGCTGAGCCTGTATCTTGGCCGCCTGCGAGTGCGATTAACACGAACTACTTAAAATATTACCATTTTGCAGTACAAAACTCTAATTCCTGTTTCATTAAAAGTATACATTGAGATAAGATTAACATTAACATTACAATTTAAAATTACTATTTGTGCATGGGCGTGTGTGCACGTGAGTTTGTGCGTGACTGCGTGGTGTGTGTGGGGGGGGGGGGGGGGGGGGGGCGACTTCAGTAGGCATGTATGGGTCCGGGAAACTGCTTTCATGATGTAAAGCTGTCTCACTCGCAGCAGCTTACTTTCGCGGGTAGAGCGTGTCAGTGGGGGTACCGAAACGGTTTTTTCAGCATTACCTTTATAACCGCCCTCTGAGCACGCTCCACCTCAAGCATGAAGCACCTGGCAGAATTATGAATTAAATGAATGAGGATGAGTATGCGTAACAATTTAATTTGAATGCTTACAACGACTCCATAGCTCACTTTAGTCTTACCATGCTAAAAATACTCCGATGCCTGGAAATGAGTGCGTTTTGTAAAATCTACACATGCGTCTAATGAGGGTACCAAAAAAAGCGGCCAAGTGCGAGTCGGACTCGCACATTAAGGGTTCCGTAAAATAAATTGCGGTTTACTATTTATGACGTATTAAAGAAAAACTACTTACTAGGTAGATCTCGTTCAAACCAATTTTCGGTGGAACGCGCAAACTATTCAGTTTAGAAAAAAAAAATTAAAAACCTCAATATCATTTTTGAAGACCTATCCACGTATGCGTTTGATAAAATATTTTTATTTTGAGTTTCAGTTCAGAGTATGGGGACCCCTAAAATTTTCTGTTTTTAATTTAATGCGGTCCACAGAATACATCTACTTACCAAGTTTCAACAGTATTATAGCTCTTATAGTTTCGGAAAAAAAGTGGCTGTGACATACGGACGGACAGACAGACATGAGAAATCTATAAGGGTTCCGTTTTTTGCCATTTGGCTACGGAACCCTAATAAAAAGTGTGTATAGATATTTTTGCAAGGTTGTCAGTAAAGAAATTGGAGAACACGACTGTAAAACACCTCGCCCTGCTGCCCGAGTGCCCATATCCACCAGTGCTGTGCTAAGCGAGGATAGTTAAATGAAGCATTCCTATTGGTTGATACGTTCCACCACATGGTGCTAAGTTCACTACACTCGTGGATAATCACACTTATTATTTACTGCTTTAGCCTAGTTGGTAGTGACCCTGCCTACGAAGCAAGAGGTCCTGGGTTCGAAACCCGGTAAGGGCATTTATTTGTGTGATGAACACGAATATTTGTTCCTGAGTCATGGATGTTTTCTATGTATTTAAGTATTTATTTATCTATATAAGTATCTATATATAAGTATCTACATATATCGTCACCCATAGTACAAGCTTTGCTTTGTTTGGGACTAGGTTGATTTGTGTAAGATTGGCCGCAAATATTTATTTATTATTTTTATTTAAACTTTATTGCACAAAATACAGAAATGTACAAATAGCGAGCTTAATGCCTAATAGCAATCTCTACCAGCTAACAATTGGACTAAACATACATTTAAATAAGGTGCAACTGCGAAGAAAGAGTATAATGATTATGCACCATTTTTACCAGGTGTTTAATGCTGTTCACACCGCCGGCGATGAACTATAATAGTACATTACTTACCTAGGGCGGTTAAACAAAGAATGTATTCGACGCCCGAGCCGAAGGCAAGGGCGATAAATATGCGCTCTGAGGCTTTCTTTATTACCGCCCGTGGTGAGTACAAAATTTTACGTCTCTATCTGGCCAGGAAGTTGGGTTTTACGCACGCATAGCGTGCGGTACCTAATTCCTACTTTATGGCCAGGTATGACGTAAACAATATACTGCCAAAAACCTATCCCTCTCGGCTGCGTCGTAATCGAGCAAAAGGTGCATGGTAGACCAATTTATACCATCAATTAAGTTTTGTATACGTATGTGGACCATAAAGCTGTTAGTTTAGTGGCCACTTTTAGGTAAAAGGAGGCTGCCCACCAGCTCGATGGGTGGACGATATTAGGAGGATCGCGGGTCACTTCTGGATAAGATTAGCTCAGGATAGGAACGGGTGGCGTAATCGAAGAGATGCCTATGCTCAGCAGTGGGCGATTACGGGCTGACAATGATGATGATGATGATACGTATGTAATCCCGGTGGCAGAATGCAGGCCCTGGATATATTCTGGCAGAGTACTTGTATTGAACAGGGACACGATTCGACTTAATTTAGCGACAGTTCGTAACATGACGAATAAAAGAATCCACCTCCGAAAAAGGTTTATGGCTAAAGATAGATAATTTTAGTTTCTTCTTCTTTATCTGCCATGCCCTATCGGGCGTCGGTGACCACCTTTGCAAAGTCTATCCTATTCTTGGCCAGTCTTGCGAGCGTGGCCGCGTCCTTGATTTTCGTCCATTTTTAGGGTTCCGTAGCCAAATGGCAAAAAACGGAACCCTTATAGATTCGTCATGTCTATCCGTCTGTCTGTCTGTCTGTCCGTTCGTATGTCACAGCCATTTTTTTCCGAAACCATAAGAGCTATACTGTTGAAACTAGGTACGTAGATGTATTTTGTGAACCACATTAAGATTTTTACACAAAAATCGAAAAAAAACATTAAGTTTTAGGGGTCCCCATACACAAAACTGAAACTAAAAAATTTTTTTTTCATTAAACCCATCGTACCCATATAAACGGATAGGTCTTCAAAAATGATATTAAGCTTTCTAACATAATTTTTTTCTAAACTGAATAGTTTGCGCGAGAGACACTTCCAAAGTGGTAAAATATGTGTCCCCCCCCCTGTAACTTCTAAAATAAGAGAATGATAAAACTCAAAAAAATATATGATGTACATTACCATGCAAAATTGGTTGAGTCCGACTCGCACTTGGCCGCTTTTTGATATTATCGAGCCAGTTCATCCTCCTCCTTCCCCTACCCCGTTTTCCCTCTATTTTTCCCTCGATTATAGTTTTCAGCAGATCGTACTTGACTCGTAGGTGACCAAAATAGGCAATCTTTCTCCGTTTAAAATTTTACTTTAAAAACAAAAAAAAATTACCAACTTCAATTTAGTACTCCGCTTCAAGGGTGCCTATAAAATTTTAAGAGTTCCCTCGATTTCTCCAGGATACCATCATCTACGAGTACATCTTGTACGAATCGCGGCGTCAAGATATATCTGTGGGCGAGCGTTGAGGTGAGCTAATAGACCGTAAGCCGCCTCTCAATACGCCTACGTCTCATGACAACACGATAAAATGCATGGCAGCAGGTCGAGAATGGCAGTTGTGCTAAGCAAGAATCAGAAGATTGTCGCACCTAAAATTGGCCAAAAGTTCGAAAAATCCTTTACTTCCGGTCACAATTGTAATGGTAGGTATATTTACATCATGTGACAAGAGTACGAGACATGTGGCATCATTTAGCCCAGTGATTTTTAACCTGTGGGTCGCGACCCCCAGGATGGTCGCGGAGCTTCTTGAATGGAGTCGCGGCTGCTTGGATTTCGTTAGTTAATACCTACACGTAGGGATTTCATATTTGTAAAATAGAAAATATAATTTAAGAACAGCGCAGAGAGGGGGGTCGCGAAATATTTTCTTACTAGAATAAGAAAATATTTTTATTTTTATTTGTATTTTTTTTTGACCCGCTTGAGGGGGTCGCGCCTTGAAAAAGGTTGAAAAACACAGATTTAATCGTAGAGAGAGTAAACCTTAGTCTGTCAGTCCTGCCCCCGTAGCATGGATTATCACGCGATAAGTGACAAGATAGAGCATCCGTCACTGGCTGACACCGTTCGATAGAACGAGACGACGCTTTTATCTTGTCACTTATCGCGTGATAAGGCCAACCATGCTACGGGGCCTGAAATGGGTACTTGGCAGGCGGTGTCAAAGGTGGCCAACTATTTTTTAAATCAAGGTCTCTTAAGCGATTATCTAAGAGAGGAGTGTATCTTTTGCCGGTAACTTAAATACTACTTAATTAATTACCACTAGTGGTTCTGTGAAATGTTTATTTTAATTTAGAAAAAAGTGCCTCGACAAAAAAATCTTAACGAACTTGCTCTCAATATTTCAGAAGAATCGGTTGAGAAATGCGACCTGAAATGGACTACGAAACCAACTGCAAAACGTTAGGCACATTGCGTTTAGTTTTCAATGCGTAATTTAACGTTCGATTCGTACTACCAATCGGTAGTGTGAGACATTTCGAATCGAAGAATACCGTCGCGACTGTAGTTTACTATTTCACTTGCAAAATGGCCCGTGATATCGTATTATTCCGTCAAGAGTTACCGTAGATCCGATCGAAATTTATCTCAAATTAAAGAACTTATAAAAATAAGGGTTTTGAATTGACAACATATATCCGCAAAATTCGGATTGTCGCGTATTTTGTATTTAAAAATGCAAATAAATGGTCCCCGCGCCGCCATATTGTATCGACAGTCGACACTGTCGACGTCGCGATGCGCGTATTCTGTAATGTCATAACCGACAAACATTTAAATTAAAACGATAAATGCTAGTGATATAAGGTTGAATATTGGAAAATCGTTAACGATCGTGAAGTCGATCGCGAATTAAGTAATGTATAAGTGCCTCACGTTACAGTTTGGATTTTTAGTTCTATGAGTGATCACCAGGGGCGGTGTATAGACTTTTCATACTAAATCTTGACGATAGGCGGTAGCGTCGATAGTAGACGCGACTCACTTCAATCCCACGCTAAGGGTACAACTGGTTTTAAGCTCACCTCAAAGCTCGCCACGATTCGTAGTAACTAAGCGTAGGTAGAGGTCTAGTTTCGTTGGGTGTGACGGGTGAGTTGAAGCCCACCAGCCATCAGGAACACAAAACACAACACTAACCCAAACATACAGATTACCTACTAAATTGAGCCGCCGTGAAAAAAGGCTAATTCCTACATTTAGTACAATTTAATGAATTCCGGCATTGAGTAAACCTTTCTGTTGATTAGGATTTGCATAAAATTAAGTGTTCCGTCCAATATTAGACAGGAAGTAATCGAAACCGGATTTTAAATCATTACCCACGTAAGAAGGGTCATATCATTTTAAGTCGATGGGCACAAGTTAGGTACCTACGGTCGAGGAAAATCAAGGTTTGGCACATGTCAACTCTATTTGAATGACGTTAAGGTACAAAAGTGCTAAACATTCAATTTCCTCGACTGTACATCACGCAAACGTCGGACTCCAGCGGGCATTTTCGTGGCATGTCAGAATGATAGGTAAGGTTCGCAAATCAATCAATTCACTTTCGGGTATTTGTAGTACTTAGTATTTGGTACCTAGTATTTATAATGTGAAATTCCAAATATCATAGCAACTAACTGCATTACTTATAAACGTACTTGGATCTTGGACTACACGTAAGTCAAAATGCCGAAAAAGTTCGTTTGGCTTTATCCGTCACTCAGACAATTGCGGCTGTGAGAAAGGAACAAAATACAAATGAGTTAACTGGACAATGTCAAGTTCTATATGAACACGGCTCTAAGGCTGTACGTTAGTTAGGTGTTTATTTTTTATATCCTTTAAATTGGTTAGGGCGCATAACGCGCCACTCGCAGAATATCCCTTTGTCCCTTTCGCGAAATGTCCCTTTCCTAAATGTCACTTACGCAAAACGTCCCTTCTGCAAAAGGTCCCGTTCGCAAAACGTCCCTTCACATAAATAAAGGCCCGTTCGCAAAACGTCCCTTTAGCAAAAATTACACGTTCGCAAAACGTCCCTTTCGCAAAATTACCCGTTTGCAAAACGTTCCTTTCATAAAATGTGCCATCTCTTATCCCATGAGAAATCTTTACTTAAACAAGCTTTTTCCAGACGGGACATTTTGCGAACGGGTCATTTCGCAGACGTAGACGGGACGTTTTGCGAAAGGGCCGTTATGCAGTAGGGACTTTCAGCGAAAGGGCCTTTCTCAGAAGGGACGTTTTGCGAAAGGGGTGGGACCTTTTGAGAAAGGGACGTTTTGCGAATGGGGTATTTTACATAAGGGACCATTTGCAGAGAAGACATTTTGCGAATGGGACGTAATTTTGGTGGATTTCATGGTACATTTGTAGGCATATTATAATTTATAATACTCGTAAGTTAAGATTTTTTTGTAAACCTTACCTTGCCCTCAAACTGCCCCCTATAGTCCGACGTATGTATCAGCATTGAGGCTACTGTAACCCTCAAAAGTTTGACCTGTCAAGTGTAAAAAAGTATGGCTGGTTACAACTTACTCATAAATATGTCTCATCGTGGTCCCACCGCTCTTAAGTCAGCGGATTAAGGCCTCCACACACCGGGCGCGAGCGCGGGTCGGGTGCGGGCGCGGGCCCGCGCAAGTTGTAAAAAATTGAAACTAAACTTCAAACACACATCGAACGCGGGCCCGCCGCGCTAAGTTACAATTACAACTCGGGCAGCGCGGCCGCGGGTCGTGCGCGGGGCACGCGTTACTACCGCGTTGGTGCCGCGTTCACAAGGACGGCAAAGAGAATACGCCTTTTGTTATTTTAGAAGTAGTTTAGTCTCTTTTCAACTTCTCTCATTAGAAAGAGACTTCCGCTTGTATTAAAAGTTACAAGCTTTTGATAAGCGGGCCCTTTTTTTTTTTTTTTTTTTTTTTTTTTTTTTTTTTTTTTTTTTTTTACGTTGTGGAAATGCTTTTACGCATCCCGCCCGCCACGGGGAAGGGACAGGGCGGGTATGACGGACTAACCGCGGCAATAGCCTTGGACTACCGTCTAAAACCCCAACGATTGCCAGCTCCGCCTTAAGAAAGGGGCGCCGCGGGATCGCTTTCCGCATTCGACCGCGTACGTCCCGACGGGCGACCTACAGGGTAGCGGGCCGCAGACATTGCGCGCCAGGTCAGCGCATTCAGTCCAGTTGGATTCATTTTTGCAGGGTATCCCCCGAACCCCGCACCATCCCACTACGGAGGAGGCAGTAAATGCGCGTAGCGCCTGGCTCTGCCTCCCGCCCGTCGCCGGCGGAGCGGATCCGCGAGGGGATCATTCTCGCGTGCCCGCTCCGCGGCCTCCTTCTGTGACATAACCTGGTCACTGAAGGAGGCCATCGCCTTCCATGCTTCCTTATTGTCAAGCATGGCCCTAATAACACCTGACAATGAGAGGTCCGACCGCGTCACTGCTTCTAAAGCAGCCCGTTGGGGCCTCCACGCAATGCATTCTTCTAAAGTGTGACGCGCCGTGTCCACAGGCGCGCCACACTCATGGCAGCAAGGGGAGGATTCCCTCCCTATGCGATGCAGATACTTACCAAAGCAGCCATGGTTAGTAAGCAGCTGCACCATATGGAACGTCAGGGTTCCATGCTGCCTCTCAACCCAGCGTTCTAAGTGAGGCAGTACTGCCTCTACTGTTACTAAGCCGTAATCCGCAGACCCCAACTCCTCTTTCCACTGGCGGAGTGATTCGTTCTGGGCAAACGCTCGAACGCGGTCGAACTCCTGCCGGTCGGGGAACTCCCCTGCCGCTTTTTTCTCAGCCCTATGTTGATGGACCTTAGCGAGCACATGTGCTTGGAGGTCCCAAGGAGAGTCCCCGGCCAGGATCGTTGCCGCTGAAAATGATACCGTACGATATCCTCGAATGGCCCTTAACGAAATTGCCCTTTGAGGTCTGCGGAGTAGGGTCTTATTTGTCGCAGAGAGGGCATCAACCCATATGGGAGCCCCGTATAGAGCCATGCTCCGTATGACCCTTGAATACAGGAGCCTGCACGTGGCATTGGGCTCACCGATGTTGGGGAGCAGCCGGCTAAGGGCAGCGGCTGTAGACATTAACTTCGGAGCAAGCTTGGCAAAGTGTGCCCCAAAGTTCCATCGTCCGTCTAGGATAAGACCCAGATACTTGATGTGAGGTTTCAGCGTCACTACCTCCCCATTTACCCTTATTCCGGCATTTCGAGGAGGGCCTTTCCTAGGACCATGGAATAGGAGAGCTTCTGTCTTTGGAAGGGACACCTTGAGACCCAGCTGATGAATTCGGTCGATCATAAGTGATGTCCCGACCGTGGCTCTTCTGGCAGCCTCCTCATAGGAGTGACCTCTGCATGCGATGAGGGTGTCGTCGGCGTAAGCGAGTACACTCATGCCCGGCAGGACTGGGCCTCGCAAGAGCCAGTCGAAACCGACGTTCCACAATGTGGGACCTAAGACAGATCCCTGTGGGACGCCAAGTTTAACTTGTCGCTGGAGCATTGATCCACTTCCGTCTTCCCACGCAACGTAGCGGTTTTCCAAGTAGCCTCCCAGCAGTGTCCTCAGGTAGACAGGCACTCCAAAGTACTGAAGGGCTTCCTTGAGCGTTTCAAATGGGAGACTGTTGAAAGCATTTTTGACGTCTAGGGAGACCGCCAGCATTACATCTCCTCCATCCGTAGCTTCTTTGGAGATAACTTTCAGGTAGTCTATTGCGTCAATAGTAGACCGGCCTGCCCGAAAGCCGAACTGAACACTAGAAAGGTTCGGTCCTACTTCCTCGAGATGTCGAACGAGGCGGTCAGACAAGATCTTCTCAAGAAGTTTACCCACCTCGTCTAACAGCACGATAGGTCTAAATGCTGAGGGATGGCCTTGAGGGCGTCCCTCTTTAGGAATCAAGCAAACTCTACCCGTCTTCCATAGGGTTGGGAACTGGCCAGTACGCAGACACTTGTTAAATAGTTCCCGAATCCAGTCTACCCATGCTTCTGCCACAGCAAACAGTAGCCGACCTGGAACGCCATCTGGCCCGGGGGCTGTCCGTCTTCTACGGAGTCGTTCTAAGGCTTTGGTCATTTCCCCATCCCTAACTGGGGGAAAATCTACTCCGTTTTCAGTAACGGCGGGAAGTGGCGGCGCCATCGTAGGAGGCTCGTGTCCCACAGATGCCGGGAATAGTTCTCCCATGACCCGATCCAAAACTTCTCTAGGAAGTGTTTCTGTCGCAGGGGGGCCTTGCACTCGGAGTTTCTTCCGTGCTGTTTTATACGGACGCCCCCAGGGGTCCCGGCTCAAACTGGCCAGAATTTCTTCTCTCGCCCTAGCCTTGGACTGACTTATGGCAGCCTGTAGAGCTTTACGTTTTTCCCGGTAAACGCCCCTCAGCTGCTCCTCAATTGTAAGGTCTAAGCCGTAGCGCCTTCGAGACCGCACATAAGCTCGGCGTGCGGAGTTGCACTCTGCCCGCAATGCTGCAACCTCCGGTGTCCACCAGTAGACCTGTCGTCTGGCCGTTCGACGTTTTATCCTAGGCATGGCCGCGTCACATACTTTGACCAACGAGCTTCGTAAATGGTCGGCCAGGTCGTCCACCGAAGATGTCTCGATCATCGCGCTGGGAGTAACCCAGCGCTGCACGAGTGCTGCTTCACGGGCAAGCTCTCGGTCCATCTTAGTACAGGCCCAGCGAACGAATCGGCTAGGCTCTCTAGTTCGTGTTAATGATGTAGAATGATGAGAGACCGCAAATCGGATGTAAAGGTGATCCGAAAGGGTCTCCATACTGTGTAGTATTTAAGGACAGCCCAAAACGAGATTATTTATGAGAGAATGGAAGAATGTCGGGGTGTGGGCGTATCTTGGGATCTCGGACATTCATAAAAGACGATGGCAATAGGTTTACAAACTTTACTCCTGACTTCATTACAGCATTGTTACAAAAGTCATGTGAAATACAGTGAACTGGCAATTTCAGTACCTAACTCGTTTCCCGTCAGACGATTCTCTTCACGATAAATTCTCCATCCAGGAGAGCTTCCACCTCCTGTCAGCATTTTCTTCCATGACATTTTTTTGAGAGACTTATGTCTATACATACTTTAGCACTTGACTGTCCTGCCCCACAGGTATGTATTTCGTTATGTCGTGCACTTCGGAAGAAGTAAGTAGCCAATTTAAAATGTTTTTAACAGCCACATTTGATGATTGGTTTGGACACAGTATTTAAAGTTATCAATAAATTCAAACGTTCAGATTGTTAGTGAAATATCGAATTACCTATAACATACTTATATCTATTTTATTCAGTTTTATTTACCAGCACATTAAAGAGCATTATTAGCGTTTCAAAAACGATCATCTAGCTTTGCTTTAACCTTTTTAAACTTTATCGCACAAATTTAAAAAAGTACATTAAAAAGCGGGCAAAAACTGATTACTAAATAGTAGTTAGTACCACCTTCCTGTAAATTTTCATACAAAAAGCGATAACGTTTTTCACACCGTAAACATCGTTCGATTTTTATAATTTTTGGATATGTTGTAGATATAATGAAAAACTAGGTCTGTACGTTTTGATTTTTAAGAAATATTGATTAGGTACGTTAAAAGTTATTACTTAGCATCTAAAAATCTATATTTTTGACTTAAAACCTTAGACTATCTTTTTTTTTACTTAATCTGAACTGATTTACTAAAAAAGGAAAACGTACAGACATATATTAAAGTGTACTAAATCAAAAAATACCAAAATTGTTTAATTTTATACAGGTTTAGCGGGGTAAAAACGTTATCACCCGAAACAATATTTCAACAAGGAAATAATATAGGCAATTGCCTCCAGGACTTGCAACTCTCTCTATCGCACGATACGGTTGAGGCACAGAGCAGTGTGAAACAGATAGCATTTTTTTAAATACCTACTCGCGCCGCGTATTATCACGCAAAAAAGTGCTATTTCGCTCCATTTTCTCTGATCTAGTGCGCTGTGTTTCATTAGATGGCTTTGTTGTTGACGAGGATTATTAAAACCAAGGCGTTTCAGGAACTGCATAGTGAAGATTTTCCGCTAGCCAAGCGAAATCCAATCTTATGCTAATGGCATAAAGAGTTTGATGGTAAAAGGAATATAACTTTTTCTGTGCCATTGTTATCTGATTACACTAAATGCTAGGCAACAATTAGGGCTTGGCTAGGCCACGCCAAGTAACATAGGACCAGCGTAGGTTCCTAAATGGAGCATGGGAAATATGAAACTAGAGAACTTAATTTAACAAAGTATATCCAACATAGTTTTCGGGTTTAAGTTAAGAACCAACTCGATCTATAATACACAATTTGAAAAATGAAATTCATTCACATATTATTTCGTAACGTTTCGTTTAGTTGTTTTTTTAATAAATAATATCGCTGCATTCAAACGAAAATGTTACTATAAAGGGTTCCCAAGTCAATATTTATCAATAGAACACGCATAAAAATCATTCTAAACTGAGTTAAGATTAGATTAGAAGACCTGAATGTGATTCTTGGTAAGTAGATAAGTTAGCAAGAAATGCTTCTCTAAAATAATACTGATACCTGCATTATAATACTAGCCGTTCACATAACCAGAACTAACGCGACGCCAGTTAAAACATAATAATAAATAACTTGGCCGAATTGGATCAAATGGTCACAACGGAAGACCAGCGCCGGCGCCGCCAGCATTCACGCTGAGTGACCATTTCGTGGCAAATGTGTATGCTGCAGTTTGTTTTATGTATTTCTTTTGTCACGAATAAATGTTTTCTTTCTTTCTTTCTTTCATTCAAATAGCAACCCTACCGTCCAACGTGGAAGGTTACAATTCTAATGACAGTTTTGCAACTACTCGGCCACATTAAATAATCCTTTCCTAATAGCACGGAGCACGCGTTCCAATAACCATTATGTACCGTGCGGTTGCAGTACCGCGCAAAAAACGGTCACGACTCACGACAAGAAACAATGGGCATAATACGACCGCAATCATAGGGCGAGTGTCCACCTGTGCGATGTTGCGAGGCGGTGGGCGAGGAAAAAAAAAAAAACCGGCCAAGTGCGAGTCGGACTCGCGCAAGAAGGGTTCCGTACCATTATCAATAAAAATATTTATTTTATTTTGTTTTTAGTATTTGTTGTTAAAGCGGCAACAGAAATACATAATCTGTGAAAATTTCAACTCTCTAGCTATCACGGTTCTTGAGATACAGCCTGGTGACAGACAGACGGACGGACGGACGGACAGCGAAGTCTTAGTAATAGGGTCCCGTTTTACTCTTTGAGTACGGAACCCTAAAAATTGGTTCAGCCGTTTTTGAGATATTGAACTTGGAAATGAAAATGTCGGGGGCTTTTCAACTTACACTATTTACTTAAGCTGTAGTTATTTCCATTTGGTGTTTGTTAGACTAAAACTGGATGACATCGAATCAAGTTTTAGACTTGATTTCCATGAAGAGACTTGAGGAAGGAAAATATTTTCACTTTCCGCTTCATTCAAGGAAATCTATTATTTGTTTTGCATGCAGTCTCGAGGTACTACTCACTTTAACCTTGATCTAATAGGTATCTAAATACTAGTTTTTATTCAAGTTGCACTGTTTGTACAGTTAAGCGCACCAATATGTAAACACAACACAAAGTCTCAAAAATATGTGTACACAGACCTTATTTCTGCAACAATAAGGTATACCTACATATTTCCGGGAGTCCGAAAAATATTTATTTTATTTTGTTTTTAGTATTTTGTTGCTATAGCGGCAACAGAAATACATAATCTGTGAAAATTTCAGCTGAAACTATCACGGTATCAGTGAGATACAGCCTGGTGACAGACTAGTGGATGTCCACTAGGGTTGCCAGACGTACTATATTATACAAGGTGGGCGCTGTAACTGGAGCAAATATTCAAAAGGACGCTTCCTTGATATACCTATTTAATTGACATTCTTAAGACCGGACATGCACTAATACATTCATCTGCCTATACCTATACCTTTTTTATCACATATTGTTTAACTTCCATTGCTGACCCTACTATTGTTAGTTTTCTTAAAATTTGACCAACTTCTGCTGTTCAGATTTTTTTCTTTCCATACAATGAAATAATCCTTACATGAAACAGAGCCGACCCGCGTCAAAAAAAAAATTGACCAACTTTATAATTTTTTTAAGAACAACTCACGCTTGACCAAAAATTTTAATGAGCCAAATTTGTTTACACAAAAAAACACCTAATGTCTCCTTGGACACTTTTCCTCTATCTCCTTTAGATTCGGATTTCCCCATACTGTCCCATTTAAAAAAAACACACTGTTTAATTGTAATTTGTAAAAAGGCACCTGAATTTTGTATGCATGATAGTAGGTATAAGGTACTTATTTAGTATTAAGCTCAAAGTTTTTGTACGCCTGTTGGCAAAACATAGTGAAACTGTAAAAAAAGACAACCACTGTAATTATCTATGTTTACAAATAAAACACTTACTTACTTACTTACTTAGAGCATTTGCAGTAGGTATCTGTATCATTCACTTTCAAAAATGTTGGTTTCGGAGAAATGTTATCTAAAGTTATGACCTCCAAAGTAATGTATCTTGGCACCACGAGATCATATCACGGCAGTCAATGCAGATTTTGAGGTATAACATCATGTAATGAGTCATAATAGTTTTTGCATATTTGTGTTCAACAGATAGTTTTGTGATTTTTAGGGTTCCGTACTCAAATAATAAAACGGGACCCTATTTATTACTAAGACTCCGCTGTCCGTCCGTCTGTCTGTCACCAGGCTGTATCTCACTGATACCGTGATAGTTCCAGCTGAAATTTTCACAGATGATGTATTTCTGTTGCCGCTATAACAACACATACTAAAAACACAGAATAAAGGATGATTCACGCTAGAACGGGCCGTGTCCGGCCCGGGCCGTTTTCTCAGAAAAAACTAAAATAAATAGTAAAATACACAAAAAACCGAAAATAAACATTTAACGTTCTACGTCATAGTACTTTTAGGCATTTCCGGCAAAAGGCCTTTCCGAGCAAGTGAGGTGAAATGTGTGTGTGTGTCCCCCCCCTGTAACTTCTAAAATAATAGAATGATAAATCTAAAAAAAAATATGATGTACATTACCACACATTACCATGCAAACTTCCACCGAAAATTGGTTTGAACGAGATCTAGTTAGTAGTTTTTTTTTAATACGTCATAAATCGTAAACAGTAATTTATTTTACGGAACCCTTCATGTGCGAGTCCGACTCGTACTTGGCCGCTTTTTTATTACCTTATTTCAGTGTTATTCAACCTGTGGGTCACGACCCCTCGGGGGGTCGCGGCTGCTTCGATTCTTACTCTAGGGGGGTCGCGCCATGAAAAAGGTTGAAAAAATGAAAAACACTGCCTTATTGGTCCGGAACCCAAAAACCCGTCAACATAATTAATGCGATGGGCGCTGCAACGACCATCGCCACTGAATTAAATATATTCATCGTTTATCCATCACCTTATGATATTCGCGTATTATAAATCAATAAGCAAAATTAACCTTAAAAACCTAACCTTAACCTTATAAAGAGGTAAGATTTGGAGCTTTGTAAGTTTATCTTAAGAACAACCCATCCTTTTTCAAAATTCTTTTACCACTTTTGTATGACCTTTGGGACGGATCAATGGTGGATCCAGGATTTTGGTTGGTTGGGGGGAGGAACTAGATTCTAGCCGAATGTAAGATTTGTCCCGGAAGGACTCAGATAGTTTTGCTAGATCTTATTGGGATTAGACCGGTTTCCTCAGAATGTTTTCCTTTACCGAAACAAAATATTATTTTACGTAAATAAAATCTTTAAAATAAGTTTACTTGTATTTTTTTATTCTTCTAAAGTGCTTTGCTATGAGTAACTTTTTATTTTAACAACACAAAAAAAAAACGAAAACAAAAATGGAATAGTATTTTTCACAATCGTGTTATAATAGAGAGCTTTTTAGTCGAGTACCGTGTTTAGGCCACGAAGCTTGCTGAGTGGCCTAAGTAAGGTACGAGATTAAAAATCTTGATTATGACACTATTGTGAACAACACTTTTTGTACGAGTTCATTAAAATTAATTTTCTACGAGTCAACTTAACTAATTAAACAAACTCGATACTGTTGAAACGAAGTGCAGCTCATCGCTCGTACGCTTGTTGATATCTTAAAAGACATCAACGAGCCGAGCGTACGACATCAAAGCGATTCTATTGGTCCAATTCATTACAGTTCAGTAAAGCAGCCACGTGATTGGTCGAATTTATTTTAGTTGTCTGGAGCGTATCGAAAAGTAGTTATTTCGATTGTTTCGACAGTAACATGGACTACAACTATGAAAAGAATGACGTTGCAGTATTCTCTATGAAATCTTAATACACATATTTTAATCGTCGAGTACAAAAAAACTATTATGACTCATTACATGATGTTACCTCAAAGTCTGCATTGACAGCTGTGCTATGATCTCGTGGTGTCAAGATACATTACTTGGATTTGAGGTATACAAGGGTAAGGTATATAAGTACATAACTTTAGATCCTCCGAAACCAATTTTTTGACATGAATGAGACCAGGGGTTACTGGTTACTGCAAGTGCTCTAAGGAAGCGTCCTTTTGAATATTTGCTCCTGTTACAGGGCTCGCCCTGTATAAATAAACGTCCCTGTTAAAAAAAAACTAGTTAAAACTACCACAACTCCATCCATCAGTTTTCGCACAGCATAAATCAATACGCGGAAATATGACAGAAGGTAATTTGGCGAAGCACGGCGGTAAATAACTATAATTAATGAGGCAGTTTGTTGATACCGCGATCGGGTACTTGGAGGTCCGAGGCATGACATCATAGCGGTATCTATTTACGGTACGTCGACGTTAAAAAAAAATATTAAAAAATATATGCGGACAATCCTACACAAATCGACCTAGTCCCAAACTGAGCAAAGCTTGTACTATGGGTACTAGACGAAGATAAACATACTTATATAAGTAAATAAATACTTAAATACATAGAAAACTGCCATGAAACAGGAACAAATATTCGTGCTCATCACACAAATAAATGCCCTTACCGGGATTCGAACCCAGGACCTCTTGCTTCGTAGGCAGCGTCACTACCAACTAGGCTAAAGAGGTCGTCATTTAGACATTTTTACATTAAAGATAATATACGAGTATGTATACATTTTTCACCTTATCACGAGGGTATAAGATAAGATAAGAGAAGTGTATAATATAATAGTGAAGTGTATAATGTTTAGAAATAAATCGATTACTACTTGTATTCTCTAAGGCCAAATCTACAAGTTTAGTTTATATTTGTATTGACTATAAATCAGATAATATAAAAAAAATACTTTGCATTTAGAGAAACGATTTGTTGAAGTGATGAGAGATGATTGAAGATTGCTAATAGAAGTAACACTAAAACTGTTTTTTTTACGTTCCACCCCTTTTAGGGATACATGCTCTGATACAGGGTTTGAACTTGAACTTATATACACAGAAAAAATAACTTGAATTAAGAAATTCATTAAAAAGACCTTCATTATTTTGAATGAATGTATTAAGATGATTCTTCTTCTTCCTGCTAGACCTTGTCCCATTTATTTGGGGTCGGCCTTCCTTGTCCGTAATTTCCATCTAGCACGGTCCTGTGCTACGTCTTTATTTAAATGAGACTCTTTTAGGTCCTTTTCGACCGTCGTCAACCAGGTAGTAGGTGGTCTTCCACGTTTTCGTTTCGTGGTAGGCAAGTCGAGGGCAAGCTTCACCAAGTGGTCATCTGGACGTCTCTGGATGTGGCCATACCACCTTAGGCGTTTCTCTTTGACTTTATCAATAACCGAGGCAACCTTGAAACTTCCTCTTACGTACTCATTTCGAATTTTGTCCAGTAGCGTCACCCCAGCTGACCAGCGTAGCATGCGCATTTCTGTGGTGTGCAGCTTGTTTAGTTGCTGCTTGTTGGTCGCCCAACACTCTGACCCATACAGAACGGCCGGTCTTACAGAATGTATTAAGATGATTATCTCGAACAAAACAAAAAAAATAGTTGTTACTTAAAAATTATTTCGCTTCAATCGAGATTATCTAACATCGTCCTAATTCATTTTTTAGTCCAAGGATATCTCACCTCGAAGGCTCGAATCATTAATTCTTTTTTTAACATTTTAATTATGTAAATGTTCTGTTCTCAAGTTGAAATCGATTACAATGTAAGTATTTCTAATTTATTCCTAACTTCTGGTGACCGCGTTGGTCGCTCGGTGTCTCGCGGCGCGCGAGTAGGGTTGCCGACATTTCTTGTAACAGAGTTGTAGGTATCATTTCATTCATAAAAAATGTAAAAAATATGTAATATATGTATCATAAAAATATATATTTATTTTTTTATTTATAGCCAGACTAACATCCCGGACATCAGCCTGTACGAGATTGTGATGGCTCTCAAACAGCTCAAGAACAACAAGGCACCCGGTGAAGACGGAATAACATCCGAACTCCTGAAGGCGGGTGGAAAACCGGTCCTAACGGCCCTTCAGAAGTTGTTCGATTCCGTCTTACTGGAAGGGAGAACGCCAAAGGCATGGAACGGAGGAGTGGTGGTGCCGTTCTTCATAACATCTTTTCGTCCAATATTCCGCAGTGTCTCAAGACGAGAGTCTTTGACCAGTGTGTGTTGCCAGTGATGACATATGGCACTGAAACGTGGTCGCTTACAATGGGCCTCATAAGAAGGCTCAAAGTCACCCAAAGGGCAATGGAGAGGGCTATGTTGGGAGTTTCTCTGCGTGATCGCAGCAGAACCAAGGTAACCGATATAGCCCTCCGAATCGCTAAACTTAAGTGGCACTGGCCGGGCACATTGCACGTAGAACTGATGGCCGTTAGGGCGGAAAGGTTCTTGAGTGGCGACCACGTACCGGAAGGCGCGGCGTTGGTAGGCCCCCCACAAGGTGGACTGATGACCAGACATAAAGGTCGCGGGAGTCCGCTGGATGCGGGTGGCGCAGGACCGGTCACTTTGGAACTCTTTGGGGGAGGCCTATGTCCAGCAGTGGACGTCTTTCGGTTAATATGATGATGATGATGATGAATTTTTTATTTTGTATTTCATGAGGTCATTTCTAAAAATCCTGATACTTGCCAAGTCTGGCCGCAATCCTGGCAAAGGGTCAAAAATCCTTACATGTCAAGACAAATCCTGAAGTATGGCAACCCTACGCGCGAGTGGCCTTGTCCACGGTCTAGGCCACTCGAGCGCACGCGCAGCAGCCAGGCGGCTGGAAGCGACCGCGGCTGCGCCGGCGCATAGACGCTGTCAAAAACTATAGGCGTATGTCATTGGGGTTATTTATTTATTTAGGACCTTCAAAAATAAGTTACATATAATATTGCTCATGCACAAATAAAAACTAAGTAGTTGGGTCATTGTCAGATTTAGGTTCGCGTCTCTTCGGTGGACATTGCCAAAGTTAAGGGCTATAAAGTCTAATTTTTGGCTGAACTCTGAATCCGCATAAACGGTGTTGCCCCTTCTATAGTTATATGTGATAAAAACACATTATATGTAAACGTAAGCCCTTAACTATTGACCACCGGAAAGACTCTAAAATTACCCAGCCGAAAATTCAAAAAAATATAAGACGGTGGTATTTTAATTACAACTTTGACGGATTAAATAACTTGTGGATTTATAAATTAATACAGTGAGCAACACACTTTATTCGAGAAGGATTCTTGAACCAAAAAAGTATTCAGAAGATATTGCATGATCTTGAATGAAGCGAAACTATCATGACCCAAGATATTTTTCTCTTGGATAATATTTTTCGTGTACGAGTACCTACCTACTTCAACGTACTATTTTAAATTAGGCTGTTCTGAAACTGAAATTGTCTACTGCGTCTATTATATGCGTATGGTGATATTTTGACAGTTCTTTCGGGAAACCGGAATCAATCTAAGACATAATTGACTTTTTTGAAATAATGATCGGTTTTGAAAAACAACCATTTTATGGCGAAGACCATACATTATCGAGCTAACATTAGCGGTCAATTTTTGAGTTTATCCCTTTAGTGGGTAACGGCTCTTGCCGTCATACCACACAGACATTATTTTTTTTCTCAATGAACGTGTTGTTAAATAATATAAATTTTGGTTCGCATAAGTGAATATACTCGTACTAATCTGCAAACATTCTATATAATCTACTACATTTGAACAAAAATGTTTGTAAATAAAATTTTCTTTGCTGGATTTTTCCGATAGTCACAATTCTCTAGTTTCTGAGACGAGTTTGGCGATATAAAGTTTAAAGAAAAAAAACCTGGTACTTGATCATTTAAAAAAAAAAACCGGCCAAGTGCGAGTCGGACTCGAGCACGAAGGGTTCCGTACCATTATCTATAAAAAACTATTTTATTCTGTGTTTTTAGTATTTGTTGTTATAGCGGCAACAGAAATACATCATCTGTGAAAATTTCAGCTGGAACTATCACGGTATCAGTGAGATACAGCCTGGTGACAGACAGACGGACGGACGGACAGCGGATTCTTAGTAATAGGGTCCCGTTTTACTCTTTGAGTACGGAACCCTAAAAATGAAGACGACAATATATAATTTGCCATTATCCGTTAAGTGTCTGGTTTTAATTAAAGGAAAGGGTAGGTACTATATTGTTATTGATTTATATATTATATATGGAGCAATAGCTTAATAAGCAAACCCACAGTTTTGCTGGGATTAAAATACCTACTTGGAAATAATATACGATACCTACAAATAATAGTATACAGTGTGTATCGGAACGACGGGTCATCCCGCAAGAGGGGGATTAGTTAGCGTTAGTACGTACGTAAAAACAAAAAGAAAATTTTTTTTGACGCGATTTTTTTTTCACTTTTGTATGGAGCAAGTCGCCCCAGTCAGCCAACACTCCATAGAAAAGTGAAAAAAAAATCGCGTCAAAAAATTTGTGCGGTGCCATTGCTTCAGAGATTTTCACGTTTCCAGGCAGCTACGGAACCCTTATTTATTTGAGAGAATTCTGTTTTAAGTTAAATAAAGATTTTAATTATTTCTTATCACTACTAGCTACGGTAGCCTAGTGGTTTAGGCATGCGGCTGTCAAGCGGCGGTCGTGAGTTCGAATCCCGGCTCGTACCAATGAGTTTTCCGGAACTTATGTACGGAATATTTACCGCTTGCTTTTCGGTGAAGGAAAACATCGCGAGGAAACCGGTCTAATCCCAATAAGGTCTAGTTTTCCCTCTGGGTTGGAAGGTCAGATGGCAGTCGCTTTCGTAAAACTAGTGCCTATGCCAAATCTTGGGATTAGGTGTCAAAGCGGACCCCGGGCTCCTTTAGGGGCCCAACCTACAACGCTAGGAGGATGATGATGAATTATTTCTTATCACTAATTATTTATTCATTATAGATACTTACTTCATGCCCACAATTCCCCCAGCAAACTGACATGACGGTCTTGTCTTGTCACTTACTGCCCTTGGCTGATGATTCGGAAACCCCGAAATAAAATACAGCGTGGAAATCCAATACGAGCAAAGAATTAAACCAGACAGGGGGTTTGGTAGCGTAAACATGAATTAACGGGACTTTTTAAGTTAATTAAAAGACAATAATGAATTAAAAAAAAAACCGAGCAGCAATGTAACGCAAATGATTCTTGGTGGTGACAAGTACATACAGTCGCCATCACATACATAGGTACACTCTAGGTGTTCAAAAATATCGGCACATGCACCCTAATGCCTTGAAAATAGAGGTGTGTTCCGATGTTTGTGACGTGCGTGTTTGCTCCGATGTATGTGATTATTATTATTTGACAGTTGTCAACGAGACTTAACTTGAACATTTAACGTTACATTGCGGGCTGAATTATTTTGTATGGTTAACTTTTTCGTTGTTATTTTAGACAAAAATTAACTTAATACGCTTCTTAGGTCCTGCAGGTCGATCACGTTACGCATTGTACGAACGTCGGGTAGATCTAAATGTCACTTTTTATATAGAAAATTCACAGTTCGGAACGTTACGTGATTTGATTACCCCTCTGTGCTAAACCACCATTTAAAGGTTTGCTCGTATTGGATTTCCACGCCGTACCTATATATTTCTCTTATATTCGCTCGGGAGCGTCAAAAGGTTGCCAAATACAGCTGTCTCGGCGCCCAATACGAATTCCTCGCGTTTGGCGTCGAGACACTTGGTTCGTGGGGCAGGGGTGCACAGTTGCTCCACAGGGCGCTTGGCAAGCGGCTGGGGGAGACAACGGGCGACCCTCGCGCGGCCAGCTTCCTCGCGCAGAGAATTGCAATCGCAATCCAGCGCGGGAACGCTGGCTGCGTGTTGATAATAGGTATTTATAGCTTTAGTTATTTTAATTCTAGTTAGTTTTATTCATTCAAATTATGTGTTTTTCATAAGTAGTTTAGTTTGTATAATATTATTTTTGTTAATAAATTCTTTCTCTTTCTCAACAATCATTAAATAAATAATCCATGCTGTGCGTATCGTTAAAGTTCTCTATTCATTGCTATAAAAAAATAATGGTCAAAGGGTTAACTGAGTCTGCGATAGTAGCGCGGTGCGAGGGGGGTGACAGCGTCAACGAAATGGGCACTTAGATTGAACTCTAATGCCGCACGCTCAGATATAACACAGTCACGTCTAGTTTAACTTTGTTTAGTGGACATCCGCGTCCCAAAATAGGCTGGAGATTAAATTATAATGATTCCGCTTTTCCTAGTAATTAGACGCAATTAGAGAAATACTCGATCGACACCAATTTACATTCCCTTCGGCGTTTTTAACCCCGACTCAAACGAGAGGTGTGTATCAGTGTGGCTGTAGCATTGTAGCTCCCAAACGGAAGAAACGATTAGAGTGCGGTTTTTTATTAGAAATACCTAAGCCTTGTCTGTTGAAATGGTTTTTAGCTTTGTTTGGTGTAGATACACAACCGGGTAAGGAAAAATGCAATGAAATAAATAAATAAAAACTCCTCAAATCAAACTAATTTTCATGGCTGAATGCCGTTAATGCTGTGCCACAAATAGTGGAATGAAAATTAAAAAAAATATACTTCCCAGGCCTACAATTTCGTATGAAATTCCTTTACAGTTCTCTCGAGTTGATCCGCCCGAAACGTGGTACTTTGAAGCCTGAGGGCCTACCACGAAGCGCATTCGAAGTTTCCCCTCTCTGTCATACTTACGAGTTCGTACGTAAGTGCGACAGAGAGGGAAAACTTCGAATGCTGTTCGCGGTAGGCCCTCTGATATAACCCACGTAATGACGACATTTCATTGCATGTTTGAGAAATATATCTTTCCGGGGTTCGAAGTCTGATTAAAGTCGCGTCGCGTGCCCCACCGCTCGACTACAGACACCGTATAATTATTGCTTTCAGTGTGATTGCCGGTAATTATGGAACCCGCACTATAATAAGATAATAAGGTAGCAACAAAGTATAATTAAACAAAATAAGACATTTAGTGAACTATGTCAGTGCTAGAGAAGTACTACAGTCCCTGACATCAAATATATAGGTACCTGCACTTATACTAATACCATCGCTGCTAAGCACTGGAACAGGCGGTGAGACTGCGAAAAAGACTAACTTCACATCGGGGAGTTCACTTTCACAACCCTGAGCAATGAGGATACTACTACCGCTCTGCCCGCGCGGCCCCGCCCGCGATTACACATTACTCAAGCGACGCCGCGGGATAAAATAGGGTATATTCATCATGCACCCCGAAGATCCACCCTATAAAGCTGAAAGAATTTTTGAAATCGGATGTGCAGTTCCGGAGATTACCCTCTTACATACTGGATTGTCAAGGAAGCTAAAGCAGCTAAAGAGGCCGGCACTCCGTCTTCTGACAGGAGCCATAATAACTGTTCACGCACTACTAAACAAACACCTTTTTACTCTAGGTGTTACAGACAATCCTCTCTACAGAGCCTGCATGGAAGAGGAAGAGACAGCCACCCACGTCATCCTGACAAGTCCTGGGGTGGCAGAATACAGGGCAAAGCACCGAGCAACACCGGGGTCACTACCGATTTTATTGCGGTTTTTTCTGTCCGAAAGTTGACGTGATCGCAATGGTTCTTAGCTACGTTTCAACAAAATCGGTTAAGCTGGTTTTAAGATATTAAAGTTTGAAATGAACATTCCGAAGGGGTTTCAACTTTATAAGTTGTTAATTATATGCACATAAATAGGCATAGATGACATGACACTTCACACATTGAAATCTAAGCCGTTTAAACTGCAGAGCGAGCTAAATAAATAAATATATACATAAACACTCTAAAAAGCAAATAAAAAAACTGTTTCTGTTTCAAAAACACATAACCCATTCAAGCGGAATGTCATCTCGCTCGTATGTGGAGCAGCCCAACTGGGGAAGTTGGGCTTACAGAAGACCGCAGCCATAATAGCACCACTGCTTTGTTGTGTTGTTATACTATGAAGTACCTATGTGGTGTTGTGTTCCTTGTGGTGAGTAAGGTCGCCAGAGCTCCCTAGGGTGCGTTGTGTTGGGAGTGAGGGACCTGCATGTCTCTATCTGCCAACACAGCGAATCCTCAAGTGAATAAATGGTCGGCAACGCGCTTGTGATTCATCTGGAGTCACAAGTGTCCATAGGCGACGGTACCAGCTTAACATCAGGCAAGCCGTAAGCTTGTTTGCCACCGTCGTAAATAACCACACCGACCACGCCTTCGCGGTGTCCTTAGGTAGCGTGACCATAATTAACCGATCGAGTGGCAGCCGCTAATCTAGATTATGTAAGCAGACGAGCACGGCCTCGCTAGATCTAGATTAAGAGCTAGGTCATGCGGAGAAATGGCCTAGGCCGCGGTGCTGATGCTGGGGTAATTAATTAACTAATTATCCGTAATAGTCAGGGAAGGTCCCAGTTTTCGGTTTTACGCATATACACATCATATCAGCCGAAAGACGTCCACTGCTGGACATAGGCCTCCCCCAAAGAGTTCTAAAGTAACCGGTCCTGCGCCACCCGCATCCAGCGGACTCCCGCGACCTTTAACAGGTCATCAGTCCACCTTGTGGGAGGCCTACCAACGCTGCGCCTTCCGGTACGTGGTCGCCACTCGAGAACCTTTCCGCCCCAACGGCCATCAGTTCTACGTGCAATGTGCCCCGCCCACTGTCACTTAAGTTTAGCGATTCCGTTTCGGGTTACGCTTATATCTCGGAAGCTATGCGTCTTACCGACATGACTACTTCCACAAAATGAAAGCTGATTAAAATTGCTACAAGTTTTACTCGATTAAGTTTTTCGATATCTTGTATAGTTTTCGAGATATCTCCTCTTGAAAGTCTGAAATTTTGTAAAACAAAAACTACCTTCTTCGTCTTTGACCGCTATTCCTCATCAACCTCAAGTGACTGGATAGCCTCATAATCGTGCGTAGCGTGCGCCGCAGTGGACTTCCGGCTTTGGCTTATAAACTATACCAAACAATTTACATAATTATGTAACTCAAAACATAAACTAATCACTTACGAATGAAGTTGACCGTGTATGTTGATAAGCACGTGCAAGTCCATTGACCTTCCGTTTATGTTCTGTGTGCAAGGATTTCCAGTTTGTATCGCATTATTAGAATAAAATAACGATTTCAAGCTATGACCCCACCAAGTATGTACAAGAGAGCATTGCATATTCGGATCATCCAGATTAAAAGGATCCTGGATTCATCATTCAGATTCAAATGCTGAATGTAGGTATTAACGCGCCGTATGTTCAGCGAACTTAAGCGAACATAGTTTTTGAAACAATATAATGCGTCTGTTCATAATAATATGGTTTAAAAAACACGAATATTAATCTTGAGGCTTTTGTGCAGCGAGATCAGTGATTCGAAATATGATTAAGTAAGTAATTTTCGCTCGATAGAAAAAATCACGAACTTAGGTCTACAATACACTTAAGACATTCGTAACAAATTATGCAAAAGCTAAACATATTAAAATTGGTTCTAAAAAATGGCAATATCATGTTTGAGGGAAGTTAGTACAACATGGTACTAGGTCGACGCGACGATGTCTCACTTAGAAGTACACCCCTACAGGACGGTCGCCTTTACTGGCAGTTTTCGTTATCTTGCAACCAAATGCTGGAATAACATTCCTCGTCACTTCGAAAATTACCATCCAAGAAAGGAACTTGGGCGGAATATTTCAAAAAACGAAGTAAATTTTTAAGAAATTTAAGTAAGAAGAATTGCTTGTTGCTTGAGGCTTGGGGCCAGAATATGTGTTTCACATACATGCGTCTGTGGCAGAAGCGTCGATGAGTCGGGTAGGCATGGCCTCTCATGTATAAAAAGCGCCGGCCACTTATACCGCCACGGCACTATAAACGATTTAGTCCGTCGTTCGCTTGCCACCGTGTCTGTGCCTGCTATTCTCGAACCCATTGCACAGGTTTGGCAAGAGACGATGGCAAGCGACCTGATGGTGCCACATTGGTGCCGTGGAGGTTGGGCAGAGCCTTGGTGTGGGACGCAACGTGCGTGGATACGTTTGCTCAGTCCCACATCCAGGGGACTCGCACTCAACCCGGCGCTGCAGCTGACCAGGCCCAGGTGTTGAAGCGCCGCAAATACTCGTATTTAATTAAAGACGAGTATTCTCGAGTTTGCGGCGCTTGCTGTAGAAACATTGGGTCCCTGGTCAGCTGACATGAAATCATTTATGAGGGCAATGACTAAACGACTCGTCGACGCTTCAGGGGACCATAGGGCTGGCGCTTACCTCTCGCAACGTATTTCATTAGCAATACAGAGAAGTAACGCCGCCAGCGTTATGGGCTCCATGCCGCAGACGGAACTGCTGGACGGGGTTTTCTTCCTATAACTGGGCAAGTTAAATTAATTTAGTTTTAAATTAGTTTATAATTATTTGCTTGTTAGTTTATTTTTATTTATGATGTTGTTTTCTTGTTTTTACTAAATGAACAACTTAGAATACTTTTGTGTATTTATTAAGACTAGTAAGAAGATAAAATTAATGTTCATTATTTTATGAAGAAAATTATAAAATGTCATCTTTTTCTGATAAAAAATGGAGCAGTAAAATGGTTACAACTGTTACAAGTGAAAATATAAGTTTAGATTTTTGAAGTGGATACTTCTTTGCTCGCGTTCTTGTATAGGGATACAGTTCAAAATGTATCACGAGACTTCCGGAATAACTTTTTGTAGAGAAGCCTAATCTGATTTCAAATAATTGTTTATTATATTACATGTTTTAATCCTTCTTTATTTGCCTTTAGTTGTTAATCTCAAAATGTTATTTAGTTTATGTGGCGGACATGAAAATAATGCTGAAATCAAAGAATTTGTACTAAAGCATAGAAACCACGTTAAAATAAGAGCTTGGTAACAGCTATCTTATTCACTTGCGTAAATCTATAGTTGGCCTAAGAGGGAATGAGACTACATCCCTATTCAGTTTCATATTTTCGTAGGTTGTCACTAAAATCAACTCGGGCAAATGTCAAATGGATGTAATTGGATGTAATTTAATCCAGCAAAATGCAATATGTCATCATTGTTTGGTAGAAGGTGTCATTACCTTACAACTTGACTTGGTCGTATCATATTACTTCCAAAACATCGCGGCTCCTGTGTGTGAAAATAATTTATTTTGGTGTTATTCCACCGAGAATGTTTGAAAAAATGTATTGTTCATGTTTGCGAGACTTGATTGTTTCCTGTGATAAAATGTATTGTGCCATTGAAGGCTGTAAATCCCATACAAGAGGGACATAAATAAACGATGGAGCAGTTTGCTTGTATTGGTAAGTTTCTATAGATTTTGATTTTATTCATGGAAGGAGCTCACCTAAAATGAATAATAGTAATTAGTAATTTATGTAAA
This sequence comes from Epinotia brunnichana, assembly GCA_963854355.1. Lineage (NCBI taxonomy): Eukaryota > Metazoa > Arthropoda > Insecta > Lepidoptera > Tortricidae > Epinotia > Epinotia brunnichana. The sequence continues at coordinate 413,112 of OY977935.1, read as the reverse complement.
TATCATTATCTGTTCAATTAAAACCAGATTGTGCATGAAAATAAGACTTTTTCGGATAATTAGAAGAGGTTATGTTTTTCCCATAGTGATGTAGTTTTTTTTATCGACCTCGGCACAATAACTTATCGACACAACTTTTTGATTTTAGATTTCCAAAGGACGAATATGTTAAAAGGAATGGATACCACACGTGTAAGAAGGAGAATCTGACATGGAAAAGCAGTCATTTTTATTTCAAACACGTCACCAGATTATTTGTACCAAATGTAAATTTAAATGGAAGCGACTGGAAGCAGACAGATCTTTCACAAAATTGAATAGAAACGTGTGCCTTAGAAGAAAAATAAGAAGTTTTAGCCATAACTATTTTATTGAAGGCGGATTAAGTTTGACTAAATAAAAAATGGTCTTAATATAAAATTATTCTTTCATTTCCCATAAGTAGTAGCGTCCAGGCAGTCCTGCATGACGTACTGCAAATGAGTGCGATATTATAAGATAGATTGTGACAGGGATATGAATGACCTTGGTTTTGCAGGACGCCTCCAGGTTGACAAAAGCTACTTTGGTTTTTGCTACTACAGTAGAGTCTCATCAGTCCGTCACTCCAATAGCCGGCTATGTCGATTAATCCGGCACACTCCACCCGCACCTCCTTCACCGGCCTTTACTTCTCTTTCTCTAGCTAGACGCTTGCTCTCTTTTTATTAGTTATGACATTTCTATTCAATCCACTAATCCAAACATTCCAAAATTCCGGGATTTTCTAGTTTTTAATAATGCCGGGTTAGTTAGACTCTACTTTTCTTTTTGCCTTCTCCATAAACATATTTTTTCACACAGTGAATGTGAATTACTAAAATCTGAATTTATAATTTGGTTGACTAATTTATCGATATAAACAGTCGACACTGTACATCCCCAGCGCAGGAACAAACTTGTGACAACCTTCCAAATTAAGGAATAACAAATGCATATACATCTCTTTCTGACGCGTTAGTACGTCGTACGAAAGTAGGGGAAAGGTATACGTATCTGCTACCTATTTTAACCTTAGGGGCTTGGCTGAAATGACCGCCATTTTCAATGTTTCGCGAGTCAAATGAGCTACGTCAGTCAATGTTGCCATATATACCGATTTATCTGTACTTATATAGATTACATACATACATGCATACTATATGTACTCATCACGCCTCTTTCCCAGAGGGGTAGGCAGATATCACGGATCTCCATTTGCTACGATCCTGACAAACCACTTTCGCTTCACTCACTTTCATAACATTTCTCATACATGCTCGTCGGTTTAGGGTACTTTTGACCTGGCCTTTCTGTAAGATTTCTCCAATTTGATCGGAGAAAGTTCGCCTAGGTCTTCCCCTTCCAACTTGCCCTTCCACTCTTTTTATATACACTCTCTTCGTTAATCTTCTTTCATCCATCCTCTCTACATGCCCAAACCACCTTAACATACCCTTCTCAATGTTCGTGACTATATCTCCATCCATTCCACACTTATCTCTTATCACACTGTTTCTGACTCTATCACTCAATTTCACTCCACACATACTTCTCAACACTCTCATTTCTACTGCATTCACTCGACTTTGATGTCTTTTTTGCCACACCCAACTTTCGCTACCATACATAAGTGTGGGCACCAACACTCCCCTATGCACAGCCACGCGTGCTTTTTGCGATATTTTCTGGATACCCATAAAGGCATTCAGTGCCCCATTCACTCGATTCCCTGCATTCACTCTCCTTTCAATATCTTTCTCATGCTTTCCGTCTCCAGTAAATAGTGTCCCCAAATACACAAACTCTTTTACTTGTTCCAGTCTTTCTTCACCAATCATTATTTCGCAGTCTGTCATAATTTCATCTTTTTCAAATACCATCACTTTCGTCTTACTTACATTCATCTTCATCCCTTTCCATTCAAAAGATTCATTCATCTTCGTTACCATCATTTGTAACTCCTCAGCAGACGACGCAAGTAGTACAAGGTCGTCAGCATATAGGAGACATTTGACGCGTAACCCTTCCATTCTCAAACCACATTCATCACCTTTGAGATCCTGCAGACAGCTGTCCATGAATAGATTAAACAGCCACGGAGACGCTACACACCCTTTTCGATGTTAAACCAGTCAGTATATGACCCGTTTATTCTCACGCAAGCACTGGAATAGATTTTAGTGAATTAATTCAGATATATAATTTACGGGTACCATAATAGCAGATTCCTTTAAATAATCCAAACATTGAAAATGCTGATCTAAGAAGTATCCACTTAAACTTAATTAACGGTTGTATCTCCGACACAACCCGCTTCTTTAGTATAATAAACAGTTGTCCACAAATATACAATCAATAAGACTGAATAATAGGTCGCGGGAGTCCGCTGGATGCGGGTGGCGCAGGACCGGCCATTGTGGCACTCTTTGGGGGAGGCCTGTGTCCAGCAGTGGACGTCTTTCGGCTGATATGATGAAGACTGAATAATGGTAAATGAAACATTAAAAGATTTTGCACTAGGTAGTGTGTGAGTTCGTAATTCATAAATTCTATGAGTGTAAGTACATCTGGGTATGACGACTGTATGTGTGTTGGCTCTTTTGACTAATAAGGTGGAAAACGTACCTATGCATAACTTTGAAGACTACAAAAACATTGTAAAACGATGACCCGAAAACAAAATACAAACAACTTCTTAAAGTGGAGGGCGTATCAGACACTCGCAAGGGCCGTCAGTCAATGCCCACACTTCAGATAACTACCGAACGTCGTATCACTACACCACCTTCGTAGACAGATACGTCTTTCCGGAAGTTGGTGCCGCTAACCGGTTCACAACATCGCGTTTTAGCAAACAACTTTTTTGTATATTAATATGGGAATTATGCGATACAATTTGGGGTTCCTTGTGGACGGCAATGAATGTCAAACAGGCGCTACATAACCGATGTACCAAATAACAGATGTGCCTACTAAAAGTACAGAATAGTAATATTGAAGGAGCGAGCGAGACGAACGGATTTCTTTGTTTCAGCTTGGGCAAAAAATCTTTCGTATGTCCGGCTGTTCTCCTCTATAGATCGCATTTCTCAACCGATTCTAGTGAAATTTTGTGAGCATGTTCAATAATTATATAGATTTTCTTTTGACGATACCTACTACTGTCTATGGAAAAAAATATGAATAAAACACAGACTCGCTAGATCTACAATTCACAGAACCAACCCTATAGCAGTAAAACAAATAATGCCTAAGATCGCAGTTACTTAAATCAAAGATAATTATAAGACAAGGAAGATTGCTAACTCTGTGGAAACGTCGCCGTAGTTCATTAAATAATCCGAGATGGCGCTACTAGGCTCTCAATGAAAAAAGTAGCGTAGAATTCGTCAAAATATTGCATTTTAGTGTCCTAAATCATCACATTAACAAATTTTAAGGCATACAATACACCATTGTCACAAAATAACACGCAAATAGCAAAATAATACAAAGCAATTTTTAATCGGTGACTAGATCCATCGATCGCACGTTTTTCTAAGCTGAATGGCTACGCGCTGGTATTGCATTCCGCTAGATGGCGCATATTTAAGAATCGTGCATAACTAAATAAACTTAAAACAATCAGAGATTTTGATTTAAAATCAGTAATTAAAAGCAAATTCAAATTTACTTTAGCACTATTTAAATTTTATTATTCGATTGAAATCTAAAACGAACCCTATCCAATAGTTTTTGCTCTAAACAAACATGGTTACTCCGACTAGAGTTTAGTAATTTTTCTAATGAATTCAGTCGTATACAAAAATACCATTTCGTCCAAAAAGCGTACCCCTTGCTGAAACATATAATAAGAATCAGAAAACGTATTTATTACAAGAAAAAATATAATAATATAAAATAAACTTACAAACTAACAAACAGTACCTAAGTAAAAAACTGAATTTGTGACAATAGGCCCCAGACTCAGCATGTGCTGGGCTAGGCTAGGCTGCGGCGCTACCACGAACTTCGAATCTCGAACTTCGTATATCTCCGTCTCTGTCGCTCGAGTACCATAAACCATAAGTACAACATTTACAAATACCTACTTACAACAAACTTGCTGTTGACACTTTCAGTATTCATATTTGCATATTTTAATCTAGCATCGGTAAGATTTCGATTTCGAATGATTTTAAACTAACCCGCGAACTTATTCTAAACTACTAAATTCTAAAACTACAAATATCGACAAACAAAATATTGTTAACATGTATAAGATTTGAACTTCGTCCCTTCTGCACGTAAGTCTGGCAGATAGCTTTTGAGCTATGTAAACAGTAAGTTAGCGATATGCTCTAAAATGGTAATTCCTTGACGCTACAATTACCGACCAGCCTACCACACAATAAATTTGCAACCTTACTTCCAAAACGTAAGGTCTATTTTTGCTCATAACCCGTAGTACAATCTATAAACATACAAAGACACACTACAACTACAGCCCCGCTATTCTGTAACTTGTTTTAAGCTCACCTCAACGCTCGCCCACAAATATACCTTGACACCGCGATGCGTAGTAATTAAGCGTAGGTAGAGGTCTAGTTTTGTACCGGGTGACCGGCGGGGTGAGCCGCATTAACGCGTAGCGAATAACAGCCCTGCAAACCTTTGGAAGTTGGAATGGAACGGTATTATAATTATAACCAATTCTCCCGTTCGAACTCGTTTAAATTTTAAATACCTAAATCCCATAAAAACCACACGGGAATCACACAGCTTTACTGCATTTACTATTTTTTGCATACCTTAAACTATGTAAGTGTGATTGCCAAGTCACAAAATTTTATTTAATAAGCAAATGAAGATTAATAAGAATGCCTAACTTGGCTCTATGAAATATCTCACCACTTTTTACTGTGGAAGAGTTCCGAGACTTGGCCAATTTTTTACATGGAAGGTTTTTATGGGATCTCATTTCTTTTTGTGGGTTATTCTGTTATCAACTTTGTATGAAAATGTCACGATTTTGAGATATACGAACTGCATAAGTAAGTTTGTAATCCTATACAAATTCATGCGTTTACAAAGTTACTTTTGCAGTTGCTTCCCGCAAAACTATACAAACGTTATTTGTGGTTGGTAAAATAACATTTCCATACAAAGTTGATAACACAATAACCTACATTGACAAGGATTGTGTTCAAAATTGATATGGGAGGATCTAATAGGTCACAAAAACAAATCAGAGGTCAGAATGGGAAAAGTTGCCGTTCCGACATCTTGAAATTATTTAAAGTATTTATTTATTGGCCGGTCCTGCGCCACCTGCATCCAGCGGACTCCCACAAAAAGTACGTCTAGCACAACTTGCTGCTAAGTCATGTCGCGCGCGACTCAGCGACTCCTGTCGCACTCGTATTGTGCAAATTAGAAAGAGGCGGGTGGATTCTCTCGACTAGCGTCGCGCTTGTTGTGTCAGTTGTGCTAGCCCCGCTGGCCCCGTAGCATGGATGGCGTTATCACGCGATAAGTGATAGGATAAGCGCGTCGTCTCGTTCTATCGAACGGTGTCAGCCAGGGACGGATACTCTATCCTGTCACTTATCGCGTGGGCCATCCATGCTACGGGGCCAGGTCATCAGTCCACCATGTGGGGGGCCTACCCACGCCGCGCCTTCCGGTACGTGGTCACCACTCGAGAACCTTTCCGCCCCAACGGCCATAGGTTCCACGTGCACTCTTTTGGGAAGGCCTATGTTCAGCAGTGGACGTCTTTCGGCTGATATGATGATAATGATGATGAATTTATTATTTATTGCGCCGATTAAGTTTAAAATTGATAAAAAGTTATAAAAAAATCGCGATAAAAAACAATTTAATTAACAAACCTGTGAGCAGCACGGTTATCACAGGATGGCCCGCGAGCTCTGTGTCGCGGCGAGATACACTATCCGTCTCTTTCTAACTAGGAGTAGCCCGCGAGCCTGTTTTTTAGGGTTCCGTACTCAAAGAGTAAAACGGGACCCTATTACTAAGACTCCGCTGTCCGTCCATCCGTCCGTCTGTCTGTAACCAGGCTGTATCTCACTGATACCTTGATAGTTCCAGTTGAAATTTTCACAGGTGATGTATTTCTGTTGCCGCTATAACAACAAATACTAAAAAGAAAATAAAATAAATATTTTTATTGATAATGGTACGGAACCCTTCGTGCGCGAGTCCAACTCGCACTTGGCTGGTTTTTTATTATTATTATTATTTGTATGTCTGTGCCATATCACGGGACCATGGGGTCCCGGACTTTTGGAAGGCATGCGTGGGGCCAAAGCCAACAGCGCAGAGGCCCTTTAAGACAAAAATAATCTAAAGCGAGGGATGCACATGGCGGATACCATCTCCGAGCGCACAACATGATACAACCGGTGATAATCCCCGCCAGGTGCAAAGACTATTTCAGTGCAGCACTGTGACTGCGATGGAAATTAAGGTCATGGGCTATTGAGTTGAGTGTTGGATGGACTGGATAATGGGTTATGGAAGGAGACTAGCGGACACCTGCCGTGACAATCAGTCTCAAAATTGTATAAGGCAGGCGGTGACTCGCCAACTCGCTAAGTGGGCCCCACAAAACAGTCGCACGCACAGTGCGACAATGGAGCAACACGTCTGAGCGGCTGTGAGGTTGTCGAGAGGTGAGTCTGCGGTGCGCCAGATCCCGGTGTTCCGTTCAAGGGCCGCCGGCGTTATGACATTTTACACTTCCAACCTGGAGCATAGGTTCCGCTCTTGCGACTCCACTCTGGCCGGCAGGTTAAGGCAAGCACAGAGGCGAGGGCCAGATCAAATGGGCCCTCTGGAGATTAGGGGTCCGCGGTGTCGCCACTCACCGTCAGCTCGCCACAAGCTGCCCCCGCGGGTTTATTATTATTATTATTGCCATTTATTCCCACAAAATCATTCGAACAAGAATTAAGTAGGTACATTTCGTTACATTAAAAACAAGCTAAATACTTAAATTAGTTTTGGGAAGATTGGGCACAGTCCTACTCCATGCAAGTCCACGATTTTCTATCTTGCGCGAGTCTAGTCCTTTTTTTAACACTTTTTTAATTTAGAAAAATTGACTTGGCAAAAATATTAAGTATAACAAATTTTCACTAGAATCGGTTGAGCCGGACAGCGGAACACCGGACATCGTGACAGACACCGGACGTACTATTACTTATTCTGTGACAGGACATACGAATGATTTTCGACACAAGCTGAGCGAGCTGAAGGGGATCCCATACGCCAATGACCTTCAATCTGAATCCCTTAGTTTTGTAATGTTTTTTGTAGCTTATCATATTAACAACAACAGTTTTAAGCAATATAGTATCCCATATATACTTCAAACATCACTGTCTTCGAGATATTTGGCATCAAAGTTGAACAATTTTAGACCAAAAAACAGGTTTTCTGGCCATAACTTTTGTCTTAATTAGTTTAAAATCAAAACCCTACACATGTTTATAGAGACACCAGAGACGAACTCAAATATGTAAATTTCGTATATGTTAGATCTTTCACAGCAATCTTATAACAAAGAAGGTGTTTTTGTAGACAATGTTTAAAAAAATCATAAAAAAATAACTATTCATTACTTTCAAAATATGGTACACCAAAATGGAGATTAAAGATTGAAGAATCGATAACCGTTTACCTTATAATTCTATCTGTAGTGCAAAAGTATTTGTATCGATTCAAAACTAGTCAAAAATCGATGAAAACCTCAGGTAGCCCCTGAAGCATAGAACTTCGTTCGCTTCGCTCGCTCGTTCGATAATCAAATCACAGAAATCTAATATGGCATTCAACATGGTGGGCAAGTAAGGTCAAGGCCAAAGCACACTAAAATATTTACCTACTCGTTGTCGCTACATACGATGTTTAAGGCCTTTGAAAACCTGATACTTACAATAGTTATTTGTTATACAAGGGTGCAAAGTTGTATTTTAACCGCGAGTGTGGAATTGAAACACGAGCTAGCGAATGGATTCTAGGGTTGAACCACGAGCTAGCGAATGGATTCTATGGTTCAAAAATAGAATCCTGAGCGTAGCGAGTGTTGCAACACACGAGACGTCAAAATAACTTGCACCCGTGTGTAACACAAATCTTTTCACCTCACTAAAGCGAGGAAAAAAACAAAAAAGTAAAGTAAGTTTTTTTATTAAATATTAAAAAGGGGGAAAAAAAATAAAAAACATTTAAAAAGAAACAAAATATTACAAAATTAAAAAAAACATTTAATAAAGAGGGAAAGAGAAAAAACATTGAGAAACAAAAAAAATAACATTAAAATAAAGAAAAACTTAATAAAGGCAAAAATAATTTCAAAAAACATTAAAAAAGACTGATAAAAGAAAAGCGAAGCAATAAAATAGAGACAAAAACATATAAAAAAGGAAAAAGTTACAAAAAACATAATATTAAGAAAAAAAACGTAAAAAAAGAAAAACTAAAAAAAACATGTACTAAGAAAAAAGTAACAAAAAACATTAAATAAAGAGAAAAAGGGTAAAAAAAGACAAAAAAGGACAAAAAAACATGAAAAAAGAGAACAGTGGAAAAAAAAATTAAAAATGGAAAAAGAAAAAAACCTCGGAAAAACACACATAAATCAATAAAAAATGAAAAAAAAACATTAAAATATGGCAAAAACATCAATCAAAATCAAGGATTTCAAACAACCTTAAAATAATGAAAAATAAACATTAAAAAAAGGAAAAAAACGCATACAAAAGAGAAAAAAGACCAAAAAAACATAAAAAAGAAAAAAAACCAAAAACATTCAAAAAGAAACAAAACATTTATGAAAAGGAGAAAAATGCAACAAACATTAAAAAAAGAAAAACAAAGCATTAAAATAGAGACAAAAACATAAAAAAAGTAAAAAAAGTTACAAAAAACATTAAAATAAGAGAAAAAACGTAAAAAAAAATAAAAAAAGACAAAAAACTTTAATAAAAACATTTAAAAAGAGAAAAAAGTGGAAAAACCACAAAAATAAATCAAAAAGAAACAAAACATTAAAACAAAATATTTAGTGGAAAAAAAAACCTTGAACAAACACATTTAAATCAATAAAATATAAAAAAAACATTAAAATTTAGACGAAAACATCAAAGAAATAAATAGAATTTCAAACAACATTAAAAAAAGATTTAAAAAAAAAAAAACGTATAAAAAATACCAAAAAAAACATTAAAAATAAATAAAAACAGAAAAACATTCAAAAAGAAACAAAACATTTAAAAAGAGAAACAACATTTATAAAAAGGAGAAAAAGAAAAAACATTTAAAAAACAAAAAAAAACATTTAAAAAACAAAAAAATAATTAAAAACATTAAAAAAAAGAATAAAACATTCAAAAAAGGTACCTAAATAAAATCAAAAATCTGATGGGCGAAAAATGTCCTGTCTGGACTGACCTTTACATGTTATTATGTTTAAAAAAGTAACTAATAACACGTTCGGATTTCAAATATTCTTTGCACTCTTGTGGATAAAATGCAGTTTTGCTATCTGTTTTTAAAGAATAAAAATGGGCTTTCCGAGCTAGTGAGGTGAAAACTATATTTATTTAGATGTACATACACGAAATAGTCAAAAACATTTGAGAAAAATTGTTAGGGAAAAAGTGGATTTCGGGATGATAATATTATAAAGCTATAAACACGAACTTAGAATCTCGAACTTCGTATATCTGCGTCTCTATCGCACTTATGGTTTATAGTACTCGAGCGACAGAGACGGAGATATACGACATTCGAGATTCGGACTTCGTGGTAGCGCCGCTGTGATAATTACGTTAAGTCGACGCGATTTCGGGACTAGGTTTACTATAAATTATTTTTCACACAGACTACTCAACGAAAAAAATCTGAATCTTTAATTAAAGGCGTTTGCTTAAAATCAAAAATTATTAAGGTTAAAATAATAAATAAGTTAATAGTTAAAATGACAAATATAATTCGGAAAAATTTGAATAAAATTAAAACTATTGTACTCTGCTTGATTCTAGTATACTTATCTAGCGGGACTAGCACAACTGGGCGTTTTTCAAAAAAAGTTTTCAAAACTCTTTTTTTTTTCAGAATTTGTTTTTTTTTGTTTATATTATTACTCAGAATCGTTATTACAATCGATCCTCATACAAGAAAAAAAGTGTCCCAGATTTTTTGTAAGGTTTTTCTTCCCGTGCGTCACGACCATGTAAATAAAAAAAGACTGCATTCAAAAATGGGACGTCTGGAATGGAATATTTAAGACACTTTTTTTCTTGTATGAGGATCGATAGTATCAAAGATTCCGAGTAAGATAAACCAAAAAAATTCGTATTCTGAAAAAAAAAGTTTTGTACACTTTTTTTGAAAAACGCTAAACTGACGCCGCGACGTGTCTCGTGGCAAGAAAAAATACAAAAACAGGTTACAGGAGTTGGGACGCGAACCGACGTACTAAGACTTGTGAGTCAAACACCCGAACCACTCGACCAAAATCAAATGGCCGCCCGGCCCGAAATTTTGAATCTTATGTTAGGGGTGACTACTTAACAGCCTGCTTCACCGCTTACATTGAAAACAACGCCATCTAAAATAATAAGGGGAACTACGAGGTACCGGCGACGATAATAAGATTCACGTGTGACTAGTAGCATTGTATGGAGTGAGCAATCTTCCTTGTCTTAATTATCTTTGCTTAAATGCAGGCGATAAATATGCAATCTGTAGCGGCAGTGTAGCCCGTGAAATTGAATTTTCTTTTCCACATACATAGTTACAAACATAAATACATATAAGCTCGAAAAACATAACACCCCTTCTGGGGCAGTCGGGTAAAAAATTACTGTATTGGTATCATCATCATCATCGATGTAGCATCTATAAAAGATGATTTAAGCAGCGTCCATTAAAGTGCGGCACTTGCGTACGTGGCTTGTCAGGCCAATACGAGAGCGACAGTGACGCCCGCATATATGACATGTAAATGCTGTTGGAGGCGCAGCAGCGCGCTGGTGTCTCAATGCTCGTTTGTGGGACAACAGGTCAAACCAGATGATATCATGTACTGTCACGCCTTCATTTTAATGTGACTTCCTCCATTGGTCTCGGTCCTGCCATTGGTATAGTACGAGTATTTACTTATCTTCTATACATATAATAAAGCTGAAGAGGGTCGAAAGTCTGTACATGGAAGATATTCGAAAAAAAATTGGCTAGGGATACTTAAAATCGATAACAGAACACGTTCCAACAGTTTTTAGAATTTTTGTCTGTTTGTCTGTTTGTCTGTTTGTCTGTTTATCTGTTTGTCTGTTTATGTGACCGCGCGTCACGTGAAAACGGCTGAACCTATTTCGATGAAATTTGGTAGAGAGATAGTATGAGTCCTGGGGAAGGACAAAGGGTAGTTTTTATCTCGGAAATCAACCCCTAAAGGGCTGAAATGGGGGGTGGAAGTTTGTATGGAGCTACTTAAACTGCTGCACCGATTTGGATGAAATTTGGTATATAAATAGTTTGAGCCCCGGGGAAGGTCAAAGGATAGGTTTTATCCCGCAAATCTTCCCCTTAGCTGGTAAAACGGGGGGGTGAAAATTTGGATGTAACCCATTTTGATAAAATTTGGTTTAGAGGTAGTTTAAGTTCTGGGAAAGGACATTGGATACTTTTTATCCCGGAAGTCTTCCCCTAATATAATGGGGGGTGAAATTTTGGATGGACTCTGTTCAGATCAAATTTGGTATAGAGATAGTTTGAGTCCCGGAAAATGACAACGGATACTTTGAATCCCGAAAATCATCCCCTAAGGGGATGAAATAGGGGTAAAAATGTGGATAAATCCCATTTAGTTAAAATTTGGTACAGAGATAGAAGGAGTCCCAGGGAAGGACAATGCATAGTTTTTATCCTGAAAAATCATCTCCAGAGAAATGAGGGGTGAAAATTTGGATAGAACCCATTTAGATTGAAATTCGGTATAGAGATAGTTGGAGTTCCGGGAAAGGAAATCGCATAGTTTTTGTAACGTAAATCATCGCCTGAGAGGATGAGATGAAATTTGGTATGGAGATAGTTAGTCCTGGGGAAGGACATAAAATAATTTTTAGTCATGGGGGGTTAACACGTAACGTTCCGAACGCGCGTTCGTACAATGTAACTGTCATTTTTCCATATAAAAAGTGACATTTAGACCTACCCGACGTTCGTACAATGCGTTACGTGATCGACCTACATAAATCATCTCCTAAGGGTGTGAAATGGGGGATGAACTTTTGGATCAAACCCATTTACGGTATAGCGAGTAAGAGTCCTGGGGAAGCACATAGGATAGTTTTATCCCGTAAATCAGCCGCTAAGGGGGTGTGGTTGGGGGTGAAAATTTGTTTGTGACCCATTTTGATGAAATTTGGTTGAAAGATAGTTTGAGTCCTGGGAAAGGACATATGATAGTTTTAAATTCCAGAAATCATCCTCTGATGGGGTGAAATTGGGGGTGAAAATTTAGATGTAACCCATTTAGATGAAATTTGGTATAAAGATAGTTTGAGTCCCTGAGTATGACATCGGATAATTTTAATCCCAAAAATCATCCCCTCAGGGATGAAATAGGGGTGAACATTTTGATAAAACCCATTTTGATGAAATTTGGTATATAGATAGTGGGAGCCCCAGGGAAGGACAATTTATAGTTTTTATCATGAAAAATCATCTCCTGAGGGGGTGAAATGAGGGGTGAAATGATAATAGAACCCATTTAGATGAAATTCGGTATAGAGATAGTTGGAGTTCCGGGAAAGGAAATCGCATAGTTTTTGTAACGTAAATCATCGCCTGAGAGGATGAGATGAGGGGTGAACATTTGGATGGAACTCATTTAGTTTAAATCTGGTTGAGAGATAGTTTGAGTCCTGCCTGGGAAAGGACATATGATAGTTTTATTCCGGAGATCATCCCCTAAGGGGTTGAAATGGGGGTGAAAATTTGGATGGAACCCAATTACGGTTTAGCGATAGTTGGGAGGCCTGAGAAATAACATAGGATAGTTTTATCCCGAAAATCCTCCCCTAAGGGGTGAAAAATTGGATGTGAGTGACCCATTTAGATGAAATTTAGTTTACAGATACTTTGAGTTCCGGGAAAGGACATAGGATAGTTTCTATCCCGGAAATCATCTCCTAAGGGGGTGAAATGGGGAGTGAATATTTGTATGGAGCTACTATACAACCCATTTGGATAAAATTTGGTATAGAGGTAGTTAGTAGGCGTGACGTTGGTAGGTAGTAGTAGGGACAAGGTGGACTGATGACGGGAGTTCGCTGGATGCTGGTGGCGTAGGATTGGTCACTTTGGAACTCTTTGGGGGGGCCTATGTCCAGCAGTGAACATCTTTCGGCTGATATGATGATGATGATGATAATGATAAAGATAGTTTGAGTCTCGGGGAAGGACAAATGGAGGGTGAAAGTTTGTATCGAGCTACGATATAAACGAGTTCTACGCGGACGAAGTCGCGGGCAAAAGCTAGTAGCAAATATAGCAATATAGCGAGTGAGGTGCAGATACCTGGCGCACGATTCCCACTCGTATTTCACGGTTTTATTTTTCGAGAGTCTGTTGGACATATACTTTTTGGGTATGCTAATATATGTATTTCGTTAAATAACAACATAACAACTCGTTTTCCTTACGCGCATCCAATTGTATTTAAATCGCCAAGGGCTTTTTTACAATGGGTCTGTCACGATCATTACAACCTCATTTTCATACGCATTGAATACGCCTCCAATTTTGAAATAAGTGGACACAATTAGTCATGTTGTTTTCCTAAATAGGGCTGTTAACCGGGCTTTCAGTTGACAATAACATAAGTACTTTACAATCACATTACAGTGCAGTTAGCATCTCAACTACTCAATTAATGTTAAATACTACCCAAAGGTTGTCTCTAAGAGATCTCTTTTAGAGATGAGACCGCATGTTGTCTTGTTCAGAGCAGAATAAAATATTGAATGTTTCTATCAAGTAAACTCAATATGTAATTTGACTGTGATAGGCAGTTTAAAGGCCGATTTAACCGACTGCAGAAAAGTAGGAGGTTCTATGGTCCACTGTATTTATTTTGTATTTTTTACTAGCGGTCCTGCGCCTCCGGCATCAGTCCATCTTGTGGGAGTCCCTCTGAACTGAAGTCCCGCTGCTGCTGATGAATGCCATGAAAAGTTTTTTGGTTCTGAAGAGTTGCCATGATGCATGTTGCGTGGTTCGTTAGAGTTGATCGATGCGCTGCGTTGGATGCTTGGCTTAGCTGGGCTTGGAGCTGCCTCGAGCAGCCCTACTCGCAAGATCGCTATGAAGGGATCTGCGTGGAACGCGGCGCGAATTTTTATTTTATTATATAGCGGCAAGGCAGGAACACTATGAAAATGTCCTGCCAGGCCTGGCAAGGGTCGCCATGAACTGAAGTATGTTCTAGGTAAAATGATAGTCAGGAGTCAGGGATAGAATGAACACTTTATTTAGGTGAACGCTGGCTTATATACACTCTCTGTAAGGCTGCGTGGTGGGAACGCTAACAATGATACATTTACGATAATGGGTTTAGTTTAACGATGATGTGATTACTCGTGCGTAAACCATCAAGATAGGAATCGAAGGTTATCTCCCCACCACAGCCTTGGATACGTTACATTATTTCTGGAGCTGGCATTATCAGTTTGACGAAAGCACTTACATAAGCAACATTGTAAAAAAAAACATAATTTCGAATAAGTAGCGTTAAGGATGACTCACGCTAGAATAAACTTATTAACTTTATTTTCTAAGTGCGTACACAGTTACACACCTTTCTCATTAAAGATTTCTTAGATAGTCATGCAACAAGTGATGTATAATACCGTGTGAAGTTATTGACCTTAAGTACTTATGACACTAAGACAGTATTGTTGTAGCAATACCACTGAATTAAATGATGCATATTTTTCTTTAAAGCGGAACGTCATCATCCTCCTAGCGTTATTCCCGGTTGTGCCCCTAAAGGAGCCCGGAGTCCGCTTTGACAACTAATCTCAAGCGTTATCTATAAAAACGGCAAAAATATCAGTTTTTTAGTATTTGTTGTTACAGCGGCAACCGAAATACATAATCTGTGAAAATTTCAACTCTCTAGCTATCACGGTTCTTGAGATACAGCCTGGTGACAGACAGACGGGCGGACGGACGGACGGACGGACGGACGGACAGCGAAGTCTTAGTAATAGGGTCCCGTTTTACTCTTTGAGTACGGAACCCTAAAAATTGGTTCAGCCGTTTTTGAGATATTGAACTTTGAAATGAAAATGTCGGGGGCTTTTCAACGTACACTACTGAAGCTGTAGTTATTTCCATTTGGTGTTTGTTAGATTAAAACTGGATGACATCGAATCAAGTTTTAGATTTGATTTCCATGAAGAGACTTGAGGAAGGAAAATATTTTCACTTTCCGCTTCATTCAAGGAAATCTATTATTTGTTTTGCATGCAGTCTCGAGGTACTACTCACTTTAACCTTGATCTAATAGGTACCTATCTAAATACTAGTTTTTATTCAAGTTGCACTGTTTGTACAGTTAAGCGCACCAATATTTAAACACAACACAAAGTCACAAACATATGTGTACACAGACCTTATTTCTGCAACAATAAGGTACACCTACATATTTCCGGGAGTCCGCTGGATGCGGGTGGCGCAGGACCGGCCATTGTGGCACTCTTTGGCGGAGGCCTATGTCCAGCAGTGGACGTCTTTCGGCTGATATGATGATGATGATACATATTTATGAAACTTTGAGTGAATACATATTGGTGCCCTTGAAACAACTATATATATATATATATACTCTGCAATTAGCCGAAGTTAACGAAAATTCCCGGGAACACCGTGTATAATTAATTTAAGTCCGTTATTGTGTGTATGTGTCTGCATAATGTTTTGCCATGTAGCTGTATTTGTTCGTGGAAAACAACGATACTAAAAAAAAATAGCGAGGTCTTAATATATAAAAACCAAATCTCAAGGCAGAGAAATCAACTTTAAGTACCAAAGTTTCGTCTAAAACAAACCAGTCGTACCCCCTATTTTATGTGCATCAAAATATTCTACAAGCTTCCTAGAGATAGGAAGCTTGTAGAATAAAAGACCTACCCCTGAAACAATTCAAGAAGAAACTGTTTATATGGCTATGCGAACTATGTGTCTACTCTGTTAAATGAACTTCCCTCTATTTTGCCTGTTCTTAACCGACAGAAAAATAAAGGCTTAATTTTTCATGCTTATTTAAGTAGATTACGGCGGACTGTATGTACCGTGCATTTGTACTAACATAATGTGACCCGTACCTATTCCGCAAATAAATATTTAATTTCATTTCATTTCCATACAAACTTTCATCCCCCATTTCATCCCCTTAGGGGCTGATTTTCGGGATAAAATCTATCATATGGAATATGTAGTAATATGTACTATTTACTCCCGGGACTCAAACTATCTTTAGGTATCAGTGGCGGAGCGCCCATACAAGCCAATGCCCACAGGCTCGCCTAAAAATTCTTGCTATTTATTACCAAACTCGTAAATCATCGAAATACAGCCATTTTTTGCTCCGGGTTGTCCAGAGAAAACTCGCACGCGCCGCCACTGCTAGGTATACCAAATTTCATCTAAACCGGTTCAGCGGTTTAAGCGTGAAGAGTTAACAGACAGAGAGACAGACTGACACACTTTCGCATTTATTAGTATGGATGTAATATTATTATACTGCTCTGAGGTAACTCTTGTAATGTACATGTTTCAATGCTTATTCAAAGGCATAAGGTGTATTTACTTCGACTACGCGTATGTAAGTCTATTTACAGCCCTTTGCTTTACTAATATAAAATCGGGGACTACGCCACTTGTGAAGCCACACTGGTTTGGCGTAAGCTCAATTATCTGTTTTAATCTGTTACCTATAAGGGTTTCCCAAATTTTTAGAGTATGTAAGGTTAACTTTATAGCTCGGTAGTTTCCACAATCGGCAACGGCAACCCTTTGCTGTATTAATATAAATTCGGGGACAACGCAATATAATGGCACCACCAAAATTATCTGGGTCTCTCTTGTTAGACCTAACAAATTTAACCCTAATGTTTCATTACACCTAATGTTTCACTAGAACTAATGCATTTAAAGCTCTTTGCTGTATTAATATAAATTCAGGGACAACGCAATATAATGGCACCACCGAGATGATCTGGGTCTCTCTTGTTAGACCTAACAACTTAAGCCCTAATGTTTCATTACACCTAATGTTTCACTAGAACTAATGCATTTTCCTTCGAAACAGTAACAGTTTTTGTATAAGAAAAAAAAGGAAGACACTATGAAATACCTACTGCGTTTAGGTACAGTCGAGTACAAAGATATGTTATACGCCTGAAAGTTACAAAATGATGTATCCATTTACTGACTGTACACAGTCGAGTGCAGGGATATTGCATCGATTGAATCCTCTCTTAAATATATATTATGTACCGAAAACTCTGACATATTTAAGAGCGATTCTTTATTCTTTATTAATTTGTGAAGCCATGTACATTGCAATTAAGGTGTTACATTCAGTATTCAGGTCAGACCATGACGCCCTGTAAGGACACACAAAACTTAATACTAACATGCATACAATAACAACATTATTAACATTTTTGCATTAAATACATATTCATTCATTTTAATTACAATTAGTTTGACTTTAATTTCATATTATTTTTACATTATTTCTACAATATTTTTATATGTCAATTTAGATATGTCATTCATAAAATTTATAAAGACCCATCATTTAAAAATTCGTCTACTGAGTAATAATATTTCTCAATTAATAATTTCTTTAATTTATTTTTAAATATTTTTTCGTTACGTTTAATTGTTTGTGGGATTTTATTTGTAATTAGAGTACATTTATAATGTGGACTATTTTTATACATTGTCAAGTTAGCGTTTGGTAGCAATAACTTATTCCTATACTGCGTTCTGGTTGTCTCGCAATCTTTTTTCTTTTGAAACAGATAAGGATTTTCACGGACAAAAAGAGCGGCTTGTAATATATAAATACACGGCAGAGTCAATAATTTGAGTTTAATAAAGTATGGACGGCAACTGTTGGGGATGCGCACGTTAGTCAAGATACGGATGCACTTCTTTTGCATCACAAACAGTTGCTGGGCCCCCGTACTACCTCCCCAAAGCACCACACCATATCGGAGCCACGAATGCGCGTACGCATAATACGCAGATAATGCACACTCTAAGCTAGTATTTGTTTTCAATACGTTTAGTGCATATACAAATTTGCATAATTTGGTTTTAATGTTCTGAATATGAGCTTTCCAATTGATGCCGGAGTCAATAGTTATGCCTAATAAATTAAATTCTTTAACCTCCTCTATATTACTACTATTAATATATATTCTTATTTAAGTATTCCGTGCATGCACCTATATTTCTAGACTGTAGGTACACATAGAAATGTTTTTTTACTCTAACATGATTATGATCCTGTTGGTACTGTTAATTTATTCCTGGGTGATAAAAAATCACGATAATTGGTTTAGTAGTAAGTAAAAAAGTAAAGCTGAAGTAAAACTCGAGGAAACCTTTGATAGCTAAAATGCGATTTGTCCTTCGGTTAAAAACACAAATGTGACAGATAAAGGAAAACTAAATTTAACGGCATTTAACTTAAAAAGGTTAAATGGACGTTTAGAAATTTAGATTATTACAACAACCTAAATTCATATTAAGATTATATACGTCGTAATAATTTGTCTAAGTTGTACAGGGTGCGGCCTGCAACTGGATCAATTATTTACTACTTATAGTGGCTCTCTGTGAGATGAACACCTCCCGAGACGGATTAAAAAAAACATTTTTTTTATCAATTTCCAATAAGTAGGTAACCGTACTGGCCAAAAAAACATAAGTATAACTAATTATCCACCTGCTCACAAAATTTGACGACAATCGGGTGTAAAATGCAACCTGCAGCGGATAACAGCGGGACAGCCAGAAATACGAAATAATTCTGACCTAACTGAGACGGAGCAAAAAGGAGAAACATGTCAGCGGTTATAATGTTTCAATAATCTTGATTTATTGATATAGTTACAAAGTGCATGATAATTATGATCCACGAGCGATGGATGACGTCGTGGTAATCTAGTCGGGTCATTAAACTCACCAAATATCTTGCAGGGGCACTATATGTTTAGTTATTGTGTTTTTATTGATTTATTTAAACTATATTGCAAAAATTGCCATAAAGAATTCTCTACCATTCAGCCAATACCTTTTATTTCACCTTTATTAAATAGTTTTTCAAGATCGTGTTTTTAAAGTACTTTTTTAGATAATTATCACTCCAGGGTAAAATTTATTTATAGGACTTACACAGGTACAGTTTAATTCTTCGCTGTTTCTTGATTGTACGTCTTCTTCTTCTAATTTACAGAATTTTTTTTAACCCTTGATTTGGCAAATATCGCTCGTTTGCGCCTTGTAAAGCAAATAAAAATGTGCATAAAAAATACAAAAAGCACATCAAAAAATGTGTATACTTACTGTGATATACATAATCAAATAAAGGGTTAATAATCGCAGTGACAAAGACACTTTATTTTCAAGTATTGACGCGGATGAGTATTATATACCACTTGCAAATTATAATTAACGAATTATTCGCTGATGTTACATTACAGGCCACACCTTGTATGAGAATACTCACCGAGCACCATAGCGAGAGCGAACACGGATGGCAGGAGAGACATGCTTTCCACGAGTGGTGTCTTCGAATTAGAATTACGCGAGCCAAGACAGGGTATATGGCGTGAAGACGTAACGTGGTAGGTACTTATTTGCACAGTGTATATAGCATGACGCAGTTGAGTAAACGAAACGGATTTTATTTTTACAAGCTTTATATTAACTTGCACTGTTCGTATATATGTAAAGTCCCTGGGCGACTGAGCTCTGCTCGGGTGAAAGTGGAGAAAATACGGAGAAAACGAATTTTCCCGGACATGAGACCTATCTAGATCGATTTCTCGCCCTCGTAATTTCATGCTGTATTCCAAATTTGGAATACAGCATGAAATTACGGGGAAACGTCGTTTCCGAGAACGTGATTGCAAATATATATACAAATATAGCTCGTTTTATAGTATAGGATATGTAAGTATGTAAATATGTAAGTGTGTCAGACAGACATAAATTAGTTATCCCAATGTTTCGTTTGCAGAAAGTCAAAAAATCGTATTTGGTTAACTGTATAAGGTTTTACAACAAAGTACCCAAATATGTATGGGATCTTCCTTATAATTCATTCAAAGAATATATAAAAAATGCTCTTTTGAAGACAGGATACTACAAGATCGAAGAATATACGAGTAGGTATGGAAGACAAAGATACATGGTAAATCCTTCGATCTCAAAAGCCGTCGTACCTTTTTGTTCTTTTTTTATTTGTTATTGTCGTGCCCTGGAGTGAGTCGCTTGCTGCTTGGTACGCCGCTGTTACTGGCTGTCTCAATTTTTATCAATTTTTAATTTGTATGTTTTATTGTAATTTTGATCTTGACATGTTGGTTACATTCCAGTTCTGTAGCATTAGATTATTTGACCAGGGACTCTTTACGAGTACGTCTCCGTTAATTTATTTTATCTGACGCTGGAGACTTTACATTATTTTTTGTTTCATTTTGACATTTTTATTATAGAATAAGATTATTGTGATATAATTGACCCGGAGACTCTATACATCTCTCGGCTAATGTGTGCCCTGGTATTTCTTTGTTTTTCCATTGTTGTTATGTATTCAATTCAAGTAATTTAATGTTAATTAATTGTATTTGTAAGCTCTGACATGTGAAAGAGCCCTTGAGTGAGGCCTACTTACGGAATAAATATTTGAATTTTGAATTTTGTAAGTTGTCCGTCAAAATTTGCAATCCATTTTTCAGTCACTTCCCGTTATCCAATTGAGCTGAAATTTTGCAAGCATATGTATATCGCATGACAATGCAATATTATGATGACTTGGAGCTGATCTGATGCTGGAGCTGGAAGGTTGCCATACGAACTCCGCAATAAAACGACACAACCCCATCGAGTTTGGGCTCGTTAGAATCGTCTCAAAGAGTACTTGATGATGGTATGCAGAAAAGTACAGTCGGCAGTAAAAGCTTGTACCAAAAATGAAATTTTTGACAAAAACTTATAATTTTATTCTCACAAAACAAGTTAAAGTGTATAGAATGATACAAATTATGCAATATGCTCGGATCTGGACAATAACTCAAAATATGTGTGTGTGTCAGTGGGCGGGGCACATTGCACGTAGAACCGATGACCGTTGGGGCGGAAAGGTTCGCGAGTGGCGACCACGTACCGGAAGGCGAGGCGTGGGTAGGCCCCCCACAAGTTGGACTGATGACCAGGTAAAGGTCGCGGGAGTCTGCTGGATGCGGGTGGCGCAGGACCGGTCATTTTGGCACTCTTTGGGGTAGGCCTATGTCCAGCAGTGGACGTCTTTCGGCTGATATGATGATGATGATGATGATGATGTGTGATGTCCGTGATGACAGATCGATCCCAATAGAGCGTGGCACGACCATTTTCGAGAACTGGTAAAGGTGTGTAGGTACTATAGTAAGCCATTTCAGAGACCACAAGAACATATTATATCAGAGCAAGTTGCTGGTGAAAAATTGGGGATGGATGAAAAATTTTGAAGTGCCTGATTTTTTTTTGTGATAGGAATAACCTTCCTTAGCACCAGAAAAAAGTTGCAGACTTATCAGCTGCGTCAATTAAGTATTTTTGAAAAATATAAACAGTGTCCTCACTTTCGCTTTGGGTTTAGGACGGCGCGGCGAATAAGACACTTTGATTGATCCGAATACTCATACATACATACATACATACATATAATCACGCCTCTTTCCCAGAGGGGTAGGCAGATATCACGGATCTCCATTTGCTACGATCCTGACAAACCACTTTCGCTTCACTCACTTTCATAACATTTCTCATACATGCTCGTCGGTTAAGGGTACTTTTGACCTGGCCTTTCTGTAAGATTTCTCCAATTTGATCGGAGAAAGTTCGCCTAGGGTCGAATACTCAGGGTAACAATAATGCTAATACCGAGTGAGGTGTCTGATAATGCCATTTTTTGGTTTCTGTTATCGCCAGAGAACGTTCTACCACCGTGTTTTTATACTAAGTAATTTTTGATAAGTCAAATGTTTTATTTTATTTGGGTTGTCATTTTTATAACACTAACGAACGAAATATATGATAAATGCTATGGACTGTTAATTTTAGTCTGTATACCTACAATAAAAGGTAAAAACGAGTTCCAAGGAGACACCTTTATCTCGAACACAGAGTTTTAGCGAGACATTATTACCTATTTACAAAACGATTATCAACGGGTAAAGAATTGACAACATTTTAAGTGCCCTGATATGAGAAAAAAAGCATATTTACGTATATAACGATATCGGCGTTCCTTATTCAGAATCAGAATTTAAATACAGGATTATTCTTAATTAGTCACACAAACAAAAAGACACACAAGTATACCTGTTCTTGTGGCTTTGAACTTTAATAAGTCAGACGCACTGCCTTTTCTTTTATGATGCAGTAGGTACTGATAAGACTGGTGCTTGGAGTTCGAATATCTTCAAACCTACCGTCAATTACACTAATACTGGGTGTTTTTGGTGTCATGATCCGGAATGTTCAAATGCGAATAAGATGCGTAACAACATTTCCCATGAGACCTACTCGTAAATCGCAAAAAAATCTGATATTCTATACATTAACTACAGTTAATTGATAGAAGTTGTTCAGTATGACCATTTCATTCGCATTGGTCAATCCAGATCACGACCCCGATGTACACTGGCTATAGCCAAGGTAAGGATCTATCCTCTAAATCCATCAGTTAGCTGGCCACAGTGTCCACTTACAATCCTACATACAAACTTAAAAGAAAAGGTAATCAACAGGTGGTCATATCGCTAAAGAGCTCTCTTCTACTTCTACTACTTTCGAGTAATAGTAAGTACATTACTGCAGATCTTGCCGGTTGAGTAGGTATAGAGAATAGGCTAGTGATACGAAGCCGGCAAGCCCTTTTCACGCCCAGGCATGCAATGAAAATGTTACAAGCAATGAAATATTTAAAAATCTTCAAGAAATCAAACAAATGTTCATGGCGGAACACCGTGATGCTGTGCCACAAATTGTGGAATAAAAATAAAAATAAAAAATACTTCCCGGCCTAGGCCTTTAATTTCGTATGAAATTCCTTTACAGTTCGCTGCTCCGCCCGAAACGTGATACTTTGAAACCTGTATAACGCACGGAATGATGACATTTCATTGCATGTTTGAGAAATCACTTACCATCAGAAGCGAGCACGAAACTTCGCAACGCAAGCGTACTCAGCACGGCAATGAACGACAGCAGGAATTGCAATAAAGCACTAGAGAAAAACGGCACCATGGTGGATAATAGCGACCTGCCGCGCCTTGCCTTACACCGCCAATGGGCCGGCGCGAACTATTCAGGACTGCCTTTGGGTTGAGAAATGCACCGAGGTTAATGAGGGGAAAACTTATATTTCTTAACAAATGATTATTTTCATCGGATTCACTTCCTGTCTCAATTGACTTCACCACTTGGCCCCGAGATTCATAGCAATTACGAGTAAATAAGATATACCGTACCAAATCGAAAGTATAGCTTTCACTGCTTCCTTTAAAAAAAGGATATGCTGAACGTTTCGATATTTTCTTTCAAAAGTTAGTGGTCGATTATCAAGCATAAGGCACACATGACACGGTTGAGTACAATAATAAATATAGGCACAGGAAAAAAATGCGTGACAAATTTCGACCCTTTGTCTGAACGCTTAAAACACTGCTACCGACACGTTCTCGGATTTTTTTTTAGTTCATGAGCATGCCTTGGATTAAGGAATGCACCAAGGTGGCTTTAAGAAAAACTGAGGTCTAAAAATGAAAACAATGCAGTTTTCATTGCTAGTTACAATCAGTGCCAGATTTGAACTTGAGATGCATTTGAGACGACCTATTGTTACTTGTAGGTTGGTATGATTTCAAAATTACATTGGTTAATTATATAGCTTCTACGCGCACTAAGTTAAAAAAAAACCGGCCAAGTACGTGTCGGGCCACGCTCAGTGTAGGGTTCCGTAGCTTTTCGTCGGTCACAGTAAGTGTGTGAAATTATTTTGTTTTTCAAAGTTATTCAACCTATCAAGTTCAAAATAATTTTCCTAGAAAGTTTTTATAAAGTTTTACTTTTGAGATTTTTTTCATATTTTTAAAACTTATGGTTCAAAAGTTAGAGGGGTGGGGGGACACATATTTTTTTACTTCTGGAGCGATTATCTCCGAAAATATTCACATTATCAAAAAATGGTTACAGCAAACCCCTATTCATTTTTAAATAGCTATCTAACAATATATCACACGTTAGGGTTGAAATGAAAAAAAAAACACTCCCCACGTTACGTATAGGGGAGGTACCCTAATAAATAAATAAAAAATCACTTTTTATTTTTTTTCTTTGTCGGTTTTATTGATATACATATTAGTACCAAATTTCAGCTTTCTAGTGCTAGCGGTTACTGAGATTATCCGCGGACGGACGGACAGACAAAGCGAAACTAATATAAGGGTTCCTAGTCGACTACGGATCCCTAAAAAGTGCGCAGGGCACGTAGTACTATTACTTATTCTGTGGCAGGGAGAGTAAGATTTCTCCCACTGCTTCGCTTCTCCTTGCCGATGGAAACCCTCATGTTTAATTAAAGACGAAAAAATATAACCGTCGTCAAAGTCTCATTAAACTGTGATTTAGAAACCAGTTCTTTTTCTTTAATTAGAGTACCTATTTATACTAGGAGTACCTACGTTACTAATGTCAGCCGTTATTTAAATCGCGTTAAAAGATCAAGTGGATTAACTAATTAGTAAATCGGATTAACGCGTCGGTAATTAATAATATACAATGCTTTCCTGATGGTTTGGTATCCGCTGACACGAAAAGATTAATTTCTAAATTATTTTTTCCCAGTACCGATACTTTTGCTTCACCACAAGATCTGAACTAAGTTACGTTTACACACAATCGACATTTATTATACGTTCGTAGCTTAGCTCGATCTATTTG
This sequence comes from Epinotia brunnichana, assembly GCA_963854355.1. Classification (NCBI taxonomy): domain Eukaryota; kingdom Metazoa; phylum Arthropoda; class Insecta; order Lepidoptera; family Tortricidae; genus Epinotia; species Epinotia brunnichana. The sequence goes on along the minus strand of OY977935.1, from coordinate 387,780 downwards.
TATGACACGTTGTGTCAGGTGGATATATACCTATAACCATACCTGGCCATAAAGAAGGAATAACCATCCCACTACCTGGCCAAGGAGATACGTAAAACTCAAATCGCATACTTTATCGCCTCAGATCGCATACCTTATCGCCCTTGCCTTCGGCACGGGCGTCACATAACTGCGATCAGAGACATTCTTTGTTTTACCGCCCTAGGTAAGTAATATTCTGTTACACATACAAACTGTTGGCTTAAAACGGGCGTGTATTTAATCCAGTCATGGTGCCCAATCGCCTATATCGTATATACGGAGAAAACTATTAATATTATAAAAACAAATAGTCTGCCTGTCTGTTTTCACGCTTAAACCGCTTAATCGATTTGGATGAAATTTGGTATGGAGATAATTAGGTCCGGGGAAGGACATCGGATAGCTTTTATCCCGGAAATGATCCCATAAGTGGGTGAAATGGGGACGGAAGTTTGTATGGAGTATTTACAACATAACCGAGGTCTACGCGGACGAAGTCACGGGTACAAAGCTAGACAGTAAATAAGTGCGAAACAAATGTCACAATCATCTTAATATCCGAGTACTTTTTTGAAGAACGGCCACGTAGCAATGTGTTACGTCCAAATTGATTTGAGATAAACGGAACGAACTGTCATGAATTCATGATATTTATGAAGTGTACATAGATACGCAAATCAATCGATATATTGATATATATCAAGCATTACTTGGATACTGCGTTAGTACCTACAACATTATTTCGTAGGTGTATGAATTAGTTAACTAAATTAATAATGTACATAAATATATTCTGTAGGTCCGACACAAATCGACATCGTTATAAGTTATAGACTCACTCCGATCTGAGACATCTGAACTGTAATGTCTACGGGAAAAATAGAAACTGTAACTCAATGGAGAGCTGTAGAAAACACTATATTGAACAAAATATCCTTTCTCTTCCATCGATATACATCTTGGAAGTATGTGTTTTTGTACAGAAAATCTTGCCTCTATTTCCACAATACTCACGGCCACAACACTTAAGGCCTCGCAACAAGCTGTGCAAACCATCCTCAAAGCTACAAAATAAATGGTACATTCAGGCCCATTTGCGATGTGCGTAAAAAATTATAATAAATTGCCGAATATAATCAAGGATGAAATTGATATATTTAAATTCAAATCAAAATTGAATATGCTGCTCCTGAAAAAATGTTATTTCTCTACGAATGAATACCTGTCTGATACCTTTATGTGAAAATTAAGCTTTTGACATTATATGTAGTTTCCTTTAACATTTAGTCATTAATTATATCCATTTATAATAAGCGTAGTCAGAGACATTCATAAGTAGCATTAAGTTTTTGACATAAAATATATTGATCCAGTTTGTATCTTATAATAATTTATAATAATACAGTTGTGTTAAGTGTTATATAATTTTTTTAGTTATAAGTTATTGCTGTGCCCTACCAGGGTCATGTTTAGTACATAATTGTAATTTAATACCTATGAAACTACATGGAAAAGCAATAAATGAATTATGAATTATAAGTAACTAGCTACCCGCGCGGCTCCGCCGCGTATACAAAGAATCTAGGCGGAGCGACGGTATAAAATATAGCACATACTTAATCCTGTAGGGACATTCTACATATCCCTTATATTCCCCCCGAGATCCCTTTTAGGGATAAGTTCGCCTTTGTACCTACTTTAATCTTACATAATCATGTTTATGTTTAAACCTGTTTTGTGTACAATAAAGTGCTTACATACATACATACATATAACCTACCTACTAAACAAAGGGCTTTTAGAATAGGATGGGTATAGTTTCTGAGATTACCCCCAACATACAAACTTACATTTCACAGACATTACACCTGTTTATTATTAGTATCGGCACAGGCTATTTATAGGTAGGTACAGCTAAATAGTTTAATATCTACTAATTTATGTTTTCCAGTATTAAGTCATATCGTTTTGACAAATTACAATTTAGTCCCTGGACGACCGAGCTCTGCTCGGGTGAAAATGGAGAAAATACGGAGAAAACGAATTTTCCCGGACATGGGACCTATCTAGATCGATATCTCGCCCCCGTAAACCCCTGTATTCCAAATTTAATCGAAATCGTTAGAGCCGTTTCCGAGAACGTGATTGCAAATATATATATGTACAAATATTGCTCGTTTAATTACAAAATTTATATAACCATACCTCCTACCTGCAATCAAAATATAATTATCTGAACCTGAAATAATTTAGATGGTATTCAAGTCAGGTCAACAAAGTCGCCAATAGGAGTCCCCGGCCATCCGAAAAGAAAATTTTGTATTCAAATTTCGTTTTCTACATCTTTCTTTATACTGGAAATTAGGCGGAGCCTATCGGCGCCTACGGCATTTTACTAAGTAAGGTTAAAAAAGCCGGGTATGGGGTCCACGACAATTAATGGATTTAATTAAACCTCATTCTTCTCCCAACATCTTGAATATGGGAAAATAAGTTTGTATATAAACTTTTCTGAAGTAAAAAACCTCTCTGTCTATAAAAAAAATTGACACAATACGTCTGTCAGTTTATGTAAATAAACAATATTTAACAAAAGGCCGTTTACTTTCTATTTTTCTTACTTTTCTTTGTGTTTTATCCATATGTGGCCGACTCAACATTTATAATTTTTCATGCTTAGTACAGGTTTGAGTTTAATTCTTGTTTATTATTTTCCATTGTCATCTCGAGTCAGAAGTTAGTTACGCCACGTGACGTCACGCAGCCAAAGTCACGTGGTCAGCGCACAGTAGTTTCTTTAAATATATATTTTAGTAACTTACCGATAAAAAATGAAAAAACGAAGACCTTAAATATTGCAAATCTGCAGCATGAGACGAATCCAGTGACATATCATTTATCAAAATCGGACCATAACTGTAGATCTGATGGCATGTACAAAAATCGGGCTCGCGTAATAATAATATAGATTAACATCGGTCGAGTGTTTTTTTCCATGACGACCAATAATTTAGTGGCACCTACCCTGGATAAACCAGAGATAGCCAGGACAAGGAAGACTTCAGTGCGTTCATGTATATGGATAATTTCCTGTGTGCCGTTTCACGAAGGTACAAAGTGGCCAAAAAGGCAACGCAGGTCAAATTTTCAGTGGTTACTTTTCAACGCCTCTGTGTTGCCCGTTTCATCATCAGAGCTGCCGAAAGAGGTACACTGTTACAAATACAGATACCTACAGATTTATTTATTCATAAAATAAAAAAATATTTTACATATCAGGAGAGTACATCAAATTTAAATTCTTAGTGTTACAATTAATAATATAATAACAATTGCATGCATGGCATGAGGGAATTTCTTATGTAGGTAGTACATTTGTAAGTATGTCCTTAAGATTAGGTACTTATTTGATTTCTATGTTAAACATAGGTAATAGAATAGTAATTAGTAATAAAATTGAATTGCAAAATTCGGATCACCACACACCTCGACAAATGACTTAAAAAATGGACTTAGGCTGACCCAAAAGAGTGCCAAAGTGACCGGTCCTGTGCCACTCACGTCCAGCGGACTCCCGCTACCTGTACGGTAAGCCTCACAAGTGGCTTAACACTTTTGTACTGTGTCGCATTAAACGTCATGTTAAACTGCCATATGAAGTTGTCAAACGAGTGAAAACGACAAGGTACAGCAACTTATGCGACTGTCTGTACCAGGTGATCAGTACAGTACACCTTGTCCGCCAAAAGGCGAACTGATCTCCTGGTGCAGTCGGCCTCATAGACCCCCCGTCTACCCACACTGCGTCTTCCCGGACGTGTTTGGCTGTTTAGGCTTGTCTCTTCCCGTATGAGCCACTGGAGGTGCCTGGAGTCTTCCTGGTGGAAAGGGCCGAGGGTGGCCTGAGAACTCTTTAATGTGTAGACATACCGCATAACATGGTTCGACGGTTTTCACCATGAACAAATTAACCATCAAGAAAAGGGATTTTATGCTCAGCGTTTAAAGGGTAAAAGCGTGGCCTTCAGATAATAACAGCCGCCTTGTAATACTGCTCTCGATTTGTGTTTGCCCTCAGAGATAACATACCAGTTTATTTGTATTTCGCTCAGCACTGTATCTTATGGATAATGATAAATATGACAGATGTAATTAGAACACCTGTAATTAAGTATTCAATGTATTCATCGGTACTGCTTAGTTAATGGAAGTCTGGAGGCGATTTTAGCTTAGACCGATTTATATTACCGATTCTACGGTTTAAGGTTGTCCATCTGCGAGATCGAGCTGAGTTGGAAATTTCATACTTTCCGCGTAAACTCACTTTTATTAACGATTATTTGTAAGGAGTAGGTTGTTATTTGAGAGGAGGAGGGTTGTTATTTGCAGTGCCCTTGCAGGGCTCATAGCTGATCTTATTTTGATATACCACCTTATGTATACCTATGAAAGCAATAAATTACTGAATTACTGAATTACTGAGTCTAAATCACGTCAAAGTTCATCACGAGAGGCGCTAGTGTAAAGTATAGAAATGTCAAGTGGCACTAAAGGTCATACAGCCTCCCCTAAAGATATCATCATCATCATATCAGCCGAAAGACGTCCACTGCTGGTCATAGGCCTCCCCCAAAGAGTGCCAAAATGACCGGTCCTGCGCCACCCGCATCCAGCGGACTCCCGCGACCTTTACCAGGTCATCAGTTCACCTTGTGGGGGGTCTAACCACGCCGCGCCTTCCGGTACGTGGTCGCCACTCGAGAACTTTTCCGCCCCAGCGGCCATCGGTTCTACGTGCAATGTGCTATATCGGTTACCTTGGTTCTGCTGCGGACAACCTCATTTCTGATGCGATCACGCAGAGAAACTCCCAACATAGCCCTCTCCATTGATGTATACATTTTTCAATCACACGCTATTAAGGTGAAATATGTAAACATATCTTTGACGTCCCCTGTACTTGCCGGGTATTTTGCAGGATTCTTTATTGATACCTATACCTATGATAAGTACCTATTTATAAAAATGGTTGCTGATAAAATAGCAATGTATACGGCACAGGTTAGTGTGAAAGATTTTTCTGACACGCTGTTTAACGTATAAATAATGTGAAACAAATTCCCGTACATCAGATTCAGCGACAGCGTTAACAAATACAATTGAAAGCTAAAGTTACGTTACAGGACCATACCTACTCGCTCGTGGCGCGAACTGCTGAGCACGAAAACAACCCTCATGAAATCTTCGCCTCGCCTTGCCAAAATCAGCGGGGCTAACATGGATGCCAATTGATCACTTATTCTTGTGAATAAGGCAACCGTCACTCCCCCACTCGTAAACTTGTCAGTCCCACTGTTCTGTAACTCGTTTTAAGCTCACCGCAACGCTCACCCACAAGGGATGGTAACCATTTCAGCCCCGCAGATTAATGTGACACTGTTGTAAGTATAATTTACTTTATAAACAAAGTTTCAACTTAAATTTTTTCCGACTTCAATTCAGTACTTCGCCAAGCCACATGGTACAGTCGCCATCACATACATCGGAGCAAACAAGCAGCTCACAAACATCGGAACACACCTCTATTTTCAAGGCATTAGGGTGCATGTGCCGATATTTTTGAACACCTATAGTGTACCGATGTATGTGATGGCGACTGCACATAAAAATGTCCACATTTCCTTTCCAATTTACCACATAACTGCTTTCTGAGAGCAAGTGCGTTGATTATTACAGAAAAAACCCAAGTCGCTATATGTGGGCTGATAATGTTTGGGGAGTTCCGTCGATTCCTCAAGGATCTCAGAATTAACACATCATTAGTTTCTACTTCAACGGAATCATGTCAGAATCTTTGACGTACTTTACATCTTTGAGGAGTTCCATAAGTCTTCATCATCAGTTCCACTTCACCAAAATTACGATTTCCGAGGGTAAATACACACGAGTTATAATAGAAAATACCGTAATCACTACACGCGTGCCTATACAATTTGAGAGTTGCCCTCAATTTCCCTAGGATTTCATCATCAGATCCTAAATTGGTGACAATGGGACCTCGGGAGTATACTCTTTCGAATGAAACAAAATAGTTGGAAATCGGTCCACAATTGACAGAGAAATCGGCGAACATACATTAAAAATATATATAAAACATACGGTTGAACATTAACCTCCTCCTTTTTTGAAGTCGGTTGATAAAATAAAGATTGCCTGTCTTAGAATGAATTAAATATGGGGGGCACTTACCAGCCGCCATGTTCCCAGGTCCACCGTCCGCGTCCAACTCTCAACGGCGCCGGGAAGCCATGTAATATAATTGCATTAGTCTTATCTCCTTACCCATAATCTATTTACTTTAAACTGCTGGACGATTTTCGACCTTGTCAGTCTGTTATAAGACTTATAAGGTTGTGATAATGAGTATATAACGACTATTAGGTATGTAGAAGTGCTATTAACAGTTATAACATAACAATAAACACGTCATTCGTGTTAAATGAATTTTGGAAGTTAAAGAAATGATTACTACTCGTATACGTAAAATACAATTGCTGATAGAGACGTTGTATCCAAGGTAATGGAGGATTTAGATAGGTAATTAAGGTAGAATAACATATTTTATCTATCCAAATATCATAAACCCTCCATGATGCGTTCAAGAACCGCACATTATGACCACCGTAGATAGAGGATATATAGATGGCGTCCTAGCGTATATCCAAAAGGGACGATGGTAAATTAACCATACTAATACACTCTTGACGTCTAATGTCATTTATAATTTGGTCGTATTATATCGGTGGTGTCAGTTTCAGTACAACTTTTGACAGGTGTGGTGGCAAACAAGCTAGTGGCAAACAAAAAAATCCGTATACGCGATGAGGGACAGAAAATATGACACTGTATCTCGTTCCCACTTGCGGTATTGCCTATGCATACATCTTTGTCACTCATGTGTGTATGTGTGGGTGACTCCCTCTATCTATTCTACCTCTATGATGACATTGATGACATTGATGACCACCATAAAAACCGACTGTCTCGTTAGAACAAGTTTCTTATCTGTGAAAATGTTATTATTGCTAAATAATAACATCGATTTCGATAGTATTATTTCATTCAAATTTCGAACATCTCTAAAGACAAAGAAATTTGATTTGACCTCTATTCTAATATCAATCGAGATGACGTTTAGTTCGAAATTAGTTGTAAATTTGCATACAAATTTGACAAGTGTCGCACGTAAGTAGGATATCGAACGACTATCATATCGAGCCCGACTCTAGTTTGTTTCTGAATTAAAAAAAACTATGCTGCCAGAAAACAACGCCACAATGCCGGTCATTCTACGCGGCTCCTGAATGCATCATAGAGGCTTATGATATGTGGATAGATAAAGTAGTGTATGTAACTGTACATACCTAATTAGGCATTAAAACACTCGTGTGATGTTATTATGAAACTCGCCTTCGGCTCGTTTTTTGCCCTACGTTACTACCTACGTTTGATGCCCTTCATTATGTACAGCCACATAAACTACTATTTACATCGATTTAAGGGCTTAAAAAGGAAAAAAAATGTAATGGATATTTATTTGTCGAGTCATATTGACATTTAGTTCTGTTAAACTGCAACTTCCAAATTATTATTGTTGTAAGCATACATATTTTATATTTTCTTTCTTGTTATTTTAACCTTATTATCTATTTTTAGTTCGTAGAAACTATGCGTATTCAATAAGAGGTCATTCAAGGATTCATACATACATACAATCACGCCTTTATCCCTAAAAGGGGTAGGTAGAGCACATGGAACTCATTAGGCGTGACGGTTGAGGTGATGCGCATTAGCGCGTTCCGAATAACAGCCCAGGCTTGTTCGTCTTGCGGCTTCGGATAACTCGGCTCTCGCACAACTCCGACATGTCGGAGGATACACCTGGAGCCCATTTCTCAACTTCTCTCATTAGAAAGAGACTTCCGCTTGAATACAAGCTACACGCTTTTGAGAAATAGGCCCCAGATCGCACTAGAAAGTAGGAACGTAAGAGCACATACTTACACACTAATACTCTCACTACACTCTTTAAGGATATGTCGAAGAGGCTCAGAGACGCCACGGGAGACCAAAGAGCTGGCAGTTTCCTCGCTCAACGCATCGGCCTGGCGATCCAGCGAGGAAATGCTGCCAGCGTCTTCGGTACCATGCCGCAGGGGCCATTTTTAGATATATTTTAGTTTTATTTAGATGTATTTTAGTTTTAGTTTAGTTTAATTATAGTGGTGTATTTATTAAATTACACATATCAAAATAAATTAAATGTCATACTTTTAGTATAAATAAACTTACTAAATATAGTATATTTGATTTAGATGCTACAAAACGCGGCTTTTATGTAACCAGACCAGCCCACCATTAATAAAGCGTTGCAAAGTAAAAAAAAAAAAACCAAATTTAAATTCTGTGTTTATGTAAAGCATGTTCTGAGGCAATAGGGAACATTACGCAACGCAATGGTCTTCGTAGGTGGCGACACTAGCAGCGTTGACATTGTATCTCGTTCCCACTTGCAGCATTGTCTATGCAAGCTTCCTTGTTACTCATTTGACAAACTATTGTGCATGTGTGTGTGAATCCCTATATTCCTATACTGGTTTACTATTAGTTGTAGTGCTGCCTCTGGCGGCGGAACATTGCAGTAATGTTCCCTATTGACAGTTATTTAATTTATATTTTAGTATATTAGTATTTTGACAATAATAATTAAGAATATAATTATGCACGCAATAGGGAACATTACGCAAAACTCTTCGTAGGTGGCGACACTATAGCAGCGTTGACATTGTATCTCGTTCCCACTTGCGGTATTGTCTATGCAAGCATCCTTGTCACTCATTTGACAATCATTTGTGCATGTGTTTGTGAATCCCTATAGTCCTATACTGGTTTACTATTAGTGGTAGTGCTGCCTCTGGCGGCAGAACATTGCAGTAATGTTCCCTATTTAAATTTATTTTTAATTTTGACATGAATTACTAAGTCATGTCATATTAATTATTTTCACATGCCTCAAGGCAGAATGTATTAAGGGCCAACAATGTAACTATATACACTTATAGCATCTACTGTACCATATGTTCTGGTGAATAAACTTTCATTTCAATTTCATTATACAGGGTGGAATTTCATAAACTGTACAAAATAAAAGGAGAAAAATTTCAGCCAATTTCATCGGTGAAACGGTGTTTTTTTTTTTTTTTCTAGTCATTAGTTTTTTTTTTACAGAATTTTGAAAATTTTTGTAAAAACTCGGGTAATACACCTAATTCAGACGGTATAACTTTTGATCCAATGGTCCTAAAATGAAAATAAAAAATGCAGAGTATTACCAAGGGACAGGTTAATAATTCTTAATAACAATAAAAAACCAACTAGAAGAGAAAATCCGCAAAAAAAATTATTGTTTTTGAAAAATGGCTACAAAAATTACGAATTTTAAAAGAAAAACACAATTTTCTGAAAAAAAACGCAGATTTAGTTACCATTTTTTTTGCTTAGTATTAAACCTCACTTAATGCCGATTCTAAAACCGTTTTTAAACTGTCTCAGACTTTGAAAAATACCACGCTAATGGGTACGTAAATCAAACCATAATTTTATTAATTTTAATCCTCTTAAAATCCTTAATGACCGCTTGTTCCCAGTTAGTTGAAGGGTGTTATCGGGTTTTAGGTAGAGAAAACAATAGGAAGAAAAGTAGTCCTAAAAATTGCGTAAATAAAATCATGTATTTTAATTAAAAGTCATAAATTCGATTGATAAACCTTTATTAAAGAAAAAACTTATTCTAGTGTTGCAAAGGGCGTTCCCTGTATGGTATTAATTGTTCAAAATGACCTCCTCTTTCTTGAAGGCACAATGTGGCCCGAGCTTGAATTTGTAGCGTAGTATCATTCCCGGATTATTTTTTATTTCTTGTGCTGCATTTAAAATTCTGACGTGCAATTCTGCTTCGGTATTGACGATTCTGTGATATACCCGTTGCTTCATATCACCCCAAAGAAAATAATCCAACGGCGTCATATCAGGCGATCTTGCAGGCCATCCAACGGGGCCGTCTCGGCCGATCCACCTATTGGGATATTGCTCATTTAAAAAATGTCGAACTCTTAATGCCCAATGAGCTGGGCATCCATCCATTTGGAGAAACAGGCGTTGTCTCACATCTAACATCACATCTTCCAAAAGCTCTGGGAGCTCGTCTCTCAGTAACAGTAAAAATCTGTCGGCGTTCAAAGTATTCGGTTAGAAGACTGGTCCAATCAATTGATCGTCGAGTACCGCTGCCCAAACGTTTATGGAGAATTGGTCTTGAAAATTAGATGGTCTTACTAGGTTTGGATTATCGTGAGCCCATGTGTGTAAATTTCTGAAGTTAGTTATTCCCGTATGAGTAAATCTTGCTTCGTCCATCCATAAAATTCTTCTAGTAAATTCCGGATCCCTTCTGATATTGCCAAGTATCCAAGTCGACATAACACACCTAACGCGGGCATCGCCAATTTGCAAATTTTGTACCCGTTGATAATGAAATGGATGCAGTCCTTCCTTCTTCAAAATTTTCCAGACAGAGAATTTTGAGATTCCGTGCCTCAATGCCAAGCGTCTTAGACTCGTGGTTGGGTCCGCGTACAAGTCTCTGAGAACTGCTTCTTCTATGGCAACATCAATTATGTTTCCTGGCTCTCGGCGATCTCGGCCACCGTATCCCAGGCCAATATTGCACAACCGGCGATGAACTTCTTGAAAGTGGCGAGCAGCAGGTCTTGGAACGTCATTAGGATACTGCTCCAAATAGGCGATACACGCAGCTCTTGCAGATCCATGGCACAATCCATAATAATAGTGCATGTTGGCTATTTGTAACGGCGAAAACTCTCGTAAGCGCATGATGATTCAAACTGAACAAGTACTGGAGTAATCAAAGAAGTGGCGAGCAAAGACAAGCAATTGCGATTTGCGAGCGACTGAATAGTTGACCTATTGCCCAATGCCTTTATACCCCTCATGTTATCTCCACCTTCAACCCAAAAACACCCTTCAACTACCTGGGAACAAGCGGTCATTAAGGATTTTAAGAGGATTAAAATTAATAAAATTATGGTTTGATTTACGTACCCATTAGCGTGGTATTTTTCAAAGTCTGAGACAGTTTAAAAACGGTTTTAGAATCGGCATTAAGTGAGGATTAATACTAAGTACGTAATTTGTTATTTCCACCTAAAACCCAATAACACCCTTCAACTACCTGTGAACAAACGGTCATTAAGGATTTTAAGAGGATTAAAATTAATAAAATTATGGTTTGATTTACGTACCCATTTGCGTGGTATTTTTCAAAGTCTGAGACAGTTTAAAAACGGTTTTAGAATCGGCATTAAGTGAGGTTTAATACTAAGCAAAAAAAATGGTAACTAAATCTGCGTTTTTTTCAGAAAATTGTGTTTTTATTTTAAAATTCGTAATTTTTGTAGCCATTTTTCAAAAACAATAATTTTTTTTGCGGATTTTCTCTTCTAGTTGGTTTTTTATTGTTATTAAGAATTATTAACCTGTCCCTTGGTAATACTCTGCATTTTTTATTTTCATTTTAGGACCATTGGATCAAAAGTTATACCGTCTGAATTAGGTGTATTACCCGAGTTTTTACAAAAATTTTCAAAATTCTGTAAAAAAAAAACTAATGACTAGAAAAAAAAAAAACACCGTTTCACCGATGAAATTGGCTGAAATTTTTCTCCTTTTATTTTGTACAGTTTATGAAATTCCACCCTGTATATTTACTCGCACACTTACCTACTTCATTTAACAAATGAGCTAACAGTGAACACCTATGGTTGAATTTGACCCTGGCCTCACATTGTTGATTGTTCGTTCAGAGATTTCAGAAGTCTGCAAAATATTCCTTCTTTCGTGGTCCATTCGCATTGTTAACAAAGCCATGAAACAGCGACACGCAACCAAACTTCGCCACAAAGCAATTGTGGAGAACCAATACAACAATAATAAAAAGTTTCAAGAAATTTCATTGCAGGAAGCCGATGAAGTTAATGACAATATAAATTGAAATGGTATCAGTTTCTATTCGTTCGCAACAGCTATAAGCGCCTGGAACAAAGTGTATTTGTCGTTGCGAAACGATTTGCCATTCAATAATAACAGGCGCTTTTATCATTTAACATTGAGGTTGTTACTTACTGTTCTGCTCTATGGTTATATTATAACCGTATTAATGTCATTTTGATGTGCAGTCACAATGCTATCAGCAGTATTTGTATTTAATACTTTCTTTAAGTAATAAATGGAAGAAGTAATGTGTTTGGCTAGTAAGGGATTTCCTTCCACGCGGCCGTGAAACGAGAGTTTTAAACTTAGTGATAGTGTGTTTTAATGGTTGTATTTTTTGTGGTCGTTTCCGACAAGGATATCGAATGTGTGGTGGTTATCAAGGCGTTCCGGTCGACTGCGATATGTGTTCCACCCAGAGACTTGAAACCGTAAGTTAACCAATATTATATAAAATTGAGTTTTTATATATTGATTAACTTTTTAATATTTTTATTGATTATCAGATTATCACGGACCGTCTTTAAACTGTTTGATTTGGCGTAAGTAAATACACAAGTCCATAAGTCTTGGTGTTAGTGAGCTCCATAATAAGTCGGAAATTTTTCTCAGTTTGTATGGGAATTGAAACTTTTCATTTCCAACATGGAAATTCCGTAAGTGCCTGAGAAGCTTAAAACTGTAACTCTAATACACTATGTGTAAGAGTTACAGTTTTATGCTTCTCAGGTACGTAAAATTTCCTTAATTCATTGTGAAACTTTCTAGAAATTTCCGAGAACTTTTCCAACTTTTTGGAAACTTTCCGCAATTTGCTCATCACTGGGCTTTAGATTTTACAGCCAGTAATGTACAAAATACTACCTATTACTGTCCTTATCTAGGCATGTGATACAGTATATGATTGGTGGTGTACGCCCCCCGCGTGTTACCAAAATACGGTATTTGACAACAGGGCTGTTATTCGCTACGCGTTAATGCGGCTCACTCCGCCGGTCAGCCGTTACGAAACTAGACCTCTACCTACGCTTAATTACTACGCATCGCGGTGTCAATGTATATTTGTGGGTGAGCATTGAGGTGAGCTAAAACAAGTTACAGAATATGGGGGCTGTAAAATTTATCATATTTTGCCCGACTACGGCATAGCTGAAAGGAAGAGATATGACTGCCATCTATGTTTGTATTTACGTGTGTCCCAACGCAACGTTTAAGATACTGAACCGATTTTAATGAATGAGGTATCAATCGATTCGAAATTATGCTCTAGGTGACATATGCTACCTTTTGCATGTTTTTTAGGGTTCCGTACTCAAAGAGTAAAACGGGACCCTATTACTAAGACTTCGCTGTCCGTCCGTCCGTGCGTCTGTCGGTCTGTCTGTCACCAGGCTGTATCTCAAGAACCGTGATAGCTAGAGAGTTGAAATTTTCACAGATTATGTATTTCTGTTGCCGCTGTAACAACAAATACTAAAAACAAAATATAATATTTTTAAGGGGGGCTCCCATACAACAAACGTGATTTTTTTGCCGTTTTTATAGATAATGGTACGGAACCCTTCGTGCGCAAATCCAACTCGCACTTGGCCGGTTTTTTTTTCTTTCAGTAACCTTTTTCAGTTCTGTAGTCTGGATACAGTTCTTCTAAATTTGAATGCTTGTTACTTAACAATAAACGAAAGTTATGAAAACCTCAGAAAACTCAACGTATTTTACATCACACCTGGGCGTAAAGTGGCAATTACCGCTCGCTACGCGTGCTGAAAATCCCAATCGACTTCAAGAGGCGATGTAAAATTTAATGTACCTAATAAAGACTCGTATTTATCGCCCTTACCTCCGTCCAGGTTGCAAATACCTCTGCCGTCAGAGAGATTCTATGGTTTACCGCCCTATGTGACTAATTTATTTATTTGATCGTATGGCTTACAATGGGCCTCATAAGAAGGCTCAAAGTCACCCAAAGGGCAATGGAGAGGGCTATGTTGGGAGTTTATCTGCGTGATCGCATCAGAAATGAGGCTATCCGCAGCAGAACCAAGGTAACCGATATAGCCCTCCGAATCGCTAAACTTAAGTGGCAGTGGGCGGGGCACATTGTACGTAGAACTGACGGCCGTTGGGGCGGATAGGATCTCGAGTGGCGACCACGTACCGGAAGGCGCGGCGTTGGTAGGCCTCCCACAAGGTGGACTGATGACCTGATAAAGGTCGCGGGAGTCCGCTGGATGCGGGTGGCGCAGGACCGGCAACTATGGAACTCCTTGGGGGAGGCCCATGTCCAGCAGTGGACGTCTTTCGGCTGATATGACGATGATGATGATGTATATAAGCACTTTATTGTACACAATAACCGGTAAAAAAATATATCTTATCTTCCCTAGGTCTAATACTCGTAATCTTATCTAGGTGAGGGCCCTTTCAGATGCACTTCGACCCAGTGGGATCTTTTGTGCATTTGCCCTCTCCTTTATGCCTGCTCCCAGGCTTGCTCCATCATTTCCACGAAACGGATGATGCAGTTCACCGGGAGCACCTTGAATTCCTTTGGTTGCGGGTAACCGTTACCAAAGTAATTAATTCTTTGTCTGGCAAGGGCATGACATTCACACAATATGTGTTCCATAGTCTCATCCTCCTCGCCACACATTCTACAGTCTAAACTATCCGATAGTCCCATCTTGGCCAAGAGATCCTTGACCCCGAAGTGACCTGTGAACACCCCAGATATCATTCTGAGTTGTGCGTATGGCTTACATTCAGTTGGCTACTATAAAAATACATTAAGAGATCTAAGCCAGTTGGCTGCGTCAAGGGAAAGGTTAAATAGATCTCCTGGGAGTCCATTATAAGACGTATCCAGAATAAGGGCAGCGTTGGACAATGTCCTGCAGGGTTTAAATTGCTTCGCTACACTCACACAACACTATAGGCTCTACAACCCCACATGTGCCGAAAATAATTACAACGTTGCATTACCAATAAAATACTCGGACAATAAAGTTTTGTGTTTTTCCCGTAGTTTGTGTTATTTTAAAGACTTGAGTAAAGATCAAATAACGTTGTTTAATCAAAGACAGTTGTGACGTCACCAGTCTGTAATATTTCCCCACACAATATTTACTAAGGGCGGGCACCAACTTACGATTACAGACCTATCAACGTTAAATACGGCGCCGGCAGCTGGTCATTGCATAGAAACTTGTCAAACTTTCCATACATATTCAGATTTTAACGAACACCGCCTACAGTTACAGACTTTTTGGTGCAACCCACCCCAAATGTGTTACGATTACAGACTGTTTGTTGCAACTTACTCTAAATGTGTTACGATCAAAGACTATTTGGTGCAACCCACCCTAATTGTGTTACGATTACAGACTGTTTGTTGCAACTTACTCTAAATGTGTTACGATCAAATACTATTTGGTGCAACCCACCCTAATTGTGTTACGATTACAGACTGTTTGTTGCAACTTACTCTAAATGTGTTACGATCAAATACTATTTGGTGCAACCCAACCTAATTGTGTTACGATTACAGACTGTTTGTTGCAACTTACTCTAAATGTGTTACGATCAAATACTATTTGGTGCAACCCACCCTAATTGTGTTACGATTACAGACTGTTTGTTGCAACTTACTCTAAATGTGTTACGATCAAATACTATTTGGTGCAACCCACCCTAATTGTGTTACGATTACAGACTGTTTGTTGCAACTTACTCTAAATGTGTTACGATCAAATACTATTTGGTGCAACCCACCCTAATTGTGTTACGATTACAGACTGTTTGTTGCAACTTACTCTAAATGTGTTACGGTCAAATACTATTTGGTGCAACCCACCCTAATTGTGTTACGATTACAGACTGTTTGTTGCAACTTACTCTAAATGTGTTACGATCAAAAACTATTTGTTGCAACCCATCCTAATTGTGTAACGATTACAGACTGTTTGTTGCAACTTACTCTAAATGTGTTACGATCAAATACTATTTGGTGCAACCCACCCTAATTGTGTTACGATTACAGACTGTTTGTTGCAACTTACTCTAAATGTGTTACGATCAAAGACTATTTGGTGCAACCCACCCTAATTGTGTTACGATTACAGACTGTTTGTTGCAACTTACTCTAAATGTGTTACGATCAAATACTATTTGGTGCAACCCACCCTAATTGTGTTACGATTACAGACTGTTTGTTGCAACTTACTCTAAATGTGTTACGATCAAAGACTATTTGGTGCAACCCACCCTAATTGTGTTACGATTACAGACTGTTTGTTGTAAACCACTCTAAATGTGTTACGATCAAAGACTATTTGGTGCAACCCACCCTAATTGTGTTACGATTACAGACTGTTTGTTGTAAACCACTCTAAAAGTGTTACGATCATACGATCAAAGACTATTTGGTGCAACCCACCCTAATTGTGTTACGATTACAGACTGTGTGGTGCAACCCCCGTAAATGTGTTACGGTTACGATTACTTACAGAATGTTTGGTGCCACCCTAAATTCACTTCGCTTAGTCGCTTCCACGCGCGACCAACCAGCGGTTCAGACGAAGGCACGATGTTTAATACTCAATTGCGCAAAGATGGCCGAACAGATTTATTTAAAATTCAATTGGCACAGATATAGTATATTATCCTGGGCACGGAAGTTGATACGGGAGTTCTCGCGGAGTAAGTCACGGGCAAATCTAGTATTCCACGAATGCGGAAGGTGACGCCACCCACAGTATTTAGATGTTACAAACAAAGAAAATATAACCACTACGTTCTAAGAGACGGGACTTCGAACTAGGTTTTGGATGACAGTGACATTGTCATTTGATTTTGACATGACAACTCATTCATAATTTACCTATATTGAAATACCACAATACAAATAAAAATAAACCTCTAATGCGGAAGTAGACTTACCAACCTAACGAACGAGGATGATAGTAGGCTTGTAGTACTTAAAACGTTAAGTACTACAAGATATCGATAATATTAGAACCCAACGTTATCGACATCGATAAATTATGATTAGGGACGTCGTTGGTTCCACTGCATGAACAGAAAATTGCTTTACAAAATCTGACACTAAGTAATCCGATTTATGAAATAATTCAATTCATTTATTACTCAGATAACGAGATCCATTATTTGTTAGAAGTATCCTTAGAACGACTATGTTAGTACTTAATATATCAAAAATAAATAAAATCATTAATGTGTTAGTTCAAGTAACTTAAAAACTTATGTTAGTAGGTATAAAATTTACATAACATGGAGTTGGTCCCAGTGCTGCATTATGGGACAGTCCAGCCTATTTGCTATTATTGCTAGGCGGCTGTTGGGGCTGTCCCTTACACGGCGCTTCATGCCGGCGACCCGTTTTCGCAAGATTGCGTGGAAACCGTCTACTCGTGTCACGGCAAACATTCCCGAAGCGCTACAGTGTCTAGGAAGACCCAACAGCAACCTAAGCGTATTATTATACTGAACGCGCAAGACGTTGATTGCCCGTTGAGTGTAGCTGACCCACAGGCCGCACGTGTAAAAGGAGAATAAATATTTCATAAAGGTAGTTTATTTCACACTTATTTCCAAAACATAGTATATTTACAAAAAATCACCAATCTGTATACGCAATATATCTTTTTCGTTAGAAAGGGGTCGCAATTAATTCTTCTCGTACTAAGAAAGCCCGCTTGTAGATTTTATCCAAGTACCTTGCGCTTGACATTTCGTTATGGGTACTTACGTGTTTTATTTTAAGATAATTATTAATTACATTTCGTCAAAACATTACTAAATCAATGCGTCAAAAGCATTGTTAATTTGACACACATGTTTTCTCGTGAAGTTATAATATCCATTGTAACCGGCCAAAGTCACCATGAAAAAATGATCAATATGTCATCCGGGCGAATATTCAGCGTTTTTAAGGCGTTTTTTTTCGTCATTGTCGTCTCCAGGAAATGCTATTTTAATAGAGACGAATATCAGTGTCCACTTTTGATGAAGACGTAAGCCAATACCGGTGCTGAGTCTTTTTTTTTGATTTAAGTTTCCGCGGTATGTTTTACCTCTGCTGAAATAATCTTGAGCCGACAATGACTTTAGAACCGGGCGGTTCAAACGATCGGAAATTGGCCCATTTACGATACTAGAGTTATCGTCCAAAAATCATACATACAAACGCCGGAGTATTCCATCCAAGCCCCCCTATTTTGTAATTTGACTATTTTGTCACCTCAACGCTCACCCACAATTATACCTTGACACCTCGATGCATAGTATTATTAACGGAAGGTAGAGGTCTAGTTTCGTAACGGGGTGACCGGGGCGGGCTGAGCCGCATTATGAGGCTGAAAAGACTTAATTTGTTGAAATTGATATTAATTAAGCAGTTTTTTAAGAAAAACTATACTATTATGTATTTTTCACGATCATCATCACATGAGAGCAGCTATCCCAGCTAGTCCCCCGCGGCTATGAAGTCAATCCTGACACATTGCGCAACTATGAAGTTTCTGAATAATGACAATGTCAACCATAGGAAAAAATTACATATTCAACCCTAGATGCATGTCTCAGGATTGACTTCATAGCCGCGGGCGACTGTACGTTGAAAATGTACTGTAACGTCACGTTAAATATAACGGTCAGCCGTATCATACAGTAGTCGGCAAACTTCGTGCGCAAATGACCTTGCCTGCGCAAAGGCGAATTGTACGTGCAAGCTGCCCCCCCACTCCCCTCATTTGCGCACGAAGTTTGCCGTCTACTGTACCTAGTAGGCCATAAGTTTGTAATTTGTATAGTTCCCTGATAGACATTCACTGCCCACAGCCACCACGCCGCGCCGTTGAAATCTGTTACTTCGCGCGATACAAAATATTTTTTTCATAGCAATTTTACTTAAGACTTGCCTTTCAAGTGATACTTTTTATAATAACAGATAAATGGGCTATGTTATCGTAATTTTACTATACAAAAAACCGCTATAGTACGATCGTGATAGACAAAACAACAATTTTTTTTGATAATTTTCAAACATTGCGTTTTTTTTGTTTTTTTTGTATGAAAAGGTAAAAAGTTAAATCCACAAATGAAAGCGTCATCCCTGAATTATACAAAAATGATAAACTTGAGCTATGGTTAGGCAGAAATATAGCTGAGACTGGAGCTCGGGAGACGGCCTATCTCCCCCCTCATTTTGGGTACTAGCCAGTGGTTGATCTCGTGGCTATAGGACGCTAAATCAGCTTAGTTTGACCCATGGAACAATCGTGCCAAGCGGCGTCGCCTGAGACAAAAGTGCATACTTACTGCCACTATTTCCCCTACTACTATGGCCAAGGAGAGATAATTGCACAATTATGAAAAATTCATGAAGTGGAAATCTGAACATCAAACTACAATTTGGTCACAAATGTATGTATTTTTGAGAGAAAAGCACTATACTTGCTTCGACCATAAGTGTGTCATCCTGGCCTCGTATTATAGCTCTAAATCATACTCGTCCAGGATGGCTTACTTACTGGTCTGTGCAGTAATGTACTATTAAAGTGTTTCTATGTGAGCAACAAGTTGTAGTTACAATGTAACTTAGATTGCTATTCCAGTTTTATAAGGCGTTTCATTTTAAATTTTGTCGAAATTTCGGTGACCGTTTGACATAAAGTTTTGGATTTTCATCATCATCATCATATCAGCCGAAAGTGTCCACTGCTGGACATAGGCCTCCCCCAAAGAGTGCCACAATGGCCGGTCCTGCGCCACCCGCATCCAGCGGACTCCCGCGACCTTTACCAGGGGGGGGGGGGGGGGGGGTCCTACCCACGCCGGATTAGTTGGTTTGGATTTTAGTTAGTTTTAAACAGCGCTGAATGTCTTTTTTCAATGCGTGGATGTTGTGGTATTTCTCGTTTGATTCAAATTATTCCATATAGAAAACCAATGGCGATAACCACAACCATGTATTGAAAGAGAGAAATTAACCGCTTCTTCAACGAAATTGAGAAACTACAGTCCCCCGCGGCTATGAATTCAATCCTGACACATTGCGCAACTATGAAGTTTCTAAATAATGTCAATGTCAACCATAGGCAAAAATTACATATTCAACCCTAGAGGCATGTCTCAGGATTGACTTCATAGCCGCGGGGGACTATAGTATGTAAATTGGACATGGAAAATTTGGACAAAAGAGTGCGTAAGTCCCGGAAATGCCGTGTACCTATATTTACTGTGCTACCTTCAGAATATCCCTATACACGGTCTTCATGATTCAATAACAAAAAAAATATGTTTTCCAGGCAATTCAAATTTTGGCTGACTTCTGGGACATACTATTATTATAAAGAAGTAAAGTTTGTGTGTAACTTTATGAGGGTTAGGGCGCATAATGTTCCACTTTCAGAATATTCCTTTGTCCCTTTCGCAAAATGTCCCTTACGCAAAACGACCCTTCTGCAAAAGGTCCCGTTCGCAAAACGTCCCTTCACATAAATAAAGTCCCGTTCGTAAAACGTCCCTTCCGCAAAGTTACCCGTTCGCAACACGTCCCTTTCGCAACATGACCCGTTCGCAACACGTCCCTTTCGCAAAATGACCCGTTATTGGCCATCTCTTATCCCATGAGAAGACTGCTAGTCTCTACTTTAACAAGCTTTTACCAGACGGGACATTTATGTGTAATTTCGCAGACAGGACGTTATGCGAAAGGGGTGGGACCTTTTGAGAAGGGGACATTTTGCGAATGGGGTATTTTGCATAAGTGACCATTTGCAGAGAAGACGTTTTGCATATGGGACGTAATTTTAGTGGAGGGACGTTTTGCGAGTGGGACGTTATGCGCCCAAACCTTTATGAGTTTGTGTAAGTTTGTATGTCTAATCTACGAATTCATAGTCATCTAATTTCCAAAATTCTTTCACCAGTTTATAAAGTAGACCTTCAGGATGGACATATGTACATACTTTATATTATCTCGCGTTTCCTCGTGCGATACGTATATGTCCGGATGAAGGTGGTTGGTTGTTACTTGGTAGTCATTCCGGAAAGTAGAGGCCCGGCGCGGCGCGGCGAGCGATCTCTAGGTATATCGGGCTCTTCCCCTCATTCTAGGTCTAAAACCACAGACTATAATATAATCGAACGAGCGAGCGAAGCAAACGAAGTTCTATGCTTCAGCTTGGGCCGATAATCTTTTGTACCGGTGTCTGTCACGCTGTCCGGCTGTTCTCCTCTACAGGTCGCATTTCTCAACCGATTCTCGTCAAATTTTGAGAGCAGTTTGGTTAATTGTATATAATTTTTTTGTCGAGTCACTTTTAAAATAAAATAAAACAGTTTTTTTAATGGCCGTTCTCGCGACTTCTACAGCTCACACCTAGTAAATAATAAACACATGAGAGCATTTACAATATACCATATATAATGTATATATTGATTGCTAGCAACATTGAATAATCCGCGTCCCCAACTGCCATCTGTACACACACAAGCAACAATACCTATGTTAATAACAAAGCTTATACCATTCACCATACTCTCTTACTACGACCTCCTTTCTTCTTCGCCATTTCCAACCTTATTGGACTTCAAATACAGTTCAAATCCGTTTGGGAATCAGGGCAGGTAAAGTAGAGTTTAACTTTTATTGTTTTGACAAATTATTTAACATCACCTCTTCATTCCTGAATTCAGTATGTTTATTGGCGTGGGTGAAGACGCTTGGGTTCAGAAGTGTTATGTCGTTTGTGTTGTGTTTGTTTCATTGTTGTATTTAGGAGCCAATTTTAATCTAGTCCGGTTTTGTCTAGACTCGAAAACTTGAAAATACATACATACATATAATCACGCCTCTTTCCCAGAGGGGTAGGTAGAGATCACGGATCTCCATTTGCTACGATCCTGACAAACCACTTTCGCTTCACTCACTTGAAAATATTATGTAGTTTCGTGTGTTTTTGTCTGGAAATTGCCGTTGATTGTAACAAGTATCTTCGAACTGCAATTTAGCGTTATGCACCCTCTTAATGGTTGCTGTGTGTGAGGACTCTGTGTGGGCGGCATCGGGTAACTAAAAAGGTAAGTTTATTGTCTATATCAATGTCATCATTTCCTTGCTCTTATCCAATTTACTTGGGGTCGGCGCAGCATGTCTTTTGCTTCCATACTTCTCTGCCAGCCGTCATCTCATCACTCACTTCTTTTCTCTTCATATCGTCCCTCACACAGTCCATCCACCTTTTCCTTTTCCATTGTCTATATCAACGTAATAGATGAATATATAAAATTTACTTGTCTGTGTCTCCGTCAGCGTCTTTTGGGGGTACAGAGTTAATTTCGTGGGATGCTGTTTTGTAGTCAAAACAGCAACCAGCAGTTAACAAATAGTTAAATATGTAGGTATCTTTAATATAAAATATCTACCTGTGTATTTAAATTCTGTTAATCTACTCGTTTTGTATAACGAGATAAGAAATATAGATCGTTATAAATAAAGCCTGTCGCTTCAACGGAAAATACACACCACCTACATGCAAAATGCGCCATTAGCTTAATATTAGGTAAAAAGCACAACATGAAAAAGGTACAAAAAGCTACTTAAAATTGAGATAGTACTTAACACGCAAAATATATAAAAAAAAAAAAAAAAAAATTTTGAACTGTTTATTTTCAGATCTGTGATTAAATTATATATATCAGTTACATTTAGTACAATCTTTAATATTTAAGATTATTTACTAAACTTTGATACGCAGGATGTGCACCGTCCAAATAATTATGCACGAAAAATGTACCTAAACATTGGTTTTTGAAAACGTACCTAAGAGTATAAAATAAGCAAAAGTGTTGAGAAAACTGTATCCTGATTAAGGAAAATTATTATTATTATTATATTTTTATGTGTTTGTAAACACGGTATAAGTTTGCCTATCTCGTTCTACCTAACTTTCTCTCAATTACTCAAAGGTTAGCTGGAAGTCACCCTTCAGGGATAAGTTCGCCTTTGTACCAAGATCTATTGTGTGACATATATATATATTTTTACCTGTTATTGTGTACAATCAAGTGCTTATATGCATCATCATCATCATCATATCAGCCGAAAGACGTCCACTGCTGGACATAGGCCTCCCCCAAAGAGTTCCAAAGAGACCGGTCCTGCGCCACCCGCATCCAGCGGACTCCATAAATACATACCTAAAGTCGCCGTCAATAGAACTTGCATACTATGTAAACTACAAACAATGTATTGGAATTGACATTTCAAAATTTTCAAATGTCAATTCCAATACATTGTTTGTTTACATAGTTTGCAAGTTCTATTGACGGCGACTTCACATGTGGGATTCTTGACGGGCCTCTTAATAAAAAAACCGGCCAAGTGCGAGTCCGACTCGCGTACGAAGGGTTCCGTACCATTATCCATAAAAAACAATTTTATTCTGTGTTTGTAGTATTTGTTGTTATAGCGGCAACAGAAATACATCATCTGTGAAAATTTCAGCTGGAACTATCACGGTATCAGTGAGATACAGCCTGGTGACAGACAGACGGACGGACGGACGGACGGACAGCGGAGTCTTAGTAATAGGGTCCCGTTTTACTCTTTGAGTACTGAACCCTAAAAACGAGATTAATCAGAATCACTTTTAAGTGTATTTATTGCAAAACACCTTTTTTAATCTAATTATTTAACAAAATCACGCACGCGCTCGTTCCTCGTTCAATTCGTTCTACCCGTCCCTTTCGCACCTCCTGTCATCCTCCTCGCACACTTATGTTCCGTTTCACCCTATTCCCTTAGGTACGTTCCATTCCTACATACATATTATTATATCGAGCCATCGATTATGTATCGAGCCCGTTATGTCCCCACTGCTGAGTAAAGGTCTCCCCCCACCTTTTCCATTCATCGCGGTCTTGAGCAATAACTGGCCAGTCTTTTAAAAAGGAGTCCAAGTTATCCCGCCATCGCCGACGAGGTCCACCGCGTCTCCGTTTTGAGTGTTGGGGCTTCCACTCCGTGGTCCCTTTGGCCCACAGCTCAGTGACCAGCCCAGTCCCACTTTAACTTGGCCACCTTCCGAGCTACATCGTATAATCGTCTATTTTGGTCTTGGAGCGCAGCGCGATGGTGTTCCGGATGCGATCCATTAGCTTTACACCTAATTTGCTGCGCTCCATAGCTCGCTGAAGGAAAATTGTCTGTAAAAAAAACAAGTACAAAATAAAGGTAGCTTATGTTACCCGGAGCGTAAATTCGAATCGAATGACACTTCATTTATCAAAATCAGCTGGGTTCTTAACCGCCACGGGCGACCACACACGTAAATAGAAATATAGACTGCTAAAATCATGTCCTTTCCTTTCGGCCCTGCCGTAATAGGGCAAGAATGACTTGTTTTTATGCAATCTTTTACTTCGCAATATGGAGCATACGCAACGTTTTAAATATAAGATACGCTCTATTAAAATTTCCTTTAGCTCAATAAGTCGCTAATGAGGTTTAATCGCAGGATTTATGAACATAATTTACTTTAAAATCAAAGTTTAAACCGACTTCAATACAGTACTTCGCCAAGCCACATAAACATTTCCACATTTCCTTTCCAATTTACCACATGCACTGCTTTCCGAGAGCAAATGCGTTGATTATTACAGAAAAAACCAAAGTCGCTATCTGTGGAGTTCCGTCGATTCCTAAAGAATCTCAGAATTAGGGGAACCCGGGGCATTATAGGCACCCGGGGCAGTATGAGCACAATTTCCTCTCTCCCCTCCAGCCCGCGAACGCCGTAGTCTCAAGCCTAGACGGGCGTCAGTCGGCCCTGCGACCGCGCGGTAAGTGGTAATGTTGACATTCGCGCGCGTCTCCCGGAGCAAGCAACAAATTTACGTAAGTACGAGTTTTGATATAATTTTTGTATATTTTGAATCTTACTTATCTGTTACATATATCTGTGTTATTATTGAATCACCACTAAAGTTTGACTATGTAAATATCTACAAATGTATGTGAGTAATAGTAATTTGGATGAAATAAACGTATCAAGGTCTCAGGGTTAGTTTGTTAAAATTATGACGTTGGGGCATTATGGGCGGGGTAATATGGGCATGGTGCTCATATTACCCCGCCGAAATTAATAGATGCCCATATTGCCCCAGGTTACGATATTGTAAAATAATCATATAATATTATTTGCAGAGTCAGTCATGGTTAGGAACTACAAAAGAAAATCGGATCGCGGTGGCTGGGACAGTCAAAAAATGGAGTTAGCCATCAAAGATGTCTCAAGTGGTAAACTTAGCTGCAAACGAGCGTCCCAAACATACGATGTTCCACGTTCGACACTTCAAAGAAAAGTACAAGAGTTTACGAAGAGCCAAACTATAGAGAGGAAGCCTTTGGGTTCTTTCAAACCAATATTTACAAGTGCACAAGAAGAAGAGCTGGCTACATATATTAAAGATATGGAAAGTCGCTTGTTTGGCCTATCTCCCAAAGAAGTGCGCCAACTGGCCTATCAGTTAGCTGAAAAAAATCGCATACCTCATAATTTTGATCAAAATACCCGAACAGCAGGTGAAGATTGGTTAGCTAATTTCTTAAAACGTAACCCTACACTCTCCCTTCGAAAACCAGAGGCGACATCAGCAGCTCGTGCAATGGGTTTTAATCGAGAAGCGGTGGGTTCATTCTTCAATCTTTTGACTGAAACTATAGATAGGTTCAATATAACAGCAGATAGACTGTTCAACGTCGATGAAACTGGAATGACGACGGTTGCAAAAAGCTTAGGAAAAGTTATCGCTACTAAAGGAAGAAAACAAGTAGGATCTTTATCATCAGCAGAAAGAGGACAATTATTCACAATTGAAATATGTATGAGTGCTAGTGGATCGTTTATGCCACCCATGTTCATATTTCCCAGGAAAAGAATGAAACCTGAGCTTATGGATGGAGCTCCTCCTAATTCTTGGGCAGAGTGCAACGAAAAAGGTTGGATTACACATGAACTGTTTTTGAAATGGTTCACTAAGTTTGTGATATGGTCCAAAGCCAGTAAAGAAGTCCCCGTTTTATTGTTGTTGGATGGTCATGTAAGCCATGTCAAGAGCTTAGATGTGATCAATTTAGCTAGAGAAAAGGGAGTTCATATTCTTTGCTTTCCACCGCACTGCACACATCGCCTACAACCGCTAGATGTTAGCTTTATGAAACCATTGAGCACCTACTATGGAGAAGAAGTCAAAAAATGGTTGCGGACTAATCCCGGGAGGGTGGTAACCCACTACCAGGTGGCAAACCTGTTCTGTAATGCCTTTTTGAAGGCTGCTACAATGCTTGTTGCTATAAATGGATTTCGTAAAACCGGCATATGGCCTGTGAACCCTGATGTTTTTACCGATGCTGATTTTTTGGCTGCAGATACCACAGACCTACCGTTGACAAATGATCAAGTCTCTTCAGAAACACCTCATCCACCAATTTCAACGTCTGCACAAAACCAGATAATGCCTGCAACTCTTGCTTTAACAGCTGCATCGACCATACAACCACCTATAATTCCGGATGCACAGCAGTCTGTAAATATCGATTCAGCCTCGTCGATAAACACACAGTCACTTACGGTTCTCAATCCAGACTGTACAATAGGTTTACAGCTGTTTTCAAATCTCGATTTAGAGACTGCGACGGATGTCCGACCACCTGTAACTCCACCTCCAGGTCCATCCTCTTCTTTTGATGTTTTGACTCCTAGTAACATCTTGCCGGTTCCCAAAGCATGTGGGCAAAAGAGAGTCAGCAGAAAGCGTGGTAAGACCGCTATTATTACAAGTTCGCCTTATAAACAGGAACTAGAACAATCAAAGCCTGCCAAAAAAAATACAAAGAAAGACCCTAAAAAAGTGGTGAAAAAAAAGAAAACAGGAAAGACTAACAAGGAGAATTGCTCAGAGGATGAAGACGTAGAGTGCCTTTATTGTGGAGATTGGTACTCTCAATCCAAAGAGGGTTGGGTATCTTGCCGCGCATGTAAAAGGTGGGCTCACTGCTCATGTGCAGGGGAAGATGACAACGATGATCAGTCGTTACATATTTGTTCTTTTTGTGCAAGATTTTAAATGTTATAATTTTTTTGTGATATGCCCATTGTGCCCCGGCTCATTATGCCCCAGGTATGACCGTAATGCCCCAGGTACGGGGCAATATGAGCAATTCTAATTTTTTGTTTAATTTGTTATAAACCAAAGAAATGGTAGACTGAGTTAATTATTTTGCAGTATAAGTGAAGACTGTTGATTACTTTAATAAATGATTATTCAAGAAATGATGTATTTTACTCTATTGTCATTTTATCACGACATATCCTTAAAGGGCCTATATTGCCCCGGGTTCCCCTACCACCTCATGAATTGCTACTCATGTCAGAATCTTTGACGAACTTTACTTACATCTTTGAGAAGTTCCATAAGTCATCTGTGATCTTCATCATCAGTTCCACTTCACGAAAATTGCGATTTTCGAAGGGAAAGACACAAATTATAATAGAAAATACCGAAATCACTACATGCGTGCCTATAAAATTTGAGGGTTGCCCTCAATTTCCCTGGGATCCCGTCATCAGATCCGGATTTGGTGACAATGGGACCACCTCGGAAGTATACTCTTTCGAATAAAAAAAGAATTTTGAAAATCAGTCCACACAATTGGGAACATTACTGCAATGTTCTGCCGCCAGAGGCAGCACTACCAGTAATAGTAATCCAGTATAGAAATATAGGGATTCACACACACATGCACAATAGGGAACTTGCATCTTAATATTTTATTACGAAAAACAAAAGTATAATCCAGCATTAAAACAACTGTAGCATTAAAACTTTGTTATGATTTATTTTTCTGATGTTATATGCATTTGAAATCTGCGCGCGCCGGCAGGCACCCCCCGAAAACGCTCTATACTAAACGGGCTTATGCTATGACGTCACAGCATAGCCTTTACTATGGAGTAAGTCATTAATTTGCGATTATCTCCACAAAATTTACGTTTAAGTCTATACTTGTCATACAAAATATCATTTCTAATTTAATATTCTATGTAACTGTTACGTCATTTTATCGAAAAAATAAAAAATAAATTTTCGTCATTTTAACGTTAGATAAAATTAATAAAATCATACCAAATGCCGATAAGACGGAGGTTACAGCGTTCCACCTCAACAATAAAGAGGCAAAGTATGAACCAAGTGTCATATTTGCGGGAACAACCCTTAAGTACAATCCGACACCTAAGTACCTGGGTGTAACCCTGGATCGTAGCCTCACCTTTGCCGCACATACCAGTAAACTCAGCATGAAGCTACAAACTAGAAATATCATCTTGCACAGGCTGACTGCAACATCATGGGGTGCAAGTGCTGATGTACTTCGTACAACCGGCCTTAGCTTGGTGTACTCAGCGGCTGAATACTGCGCGCCAGTTTGGCTAAATAGTGCGCATACGCAACGTGTAGATGTGCAGCTGAATCAGGCGATGAGGTGTATTTCGGGAACGATAAAGAAAACTCCACTGCAGTGGCTACCGACACTAAGTAATATCGCACCTCCACACCTTAGAAGGCAAAACGCACTAGTCCGCGAAGCGCAAAAGATCCTGGCTAACCCTGAACTACCGGTACACGAAGATTTCACCAATCCGCCGTCGCAGCGGTTAAAGTCGCGCCATCCTCCGTATCTCACGGCCATGGAGCTTCTAGGTAGCCACTTTGAAATATCGGAGCAGTGGAAGCAAGAATGGGCAGAAAATCCACCGAGAGATGTCGGGGCTGTTCTAACCTCAATAAACCCCACTGTGAAGTTGGCGGGGTTCTCACTACCCAGAAGAGACTGGTGCCAGCTAAATCGACTACGGACCGGCTGTGGTCGCAGCCGAGCATACATGCACCAGTGTGGATGGAGAGACTCGCCGGCGTGCGAGTGCGGCGCCGCCGAGCAGGACATCGCGCACATCATCAGTGCGTGCCCGCTCACCAAGTACAGCGGGCAACTGGAGGACTTGTTCACCTTGGAAAATGACGAGGCTATCCAATGGGTCCAGCAGATGAACATTAGATTATAAGAACGATTGAATTAGCCATACGAATAAATAAATTAATAAAATCGTTTTTTTTTCTTTTTTTTTCTTTTGTATGATATCTCTATGTATATCCGCATCGATTGAGTGCAATTTATTCGAAATTGAAGTCCCATGCAAGTTTCCCATTGATTGTCAAATGAGTGACAAGGATGCTTGCATAGACAATACCGCAAGTGCGAACTAGATACAATGTCAATGCTGCTAGTGTCGCTACCTACGAAGAGTTTTGCGTAATGTTCCCTATTGACGGAAAAATCAGCGAACATAAACAAAAAAAAAAAAACAAAATACATACAGTGGAACATGTAACCTCCTCCTTTTTTGAAGTCGGTTAAAAAGTAAAGGGTTAGCTTTCAGCAGGTGACTTTCGCGCTCTCGCCTCGATGTGCACCGGCTCAGCGGCCATCACGAAAATCGAAACACAAAGTTCGTTTATGTTCATATATGTCACTCGAGTAATGTAAGGGCGATAGAGGCGGAGATACCGCCTTATAGGTCGGAACTCAGAGCATCACATACTGTACTGAAGCAGTCAATTTACTGTCAAATGTAAAAATATGGGTGCATACAACACAACTTACTCATAAATATATCCCATTGCTCTTATGATGGGGAAGATCGTCGCTGGCAGTGTGCCAGAATCATGCTAAGGTAGAACCGCTTCGTGACAAATCGCTTTGACTGACACGCTTTTTAGGGTTCCATAGCCAAATGGCAAAAAACGGAACCCTTATACTTAGATTCGTCATGTCTGTCTGTCTGTCTGTCTGTCTGTCTGTCCGTCCGTCCGTATGTCACAGCCACTTTTTTCCGAAACTATAAGAGCTATACTGTTGAAACTTGGTAAGTACTTAGATGTATTCTGTGAACCGCATTAAGATTGTCACACAAAAATCGAAAAAAAACATTAAGTTTTAGGGGTCCCCATACACAGAACTGAAACTCAAAAAAATTTTTTTCATCGAACCCATACGTGGGGTATCTATGGATAGGTCTTCAAAAATGATATTAAGGTGTCTAATATTTTTTTTTTCTAAACTGAATAGTTTGCGCGAGAGACACTTCCAAAGTGGTAAAATGTGTGTGTCCCCCCCTGTAACTTCTAAAATAAGAGAATGATAAAACTAAAAAAAATATATGATGTACATTACCATGCAAACTTCCACCGAAAATTGGTTTGAACGAGATCTAGTAAGTAGTTTTTTTTTAATACGTCATAAATCGTAAAAAGCAATTTATTTAACGGAACCCTTCATGTGCGAGTCCGACTCGCACTTGGCCGCTTTTTTTTACAGTCAGCAACAGAAGTTGCAAAGCGGTCCTAGTGCTCAAAATGAGACACACGAACTCTAATGTCAAGGGAATAAGGATCTGTATACGTCATTTTGAGCGTGTTATTTTGCTTAGCTACTTTTGATGCTGACTGTACTATATTGAGAAACGGCCTCCGTAGCCCAGTTGGTAGTGACTCTGCCTACGAAGCTGGAGGTCCCGGGTTCGAATCCCGGTCAGGGCATTTATTTGTGTATTTATCACGAATATTTGTTCCTGAGTTATGGATGTTATATATGTATATAAGTATCTATATGTATTTATCTATTATATACAGGGTGTGGCCTGTAATAGGAGCAAATATTCAAAAGGACGCTTCCTTGGAGCATTTGCAGTAACCCCTTGTTCCCATTCATTTTATTTATTTTTGGATTCGGAGAAATTTTTATCTAAAGTTCGAAGTAATGTATCTTGGCACCACGACATAAAAGCACAGCAGTCAATGCAGATTTAGAGGTAGTAATGAGCCAGAATAGTTTTTGCATTTTTGTTTTCAAAAGATATTTTTGTAATTTTTTAATTTTTTTTTAGTTTTTTTTTTCAATTAAAAGTTACTGATAGCACTCCAAAAGTGTAAAACAGTACAAGTAAACATATTTTCAGGATCAGAGCTCGAAGCCTATTCCGCTGCAGCGGGGTGTCAGACAAGGGGATGTTATTTCCCCAAAACTGTTCAGCGCTGCACTGGAGGACGTTTTCAAGACTCTGGACTGGAGAAGGTTAGGCATCAATATCAACGGCGAGTTCATCACTCACCTTCGGTTTGCTGATGATATAGTAGTCTTGGCTGAAACCATGGAGAACTTGAGTACTATGCTCGATGACCTCAGTAAAGCTTCCGAGCGAGTTAGTCTAAGGATGAACATGGATAAGACGAAGATCATGTCAAACGTCCATGTAGTACCGACTCCCATTTCAATCGGACACTTTACGCTCGAAGTTGTAGACGATTATGTATACCTAGGACAGACTGTCCAGTTAGGTAGGTCCAACTTTGAGAAAGAGGTCAATCGTCTAATCCGACTCGGCTGAGCAGCATTCGGGAAGCTACGGCACATCTTTTCGTCCAATATTCCGCAGTGTCTCAAGACGAGAGTCTTTGACCAGTGTGTGTTGCCAGTGATGACATATGGCACGGAAACGTGGTCGCTTACTATGGGCCTCATAAGAAGGCTCAAAGTCACTCAAAGGGCAATGGAGAGGGCTATGCTGGGAGTTTCTCTGCGCGATCGCATCAGAAATGAGGCTATCCGCAGCAGGACCAAGGTAACCGATATAGCCCTCCGAATTGCTAAACTTAAGGTGGTTCGATTGCCATACAAAACGTTATTTGACATTCGCAGTCCAACGGCGTGATATTTTAAGAAACTTATGTGACTAACTTTCATAAATCGGCATCCAATTTGCGCCAAATTCCCCCTTTCCTAGAATAAACTTGTATAAACTAGATTAATTTGAGAAATTGGTTTGGGACGTGGTATTTTGGGAAAACTATTTTTCTCAAATTAATCTAGTTTATACAAGTTTATTCTAGGAAAGGGGGAATTTGGCGCAAATGGGAAGCCAATTGATGAAAGTTTGTTGCATAAGTTTCTTGAAATATCACGCCGTTAGCCTGCGAATGTCAAATAACGCTTTGTATGGCAATCGAACCACCTAAAGTGGCAGTGGGCGGGGCACATTGCACGTAGAACCGATGGCCGTTGGGGCGGAAAGGTTCTAGAGTGGCGACCACGTACCGGAAGGCGCGGCGTGGGTAGGCCTCCCGCAAGGTGGACTGGTGACCTGATAAAGGTCGCGGGAGTCCGCTGGATGCGGGTGGCCCAGGACCGGCCATTGTGGCACTCTTTGGGGGAGGCCTATGTCCAGCAGTGGACGTCTTTCAGCTGATATGATGATGACAGAGGCTGGCATTGAAAAAAAAAACATATTTTGAAGAAAAGATTTTTATAAAAAAAATTTTTTTTTTTTTTAAATAAAACCACGTGGAAATAATTTTTCACAAGCTTAATAATCTACGGTTTAATTTTTGCTCGTATTACAAGCCACTACCTGTATATCGTCGCCTAGTACGCACAATACAGGTCTTACTGAGCTTACCGTGGTTCTTGGTTGATTTGTGTAACATTGTCCCGTAATATTTATTTATTATTTATTTATTTATATTATTTTTGTCTCGAATAAATATTTATTTCTTTATAATGCCAGCGGATTAAGGTTTTGGGCAAAATACTGTTTTGAAAAACATTAATTTATAATAGCGTTTTTTTTCTTTATATATCATTTTTTTGATGTCTGGAATTTTGTTGGATTTTGTCACTAAGTAACTAGTTAATTGATAATATATCTATTACATAAACATATCTGCTATTAAGATGAGATAAGATAAGATAAAAATCATTTATTCAAGTAGGATTTTACAATCACTTTTGCATCGTCAAGGTTTATATTGTACAATATCATATTTAT
This sequence comes from Epinotia brunnichana, assembly GCA_963854355.1. NCBI lineage: Eukaryota > Metazoa > Arthropoda > Insecta > Lepidoptera > Tortricidae > Epinotia > Epinotia brunnichana. Next base: position 354,661 of record OY977935.1, on the reverse strand, counting down.
TCGGTTACACAAACACACATATACATTTGATTAATTAATATGTCACCTAATTCTAAATAATTCTATGTGGTTATTACATGTCTGTTTCGATTCGTATCTATCAACACATTTCATAAGTTTGATTAATACATGAGGAAGCAAAAGAGAACAAAAAAAAAATGTTATTTGTATAGTCCTATAAGAGGCCAGTCATTTTTATCATTTAAATACTCTTGAACGGTATAATATGCCTTTTTCAGTAAAAAAGTCTTTAAATATTTTTTTATTCTAGGAAATGGTAACTCTAGCGCTTCTTTGGGTAGTTTATTGTAGAAACGTATGCATTGACCCAAAAAGGATTTGCTGATTTTACTAACTCGAAACTTGGTTATCGCAATTTTGTGTTTATGTCTCGCACTATGCATTTTATGGAACGAGTCTACATTCTTTAGAGCATATATAATGGTATCATAAATGTACTGTGATGCCATTGTTAAAATATTTATGTTTTTGAAATGTTCTCTCAGTGATACACGTGAGCCCATGTTGTATATCGACCGTATTGCTCGTTTATTTTATTATAAATTATTTCCAAATTTGTCATTTTTTCCATACAAGCTGTCAGTTCATTGCCTGGACTAATATATTTATGAACGGATTAGGTTGCCGAATCGTGCAAGAACTGTCGCGTGGACGCTTGGATGTGAAACCCTACTTATCCACGTGCGAGGGGCCTTCCCTTTTGGAGGAACCTTGTTTTCACGCACTCTCATATGATGATATAAATTGTACTCGGATGACAACTGTCAAATATTGTATGTAAGGGCCACAGATGTATGAATATAAGGAGATCGGACATGGCGGCCGATTTGTATAGAGTGAGCCTGTCGCAAGTACATTAACCCACACAACGCCCAAGTAATTGACAAGACAAAGCACGCCACATCTAAAACACACACACTTGTATAACCTACACGCTTATTTGACAATAAACGCGCATCATATCAGGCATTTTGGGAAAAAACGTAATATTCTCTGCGATCAGCACGCGTGCACAGTATGGCAGTGTATGCCCATTGAGCATACAGCTGCGACACGGCCGCCGGCGGCTTGTCCTCTCTCTAGTATTCTATGCTCTGAGGTAAGGGCATTTTCACTATAGACCTAATCAACATTACCTATACTCTATAAAACCCTTGTAGGTAGGGTACGGTCAATCAATTTGATTCCAAGGCCATCACATAACCTTGCCGTTGTAAATGCTATGTCAATACGGGTTACTAGGAATATTGCGTCGCTATGTAGCAGTTAAAATGACATGGTTCTACGTTGGCCTAGGAATCAAATTGGTTGACCGTACAGATTGCACGGGTATGGAGGCCTCCACACAGTCTGCTTCGCAGCTTAGTCCGTCCATTCAAACACATCTATAATAAATACTACGTACCCATATTTAAATTATTCAAAACAAATATCACAATCATAATATGAATGTCGCGTCTGAACTACGTTTTCAATGTTCACGCCATTCTAGTATCTACACATATTGCAATAAAAAGTAAAATCGTATGTGAAACAAAGTAGAATTGCGTCTGGATTCCAGGTAAAATATCACAATAATACGACCTCGCCATTCATTCAGCATGTGAAATTGTTATCGTATTCCAAATAGCAAACAACTTTGATACTTATCCCGCCGATATAAGTTTTAAAACGCACGTACTTTTTTAGACGCAAGTGTGACGGTATACGCGGCGTCGGCAACCTGTGTAAATAATTGAATATTAGCTACCTAATTAATAAAACATATGCCTCGTTCCGGAGATTTCTGAATGTGTCACACAATGCGACACGGTGTATTGTCGTTGAAAAGAGGTCTGGGTGTGTTCACGTGATTTGATGACGGCTCGTGCTACTTATATTATCTGTTTATTATTTATATGTATTTGAAACGATTTGATGCAATTGCTCTGTTATGTTTTTGGTCATGAGCGTGCCGAAGATTCTGAGAATGCGTTGTGAGAGTGAGGAGCAACATTTCTGTCAACACAATGACTCCTCAAATCAGTGGTTTCCCTTGATTCCAAAAAAGGTGCTCACAGCAACCAATCCACATAGCTCATGAATTGCAATACGTGTAAATGAAATCACACCCAAATATACCTGCATTTCATCATACTTACCTTAGATCTGATTTGTAAACTAACTTAGCTCTGAATGAATTTATTGCCCAGCAAATTCTCCTTCTCATTAAGTTATATTTTAAGATCTCTCTCTGGGTGCCCTGAAAACCAGCGCCTTTAGCATATACCTATTGCTGCTGGCATATGCTGAGTGGTATCCATTTTGGTGCATTTGAGTTGTATTTAAACACAAGTGTAATTTTTTGTGACACCAAATAAATACATTTCTTTCTTTCTTTCTCCTTTCTATGTCACCAGGTGTCACGAAACCAAGAGCACCTGTGGGGTCTGTCAGGCGTCTTGCATCTAGAGGATCTCTACAACACGTCTACAAAATTTTAAAGGCGCCATGAACTTGATTTTGAAAGTATATTAAATTTGAAACAATTGAAGCTAACCCAGAGGCGTATGTCTAATAGTTTTTGAGATACGAGTATGGTGCTTGAAACATTTTTAAGGTTTTCAGAAATGTTAAACTTTTGAGTTTTGCTTATGCTTTCAGCCGAATATCGGCATAAGCGCTCAAATGCTTAGAGAAATATGTTTTTGTCAAAAAAATAATTTTTGGTACAAGCTTTTATTCCCGGCTGTACTTTTCTGCGTACCATCATCAACTACTCATTGAGACGATTCTAATGAGCGCAAACTCAACAGGGGGGTTACATCAGTTAAGCACTGAATTCCCATGGCCACCTTCTGTCTCTCTTAGCCCTTTAGGGGATAAATGTCTTTTATAATTGTCTTCAAAGTGCGATCCAGGCCCCCACACACAATCCCTGACTTAAATAAAATAAGAAAACGCAATTCTGGAATTTTTTGAATGGGAGGAAAATCCGTTATGGATTCCTCCGCACCACGGGGATAGCGCGCGGAGGCTATTTTGGACTCGCACCGACTAAAAACCCCCTGATGGGCCTCCTCGACGCATTTCGGATGGCTCTGGGGTCTCCTACGCAGCGCACCAGTGCCGCCCCAGCGATATGCCTCTGTGGGTCCTACCTTTTTTAGGGTTCAGTAGTCGACTAGGAACCTTTATAGTTTCGCTTTGTATGTCCGTCCGTCCGCGGATAATCTCAGTAACCGTTAGCACTAGAAATCTGAAATTTGGCACTAATATGTATATCAATCACGCCGACAAAGTGGTAAAATAAAAAGTGTTTTTTTAATTAGGGTACCTCCCCTATACGTAACGTGGGGAGTGTTTTTTTTTTCATTTCAACCCTAACGTGTGATATATCGTTGGACACTTTGGACAGGTATTTAAAAATGAATGGGGGTTTGCTGAAATCATTTTTAGGGTTCCGTACTCAAAGAGTAAAACGGGACCCTATTACTAAGACTTCGCTGTCCGTCCGACAAATACTAAAAACAAAATAAAATATTTTTTTAAGGGGGGCTCCGATACAACGTGATTTTTTTGCCGTTTTTATAGATAATGGTACGGAACCCTTCGTGCGCGAGTCCTACTCGCACTTGGCCGGTTTTTTTGATAATGTTAATATTTTCGGAGATAATCGCTCCAGAAGTAAAAAAAAATGTGTCCCCCCCTCTAACTTTTGAACCATAAGTTTTAAAAATATGAAAAAAATCTCAAAAGTAGAACTTTATAAAAACTTTCTAGGAAAATTATTTTGAACTTGATAGGTTGAATAGTTTTTGAAAAAAATTACAAAATAATTTTACACACTTAATGTGACGGACGAAAAACTACGGAACCCTACCTACACTGAGCGCGGCCCGACACGCTCTTGGCCGGTTTTTATTAATTTTATGAAATGATTGCAGCCTCCAACTGTAACCGTCTACTACCTCGAGGACCACTTTTAGTCGAGAATGTAACCCAGTAAAGTTTTTCGCGTGTTCAAAAGTAGGTACGCTAACGAAGACTTCAAAAGTCTTTGTTGAAAGGGAATAGGAGCTTTTGACGCCTTTAATTGCGTAGCTACTTTTGCTGCTGAGTGTACTTCATTCACAGGTTACTTTTGTCCTTGCCTAGTTTTTCCGCCGCGAATCCGATTCGGTGTCTTATCGGATTACCTAGTATTTGAGCGTTTGTTCCGTACTTGTTATCTTTTTCTAATGCCAGGGTTAACTGTTTGCATGGTAACTCGCCCTATCTGTGTCATTACTTTATGATAAAAGCGTAGTTACTAAGTTTATCAAAAGTGCGTTGTGTTTTGGCGAAATCTGACCTTCATACAGATTCTTCCTCTTAGCCATGTTTAGTTCAATAAAATGCAAGGTGCCCTAGTCGTGAAACTTTTCGTACGAGCGTTACCTGTACAATCGCCATCACATATAAATCGCAAAGCATATACAGACACGTGATTATAAGCTATGATATATGATAGGGATATAACCTGCTTCAGCTCTTTCTTTCAATATGAGAATGACAGAGAGATAAAACAGGGTACAGTCGCCATCACATACATAGGTACACTATAGGTGTTCAAAAATATCGGCACATGCACTCTAATGCCTTGAAAATAGAGGTGTGTTCCGATGTTTGTGAGCTGTTTGTTTGCTCCGATGTATGTGATGGCGACTGTACCACGAGGGGTGACTGAAAACCGTAAACCGTAAACTATGGACGCTTGCAACCAGAGCAGTCGCTTGCACATTGCTCTCTGCTCTCTGTTGATTTGAGGATTCGCCATTTTTCACCTGCATTGTGCACACTGCACCAGTGTTGACACTGTTGACTGTGATGGGATTTTTGAACAAGCGAGCGAGCGAACGAAGTTCTCCTTTTCAGTTTGGGCAAGTTTATTTTTTATTTTTAGTTAATACTGCAATTCCGCAAGTCAACATCCATTGTGCCTATTTTGCGTGAAACGGCGGTGTGGCGCTACTATAACCACCTCTACAGGTCGCATTTCTCGTTGTCGGTTGAGAAATGCGACCTGTAGAGGAGAACAGCCGGAAAGACGCTGGACATACGAAATAATATTTGCCCAAAGTAAAACGGAGAAGTTAGTTCGGTGCGCTCGCTGGTTCAAATTAGCCTATGTTAAGACCACGTTATTCGAAATCGACTTACCTATATTTTACATTCAATAATAAACAATGAAATACTGAGTTTTTTGATCGGATATTGAGATATGTTATAGTTTAATAACCGCCCTTGATACTTTTACGAACCAAAACACAATATTTCAAACTTTGCTCGATCATATCATGCCAAGAAAAATGGGAAATGCTGATCTTATTTCGAGTTTTACATAAAATAGGCGCAAAATTGACTCAAGTGAACAATTACAAAATATAGACAATGATGTAAAATAGATCTTTTAACGAACACTTTCTTTAAAAATGGCTTTATATTTATTTATACACAATTTATCCGGGAAACTGACTTGCGCATCCCATTTTAGTAGGCAGATGGCCATGTGGCCTCGGGCTGGACGGACGTCTGTAGCGATTTTTGTCATTTTGACAACTGTATAATTCGCAAATTTAATACCAGCAACCAGATAATATTATATTTTTAGGGAAAAATATAGGATGTGATGTGGTTGGATAAGCACTAAAACAAAATTTTATGGTATATTTACAATACGCACTAATATAAAAGTTCTAAGTATAAACACACCATTCGAACACGATTTTTCATATTTTTCTTATTCTAGCCCTTTATTAATGTAAAAAGTTCGAATTCGTTTCTTTAGAACGTGGAAAATTTATATATTATATGACACAGGCCACATTGTCTCTTATACGACGTATAGGTGTATGTGTGTGTATTTGTGATAGATTTATCGTAACATCTGACATATTAGGTAGGTCTGACACATTTGACATTTACACTGTTGTTTTTATCGATTTTGCAAAGCTAATATGCTTAATAAATAATATAAAGAACAAGGAGCACCGTATCATGTACCTACGAAATATGAAGATTGTACCATTTATGATGCTGTAATTGTGATCCTGCCATAATGTTTATCCATTAAAGTGAAGTGCTGCAGTGCCAACAGATGGAATCCTAATCATTAAAAGAAAGACATACTTAGTCACAATATTTATAGGATCAAGTCGGAATAGTCTACAATTGAACGTTACGCTGATCTCCCGGTAACACTTCTGCTGCTGCAGAAACTATCGATGGCATATAACAGCCGTCATGATGCTTCAAGATACTAATCTAGCTATCAGCACAATTCAAATTCATCATGTTTTGGATACTGAAATATAATTTGTTACCTATCATAAGTCATTAACTTAAAAGAAAATAAACCTACATATTTTATATATATGATATAATCTACTTCAATCTACTTACATAAAGATGATTAGATGTATTACACGAAAATGAAACAACGTATATAACTTTGTATTATTTTCGTGTAATAATAAAACAAGGTAAGTAATTGTTTCATTTTCTTTACTCTTGAGGTTATGGAATTCTCTAGAACATTATTATAAGTGTTATAACATATGTTGGTTATACTATACTTTGGTTTCCCACACATACATAATATAGTCCATATTATGTATGTGTGGGAAGCACGATACCCTGCAAAATTCAATCCATATCTAATACATATGTATACTGTAATCTGTAATACTGTATCTATCTTATAACTTCGTATTGCTGTTTGAATTTTCACAGCTTCAGGAGATTGCAGACTTGTATTTGAATTTTAGGGTTTCGTAGTCAACAAGGAACGCAGTTTCGCCATGTCCGTATGTCCATCTGACCGTCTGTCTGTATGCGGTTTAGTTCAGTGACCCTTTACTACTAGAAAGCTGTAATTTGGAATGGGTATAAAAATCAATCACGCCAACAAAATAGTAGTCTAAACTCTTGATAAATATATATTATTGGTTTCTGAAAACCACTCTCCGACTCAGCCGTTTGCGCGATATTGGGTTTTTTAAAGCCTTAATTTTGTTCGAAAAAAATAATAATAATAAGCCCGCAGGGCAGCTTGTGGCGAGCTGTTGGGGAGTAACGACCCCACGGACCCGAGTGCTCCCGAGAGTCGGTCAGGGCCTCCGTCTCCGGCGTGTCTTTGTCGGTCGGAGTGGAACCCCAAGGGGGCCCGCAGGACTCTCAGCTCTGGCTTGCCTTCATCCAGAGAGGAGTCGTCAGAGCTATATGCTCCAGGGGTGGAAGTGTTAAAGGGCATAACTCTCGACACCCCTGAGCCGCTCACCCGGTGTTGCTCCTGGCCGCCTTTACGACGACGCTTTCAGGGGCCCATCTAATGAGCGGCTAGTCACCGCCTGCCTCAATAACTTTGTGTACAACAATGTTATGGCAGGTGTCCGGAATTTTTTGCAATAGCCCAGTTTCATAATCCACCCAAATCTCATCACCATAGAACCCGTTCTCTATCTATATATAACCCACAATAGCCCCAACGCCTGTTGGAACCGGTTCACGGGTACCCGTGAATGGGTTCTAGCAGGTGTATTACATCACATTAAACTTCGTCTCCAAAGGGCTCTACGCGTTGGATCTATATCCCCACGCACGCCTTCCAAAGGACCGGGCTTTGTCCCGTGAATTTAAACAGGAGATAATTATAATAATTTTGTTCGAGTTAATGTAGTCAAATGTAGATAGCATGTGAACAGATTCATAAATTTATGCACACGCGTGGTGATGATGAGATGATGTAGCAATTATTTTATAAGACCGCGGATAGTCGGGTGGAGCCCACACTTGTTCAAGGTTCATTCCAAGCTATGTCCCATGTTTATTCTAAAGTCACAAGTGGAACTTTTGTTCGCGGCATGTGAACAAAAGTTCTTAAAATCACTTTCACTTTTCATGGATTCTCTTAAAACTTATACTGGAAGATCGAGATTTTTTTTGTAGAAGTTGGTAAAATCATAGCAAACTGTAATCAATTTTCTTCTGATTATTTTTATGCGATTTTGCACCTTAGTGGAAACCGCATAGAGTTACTATAACATTGTCAATCTAACGTGGCGTGGGTACTAGGTAGCATTGACTTTTCAATTGTACGTCACCCACCGAAATATATCTAATAGACCGTAAGCCCACTCCTAATACGCCTACGTCTCATGACAACACGATAAAATGCCAGGCACCTCTGACACCGTCTGCCAAGTACTTCCAGCCATTTCAGGACTGACAGACTAAGTTTAACTCTCTCTACGATTAAAGGGCTAAATGATGCCACTTGTCTCGTACTGTTGTCACATGACGTAAACATACTACCCTTATAATTTTGACCGAAAGTGAAGGATTTTTCAAACTTCCGGCCAATTTTAGCTGCGATAATCTTCTCATTCTGGCTCAGCACAACATTCTTGACCTGCTGCCATGCATTTGATGGTGTTGTCATGAGACGTAGGCGTTTTAGGCGTCTATAAGAAGCATACTTAGAATAAAATACGAAAATGTCAATAAGTCTCTGTCATTTTCCAGTAAAATGTTTTGACGGTTTTGACAATTTAAGTTTCTCTAAGGAGGTTGGTGACTGGTTCAAATTCTTAATGTCACCAAAAATAAATTAATCTGAGGTCAGTGAAATGTCACAGTAAAGTGAGATAGTGTGCGTGAAATGTAATGGTGTGCGTTACTGGGGAGAACTACGATAACGTTGCGCCGCCAGCGGATTTTTTGTGTCGCGTAATGTAGTTTCATTCGAATAAGAAAGTCTTAAATCTAGGTTATACAGGCTAAACAGTACCTGTAAGTAAAGTAAACGGAATGTTATCTGCTCGTCTCCGTGGAGCCGTTTTTGCGTGATTGCTCATTGACATGACACACAACGAGCAAATATTGGTTAAATTTAAAGTATTTGTTCGTATAGTCTCAATAGTCAGTGGGTAATCCTATTTGTCTTCTTAGAATTCATCACCTGTTGTGACGATACTTTAAATATTCTGAGTAGGAGCTATACTGCTTGGGTCTCTTAGTGCTCCGTACTAATGAAAGCGTTAGTATTAGTACTCACCCACTTTTTGAAGGCCCGAGGTCAGTTTTTTTTTCATGAACAATTTAAATCACCACCAACATAATCAATATATATTTTCCTCCATCCCCCATTGTCTGGATTATATGGAAATACGTAGATTTTAATAGAAACAAACAATGTTATAAATACAAGCTCTTATTTATAATATTGTTTGTTCAATAGGAAGAACGAAGACAGAATATAATTCCTGTAATTTTACTTAAATGGAAAAAATCGCTGTATTGCAATCATAGGAATTCTTCTAGAATCGTAAGCGTTAATAGGCCACGGTGTCTGATAAGATAACCGAAAGGGATACCGTACTCTTGTTTGCCACCTGGCTCGTAGTAGTATAACCAGTTATTGTATTGTGGTACAGACAGCAAATGGAGGAAAAAATAAAGTCCAGTCCAAAAATTTTTTTAGGATGGTAGGGCACAGCGGAATGTCGTCTCGCTCGTATGTGGAGCAGCCCAACTGGGTAGTACCTACACCTTACAGAAGACCGCAGCCATAATAAATAAGATTAATTATTTCATTTCATTCCACTGCTTTGTAGTGTTGCTATAGTATTGCATGCTATGAAGTAGGTATGTGGTGTTGTGTTCCTGGTGGTGAGTAAGGTCGCCAGAGCTCCCTAGGGTGCGCTGTGTTGGGAGTGAGGCACCTGCATGTCTCTATCTGCCAACACAGCGAATCCTCAAGTGAATAAAGGGTCGGCAACGCGCTTGTGATTCTTCTTCAGGCAGGCCGTAAGCTTGTTTGCCACGGTCGTTATATAAAAAAAAATGTATCGATTTAATCTTCTCATAAATACTTAATGAGCGTTTTTCAAAAAAAGTGTACAAAACAATTTTTTTTTTTAAATTCATTTCTTTTTGTTTTTTTACTCAGAATCTTTGATACTATCGATCCTCATACAAGAAAAAAAGTGTCCTAAATATTCCATTCCAGATCGTCACATTTGTGTATGCAGTCTTATTTTATTTATATGGTCGTGACGCACTGGAAGAAAAAATTTACATAGTAAAATCTGGGACACTTTTTTTCTTGTATGAGGATCGATAGTATCAACGATTCTGAGTAAGAAAAACCAAAAAAAAAATCGAATTCTGAAAATAAAGATGTTTTGTACACTTTTTTTTAAAAATAATTTAAATGTGATGATGATGATGAATACTTATGTACCGAAACCTTAATCCGCTGACATGGAGCGATGGGCCATATTTATGAGTAAGTTGTATGCGTCCATATTTCTACACTCGACTGTATTTAAACCCTAAATAAAATCAATCGTAATATATGTATTTTGACCAATTTCCCAAAATAAGCTTGTGTACACTCAGCGTCGATAACGAGCAGTAACCAACATTAACCGGCGCGCAAACACAGTCCGACGTAATCGTGCTAAGTGACGCGTGCGCAAACATAACACTCACGCGCATCGAGGGCTAATCTGCAAATAAAATTTGACTTTAATAGCTGTGTGATGCCAAAAAAGCACACGTCCTGCTTTATGGTAACCGGAAACCGTTGTCTATGGATCCTCCTCTTCTTCTTTTTCATCAAAATTGTTTCCACTGCTGGATATATGCCTCTTCCAAAATGATCTGGAACTGGAAGCAGCGGCCATAGTCTAGCAGGTCGATGCTCGTAACGCATTGTACGCGCGTCAGGTAGATCTAAATGTCACTTTTTATATGGAAAAAAATGACAGTTAAATTGTCCTAACGCGCGTTCGGAATGTTACGTGATTACCCCTCAGGTCGGCACTGCTGCCTTTCTAATGTCGTCTGACTTGCGGTCTAGGTAGACCAGGCAAAACCGTGTAGGCTTGGCCAAGAATAGGTCTACGGTCTCCCCCGCCTGTCGTAGAAGGCGACTAAAGGGGGTCATCGGGGTCGCAGTGTTTCTGGCTGGGGCCGCGGCACTCACCTAAAAACCCCAGGGAAGGCGACTATCACCCTAGGACGAGCCAAATGTGGCGAGGCGCGAGGGCGGCTCCAGTGCGTTCAGAATGAGATCCTGGAGTCCTCCGCATTAGTTGATAGAAATACCACATAACCCAGTTATCCCCCGATGATTGGGTCCTTGGTTCGCAGGTTTCATCCACAAAAAAAAGTTAGACCAGGCAGGGAACCGTAAGGTAGGTACCTCACGGTTCCCTGCTCGAGGTCTCCAAGGCAACACTCGCAGGCCCCATCGTTCATCGTACCTGCGACAGATATGCACTCGCTCGGACACGTAAACACGATTCTGCACACAGTCGCGATGCAGTATCGATGCAGTGGTGGGCTCCTCCGACTCTTCCCCCGATGTCGCGCGAAACCGCCGCGCGTTAGTAGCAATACTGAATCAATATAAGCAGTCGCGCGTTTCCATTGATGCAGAAGCGACGCTGAATTTAAAACAGCGCGACAGCATCGCGACAGTCGTGAATTTTGTATCGCTACTGCATCGCTTCTGTCACGCGTTTCAAATGCGACAAGGGGCCACATGGCGCGAATGGCGCGATGCAGTCGCGCGTTCGCGAAACGCGCGACTGAATCGCTACAAGAAGTCGCCGTGTGCTACCTCCTTTATAAAAATGTATTTACAACACACATATTACAATATTTATGTTATGACATTAAGTCTTAATTTTAAACATATTTTCCATTATTTTTTTTTATTTAATTTGTAACTTTGTAAAAAAATATGAAACTATGTTCTATTATAGCATTACTCACTTAGCCATAGCTAAGTCACTTATGTGTTTTTTTTAAACTGTTTGTTTCTCAGTAATAAAAAAATGTTGTTCGTTGGAATGGGAATCGCCCACGCGCGTGCGCAATTTTTGGACATTATTTGTCTCCATCAGTCGTGTCGACAAATCACGATAATTATAACATTGAAAACCGATATATATTTTTGTTAAAAGTTATTTTTGGGAACACAATTACTAGTCTAGTTTTCCTTCTGGGTCGGAAGGTCAGATGGCAGTGGCTTTCGCAAAACTAGCGCCTACGCCAAATCTTGCTAGGATTAGGTAAGCATTTTCCAACTTGTAGTCACCACAAGCTCTCACGTTCGGTGACCCGCTTCTAATAATTCTCTCATTTGTAAAATATCTCTTGCCGACCTTGTTACACAATGTACTATTGTCAATAGGGCAGGGCACTTGTATTTACTTGGATAAGGTGCAATCGGACTACTTATTTGTTCGGATCTAGTTAGCCTTATATATCACATGATCAAACTGCGCAGTGCACACTTAAGTGACAGTAAGACAAGTTACGGATATAATTAAATTAAGGCGAGTATTATTGGTCCATAACTTCGTCCGCGTGAACGCCGTATCAGATTCCATTAAGGCGTGTATTGGTTCATGACTTCGTCCGCGTGAACGCCGTATCAGATTCCATTGAGGCGAGTATTGGTCCATGACTTCGTCCGCGTGAACGCCGTATCAGATTCCATTAAGGCGAGTATTGGTTCATGACTTCGTCCACGCGGATCTGATACGGCGTTCACGCGAACGCCGTATCAGATTTTAATAAGGCGAGTATTGGTCCATGACTTCGTCCGCTTGAACGCCGTATCAGATTCCATTAAGGCGAGTATTGGTCCATGACTTCGTCCGCGTGAATGCCGTATCAGATTTAATTTGGTTGACTTTAATTTGTAATTGACATAAAAACTGGTTTATAACTGAACGAGCGAGCGAAGCGAACGAAGTTCTATGCTTCAGCTTGGGCCGAAATTCGTTTCTATGTCCAGATATCCCGCTGTCCGGAATTTCTCCTCTACATGTAGCATTTCTCAACTAATTCTCGTGAAATATTGTGAGAAGGTAAATAATTATAATTATTAGACTTTTTGGTCGAATCAGTTTTTTTTAAATAAATAAGAAGATAGCCCCGCCCCGCGCGTTGTACAGCTCACAGAGCTACTAGTAGGGAGGGAATGTAAGAATAATATTTGTTTACTCATGTTAACTACCAAATTCTAGTTGGTAAAAGATATGTAAGCCTGTCTGTCTCATTATATATTAAACGCGTCGGATGCAGTGTGGATGATGTTATCGTAAATAACATCAGCTACGCTGATGATATGGTGTTGCTCAGCCCGTCGGTCAGGGCGCTTAGGGAGCTGCTGGGCTCATGCGAGAAGTACGCTTTGTCGCACGGCTTGACGTACAATGTAAAAAAGGGCGAGTATCTGGTCTTTAAGGCCATCGGAGGCAAGTTGCCTGAGACAGTACCTCCCCTACAGCTAAATGGTGGCGACCTTAAACGAGTCTTCAAGTTTAAGTATCTCGGCCACTATGTAACCGATGACCTTAAGGACCAAACAGATATAGAGCGGGAAAGGAGGGCGTTGGCGGTCAGATGCAATATGTTGGTTCGGCGGTTTGCACGATGTAGTAAGCAGGTTAAAATAACTTTGTTCAAAGCCTACTGCCAGGTATACTACACGAGCAGCCTATGGACCAACAATACGCAGAAGGCCATCAACGCCTATCGAGTCCAGTACAACAATGGCTTCAGGATGTTGCTGGGACTGCCGCGTTTCTGCAGTGCATCAGGTATGTTTGCGCACGCGGGAGCGGACGACTTCTACGCCATTATGCGCAAAAAAACTGCCTCCTTGCTCTGCAGACTTTGCGCTAGTTCCAACTCCATCCTGAAGACCATAGCCGGGCGGTTCGACTCGTGCATAATGCGCCACCTTATTTATACAGATGCACGTCAGCAAAAGGTGACGCCGTTTCGTATTTGTTTTTTAATTTATTTTTAATTTAATTCATTTGTAATTTAATTTTTTTTTTCATTTCAATTCAAATTATTTCAATCAATCCTTACCAATGCAACGTAATGTAATGTAATTTAATAAAATCTTATTCAATCCCAAACTAACATAGCCCTAAAGCTGATTGTTACTAACAAAATACTATGGACCAACAAGTAGTCTGAAATAAATGTTTTTTTTATTTTTTTATTATATTTGATTTCCGAACACATTATAGAGGATTTATGATATGGGTGTAGATAAACTCATATTATGTTAACCCGATGACGTTGCCGCACTGTCCCGACGCGCGCTCTAGAATACCTTGGCATGGTCTTGGCTTGTGTCAACATTAAGTACAAATGTAATTGGTTCGATCTAGATGCACTTCTGTTACCTCATGTGTGTAACAATATCGTTAGCGTGTGGGATGACTGTTATATCATCAACGAATAGGAATGTGGTACAGAGGGGGGGCACTAGGCTTGCCAGATTAAATGACCCTAATATCGGGAGTTTTTTTTTTTTGGGATTTTTGGACTTTGGTCGGGAGAAATAAAAATAAAATAAAATTAAAGGAACTGTATTAAAAATATTAAAATCAACAACATTTCTTCGCTTGACGTAAATTCAGAACTTATTTTTTTTGTTGTGAAGTTGTTTTTTCGGGAGATTTTGTTACGTCGTCGGGAGTAGGGAGGCCATATAAAAATTCGGGAGAATCCCGCCAAATCTCGACCATCTGGCAACCCTAGAGGGCACAGCGGAATGTTATCTCACTCATGTTTGGAGCAGCCCGAGGAAGTAGCCGTAAGGTCACTTGGTTCTCAAATAGTAACCATACTACCAGAGGTTCACAAGCGATCATACTGCAGTTTCCCTGACATCAGTCGGCGGCTTTTAAGGGGAGTTTTCGGTATCGGGCCACCAAATGTTGGAATAATATCATCATCATCATCATATCAGCCGAAAGACATCCACTTCTGGACATATGCCTCCCCCAAAGAGTGTCAAAATGACCGGTCCTGCGCCACCCGCATCCAGCGGACTCCCGCGACCTTTACCAGGTCATCAGTCCACCTTGTGGGGGGCCAACCCACGCCACGCCCTCCGGTACGTGGTCGCCACTCGAGAACCCTTCCGCCCCAACGGCCATCGGTTCTGCGAAAAATATACCGCCAATTTGTGAAATAAACAATAAGAATAATTACAAACTAAAATAACGAATGCATCTTCCAAAAATACAAAAGCAGAATCCTTAAACTCTGCATTACCCCCTTCGCACTACAAAATAAAATAAAATTACACGCGATATAAAAGAATAAATAGGCCTTTCTAGAACACTCATACAGTCGCACCCATCATTTTGGTTCGGGAGTTTAGATTACGACTAATTGAGAACCTCTTCCTTTTTGAAATCACTGTATGCACCAACAAAGATTACTTCACAACACTAGCCTCCCAACGCAATAATATACGTAGTCAATATAGGTACAATTTAACATTGCCTTTGGTAAAAAATAAAACTTACGATAAAAGCACATTTATTAGTGCCATTCGAGTTTTTAATCAGCTTCCTAGCGAAATAAAAATGTTGGATGACGTAAAATTTAAACGTAATCTAAAAACATGGTTAAATAAGAATGGTTTCTATTCATTAAAAGAATGTTTTGAATTTTCATCTTAAAGAAAAAGATTGTGTTATATATTCGTTTTGTTTTCCTTAGTTTTAAGTTAATATTGTACACCCGAAATGGGTAACCGTTGGGACCTAACACTTGTATAAAATACCATCTATGTAACACGGTTAAACAATAAAGTTTTTTCTATTTCTATTTCTATTTAATAGAATTATAAACTTTCACCAAACCCAATTTTAGATAAAATTACGATGAAATTCGTTTGTTTATCAGTATTTATGTACTTGAATAAAAAAAAATCTATCTATCTACTTATCTATTAAACAAGGACGCAATCGATTGCTCACAAAATCTGACAAGAATAGGTAGTGAAATGCGATCTGTAGAGGAGCGCAGTAGGACAGCGTGACAACCGGACATACGAACACATTTTGGCCCAAACTGAAGCATAGAACTTTGTTCACTACGCTTACTTGTTCAATTATAAAATATTAAATACAGGGAACATCGTATAAGATATTCCATTGTAATAAGGCTCAAAGTGTACCTATACAACAACAATGGCGATTTCAATTAATAATTAATTATGGCGATTATAATTGTATGACGTTTCTGTGAGTCACCAACGGTGCTGGCTGAAAATCAGCGCTGTAGGTGTCTGACTGACACCTCAGCATAATGCTGAGCCAGTGTCCGGTTCACTGCCGCAGAGACACACTTGTTACATGTTTTTGTATGTTATTTTTATTTTTTTTGTTTAATAACTATGTGTGTTCTGTGTGCTAGTGAATAAATGTATCTTTCTTTCTTTCTTTCTATTTCACCAGATCAGAGGAAAGACGGCAATTTTTTATGAGAGTAATATATGAGGACGGTTTAAAAATTTGCCATAGGTACAGTCGCGATCACATACATAGGTACACTATAGGTGTTCAAAAATATCGGCACATGCACCCTAATGCCTTGAAAATAGAGGTGTGTGTTCCGATGTTTGTGACGTGCTTGTTTGCTCCAATGTATGTGATGGCGACTGAACCGTCAACCAATTTGATTCCGAAGCCATCGTAGAACCTTGCCGTTGTAAATGCTATGTCAATACGGGTTACTAGGATTATTGCGTCACTATATGAATCAGTTAAAATGACAGGGTTCTACGGTGGCCTAGGAATACAATTGGTTGACCGTACCTTACCACTTAAGGACTTCATTGTCCTTTATTTTATTAGAATACATTGTGTAACGAAAAATGTAGGATGATAAAATTTATAAATCAATCGCTAGTATCGCTACCATCCTCCAAGCGTTAGTCCCGGTTGTGCCCCTAAAGGAGCCCGGGGTCCGCTTTGACACCTAAACCCAAGATTTGGCTAGTTTTACGAAAGCGAATGCCATCTGACCTTCCAACCCAGAGGGAAAATTCGACCTTATTGGGATTAGACCGGTTGTTTCCTCACGATGTTTTCCTTCACCGAAAAGCTAACGGTAAATATTCCGTGCTTAAGTTCCGAAAAACTCATTGGCATGAGCCGGGATTCGAACCCACGACCGCCGCTTGACAGCCGCATGCCTGAACCACTAGGCTACCGTAGCTATGAATCAATCGCTACACAGTGGAATAAATAAATAGTAGACGAATCAATCTTGAACTATAGATACCTACTACTTATTTATTTTTTACTTTATCCATTAAAGTGGTCGGTCCTTGTCCACACGATTTTTTTCTAGGAGTAACAAGGTAAGCGGTGTCGCTGTGTGTTCGTACTTACATTTCAATGAGCTCCACGTGCGTTGTTAATTGGGGTTGTAACTATCAAGCCCGACCCGGATGCCTTACTCAGTAATCGATTGGAAGAAGAGCCAACACGGAAATCGTGAATATCAAGGGAAAAGGTGTTTGTCTAGCAGGGGACATTCCATTAGGCTAAAAAAACTACGTTTAGATAAAGGCAAAAACGGTGAATGGACGATGAATATAGCGCACTGTGCTTACTTTACATGATCATAGTTATGAGTCAAGAATTTGCATTTTTAAAACCAACGTTGACTTACGCCATCATTATCAAACAGCAGCAGTTTTAATAGGTTGTAGAAGGTATGTAGATATAATTATTTTTCAACACATTTGCTCGTAACGTGCCTCTTATTGTGCCGCTTTCGAGCTCATAATCCTGGGTATTAAACACGCGTGTGTTTATATCCCGATTAAGACACGTTGGCACCTTGCAGCAAGGTATATGTATGGACTCGGCGCATTCTTAAATTGAACGGGTTATACAGGTTTGTTTTTAATTCTCGGCAAATGGATTCTTACTCGACTGTCCTTGAGGCCTAATCCATTTCTTTTGTTTTGATTATGAATTATTAAGATGGCACGTGTCAAGTATTGCGCCAGTGACGGGCACATGTTTCACCTATCTAAGCTTGCTCATGAAATCAGGTAACTGTCACCAGCTTAAGAATAAAGAGCAGTTTAATAAAGTTTTTCAGTCAAAAGTAGTACAGTCGCCATCACATACATCGGAGCAAACAAGCGCGTCACAAACATCGGAACACACCTCTATTTTCAAGGCATTAGGGTGCATGTGCCGATATTTTTGAACACCTATAGTGTAAAAGTAAAGTAGTCAAATAGTTCGGTACACCATATATTTGGTATGGTGTACCGAACTATTTGACCACTTTGACTGCTACTAACTATATGACGCTGACTGTACCTATGTATGTGATGGCGACTGTACAGCAGGTGGCGACGCGTGAAAATGTTCAATGGCCAACCCGGAACAAAAAAATTGACGAAAGAGTTTAGAGTATATAACTATAGGCTTAGGTAAAAATAAATTTTAGGTAAGCTGGTGGGAATCGGCTTGTATGGGCGCTCCGCCACTGTACAGCCAGCAGAAGCAGGGATACACCACCGAAGTCTCACACATTGCCCATTCTTATTCGAGGGAGTAAGTGCGCAGATTACACACTTGCTTTTGGGTAACG
Organism: Epinotia brunnichana; assembly: GCA_963854355.1. NCBI lineage: Eukaryota > Metazoa > Arthropoda > Insecta > Lepidoptera > Tortricidae > Epinotia > Epinotia brunnichana. The sequence continues at coordinate 336,166 of OY977935.1, read as the reverse complement.
TACTGATACAATACAATACAATACAAATACTCTTTTCACCTCACTTGCTCGGAAAGGCCTTTTTGTATGTTTGTTAACTATTGAGAAAATCGCTTTTTATCCACATGTGAATAAAATAGACGTAGAACGTTAAAAGTACTATGACGTAGAACGTTAAATGTTTATTTTTGTTTTTTGTAGGTATATTTTATGACATATTTTTGTTTAACTTTTATTTTAACTTTGTTTACTTTTTTTTAAACTTTTTTTTAACTTTTTTTTTTTTTTTTTTAACTTTTTTTAACTTTTTTTTACTTTTTTTTTTTTTTTTTACTTTTTTTTACCCTTTTTCTTATTTTCCTTGCTATAGTGAGGTGAAAAGATTTGTGTTATACACGGGTGAAAAGTTATTTTACGTCTCGTGTGTTGAAACACTCACTACGCTCAGGATTCTATTTTTGAACCACTCGCTTCGCCCGTGGTCAATCATAGAATCCTTTCGCTAGCTCTTGTTTCAAATGAACACTCGCAGGTAAAATACAACTTTCCCCCCTTGTATAACAAATAACTATTATTGCACATCTCAAAACATGAATCACATACAGGACATGAACACTTAATAATTTACTTTAAAAACAAAGTTTAAACCGACTTCACTTCAGTACTTCGCCAAGCCACAATGTACATGAAAATGTCCACATTTCCTTTCCAATTTACCACATGAACTGCTTTCCGAGAGCAAATTCGTTGATTATTACAGTAAAAACCCAAGTCGCTATGTGTGGGCTGTTAATATTTGAGGAGTTCCGTCGATTCCTCAAGTATCTCAGAATTAACACTTCATTAGTTGCTACTTCAACGGAATCATGTCAGAATTTTTGACGTACTTTACATTTTTGAGGAGTTCCATATGTCATCTGTGGTCTTCATCCTCAGTTCCACTTCACCAAAATTACGATATCCGAGGGTAAATAAATAAAATAAATAAATAAAAAAATAAAAATCCTTTTATTTCTCGATCACATGCAATAAAGAGATAGTACAAAGTAATATAAAGTAAACTATAAAGTAATGTGAATTAACTAAACAAAATATAAGTTATTATTACTAAAATAAAGCTAGGAATGTATCGGCGTTTTGTGTAGTGGTGATGAGAACCCCTTTACAGGGTGAAGGCCTCCTCCAAGCTTTTCCATAGCTCTCTGTCGGCGGCTATAGAGATCCATTTCGCCCTTCGAATCGAGGGTAAATACACGCGTTATAATAGAAAATACCGAAATCACTACACGCGTGCCTATAAAATTTGAGGGTTGCCCTCAACTTCCCTGGGATCCCATCATCAGGTCCTAAATTGGTGACAATGGGACCACCTCGGGAGTATACTCTTTCGAATAAAAAAAGAATTTTGGAAATCGGTAAAAAAAATATATACATACAGTGGAACATATAAATAAATAAATAACCTTCTCCTTTTTTGAAGTCGGTTAAAAATAGAGGTTAACAACAAAAACAGACGGCTCATAATTAAGTAGGTTCGAATTCCGGCTGGAACTTCATCATATCAGCCGAAAGACGTCCACTGCTCGACATAGGCCTCCCCCAAAGAGTGCCAAAATGGCCGGTCCTGCGCCACCCGCATCCACTTGACTCCCGCGACCTTTACCAGGTCATCTCATCAGTCCACCTACCCACGCCGCGCCTTCCGGTACGTGGTCGCCACTCGAGAACCTTTCCGTCCCAACGGACATCCGTTCTACGTGCCCCGCCCACTGCCACTTCAGTTTAGCGATTCGGAGGGCTATATCGGTGACCTTGGTTCTGCTGCGGATAGCCTCATTTCTGATGCGATCACGCAGAGAAACTCCCAACATAGCCCTCTCCATTACCCTTTGGGTGACTTTGAGCCTTCCTATGAGGCCTATTATAAGCAACGTCCGGCTGGAACTTATGTAACATGGAATATTTACCGATACCTTTTCGGTAATAAGGTCTAGTTTTCCCTCTGGTTTGATGGCAGTCGCTTTCGTAAAACTAGTGCCTATATCAAATCTTGGGATTAGGTGTCAAAGCGGACCCCGGGCTCCAATAGGGCACAACCGGGAATAACGCTAGGAGGATGATATACACAAAATGCGTACCAATCCTAAGAAGGCTCCAGTTTTTCCTTGTTCCACGGAACATAATCACCAATCCGAGTACTGCATACATTTAAAAAAAAATTACAGCTGTAACGACCCTCATTGTCCATACTTGCGGCATGGTCAGCGTATAGTGCTACTGCGTTAAACTAAACGTCACAAGTTACAAGGAAAAGTGCTACGCTTATGACGTTTTTCACGCGAGGTACTCTTTTGTCCCATCGGCTCGTATAAAAAGATCCTAACTACGTTTGACAGGTATAGGCAGTTATTGCGTTTGCCAGTGGCCGTTATACTGAATGCCTCGTACACTAATTGGCCCGTATGCTATAATTAGACAGATGCTAACAACCTAGGGAAGGTTGTGGGATATGTTTATCTACCGTTTTAGGGTTCCGTAGCCAAATGGCAAAAAACGGAACCCTTATAGATTCGTCATGTCTGTCTGTCTGTCCGTCCGTATGTCACAGTCACTTTTTTCGGAAACTATAAGAACTATACTGTTGAAACTTGGTAATTAGATGTATTCTGTGAACCGCATTAAGGTTCTCATACAAAAATAGAAAAAAAACAATAAATTTTGGGGGTTCCCCATACTAAGAACTGAAACTCAATATTTTTTTTACATCAAACTCATACGTGTATTATACGGGTATCTATGGATAGGTCTTCAAAAATGATATTGAGGTTTTTAATACCATTTTTTTTCTAAACTGAATAGTTTGCGCGAGAGACACTTCCAAAGTGGTAAAATGTGTGCCCCCCCCCTGTAACTTCTAAAATAAGAGAATGATAAAACTAAAAAAAATATATGATGTACATTACTATGCAAACTTCCACCGAAAATTGGTTTGAACGAGATCTAGCAACTAGTTTTTTTTTAATTCGTCATAAATCGTAAACTGCAATTTATTTTACGGAACCCTTCATATGCCAGTCCGACTCGCACTTGACTGCTTTTTATCTCTTTGGTTTTTCAGGAGAGGTATGATACGAGATAAACCATGGGAAAAGTCTTAGACATCGATTACACGCTAATTCTCGTTTCAGCTCAGTCCATCATTCTGATCAGACTGACGAGAGAATTACTCTTGTGAATGACAGAAAACTGTCAGAGGACTGACCATCAGTCCGTCAGTCCGAGGCATGGACATAGGATACTCTGGACAGGCTATACGTGATGCCACAACGGGGGTCGGAAAGGTTCATATGCAGCTAAATTAAAAACTGGTCTTAAAATGGCTGATGGCTTACCATAAACAATGGTTTGTTGGGCACAACTTCATACTTAATCAGTTGTGCCCCACAAAAAAAAAAGTGGAACTATGACAAATACAACGAATGATATATCTCTTTCTGTCACACTTATTGCGTTTGGTATAGCACTGTCGCGCTCGCTCGTGGTATTATTATTACCATAGCCTGTCCAGAGTATCCAATGTCCATGGTCCGAGGGTTACACGATAATTCTCTCTTCAGTCTGACCAGAATGTTAGAAAACAATATTTCAATGTTTGTACCGACTGAAAAAAGTCAATAATAATATTGCAGATAGGCATCGACAATAACTATTTATTTAGTTACAAATGTTTCAATTAATTGATGGAATCTACTGGACTGTTACCTATTAGTGATAATGAGATGTAGATACACACTTTTTTTTTATACCACGTCGGTGGCAAACTAGTTTAGGGCCCACCTGATGGTGTATTAATGCACGAAGGCAATATTCCTGCCCTCCTTGCGCACGCGCAAACACGCTAATTAAATACTACAGACCACCACCAATTATAAATAATATAAATAGATATATAAATATTTGCGTACAATCTTACACAAATCGACCTAGTCCCAAACTAAGCAAAGCTTGTACTATGGGTACTAAACGACGATATACATACTTATAACCCGCAACACAACAAACAACTTACTAGATCTCGTTCAAACCAATTTTCGTTGGAAGTTTGCATGGTAATTGTACATCATATATTTTTTTTAGTTTTATCATTCTCTTATTTTAGAAGTTACAGGGGGGGGGGGGACACACATTTTACCACTTTGGAAGTGTCTCTCGCGCAAACTATTCAGTTTAGAAAAAAAATATGTTAAAAACCTCAATATCATTTTTGAAGACCTATCCATAGATACCCCACACGTATGGGTTTGATGAAAAAACATTTTTTGAGTTTCAGTTTTGAGTATGGGGACCCATTTAATGCGGTTCACAGAATACATCTACTTACCAATTTTTTAACAGTATAGCTCTTATAGTTTCGGAAAAAAGTGGCTGTGACATACGGACGGACAGACAGACAGACAGACGGACGGACATGACGAATCTATAAGGGTTTCGTTTTTTGCCATTTGGCTACGGAACCCTAAAAACCCTTAGCAAGGTTCGAACCCCGGACCTCTTGCTACGTAGGCAGGTAGAGGTAGGTACTGTCGCCCAAGGGTACGGGTTCACACTATCTCAACAAAATCGTCCGCGCACACATACATTTCATTAGAAAAATGACCCTAGAGGGGTATACCCGTACCCCAATAATGAAAAAACACTTTCGCCTGTCTACTAGGCATCCTCCGGAGATGCTGCCGGCAGGAGAGGTTGCTTGCGCCACGCCTAGATTCGGAGCTGATTGTTTATATATGACATACCTACACACCTACATGAGGATGGATTTCAAAAAACTCGTACATTTAAGGATTTAATTCGTTCACACTTTTAATTAAGTCCATTGTGTAACGAAATGTAGTCATGTTCTGGTAACAACGATACTGGTAACTTACGTTACAGCACGTACAAATGAATAAATTGTTTGCAAATTAAGCCGTAACTCGCGATTGATAAAGTTGTATCATTCGGACGTAAAGAAGCCAAGGAAGTTTACAGATTGTGAATATATATATGTATCTATTGCATGACATACATACACAAATCATAAAATCGAGTTAAACACCTTGAAAATTGGTGGATAGTATGTGATAGTGATAGTATTATCCACTTGCAAAATGACATTTCACTTATCTAGTTCATCGCATTGTTTTAGCGATCGTCACTGCGATACGACACTCCGGCGCGACACGATGCGCGATAAGTAATTATTTGATGTTATCGTATCGCACACGGTTATTCAATAACGTTTAGTTTTGTAGATAGATTTCATCGCGATTTTACTTCGTTTCTGTCACGTGGAGTCCCGATATAGCGACAGCCAAAGGACTCCTGGGGGGCTAGCACACTAGGCTTTATGTCGCGTTTTACGTGACGTTTCAGTACATTTTCGCCGACATAAAACCTAGTGTGCTAGCTAGGCTGGTGATGACTGATGTGGTATCATATCGCACTAGTGGGACGTCGGACCTAATTGATTGATGATATTTCATAGTGCCTTTTATTAAAACCTAACGTGAGATTCCTACTAAATATTAGATACAAATAAATAAAAAATTGCGTACAATCTTACACAAATCGACCTAGTCCCAAACTAAGCAAAGCTTGTACTATGGGTACTAGACGACGATATACATACTTATATACTTAGATAAATAAATACTTTGTAAATACATAGAAAACATCCATGACCCAGGAACAATTATACGTGCACATCACACAAATAAATGGCCTTACCAGAATTCGAACCCGGGACCTCCGGCTTCGTAGGCAGGGTCACTACCAACTAGGCTACAGAGGTCGTCAAATAATAGGTAGATTATTATGCGGAGGCTCAATGAATGGTCTCTACTGTATTTTGTGACCCGTTAAAAATTAAACTAAATGTAATCTAAACAATATCCTGATATTGTTTGTTACAAACATGTATACATTTAATTTAAATTTGTTTGTATGAAAGTGGTCATAGGTGTTTAAACCCCGATAAAGCGTCCCACTTTTTTTCTTTAGCTGTTAGTGTTTCGTCTAGGTATAGTATGGATAATAAAATAAGGGAAAAATTGAAAGTAAGCGATACACTAAGAAACAAGAGTAAAATGCGGCTAGTGCGTGTGGAGGACGATTGGAACAGGAAGGATTTGATTGACAGAGATATTGATGATAATCACATACTGTGCCATCTTGAATGAGATAGGGGCTCGCTAATGATCATGGAGATACATTCGGTGTATTGAGAATATAAAATCGTATTGATTAGATGATTAGTACAACCTAAGCTCAAAATACTATTTGAATAGGTACATCGATATACAACCATTAACCGATATAGCCCTCCGAATCGCTAAACTTAAGTGGCAGTGGGAGGGGCACATTGCACATATAACCGATGGCCGTTGGGGCGGAAAGGTTCTCGAGTGGCGACCAGGAAGGCGCGGCGTGGGTAGGCCCACACAAGTTGGACGGATGATCTGGTAAAGGTCGCGGGAGTCCGCTGGATGCGGGTGGCGCAGGACCGTCCATTGTGGCACTCTTTGGGGGAGGCTTATGTCCAGCAGTGGGCGTCTTTCGGCTGATATGATGATGATGATGACATCAATATTGCGTTCTGGAATTGAGCCGTACCTAAGTATAATTGAGAAGTACTCGTAATGCAATGCATGCTTTAACGTACTGCTGCAGCAATCACTACGTTTTCCCATAAAGTGTTGATTACGAGCTAATTAAAATTTTAATTACAAGCTTTGTTTTTTAATACCAATAAAATTATGTGTAAGTACTAGCTGTATTCCACACCATACACGGTGTTCCCGGGAATTTCCGTTAACTTCGGCATATTGCAGAGTACATTCACAGAAACAAATTAGCATAATTATTTCTTGAAAAAAATAACTAAGTAAGTTTTATTTTTTATTTTTGTACAAAATTATTTAATACAGTATTAACAATAACCGTTAATACTGTATTAACAACTTATTGTACAAGGGTCTTGAAACACATGAAATAAAAATTATGTATGTAAAAAATAGTAATATGGAACGAACTCGATTTGTAAACCTTTTTGTAGTGTATAGGAACCTTTAAAAATTAAAAAAGCTGTTATGACGTCACATTTAAGAGTCATTTACACTGGTTAAATCTGCAAAACTGATAAAATTAAACATTGAATAAAACATTGAAGATACTACGTCTTGGAGAAATTAACTTTATTTGGTCCAAACTATGCCGTGTTTTCGGCAATTAACGGAAATGGTCAAACACACGTTGTATATAATTTATCTCATCTTTACCGGTGTTGTGTTCCTGGTGCTGGTGCTGGTGCTGGTGGTGGTGGTCAGAGCTACCGACGGTCATGAATTTGTGTACACTGGAATTAGTAGCACTCGTAGCGTAGCAGAACACAACGAATCCTCAAATCAATAAAGAGTTGGCACCGTGCTTGTGATTCTTCGCAAGCGTCCATAGACTACGATATCTGCTTACCATCTATGACAGGCGTAAACTTATGTTTTTTGCCACCTTCGTATGCTTTGACTTGTTCTAAGTACAGCGTTCGCGGTGTTCCACCATTAGGGCGATAATCGTTTGAACGTCTCGCGTCATCTGTAGGAAGGAGCAGAGTTTAGCTCGTTGCAAGGAACAAGACAAAACAACCTACCAGAGAGCCGCTCTATGGCCGCTCCGCTCGCAGGCTTTCCTCTACACACCTACGGAGTTCCCCACGTTATCGGCTACGAAATCTTTGGCACTGAATATGACAAAACTAAGGAACTTTGACGGGCAATAGTTCTTAAACTAAAAATTCAAATTGGATGTTATTAAGAATGTGTGTAAGGCATATTATGCCCTATATGTTACTGAAAATTCAGGGTTCTGGCTTTAGCCCGACCGAAATTAGAGGATGTTGAAAATGGCCTGAATGGCTTCGAGAAAAGGATGGTACGGCCGTGCCTCTTTGTTTTGCTCGACTTGGCGGGGGCACTGCCGTGCCCCCAGATCGTACTTTGTACACGTCACTTCGTTGCAAGCCAGTTTTATAACGAAACGCTGCGCTGCCACAAAAAAACAAACACAATTTAAATAGACGTGTCAGAGCGTTTTCAATAAAAGTTGTATTTTGTATGATTTTATATCTGGATAAAAATCGTGTTATTCTACTCAGAATTTGAAGCGTTTTTGGTTGCAGAAAAAAAGTGTCCTAAGTTTTTTCGTTCAGTTACGTTACCGACTTCATAGAAGTTTGTACGACGGTAGCGTAATGGAAACAAAAAATTGTATGAATAACGCGGGACACATTTTTTTCTCTTATTAAAATCGAAAGCGCTTAAATTTCTAGAATAAAACCATTTTTATCAAGATATAAAATCATACGATATTGAACAACTTTTCTTGAAAACGCCGGCAAATTTGTGGAGCACCGCGAAAGCAAGCGATTTTCCACTTTAAGAAGTGAAAAGCTTATAGCTGAAGGGGATCATCCCTACACTTTTCAAGCGTGCCGTTTCCCGCAGGTAAGAGCGTGCGCCGGCGCCGCCGCGCGGCCAGTTTAGCCGCGACCGCCGCGCGCGACGCACGCAGACATGAGCTCCGGCAAGCGGAAACTATCCTTCCTCGGCTTCGCGCCCTCACAGGTCAGTCACTAGCGTTATGCACAAGTGTTATACAGGCTGCTCCCGGGAATTTCCGTTAACTTTGGCATAGTGTAGAGTACATTCACAGAAACAAATTAGCATAATTATTAAAAAAAAAAAAAAAAAAAATATTTTTTTACACAATAATTTAATTCACGGATATTGTACAAGGGCCTTGAACACATGAAATATAAAATATGTATGTAAAAAAATATGTAATATCGACCGAACTCACTTTGTAAACCTTCTTGTAGTGTACACCGTGTATTTTTTGATTTCCGTTAATTTCGACACGATGTTCGGTTCATTAACAGAAGCTACCTGGTATGTTGCTTTTTGTTAGATTCGAAAAATTTTTTTTTTCATTTTTCATACAAACTAAATGAATATTACAGTGTGGGAGGGCTCTAACACTTAATCTCAATTAACACAAAGTTAATTTTCACCTACGACCGCACTTGTCAACACATGGCTCAGTGGTAAATAGTTTGCTTATGGAGTGAGGGGTCCCAGGTTCAAATCCCAATAATGTGTGTCCCAATAATGTACTATACTGACGAAAATTAAAACTTAAATAAAATAAAGGACCCTTCACACTGATTGGGTCATTAAATTGATTTATTGAATATCTGAAAAATAGTAAGAGTTAAGACACTAGTTTCTTAGAGAAATTAGTTCCATTTAACCTGAGGATTCTTCCCTTAAAGTTAACGGAAATCAAAAAAAACACGGTGTATAGGACCCTTACAAAATTTAAAGGCTCTTAACTGTGAATTCATATGTCACAGTTAAGAGCCATTTACACTGGTTAAATCTGCAAAACTGATTAAATTAAACATTGGATATCATGATAACAGTAGGAGTTAAGATACTACTGTCTTGGAGAAATTAACTTTATTTGATCTAAACTATGCGCCCTTGTAATTAACGGAAATTCCCGGGAGCACGTTGTATACACAGGGACCGTATGCCGGTATCGTTTTATCGTACAAAAATAGTGGTTTTTTTATCTCGCTCATTCCTATCATATTATTGTATTCCGCCTAACCAATATTTCAGCGTCATTACCTAAATCCAATTTTGGAATACTTACCGAAAAAATATCGCGAATCGATGGAGATGTATTATTTTATGACTACTGGTATTAAAGCTATTACTTTTGAAAGTAGATCGTGAATCCATTCATGGTTAATTAAGTAAACAGGTAAAAGTAATATTGATTAATTACGATCTGAATTTTAAGTTGAAATAACTATCAGCTTTCGTAACTTTTAACAAAAAAATACCTCTAAGATTGTGTTAGTATAGGTACTTTTGTTTTTGGGAAATATTTCTTAGCACTTGTTCAAAAAACGGTAATGTAATTCTATTACGTGAAAAAGAAAATTCATGGCACTCGTCTTGTTTTCATGCAATACAGAACGTTTCTGTAGAGAACGTTCAGTTATGACGACCACATGTACAGTCGCGGAATGAAAAAGTTGACCAGTTTTCAGATGAATTCATTTACGCGTCGCAAGCACACGTTACCTTTTTAAACTGTGTCACAGACGAGAGTGTTGTATTGAAAATTATGTTTAACTGTTTGACAACAAAGTTCAAATTTACTTAGACGAATGTTGCTTGACTATTAATAGTTGAAGTAAAACCTTTTATAAGGTTAAACTTTTTATAAGGTTGATCTTGCCATTACGTTGTTTCAAGTTTGATAAATCTAATGATTAAATCCTCTTCGCTTTTATATTAAAACTGTAAATGTGAATAATAGTTCCTGTCAATGTCATCATTGCTATTTCTTGTAGTCGTTTCTTTATTTTTTTTAACTCGCCTTTCCAAAATGCAAAGAGGTCAATTCTCATAGTGGACGTATCTGTGTGCCGTGTAGTGAAATGACATTCATTATGACGGAATGCTTCATACTCGGGCGATAAAGCAGATACCGATAACTTATACTGAGCAAGCAAAAACAGATCTTAAGGTGGTCAACCTTTTCATTTCGCGACTGTACGTAGTCCATTCAAAAGCAACTCTACCGTCCAAGGTAGAATATTACAACTCCAATATCATAAATAGTCTGCCACATTAAAGAATCTCAGCCATAAGTACGTTCGAGTTTTTCCTGCGGACACAACCAACAACCATAGGGTTATGAAAAATCCTTAATTTTGGTAATGCGCGTAAACAGCGGCACCTTTTATATAATGTTGATAAAAACATAACCACACACATACAGCGAGAAGAGTTTTTCACTAGAAATGAAGTAGCAAAAAGGGAAAGTGGTGGAAAACGCGTACCTGGTTCAAACGTAGCGCTGGCTGCAAGAAGGTGATGGCTGCCGGTCTTACGCACTTTTCTTCTCAAAATACTCCTGCGTTGAGTCTTTATGATATTGATATAAGATTGAATATATCACCTGGCCTGTGGAAGAAGTTTTACACTACTTACCTATAACCGTGAGCCGTTTACTATTCCACAGGGAAGTTGACTTTTGTTCCTTTAATTCCGTACCAATAGTGTTCGGCGTTCTAAGAAGACACGCGAACGGACACAGAGTTGTGATGTGATAGATAATCAATTAATCAGCGATGATGTGTGGACATTGACTAAGCGAGTCAAAAGTGAGTTCTAGGGAAAGTACCTAAAGCATATGCCTTTTATGATTTATGATATACATTTCTAGTTAATAAAACAAGTCATGATAAAGGTATAAATTGCTTTTGATCTACAAAAGTTTATTTTTAAATCGTTCTATTGAATTTTTATTCAGCGAATGTCAAAGAGTATGACGTGTTGTTGTTACTTATCTTCCTATCATAAATAACCATGTGTAGTGATTATTGGATACCACGTTGTCACATTTTCCTCGACATTTTGCTATATATTTATTTTATGGAAAATAGGATTGACACTGCAATTGAGCAATGCGAATGTTGTATTTACATGTTATCAGAAATATTTTATATTTAATTTATAAGTCGGTTAAACGTGGTTGTCGTTCTCCGCGCATCGTATAGGTACATGTTTACACTTTTGGTGGTTCTAGGACCTTATCGCTTAGAGATAAGGCCCTAGGAACACCAAAAGTGTATACATGTTTATGATGCTGTCTGTAGGTACATGCTCATTCACAACAAACGGAATGTTGCTAGTTAATGGGGTAATTAAAATCAATACGGCTTAGTTTTTTATACGGTTTCATGGCTCTTTGTATGGCAATGTTGCGAGAAACACCTTCACATGACATTATTCATGTGTAAAGCGGCAATTACACTTCGTCGTTCGCCGCATGCTGATGCATGCGGAGACCGCAAAAGTGTAAAGAACACGTTAGTCGGCCGCATTCGGCGATCGACAGCTGCCAACAAACTGACATTGGCGGACAGACTGGTGGAAAGATGACGTTTGTTGGCCTACGTAGTTCATGAATTCGGCGACCGCATTAGGTGAACCACGAAGTGTAATTGCCGCTTAATGTGTCGTTGCCATAATTATTATAGGGTTTAAAGGGATGTCTAATAATTTTTAAGACATTTCAACCTGTTACTCGCTCTTTGTCAGTATCTTGTATATATATGTCACCGTTAGATTGTGAACACCGTCAGTTTATAATCTAACTCGCGATATTATAAACTGACGAAAAATTGTGAACTGTCAAAACCGTTCACTATTTAATGCATTATTTTTCGTTAGTTTATAAACTTTCAATGTTGAATCGTCTAATTGTGAACTGAGATCAAATCGGCTTGCTACGGGAAGTAAGACTAGGTAGGTTAGGATAGTTAGGTATCTTCAGTTGCCCAAAAAGCAAGGCGCCCAGAAATAGGAGCCCCGCGCAGCGGGGCTCCGTCGACACTGCTGGACGGAATGAAATGTCTGAATAACAAAAAAAACAATCATGTTTTGACGTAAGTGGAAACTGATGCAAGTGGAATAATTCGCTCAACCAAACAGCAGCAGCAGGTTGCGTTCCGAATCAGGCAAATTTGATTCAGTTCACAATTTGACGATATGACATTGTTAGTTTATAAACTAACGTAAATGAATGCATACAATTATGAATTATTTTGGCAGTTCACAATATTCCGTCAGTTTACAATATAACGGGTAAGATTATAAACTGACGGTTTTCACAATCTAACAGTGTCATTATACAAAAAAATATTTAAAGGGTTATATGTTTTATACTAGCTGGCATTTTTATAACAGGTTGTGTAAAAAAAATACTTGTGGAAAACTTTATTAATTTATGAGCGCTTCGTGATTTTCATAGAAATGAAAATGACTGTACTCGTAAGTATTAACAAATATCCTTTTTTATTTTATTGAGTTGAACATTACCAGACAAATGTTAACGATTATGACTAATGCGCTCTCTTGCTTGTCGATTGCAAAACGCTCTGTAAGTACGTTTGGTAGATCTAAATGTCCTTTACGTTTGTACGAAAAGTTACGTAACTACCCCTCCGTTCTACGCTCAGTTATATGTTATGTTCAAGTAATACAAGAAACACTTTTTGACATTGAACAAAATTTCGTGTGGTCTCAAAACTACAAACAATACTTACTGGTAAAACATAACCGACATGCCATGTTTCGTTGAATGATATGTGATATGATATTACTTATTTAAGTTTATGTGATATCTATAAACTTAAAATACATACATATCTCTACTTATATTTTAAGAGCGTCTAGCTCTTGTCGGCCTCTGCCGACGTCTATTGCTCCTTATTTGGGAGTATTAATGTGGTGGTTTCTCCACTTGTCGTCCACATCGTACTTAGTATAGGTAATGATCGCTTTTATTCGCCCACCATTTTTCGGTCAATATAGTCCGACCGGAACCCTCTTCCCCGGCCTTCTGTCAATACCGATCAGACAATATTTACCAATAAATAATTTACTAAAAAAAACATGGAAATAGAAATAGTTTTAACCGACTTCAAATCAGTAGCCAAATTGCTTCAAGTTTGCCTATACAATTTGAAGAGTTCCCTCGATTTGACCTGGATCCCATCATCAGAACTGGATTTTGGTGACATCGCGACCTATCTTTAAGTATATATATGCTTTCAAACAAAGTAATATTATTTCAAATCGGTTCATAAATTACCGAGTTAATCGCGTAACAAACACACAAAAAAATACAGTCGAATTGAGAACCTCCTCCTTTTTTGAAGTTGGTTAATAATACAATACAATACCGATATACTTGCTGCCAGGGATCGGAAACCGGTATTGTTTGTATGGGAACGAAAACGGTTCTTTTTCGTTCTTTTGATAGTAATTTCATTTCTAATTGGGCAATCTAATAATACGCACTCGTTACCTCAAAACACAACTGAGTCCTACATGTGAAGTATAAAATAGTTCGAGATTTGTGGTAAACCGAGGTTTTAGCAATTAACCGGTTCCGATCCCTGCTTGCTGCTCTGCACGGCTACCGCAGGGCGCCAGGGCGGCCCGCGAGTTGTGTCGCGGCGACAGACTATCCATCTCTTTCTAAGCGTTCTAATTGGAAAGAGATGTCATCTGGCTAACGTAACTTTTATAATAATATCGTTATACAATGGAATAAATTCTATTTTAGACGAGTTCAGTAAAGTTCCAAACTATCCACACTCTATACTTAAACCAATCATCATCCTCCTAGCGTTATTCCCGGTTGTGCCCCTAAAGGAGCCCGGGGTCCGCTTTGAAACCTAATCCCAAGATTTGGCATAGGCACTAGTTTTACGAAAGCGATTGCCATCTGACCTTCCAACCCAGAGGGAAAACTAGACCTTATTGGGATTAGACCGGTTTCCTTACGATGTTTTCCTTCACCGAAAAGCTAACGGTAAATATTCCGTACATAAGTTCCGATAAACTACATACATTATTTTGTTACATTATAAAACATACTTATCTTTGTAGTTGACTTTACATATCTAATATCCAACATAATACTAATATCCAGATTAGATCATTTAAAAGATCATGCAAACTTGCGATTTCCGCATAATTATGGGTGACAAATGAAATTATGAAATAATAGATGTCATACTCGTAAATAGTGGGTATCGCACCGCACGTGATAATGTCGTTGTTATCGTGTCCGACACGCGCGTGCGTCTCGGTCGCACGTTCGCTTGGGCAACGCGGTAAAGAGTACCTAGGACGTTATCGCCGTCCTATCGCTTTTTACGTGTGGTACCTACTGTTAGGCCTGGATTTGCTTAATATATAACCTACGGTTAAAATATTTTCATTTGATGCTGACATTATCGTTTTCATCCATGTAACCCTGGAGTTACGAGTCCATAACCACTCACCACCACGTGCTTGTTTGCCACCGACGTGGTATTTGGGTCAATCAACTTTTTCACCCACACTTTTTCTGTCTCCTGTGTTACTTTTTACAAACTTTTAAATCAATCTACATATTTCAAACCTGTGTCTATCAATCCAATTAAAATCTGTGGCATATCGTAACTGCTGCTGGTGTAAACCATCGTTATACACAATTGGGTATCTGGTTTTTAGCAGTTTCTCTAACAAACATGACAGTTCTGTATCTTGCGTTACCGGACAAAATACTGTGGGTCCAAAGTTGATTGGCCCATTTGATATTCTACTTTAACCACAATGATATTGATCCCTTGTTATTTTCTTTTCAGGCAATTTTAAGGTTTAAAATTAAAATAAATTCCTTTTTTTATTTCTAAAAATGCATCAAAAAGAAATGTTAACTCAATAAATTAACCTGAACTGTTTGGAGATTTCAAAATTTCCGAAATTCTGAGTTGGCAATGTAGGTACTCTACCCCCGCCAAGAAAAGCCCAGCGAAGCGCAAAGGGCAGGCACTACCTACCTTTTCTCGAAGCGCTTCGTCGTTTTTTTGAACCCTCATAACTTGTGTTTGGATTATACCAGATAAACTAAATTCTCAGTATGATGTCAATCGTGGACTTATTAAAAATCACTCACGTTGATCATCGAAACCCTTAGGGTACTTCCTGAAGTCCTAGAAAGCTAAAATTTGGTAGGTAAGCTAGTATTAGTACACAAACAACAAAAAAAACACAAAAATTACTTTTACCCCCAACCCCTTAAACTAGGGGATGGAATTTTGTATGAATCTTCCGCTAATTTTGATGCTAGAGGTCTGAAAATTTATATAAGGACTCCTTGTTATAAATAATAAAATACATATTTCAGGATACTGAAAACAGTAGATTGGCTCATTTGATAACCCCACCTTTTAAATTAGGGGATGGAAATTACCTTACAAAATGGACTCTGATCCCACTAAAAACATTATATGTAAAGTGATTGCCAAGACTCGCTATTTCATATAGCTTTCAGTGTTAAAAAGATATTACGAGGTTTTGTGACACTTCAATAATCATCATCATCATCATATCAGCCGAAAGACGTCCACTGCTGGACAAAGGCCTTCCCCAAAGAGTGCCACAATGACCGGTCCTTCGATAATATTAATATCAATCGTAATTTCAGTGCACACCATATCGTTCCGCCTTAATGTGACACCTCGTTTGTAGCCCGTCGACATAAATTTAAATTGGTTTTAGAATAGCCCTATTATTAAAAACATTACGTTACACCGTTAAACTTTTTTGGGATCTATTTCACAAAACGTATTCAATTGAAATCGATTTATGTCTATAAATGTTGCGCCGAGCCTAGCATGAATAAAGAAGTTACACTATGGTTAAGTTCAAAAACTGTTAATTTCGGGTAAGTAAAGTCACCGGCATCAACATGTGATGTATCAAAGGCCGCAAAAATATCTGACACGCTCTAACGGCTCTAGGAATAGAGTTGTCATCAGATATTTTTGCGGCCTCTGTTCAATCATATATTTATGCCGGTGACTGTACCTACCTGTAATTTTTTTTATTTCTGTTGTGTTACGAAAATGTAATACGTGTAAATTTTTATGATGAATTTTTGGTACACAAAGGATTCAATGAAAATAAAGACGAATGAAGACCACTCAATGTTTTAAAATATACTCCTAAATAATTGTATTCCAATACCCCTCTAAGTTTCTATTCAATTGCCGTATGTATTTATGTGTTTAATACTCCATAATTGTCCAACTAAAAAACAATGTGCAAAGGGGAGTGTTGGTGCCCACACTTATGTACTTATGGTAGCGAAAGTTGGGTGTGGCAGAAAAGACATCAAAGTCATCAGTTAAGAAATGAGAGCGTTGAGAAGTATGTGTGGAGTGAAATTGAGTGATAGAGTCAGAAACAGTGTGATAAGAGATAAATGTGGAATGGATGGAGATATAGTCACAAACATTGAGAAGGGTATGTTAAGGTGGTTTAGGCATGTAGAGAGGATGGATGAAAGAAAATTAACGAAGAGAGTGTATATAAAAAGAGTGGAAGGGAAAGTTGGAAGAGGAAGACCTAGGCGAACTTTCTCCGATCAAATTGGAGAAATCTTACAAAAAGGCCAGGTCAAAAGTACCCTAAACCGACGAGCATGTATGAGAAATGTTATGAAAGTGAGTGAAGCGAAAGTGGTTTGTCAAGATCGTAGCAAATGGAGATCCGTGATCTCTGCCTACCCCTCTGGGAAAGAGGAGTGATTATATGTATGTATGTATGTATATTAAAAACAATCCACCCTCGTGGACGCAAAACTTGTAAGCCGCACTATAGAACCAAAACGATCGAAATCCTATCCGCTTGACACGCGATTCTGCAACTTATAGCTACAATCATACGTACGAGAACCGCGTGAACATGTACACAGGTATCAATGGTGGTATTGAGTTTTCTTAAATACTGAATAATATCATTACAAATTAAATAAAGACCTTAGGTACAGCTGTTATTTGCATCAAATCGCATTAATATTATGTACACGTATCTCAATAGAAAACTGAAGATCTCAAGCGCCGCAAACATGCCTCCCTTAGGGAGTGGACATTTATTTGAGGCGTTTGTGGTCGAAACACTCGGACCATGGGGACCAAATTTAGTGTGACATAATCGTCGGGTGACAAGCGAAAGTCACCACAAAAACTGTCACTGCTCTTCAAAACCTCGTATCTCGGTACGTAGTCGATATCGATATACGACCTTTAATTTAAGTAGGTATTTGTTACTTAGTGAGTTTTGCTTGTCACCCGACATTATATCAATATTCGTATACAGGTCGGCCCTGTAACAGGAGCAAACAATTTAAAGGTAATAGGTTATTGTTATTAAGCTTGTGAACAATTAGGTATTTCCGAGTGGTTTCAATGATGCTGCATTGACTGCTGTGCTGTGATCACGTGGTGCCAAGATCCATTACTTGGAGGTCATAACTTTAGATGAAAATTTCTCTAAATTAAAAATAAATGAAAGTAAATGAGACACAAGGGGTTACTGCAGATGCTCTAAGGAAGCGTCCTTTTGAATATTTGCTCCTGTTACAGGGCCTACCCCGTATAATATGAAGAGAATTGACATATAATAAGAAAAACTGAAATTATTCATATTTAAGGGCATTTTTTATTTTTCTTGTACTTTGATGTTTTTGGCTTGTCCAGTGCCTTTGACTCCCTACAAATACGAAACACATTGAAAAATCGTCAATAATATATCTAAAATGTAAATAAACCCAAAGAAACCTATCATTTAGCATTAAATTTACCACATTTTCTTGGTTGTTCTGGCTGCCGACCCTCGATTTTCGCCTTTTCACCTGTGTAAAGCCAACTTCAAGTTCAAGTATCGATTCGAAGTATTAGGACTTGTATATTGTGCCTGGACAATACTTGTTCCTGATAGTGGAAAACATGAATTTTCTTAAATCAACCTTATATTTATCTCGCTAAAGTATTTTTTACATAATAAACTAAAATTAATATTATCCAGTGATTTTGGAAAAGTGGACATGTCCACATTCCATTACGATGATTTTGTGGGAACAAGGTATTTATATTACCAAATTAGGTGTTTATTTTTATCTAGCATCACATATCGTTACGTAACATCATTCGTTTTGTTTACAAACTGTCAGTAGTGGCTAGAAATCGCGCGCGAACGGTGCGTCGAGTGGTGGTCCCAAAAAATAGAGTCCGGGTTCCGTTACAAGATTACGAAGGTTCCTATTACTTTTCTGCTAATGTGACTCAATTATCTTAATCTGTCATTATCATTGAACAAGGTTTCAGTAAAATACTATTATGATTCTTAAAAACAGTATATTAAACACGTGTTTTAATCTGCGAAGTATTCGTTCCGTTACGTCCATTCCGTTTCTGGGTCATTGTCAGACACAAAAACAAAAATCATCTTTCCGGTGGTCAAAAGTTAAGGGATTACGCTCACATATAATATGTTTTTATCGCATAGAATTATAGAAGGGGTAACGCCGTTTATGCGGATTCAGAGATCAACCAAAAATTAGGCTTTATAGCCCTTAACTTTGGCAATGTCCACCGAAGAGACGCGAACCTAAATCTGACAATGACCCTACTATGGTGGTAAAGTAACCCTCTTAAGTAATGGAAGAACGCCTATTCAAATAAAATAGTACACTTTGAAAAAAAAATGCCCTTAAGGCGACGTGAGCTCAAAAAACGGATTTTTAAAAAATCGTAGCTCTTGTTTGGATTATAATACGGCTGCCTTAAATTTAATTAGCAATCTTGAGGCCTTTCTTGGGGGAAATCAGCTATTCGAATCCTGAGTTTTTGACTTTCGCTCGATAGAAAATAATCACGAACATAGGTCTAAAATACACTTAAAAAAATCGTAATAAATTATGTACAACAGCTAAACACATTAAAATTGATTCTAAAAATCGGGCAGGTCATGTTTGAGGGAAATCAGCTATTTTTTTAAAACGCGCAAAGAAATAAAATTAAAAAACATGATATCCGCGCTTCCAAACACGCACTTCCATCTCGCTCACGCTTATGCTCAGTGAGAGGGAGAGAAGACCACGAACCTACGTCCCCTTAAACACTATTGAAAGCTCAATATTGTATGTAATACACTTGTAACAATTGTTATTAAAGTAATTCTTTCTTTCGGCTTACTTTTCTTTCATACAGAACTGGTCAAGCAAAGGTTTGTAATGTAATGTAATCATCATCATCATATCAGCCGAAAGACGTCCACTGCTGGACATAGGCCTCCCCCAAAGAGTTCCAAAGTGACCGGTCCTGCGCCACCCGCATCCAGCGGACTCCCGCGATGTACCTAATGTAATATTAATATATAAATAAAATCTTTCTTAACACGAAATTTTGTACTCCTTAGGGCTTCAGAAACACGCGCTTAAGACTATCTGGAATCCTCTCGGGGCACCGTGTATAGGAAACAGTAGCAAACATTCTCTCCGCCCTTCAATTGTTTATCGCAGTATAGTATATAGCCTCACATTATTACGCGCCGATACCGCTCCATCAAACTTATCGTAACCTTCAATTATTCGGAGATATCGACGAGATATGATACGAATGTCTTGTTGACGGCATGTGACACGCTAATGCTGACATTTTGGCAACATTTGTACAAATTTTAACTACTGTGACGTGACGGACACGCTATCCTGTAACTTTTTTTAACCTCACCTCGCCGTTCACCAACAAATATATCTTGACGCCGCGATTCGTAGTAACTAAGAGTATGTAGGTACATAGAAGTCTTGTTTCGTCAGGGGTGGCGGGTAAGATGAGGCGCATTAGGCGCATTAATTTTCAGCTACTCGTCATGCCACAGTTGCGAAGCTCATTTCTTAATTTGGCAGTGTCCAGCCGGCTAGACAAACTCTTTGACCGTCTTTTTGTATTTTTTTTCTGACCAGGATCGTTGGGACTGTCCTGCGTCACCGAGGCTTGAACTATGGACCTTCGTTCGTTTTTGTCAAATTAAGGGTTAAAGGTGGATGAATAAAAAAATAGGTAGGTCTACAGATTATCCCATTCCATTGAGTAACGGAAGTTTACTTTATAAATAGACTAGCTGTTGCCCGCGACTTCGTCCGCATAGAACTTTTTATCGTCTTAGAAAATGATTTCTCTCAATACAAAATTTGAACCCTCTTTTAGGGGATAATTAAAAAAAAAGTTGATGTTCATTTTCTAGTTTGTGAACAAACAGTCTAAAACCAAAGTTAAAAATCTCATACTTTAAAAATGCCTTGAAATACTCAAACTTTGAACCAATTTTAACACTCTTAGGGGATGGATTTGGAAAAACTCTGAAATCAGTTTTGTAGTCTTTTAACGTACAGAATAAGACCGAAGTTAAAAATCTCTTACTCACACTTTAAAATTTTATTGCTCGCCATTTAAAATTTGAACCCCCTTTTAAACCCCCTTAGAGGTTGAATTTTTCTAATCGCTGAAAGAACTTTTTTCGTAAACTTTTAAGTCTCTAGCTCAAATAAAGTGTTGCCCATACAAAGCTTTATTAACCCCCTTAGGGGTGGAATTTTCTAAAACTCTGAAAGTACTTTATTATTAATTTTAATAAGTAACATTTTGAATAGTTTTAAGTCTAGTAAAAAAAAAAGTTTTTCCCACACAACACTGGCTACCCTTCTTAAGGATCTTAAGGATCCCCTTAGGGATGGAGTTTTCTAAAACGCTGAAAGTTCTTTTTTAGTATTCTAATAAGTAATCTTTTTGCAAAGTTTTAAGTCTAACTCAAAAAAAAGTGTTGCCCATGCAAAGCTTGCTCTCCTTTTTAACCCTATTAGGGGTGGAATTTTCTAAAACGATTTGTGTTCTTTTTTTGTATTTTAATAAGTAATCTTTCTACAAAGTTTCAAGTCTCTAACTCAAAAACATAAACTATCCCTGATAAAAACTTTGCACCCTTTTTTATCCCCGTTAGGGATAGATTTTTTCAAAACGCTGAAAGTCTTTTTTTTTGTATTTTTATAAGTAATCTTTCTACAAAGTTTTAAGTGTCTAGCTCAGAAAAAGTGTTCCCCATACAAACCTTGCACCCTTTTTTAACCCCCTTAGGGAATGATTTTTGTAAAACGCCGAATGTAGTATTTTTCATGTTCTAATAAGTAATTTTTCGTCAAAATTTTAAGTCTCTATTAAAAAAAAATATGTTTTCCCATACAAACTTTGCACCCTATTTTACCCCCTTAGGGGTGAAATTTTCCAAAACGCTGAAAGTACTTTCTTTGTATTTAAATAATCTTTCTGCAAAGTTTTAGGACTCTAGCTAAAAAAAATAGTTTCCCACATACAAACTTTGCACCGCTATTTTAGCCCCCTATTTTTAGGGGTAGAATTTTCTAAAACGCTGAAAGTACTTAATTTGTATTCTGATGACTAATCTTTCTACAAAGTTTTAAGTCTCTATTTAAAAAAAATACTGTTTCCCCCATACAAAATTTGCACCCCTATTTTACCCCCTTAGGGGTAGATTTTTTTAAAACACTGAATCTAGGTACTTTATTTGTATTCTAATGAATAATTTCTCTACAAAGTTTTAAGTCTCTATTTAAAAAAAAGTAGTTTTTCCCATACAAACTTTGCACTCTATTCTACCCCTTTAGGGGTAGAATTTTCTAAAACCCTGAAAGTTCTTTATTTGTATTCTAATGACTGATCTTTCTACAAAGTTTTAAGTCTCTATTTAAAAAAAAAATGTTTCCCCCATACAAACCTTGCACCCCTATTTTACCCCCGTAGGGGTGGAATTTTCCAAAACGCTGAAAGTGTTTCATTTGTATTCTAATAACTAATTTTTCTACAAAGTTTAAGTCTATAGCTCAAAAAAAAAAGGTTCTCCCATACAAACTTTGCACCCCCATTTTACCCCCTTAGGGGTAGAATTTTCAAAAATCCCTTTTTATCCCTAGCCCACGTTATAAAAGCAACATACTGTGCAAAAATCAACTCTCTAAGATTAGTAGTTTCGGCTGTGCGTTGATGAGTGAGTGAGTGAGTGTTTGAGTGAATAAGTCAGTCAGGACATAGGCATTTATTATGTATAAATAGATAGAAGATAATGAAACTCCCATTCAAATATCTCAAAAAATTATGAAGCTACATCCGTTTTAATGTCGCTTGTTAGAGTGAGAAAACGATGAGGGACTGTGACGTCAATATACTCGAGCGTCATAGTAAAAAACAATCGTTTCATATGAAGGTGCCTTTTGCGGAAAAGGGACAGAACATACCCCCTCTTAAAACTATCATTATCTATATAACCTCTTGCTTTGTTTTTTTCTCCATTTGACTATATTTATTTTAAATTCTTTTTCGAGAAAATACATTATGATTATTTACCATATTTTCGATTCCTGAGCTTCACCTGAGCGACCACGAACTTCGGAATTCGAAAATATTCGGGTATCTCTATCTCTATCGCACTAACCATACTCGAGTGACAGGGATGCAAATATATGAACATTGAGTATCGGTTTTCGTGGTAGCGCCGCAGGTACTTTGGCTGAATGCGCCGAGCGCGTGCCATTGTCATTCAAAAAAAACAAATTCGTGTTAACTATATTGTTCAAATTTGTTGATTTCATTTATTGAAATTACGACATAAAACGACATTTGCGCATATAAGTTCTCATATCAGAATCGAATATTTTTTTATGGTTTATATTTTAGCATTTGTCTCGTAAATGTCTATCGTAGACGGGATTTAAATTATTAATAAGTGAAAGGCAAAGCAATTCCGCCATTTTGACGAAAATTTGACGGTTCTTATAGCTGCATGACAGTTGGAGCAGCGTTTGATTTCAATAAAAATAAATGAAAAATTAAATGAAGTCGTATATTTCGGAAAATTAATTAAGTGTCGCAGTCGGATAAAAACTATCCTAAGTTGCAGCTAGAATAATAATGTACCTATATAAAATGTTTCATATTTTTCCGTTCATGGGATGCTGAGAACATTCGAACCGCGCAAAGCTTAGTTTCAAACTGGCTGATTCTTTTTTTAATTTAGAGATTTATTATAAGTGGAGATGGAGATAATATATCTATTCAAATTATCCTCATTTCAATGAATGGTTCCAAGTCTTTTCATAAATATTATGAACTGAATAATTATTTAAATTGGAATTCGTCTACACTAAGAGAAAACAACACTTAAGTTAAACATAAGCACTGGTAGAAAACAGGCGGTCTTATTTTTAAGACGCGATCTCTTCCAATCAACCTTTGGATAGTGGAATAGATGTAAAACAATTTAAAATTACTTGAGTAGGTGAAACAGAACAATATTGGAAAATAGCCAATTTACTTCATCATATCAGCCGAAAGACGTCCACTGCTGGACATATGCCTCCCCCAAAGAGTGCCAAAATGACCGGTCCTGCGCCACCCGCATCCAGCGGACTCCCGCGACCTTTACCAGGTCATCAGTCCACCTTGTTCATAATTTACTTCAACTTATTAAAAAATAAAATTACAGGTAAACGAGTAGGTTAGTCTGTCTGGTTGGTTATCTGATTGGAAACTGAATGAAACTGCCCGCGCAGTCAGCAGCAGAGTGTCACCAACATAAATGCTTTGAAACGTTTCATTAAATTCATTAACGTGCCGTTGACACATTTCCGTGCCTAATTAAAAATGTGAGTTCACTGCGGCGTTCAAAACACTCGTACCTATAAAGAAACCTTGAAGCGTTCATAGCCCAGCGGCGCCTGCGAATCGGAAACGATAACGCAGGTAAA
Organism: Epinotia brunnichana; assembly: GCA_963854355.1. Taxonomy (NCBI): domain Eukaryota; kingdom Metazoa; phylum Arthropoda; class Insecta; order Lepidoptera; family Tortricidae; genus Epinotia; species Epinotia brunnichana. The sequence continues at coordinate 311,851 of OY977935.1, read as the reverse complement.
GCAAAGATGGCAGCGGTCAGTCCTTGGATGGGTGACCGCCTGTTTGAGTGGTTACTACCGATTCCGCCACTGACGTTGATCATCAAAACCCTTAGGGTACTGTCTGAAGTCCCAGAAAGCTGAAATTTGGTATGTAAGCTAGTACTACAAAACAATAAAAAATCAAAAAAAAAAATAACTTTACCCCCCATCCTCAAAATGCCAAATACTGAATAATAGATAGGTACTACAATTTCATTGTTTTATAAAATCAAAATCTAAATAATTTTATTTCAAATAGACTCAAAGTGCTTGAGAAACGTCACAAAAGAAAGTTAAAGTTGACTAAATACACGGAAAAGATTACATTAAGATACAAAAATGTCAATCATAATAAGTATCAAATTTAAAAATATATAATAAAATTAAACGGCTGACAGTCCACACAAAATTAGAACCACAAACAGTTCACATCAAAAGGAATAAGGTCAAATAAATAAAATGTCACTTAAAAATTAAAAACTAGAATAAAATTGAATTTCACTGAGGAATGACTTACTATTGGCTTATATTAAAAGAAGTTTTTGTCTTCTACAAATTCCTTAACATTATAATAGGCCTTACATACTAAGCGGTCTTTTACAAAAAAATATACATTCTGCGAGACCAGTACCTATGCCAAAAACGGTAGGTACAGTCAACAAATAAGGCAAAAATATCTGATGACAACTCTATTCCTAGAGCCGTAAGAGCGTGTCAGATATTTTTGCGGCCTTTGATTCATCATATTTTGATGCCGGTGACTGTACTTACAGTTTTTGGCACAACGTGTTATTGGGTCGATCAACAATTTCTTGATGTTATTCTGTTCCGTTAGCCAGGAGACAATTTCACAGATTTTCTTAGAAAAATTGTTATAACATGCGTTGAAGATGGCTCATAAAAAAGGGGTTTAAATAACAACAAAACGCCTACGTTTGGTGGATTTAAACCCTTGAAGTCACAGTTTTAAATACCGGCCAAGTGCGAGTCGGACTCGCGCACGAAGGGTTCCGTACCATTATCTATAAAAAAACCATTTTATTCTGTGTTTTTAGTATTTGTTGTTGTAGCGGCAACAGAGATACATCACCTGTGAAAATTTCAGCTGGAACTATCTCGGTAATTCATAATTCATTTATTAATTGCTTTGTGGGCTTACAAAAGGTCTTAAATATAGGTACATGTCCACCACAAACCCTGTTAGGGCGCAGCATTGTATGTAGGTACTAAGGCTAAAAAGTATAAACTAGGTATAAACTATAAACTTCTGTTCAACCGTATTCTTTCTTACTCCCTAAAATTATAATATTCATACATTATATCATATATCATTCATTTATAATTACAAATATATATTTATCTACCTATTCACATTAATACATTATCAGTATCAGTGAGATACAGCCTGGTGAAAGACAGACGGACGGACGGACAGCGGAGTCTTAGTAATAGCTCTCTGACATCTTGGTTGTATTGATAAATAGTATGTTTGAAACTGGCGTCTACGCCGATGTACTGAAGTGTACTAGGGTATGCCCAGTATATAAGGGGAAGGGCGAAAAGACGGACGTCAATAACTATAGGCCGATCACCATAGTACCGACCATCTCGAAAATTGTGGAGTCCATCCTGTCATCTAGTCTGATGAACCATCTTGAAGCAAATGACCTCCTCTCACCAAACCAGTACGCTTACAGACAGAACATGTCAACAACTGCAGCAGCTCACAAGATGGTTGATTGCATTATAACAGGGCTGGACAACAGATGCAAGATGGCCGGTATTATGTGTGACCTGTCAAAGGCTTTTGACGTAATCAGTCATAAGCCCCTATTAAATAAATTAAAATATTATGGTGTTGGAGATAAGGCCCACGATTTATTTAGTTCTTTTTTGTCTAATCGCATGCAGAAGGTCAAACTATCCATAAACGGAACCACTCTTGAGTCTGACTATGGCTACATCAACCAAGGCATCCCTCAAGGATCAGCCCTCGGAAACACCTTGTTCTTGGCCTATGTAAATGATCTCCCGTCTGCTGTCACCACCGGCTTGTCCGTACTGTTTGCAGATGACACTACGGTCATAGTTAGTGCGCAAACGCACGAACAGCTTTGTGCGAAGATAAATGACGCATGTAGGCAGTTGCAGCAGTGGTTTTGTACAAATGGGTTACTTTTAAACGTCACTAAATCGAACGTCATGATTTTTTCGGGACGAAATTTAACTGTACCGCCCTGTGTATCCAATTGTCCAATGCCACTATGCAACGAAACTAGGTTCCTTGGCTTTATGTTAGATTCAAATCTAAACTGGAAGTGCCATGTCGACAAGCTGTGTTCTGGGTTGAGTAGTGCGGTCTTTGCACTCAGAAAGTTAAAACCCCTAATTTCGAATGTTTCATTAAAATCGGTGTACTATGCTCATTTTCATTCGTTAATGACATATGGGGTACTCATTTGGGGAAACTCAACGGATGCCAATCGAGTCTTCTTAATGCAAAAACGTGCATTACGAACGCTTGCCGGTGTGAAACCTCGACATTCATGCAGGGAACTCTTCGTAACGCACAAAATTATGACGCACTACTCCACATACTTGTTTGAAATTCTGATGTTTGTGAAACGTAACTTACTCATGTTTAGTCGCGTCGAGGTACCAGGTATGACTATTCGTTCAACAGGGCGACTAAGGACAGTCCCACGTCGCATGGCACTAGCAGAAAAAAACCCGCGCGTCATAGGTCCAACTTATTATGAACGTTTACCCGCCGAAGTACGAATGGAAACATCAGTAACAATATTCAAGCGTCGATTAAGAAACTTTCTATTGGAAAATCCATTGTATTCTATAAGTGAATTTTTTGACATAACCGCATAATTCTAATTTATTGTTTTTGTTATTATTAAATTGTGGTTATATGTAATGACGATCCTTCTAGGTGAACTCTGATATCTATGACATTATAAATTTAAATTATTTGAGTGTACATAGTTATATTTAAATTGTTATTATTCTTAAATTTTTATTTTATTGAATGTTCTTGACGATCACAATAGGGATTCTTGTAAATTGAGATGTAATTTATAATGTAATCTTTTATTGTGAATAAAAAAAAAAAAAAAAAAAAAAAAAATAGGGTCCCGTTTTACTCTTTGAGTACGGAACCCTAAAAAGTGACTCAGGAGACGTTACTTACCACGGCTCCCATGGTATTTTGCGTTTACAAAGTTAACACGAAACACCGCTAGTACTTTTCATTTTCGAAAATCTTCAAATTGTTATTCTTATATTTTACGGTCGGGTGTCAGCACGATATATCAATTAAATCTCATTCGATATGTAACAAAGTCTAAGTTAACTCGAAGTAAATAACAAAATAACGAGACAAGATTATCTCGTCTATAAATAAATAAATAAATATTTGCGGACAATTTTACACAAATCGACCTAGTCCCAAACTAAGCAAAGCTTGTACTATGGGTACTAGGCGAAGATAAACATACTTATATAGATAAATAAATACTTAAATACATAGAAAACATCCACGACTCAGTCTATACTCGTAATATACTTACTCGTACATAATGAATGACTCATGATTTTCAGTATTACACAAATATGCTCGTGAGAATGAATGGGACTTGCCGGAAAACACCGTCCGTCATAGTGATGGTCGCCATTTTTCATTTTTAAGGTCGTAGTTGTGTCGCTACTTATCTAAATCATCTCATCGCATCTGCGTTGTATGTATAGAAAAAAAATTGCCCAAACGAACTAATAGATCTTACCACGTTATAACTAGGTCCATATAGACTACGGTATCTGCTTACTTTCAAACCGTATGCTTGTTTGCCACATACATAATTAAAGCGTTCATAGCATAGCGGCGCCTGCGAATTGGAAACGATAACGCAGGTAAAGCAAAGATGGCAGCGGTCAGCCCTTGGATGGGTGACCGCCTGTTTGAGTGGTTACTATAAATGAACGCTTCCGTGCTTTGGAAGGCACGCTAAGCAGTTGATCCCGGATGCTGTCTATGACAGTAGTCGTTAAGCCGAGTTAGAAGCCTTCGGGCGGCTTTAGAACCTCTAACAGTCGAGTCGCCCACTTACTTGACAAAGGGGGGACAACTGTCGGAGCTACCTACCACAACCCTGCACGTGTCCCCTGCCCCCCTATTCTGTAACTTGTTTTAAGCTCACCTCAACGCTCACCCACAATTATACCTTGACACCGCGGTGCGTAGTAATTAAGCGTAGGTAGAGGTCTAGTTTCGTGACGTGTGACCGGCGGGGTGAGCCGCATTAACGCGTAGCGAATAACAGCCCTGGATGGTATTAAAAAGTGACAAACTCAAAAGGGCAAATAATGTATGCCCTACGATTAAATAAATAAAACATACATAATTTCTAATGTGTTCACGAGCTCGATGAGCGCAACGCATTACAATGTACCTAATTGGCATCATCATCCTCATGATCCTCATCATCATCATCATAATATCAGCCGAAAGACGTCTTACCGGTCCTGCGCCACCCGCATCCAGCGGATTCCCGCGACCTTTACCAGGTCATGAGTCCACCTTGTGGTGGGCCTACCTACGCCTCGCCTTCCGGTACGTGGTCGCCACTCGGGAACCTTTCCGCCCCAACGGCCATCGGTTCTACGTGCAATGTAGCCCACTGCCACTTAAGTTTAACGATTCGGAGGGCTATATCATGAAGGGTAAGTGGCATGAGTAATCTGTTTCTACATGAAAAACTCATTAAGTAACAGATGCCTACTTAAATCAAAAGTCGTATCTCGGTATCGACTTCGTACCTAGATACGAGGTTTTGAAGAGCAGTGCCAGTTTTGGTAGCGACTTTTGCTTGTCACCCGACGAAATGTAGAATGGTCGAAAACGGAGCAGACGGCCGGAGCCACATATTTGTTGATGTCGAAAAAACACGGATACCTGGGACTGCAGCCACATCAGATATTTGCACGATCTATGTGGACAATAGTCCCAATATCAAAACAATAATAATACCCATAAAAATGAGTTCCCCAAACAAAGCACGAACCCGGCACAATACTACCCTTTCTACCTGCTAGCGTGCACCCCGCGCGCCCGGCCGTAGCGTCAGTCGGAATTTAACCGTTTCACCTTCACCTAGTGTACGTTTGTTCTCAGCGCGCTTTTCTAAAGGCCGAAACGCACTGAAAGCGGTGGCGGCGCGGTGCGGTGCGGAGGTACCGGTACAGCCTCCGCACCGCGCCGCACCGCACCGCCACCGCTGTCTGTGCGTTTCGACCTTAAACATTAAACTTGCGAAGTGATTTTTTTTGTTATCAAGTTCTTCTTACAAATTGAAAGTGATGGGTTCTGAACGACAAGGTATAAAGGTTTAGGTTCAGAGGGTACTTCAGGAGTAAAAAATGTGAAAATTACAATGAAGACAAAATAAGTCATTTGAAGCGTGACGGGAATACCAGCAGAAGGTTCTTTGAGGACGCCAGTTTAGCTGCAGAAATAAGAATAAGAATAAGAATAAGAATATTTTTATTTGTAGAAAATGGGTGTACCTACATAAAAGATCTTAAAACTTGTTTTGGCGTCTCCATCTTCAGCCTGATTCACAGACATACATATCTATAACGGGCATCATGAGCTAATTTATAGACTAAAAGTCATTTTGGAAGCTATTTCAAGCGGATTCAAAATGAATCCTGTAAAATATGAAGGATATGCGTCAGAAACTGCTCAGTGTTTATGAGAACCTTTACGATTGGCATCCTATGACGGCAACAATGCATAAGATTTTAGTTTATGAAAAGCCCAGTCATCATCGAAAACGCATTATTGCCAATCGGACATTTTTCTGAGGAAGCGGCTGAGGCTCGCAACAAACATTGTTACCGCAAAGATTTCGCGAGGAAATTTTCCAGGGAAAGTTGTAACCAGGATATTTTTAATCGCCTTCTGCTTAGTTCAGATCCTGTGCAAAGTAGCATGTGAACTGTAAAAAAAAGGAAAGCGCAAACCTTTTTACCTGAAACTTAGGCCATGTTTGTACCTGCAGAATCCATTAAGGTGGTTCGATTGCCATACAAAGCGTTATTTGACATTCGCAGGCTAACGGCGTGATATTTTAAGAAACTTATGTAAATAACTTTCATCAATTGGCTTCCCATTTGCGCCAAATTCCCCCTTTCCTAGAATAAACTTGTATAAACTAGATTAATTTGAGAAAAATAGTTTTCCCAAAATATCACGTGACAAACCAATTTCTCAAATTAATCTAGTTTATGTAAGTTTATTCTAGGAAAGGGGGAATTTGGCGCAAATGGGAAGCCAATTTATGAAAGTTTGTTACATAAGTTTCTTAAAATATCACGCCGTTAGCCTACGAATGTCAAATAACGTTTTGTATGGCAATCGAACCCCCTTAATGTACCAGAAAATTCATCAGAGAGCGACGATGAAAGTCAAGAAACTTAACATTATTACGTTTTTCTCTCTTTGTACCGATTTTTTTTGTAGAAATGCATTTTTTTTGTAAGAATATTTTTATTTTTGTTTATTTACATTGTTTTGATACCTATTAACAATGATGTAATATAAAAAATAGGTAGATATGTTGTCTATACGAAATTCCGTGTTTAAAAATGGCCACCAAATTCTGACAGCATTCGTTTCCATTGACGACGCAAAAACTATGGCAAGCTGTGCGACTTGACCAGGTTTTAGTGTGCCACTTTTGGACCGCTTATAATGTTATAAGCGGTCCAAAAGTGGCACACTAAAACTTGGTCAAGTCACACAGCTTGCCATAGTTTCGCGTCGTCAATGAATCTACGTATATTTTATATTACATCATTGCCTATTAAGGCGACGTGAGCTCCAAAAACGGATTTAAAAAAAATCTTAGCTCTTGTTTGGAATATAATACGGCTGCCCTAAATTTCATTCAATCTTGAAGCCTTTCTCGAGGGAAATCAGCTATTCGAATCCTGAGTTTTAGAATTTCGAACGATAGAAAAAAATTACGAACATAGGACTAAAATACACTTAAAAAAATTCTAACAAATTATGCACAACAGCTAAACATAATACAATTGGTTCTTAAAATCGGCAATGTCATGTTTGAGGGAAATCAGCTATTACTTTTTTATTTATTAAAACGCACAAAGAAATAAAATTAAAAAACATGATATCCGCGCTTCCAAACTCGCACTTCCATCTCGCTCACGCTTATGCTCAGTGAGAGGGAGAGAAGACTACGAACCTACGTCCCCTTAAGCATAAAAATAATTTTGTCCGCGTAGATCCTGCAAATACCTGTATGTGCGGCAAGACTGACAAACCACAATTAAACGGATCATTCCATACAAACTCGAAATTTTAATACCTACCTAATTTAGGCTGCAGACAGCGCAGCACGGCTGTCACAGGACGGTCCGCGAGTTGTGTCGCGGCGACATAGACTCTCTGTCCCATTCTAAGCGGTCTAATTAGAAAGAGGACGGAGGACCGTCTTGTGATATCCGTGCTGTAGGTCGATCACGTAACGCATTGTATGCGCGTCAGGTATAGGTCTAAATGTCACTGTTTAAAGGAGGTCACTTTGGAACTCTTTGGGGGAGGCCTATGTCGAGCAGTGGACGTCTTTCGGCTGATATGATGATGATTATGATGATGAACCTACATACAAGCTTCATTTAGAATACTTACATATATGTAATAGCATAACTTTCAATAAACTCTGTATGGAGTTGTATTGTTCATAATTCACTCCTGCATTGTATAATAATAAAGTAGGAAGGTATACTTACAACACCGATGAACAATACATTTAATGCCCCATTGAAAACAACCATCGTTCCTCCTGACAAGTTTAATCGAGCTTTATGTAGAGGCATACAATAGCAGGTACATAGGTACTAAAGTACAAAAGAATCGCTGTCCATTATTACGAGTAATCAGAAGTTACATGAAATATGCCAATTTATCTCTCTGTGTAAACTTTATGTAATGTAACGCAGAGCTCAGGCTTACTAAGGTCCTCAGTGCGTCAAACGAACACACGAAATCATTACAAGCAATGATGTAATATAAAAAATAGGTAGATATGTTGTCTATACGAAATTCCGTGTTTAAAAATGGCCACCAAATTCTGACAGCATTCGTTTCCATTGACGACGCGAAACTATGGCAAGCCGTGTCAATTAGCCAGGTTTTAGTGTGCCACTTTTGGAGCGCTTCATATCTATCTACCTTTTTAGGGTTCCATACTCAAAGAGTAAAACGGGACCCTATTACTAAGACTTCGCTGTCCATCCGTCCGTCCGTCCGTCTGTCTGTCACCAGGCTGTATCTCAAGAACCGTGATAGCTAGAGAGTTGAAAATTTCACAGATTATGTATTTCTGTTGCCGCTATAACAAGAAAATCCTAAAAACAAAATAAAATATATTTTTAAGTGGGGCTCCCATACAATAAACGTGAAATTTTTGCCGTTTTTATAGATAATGGTACGGAACCCTTCGTACGCGAGTCCAACTCGCACTTGGCCGGTTTTTTTATATTACATCATTGATTACAAGTACAACACGACGTGGGAACACAGCGGCGAGAGGTCTAGGTGGCAAGCTAAAGGACATCTCTAACAACTGTTTCGTAAAGGCATCATGACAAACAGGAAAGTAGCCATCGCGATTGGTCAATGGCTACTTTCTTTTATGTATTATTTTTCTATTCTTCCTTTCCTCCTTCCTCTATTTTGGCATGCATAACTGAATGTCATCCATTTCCTGCGTTTTTTTACGAAACGTGTTGTTTAGTCTGTGCCATTGATAAAAACCAAAATTTCACTAGCGATCGATCGGTCTCTCGTGTGATATTGATAGTTGAACTACAACCTTTTTATAAGTTTGATCATTGATCATTGATTATTGCCATTACGTTGTGTCATTTTTGTTAAATCTAATGATTGAATCCTCTTCTCTTATAATTTGAATTCATCAGGCCCTGATTAACTCAAAAAACGCATTCTTCTTAATTGGAAGGTTCAGTAAAACAGTGATTTTATGATAAGATGTCACCGTTGTATAATTTCCCAGAACCCGCCCTCGGGGAAAACTCCTTCAAAGAGCAAAAAACAATGAGAAAATTAGTGTTAAAAATTCGGTGTAAGATTTCAACGAGCATTATCCGCTAATGGCAGACAATTGCGCTAAAGATGGATATGTTTTTGCCATCTATCCTTGCTCACGATTCCGTGTAAAACGTCGCATGTATGTAGTTATGAGTTGTGTAACGAGATACGACTTTTTAATCTACCAGTACAGGCGTTTTGAGGTGTTGGTATCTCAACGGCGTAAGACTCAGGTTGCCTTGACACGGCTCAGGGCTGAAGCCTCGCCATAGATTTGCAATACGTATTTGTTCTTTATCATTTTCGGCTATCGAGTTATCTGTAGGTATCCGGTAATCTCTGTTATAATTCCATTATGTGGCGTGCTGTGTCTCGGTTATCTAAAGATACGGTGGGTTTGGACTTGCCGTGTAAATAGGAAGAAAAACTATGATAATATTTGAGTGTTTTTCTCAGATTATTAACGTCGCGCCACGGCCGTTTTTTTTTGGAGGGCAATTTTTGCGCACGCCAAGGGACATATCATCATATCAGCCGAAAGACTTCCACTGCTGGACATAGGCCTCCCCCAAAGAGTGACACAATGGCCGGTCCTGCGCCACCCGCATCCAGCGGACCCCCGCGACCTTTACCAGGTCATCAGTCCACCTTGTGGGGGGCCTACCCATGCCGCGCCTTCCGGTACGTGGTTGCCACTCGAGTACCTTTCCGCCCCAACGGCCATCGGTTCTACGTGCAATGTGCCCCGCCCACTGCCACTTAAGTTTAGCAGTTCGGAGGGCTATATCGGTTACCTTGGTTCTGCTGCGGATAGCCTCATTTTTCTGATGCGATCGCGCAGAAAAACTCCCAGCATAGCCCTCTCCATTGCCCTTTGAGTGACTTTGGGCCTTCTTATGAGGCCCATAGTAAGCGACCACGTTTCCGTGCCATATGTCATCACTGGCAACACACACTGGTCAAAGACTCTCGTCTTGAGACACTGCGGAATATTGGACGAAAAGATGTGCCGTAGCTTCCCGAATGCTGCCCAGCCGAGTCGGATTCGAGGGACGTATAGGAATCAGAAATTAGAAGATGTTAGTGTGTTTAGTAACGCTACATACTTGCTCGCTTCCTAAGACCAGAGAGACGCGCTTGAACAGATCACATTGGAATTGTATTAATTTTTTTTAAGTGATCGTGTCCAGTGGCGAATTTTCCGGCCCCGTTGAAAAAAATGGGTACAAAAAATACCCTCTAGTTCGCCTGTAACGAAATTAAAGTTGAATAAATAAGTTATAGAAAGATCTCTAGTACCCGGCTTTAAGGCATTGTTATCTCAATTTACACATGCTCCTAATTTCACGCCAAATCGCACAGTATGTGGGTGACAATCGATTTGCATGATTTTATTACATCATATATATGTACCTACATAAAACAGGTGAAGTTAGTGTGAGACATGAAAAATAGCTGAAAACGCGTGAAGGTTACACCCGACACAGATGAAATGTGCAAAATATTTCTGTTTTAGACTAGAAATAAAATCGTGCCGGAACGAGTCGCGTAAATGAATGATGGAGACACAGTGTTTTTAACATCAGCACGGTTAGTACGGGTGTATGATCGGTATAACCACTTTTTTTTTACTGGATATTACAACATTTTATATAATTTCATAGAATATAATCTCTTAGGGGGCATAGTAAACTTTTGATATAACAACAAAATAGATATTTATAACGAAAATAATCAATCATATAATCGATATATTATTACATCATACACCATGAAGTGATATTATTACTTCATGGTGTATGATGTAATAATATTCATTATGTATAAAATACATATATTAGATATAAAGTTTACCAAATACAATTAATATATGGTTTACATAAGTATTAGTGGTACAATATGTGTGTGTGTGTGTGTATATATACATATATTTGAACACTTTATTTATATTTACATTAATTAATATGTTTGTATTTTTATTCGATTTCTTTGTGATCTTGGTTTGTTCTAGATGTTTTTGTACGCGGTGTAAGTTTGTCTATCTCGTTCATACCTACCGTCTACTCAATTGCTCAAAGGTTAGCTGGAAGAGATCCCTTAAGGGATAAGTTCGCCGTTGTATCTATGTACTTTAATATTACATATTATGTTTATGACTGTTTTGTGTACGATAAAGTGCTTACATACATACATACATAATGTGTTGTAAGATATAAAAACATAACGTCTGCAAGGGATCATGCGTGTAATGAATGTGCATCTAGGTAGGTACCTACGTCTGATTGTCACATCTAACAGAATAGCAAAGAAACATTCCTGTAGTAAATTCATAAAAAGTATAGTATTATAAAAAAAAATCGGTTTTGGGTATCGCTGTAGGGTCGCAACTAACGCTCCTCCTCGCTTCGCTCGTCCTCGTACCTACACCGGCTTGCCTTAGAGAACAATAGGTAGGTAATCCGATATCCTGAGGTAGAGGTGGGTAGACTAAAGGCTTTGAGCGTAGCTGGTAACGTATGCGGAATTAAAGGACAAAGTTTTAAATATGTAAAATGTAAAAAAAAATCAAGACAGCAATTGCATCTTACGGTTAAGTTAAAGTCTACATATCTGTCAATCAATCTGGTAAGTTTAATGGGCATTGAATTTTTTCTCTTGAAATTATGCTAAATCGAGAAGAAACGACGTCGCAAAACTGTTTGGGATTTCTACAGTACACATTCCCTACGGCCGAAACTGAAGATAGTGAAACATTTTGTGCAAATGGGTGAGAGCCGAAGCTCTGTTTATATTATTATTGTGTCCTTTTCTTTGAGAATAAGTACTACTAGAAGGACTGGTTCAGTGAAGCATTCCAGCTTTAGCCAGTTTTCTGAGGGGGCTTCGGCTGGCCGAGTCGCAAAATCTTACAGAGAGCTCAGAGGAAAATCAAATATGACGGCAAAACTGTAAAAACATATCTTAAAGACATGGGCATCTTCAATCGTTCAAGAAAAGTTAAGGCCGCGTCTCCGAAAATCATAAACTTACTCGGAAAATGCGGCTACGTCATTTGGTAAAAAAATGCAAAAACTAGCGGTTTTTTGCGTTATGGGATTTATGGGTGACGAATCTTATGTCACTTAAAATGGAAATTCGTGGCAAGGTAGCTTTTATTTAGAAAGCCCCAATGGTTTCCTTTATCTGTGCTATAAGACGTTGCTTCGTACCAACTTTCAATATTCTGAGTTCAAGGGAAGTAATACCCTGTAGGTTTTAATTCACATGCGAGTTTCGAAAATTTGCGGCATAAACGGCTGTATCTTTTGATTGCGTTGGCTTAGAAGTTTGATTTTTTCACAGCTTCAAGGGACAGTAGATTTGAGTATTAATACATAGTATAAAACAAAATCGCTTCCCGCTGTCTGTCTGTCCCTATTTATGCGTAGATCTTTAAAACTACGCAACGGCTTTTGATGCGGTTTTTTAATAGATAGAGTGATTCAAGAGGAAGGTTTATTTGTATAATACAAACCATACATGCATGTATTATACACATAAACCCGTGCGAAGCCGGGGCGGGTCGCTAATTTGATATAAATTTGAACTTGATAAATTAAAATTGCTTAGGACGCGTTCCTGAGAAAAAGGGTATTGACAGACGGACGGACGGACAACAAAGTGATCCTATAAGGGTTCCGCTTTTTCCTTTCGAGGTGCGGAACCCTAAAAATGGCTTGGTAACTAAACAATTTTAATTTTTATTACCTATGTATTATATACATATATTTAGATAACGATTTGTATATATGGCCTACTTTTCTGGCACAGTTTCGTGTCAGTTGGAGTCACAGTTCTAACCCAATACAACCTAGTAGTAGTAATTAATGTAATTAAAGTAAATAAAAAGTAAGTAGAAAATTACTATTATATTGTAGAATACCATTTCACATGTAAAAGTGCCCTTGTGGCCTATTTGCAGAATAAATAATTGATTTTGATTTTGATTTTACGTGTTCCAGATTATACCAGTAGGCACCTCCTTCATTATACCCACTTCCCCACTGAACGTTATATCGAACGTAGTTATATCACATATACATATATTATATACTTTATACTTACCATATTATATTATTACTGTTAGATGAATAGTTGTTATATTACAAGTTCATTCTACCTGATGATAGCAACTATTATCTATTCTGTGATGATCATTAGATCATATCAGAATATACCAAATGATGTACTTATTACCTACTTATTACGCCGCTGCCGCTGTGCATTTCGTGTCATATCTATTCATGAATGAAACTGTATGATCAAATTCAACGTGTTGAATACACAACACGTATACAATATTACTATATAATATTATTATAATATTTATACGTGTCTTTAAAAGATGAGCCCATTTCTATTTATTCTGTTTCAAAGGTGACTCACAAAGAGTATTCTTAGAATAATTAGAAAATAATTAAATAAGAAACGGCATAAAGGTGTGAGGGTATTTTCTACTTTTGTTTTTTTAGGGTTCCGTACTCAAAGAGTAAAACGGGACCCTATTACTAAGACTCCGCTGTCCGTCCGTCTGTCTGTCACCAGGCTGTATCTCACTGATACCGTGATAGTTCCAGCTGAAATTTTCACAGATGATGTATTTCTGTTGCCGCTATAACAACAAATACTAAAAACACAGAATAAAATAGTTTTTTATAGATACTGGTAGGGAACCCTTCGTGCGCGAGTCCGACTCGCACTTGGCCGCTTTTTTTAGGCTAAGTGCGCACCACGTTTTATTTTTTGCGACACGATTTTAGAATCGCACTGTTACAATATCTCATAAAATTCACTGCGCGCACTGCGATGAAGAAGTCGATGAATTGTTCATATTCAACATGGATTTCGTACAAGTTGCTTGTCTTGCCTTATTTGAGTTATTATTCCTTCGGAAGGAGTAGGAGGAAGAAAAGAAGAAATCATCAATATTGTATTGTACGGTCGAGGAAAATGAAGGTTTGGCACCTGTCCTAAATATAGTCATCCATTAACAGCTCAAACATATATTTAAGGTTTTTTTATCTTGGAATATATTCCAAGAAATTCTTTGGCTATTATAGAATGAAGATTCAAACATTTGACAATTTACTGATAATGATTCGACCTAAAAATGAATATAAAAAAATACTCGATGGCGGAACGCAATCTCAGCTGGAGAAATGTTGTCAGTCACCCTTCCCTTAGGTACCTAAGTGAAGTAAAACAAAATTTTGTTATCGCAGTGCGCGCGGGGTCATACAACTCCGTAATATGCTGCAATTTAAGTACTTTTGCGATAATCCCGTCGCGGCAAAATGTGACAAATCACAATTTTAAAAGGTGTGAACTCAGTGAAGCTGCACGCGGTACAGTCGCCATCACATATCAGCACATGCACCATAATGCCTTGAAAATAGAGGCGTGTTCCGATGTTTGTGACGTGCTTGTTTGCTCCGATGTATGTGATGGTGACTGTACGAGTAAACAGTGGGTAAACAAACGACACGCGGCAAATCGCGACATTGACCAACATTTCATGAGCACCTCATTAATTGACAATGGCCATTTTAATACAATTAGCACTTTTTAGGTCCTGCGTAAACTATTACAGTTGGCTCTGTAATAGTTTACGCAGGACCTGGTTTATCCAATTAACACTTTCTGTAGAGCCATTCGTCACGTGCTCGATACGTCACTTGTATCACTTTTGTATGTAGGCATTCAGATCGAAATGCTCACCGCGCGGTTTAGTTCCATTTGAATAACTCTTTTTAGGGTTCCGTACTCAAAGAGTAAAACGGGCCCCTATTACTAAGACTTCGCTGTCCGTCCGTCCGTCCGTATGTCTGTCACCAGGCTGTATCTCAAGAACCGTGATAGCTAGAGAGTTTAAATTTTCACAGATTATGTATTTCTGTTGTTGCTATAACAAAAAATACTAAAAACAAAATAAAATATTTTTTAAGGGGGGCTCCCATACAACAAACTTGGTTTTTTGCCGTTTTTATAGATATTGGTACGGAATCCTTCGTGCGCGAGTCCGACTCGCACTTGGTCGGTTTTTTTTTGTTAGCGACGGACAGTTTGTTACTTAATACGTAAATATCAATCCATTGAAATACGATTGAACTAAATTGCAATTTTTAAATTTTCCGAATTGAGATTTTATTTATATTTTTAATGTCACAAATATTAAATTAAGAAAACCTCACGACGTCGCTTTATCTTCAAAATTACAGCGATGATCCCCGTCAAGAGGAATCACAGCTTCGTGGAAAACACTAGTTTAATTGGTTCAATCAATTAACGAAAATTAGACGTACAGTTTATTTATATCTACCTGCGGATAAGTTTCGTTACACATATTTTTTTGATTTGATAGACGAATTACTCGTAGGTCTTTAATAAAGTATTAACCGTACCATCACCAACACAGTTAACTGACCACCCGTGCACTTTATGTGCATTGTAATAAGGTTCAATATAAATACCTACAGGATGGTCAGTTAACTGTGTTGTCGTTTGTACGTTATAATATAAAACTCAATAGTTATTTAGCTGAGAAGTTTGATTCCTGTTCTCTTCGATATAATTTAATTGTGATTAGAAATAAGATTATGCCTAAATCATACTCAACGTCAACAAATATCAGGTAATTTATTAATCGGGGGGCGTCTTGGTGACATGTTCGCGATCCCATGGCGCTCCCATTAACGGCAGGGACGGAAACGCCGGAGTGGTTTTAGTGGGTAGACTCCCTCCCCCTTCTCTTTAAATAGAGATGGCTGGAGGGTGTGAGTCCCACATACATCATAGCTTCCCGGCTGCGGGGATGCGTAATTGCACTTCCACTCCGTCAAACAAAAAAAAAAGGTAATTTATTAATATGTGAATACATACAAAACCAGACGCCAGAACGGTCTTCAATTGTTTGTTACGTGGGCTGTTACTCGTCTATAGTAGACGCGTTCCGAGTCCGAGTGATATCACTACCCTTCCAGTCCACTGCGTCGTCTCCTTTATAATCTGTGCGCACTTAATTATTGCGCACACTTCCGAAAGCTGGCATACCTCCCCAGTGGGATAGATAGCTTTGTTGATTCCCTTCTTGATCCATCTGTGAAGCAGACTGTCATTGGGTGCTCAATGTCTACTTTCCAGCTGTCTCTTTCTGTATCAGCGCGTGTTTTT
Organism: Epinotia brunnichana; assembly: GCA_963854355.1. Lineage (NCBI taxonomy): Eukaryota > Metazoa > Arthropoda > Insecta > Lepidoptera > Tortricidae > Epinotia > Epinotia brunnichana. The sequence goes on along the minus strand of OY977935.1, from coordinate 295,479 downwards.
GGTCCACACAGCTTCCCCTCCATTCTTTACATGCTTTCATCCTGTACCACTGTTCCATGGCCCTTTTCTCCACTTCAATTCGCATTGTCTTCATGCCTAGCAATATTTCCATGGCATGTGTCGGGGTCGTTCTTATTTCCCCAGTCACCATCAGACATGCTATTCTCTGCACCTTGTTCAGTTCTTTTTGATATCCTTTTATACGAGCCCTATACCACCACACCACGGCTCTGTATAGCACCCTGGGTAGAATGATTGCCTTATAGATCCAATTGATGATTTCGGGCCTCAGTCCCCATCTTCTTCCCACTGCCCTTTTACATTGGTATAGTGTTCTAATGGCTTTCGCTGATTGCTCCTTAATGTGGGTATTAAATCTGAGAGTGATATCCATTGTCACTCCCAGATACTACACCTCCTTTACCGTCTTCAGTTATCTGTTCTGTATCACTATTGGTTTTATATTCACTTTCTTCCTTTTCAATTAAATTAAATTCAATATTTAATATGGTGACAGGTCAGTATTTACATTACAGGTAATTTTTTGTTAGTGAATAGCACCAGCTTCGTTTTAGTTGGATTTAGATCCAGACCTCTCTCTCTCTGCACCATCCTAACACCTATCTTAGACCTCTGTTCATTATGTATCTTATGATGTTTAGGACCGTTCCTCTCACCAGAAGTACTCCGTCATCAGAATAAGCCTGCATATACACGCCTCCCCTGTTGACTTTCTTCACCAATGAGTCCAGTAGTAGGCACCACATCAGGGGGGACAGACATCCGCCATGCGAAAATCCCCTTCTTGAACTTATTATTTTAGAGACACCTCCCAACTCCGCTGTTATGTCTCTGTCTTTAAGCATTCTGCTTATCCATCTCGCTACTGCTCGATCGATTTCTTCCCTGTCCAGACTTTCCTCTAGCGCCGCAAAGGTTGCCTTGTCAAAGGCTCCCTCCACATCGAAGAAGCAGCCTAGTGCATCTTATCTTATCTTATCTAGGTGAGGGCCCTTTCGGATGCACTTCGACCCAGTGGGATCTTTTGTGCATTTGCCCTCTCCTTTATACCTGCTCCCAGGCTTGCTCCATCATTTCCACAAAGCGGATGATGCAGTTCGCCGGGAGCACCTTGAATTCCTTTGGTTGCGGGTAACCGTTACCAAAGTAGTTCATTCTTTGTCTGGCAAGGGCATGACATTCACACAATAAGTGTTCCATAGTCTCATCCTCCTCGCCACACATTCTACAGTCTAAACTATCAGATAGTCCCATCTTGGCCAAGAGATCCTTGACCCCGAAGTGACCAGTGAACACCCCAGATATAATTCTGAGTTGCTTCCTACTGGATTTCCAGAGTTTTCTGGTCCAGCCCGAGTCCACACCTTCTATGAAGAGCTTAGAGTGCCTTAAGCCAGCCTCATTCCTCCACTCGTGTTGGTGTTTGGTTTTGGCGTAGGCTTTAAAGGCCGATATTATGGTCCCCTGTGAGAGTCCCACAAATGGTTCTGGACCTACAAAGTGATTTGTAGAGCCCCCTCTTGCAAGCTCATTTGCTCTTTCGTTGCCGATGAAGCCCTTGTGCCCTGGTATCCAAACTAGTTGCACCTTATTGTGCCTTCCAAGTCTGTTTAGTGCTTGGACGCCATTATAAATTAGTCTAGAGTCCACTTTCGGCGCCGTAAGCGCTTTAAGGGCCGCTTGACTGTCACTGAGTATATAGATAGTCCGCCCTTTGGTTCGCCTGTCTATATTCTCCTGTACACAAGCAATTATGGCGTATGTCTCCGCTTGGAAGACAGTTGCCAAATTACCCATGCTTACACTACTACTATAGTCATTTGCATAAATGCCTGCTCCCGTACCGGATCCCATTTTTGATCCGTCCGTGTACCATATACTGTCTTCGATACCAGACTTTGGTGGTTCTAGACCTTCGGCCCACTCAGCCCTGGTTGGAACTTTTGTTGTGTAGTTCCTGTGGAATACATACTTGGGTAGCATTTTGTCGCTTCCCATGTTTGTTATTCTGTCTAAGAGACCATCAGTCTCCATGTTTGTGTGCTTAGTCTTCGGCTTGCTATCGCTCCACAGTCCAAGAGTTCTTAATCTGTAGAGCGATTTGCGCGCCTCTGACTTAATCACCATGTGAAGTGGCGGTAGGTCCAGTAGGACTTCTAGCGCCGCTGTAGGCGTGGTACGAAACGCCCCTGTTATAGCCATGCATGCCGTTCTCTGCACCTTTCTCAGGGCCTCTCTGCATGTGCTCATTAAAGTCCTTGGCCACCATACCAGGCTACCGTACAGTATTATGGGTCTCACCATCATGGTGTAGATCCACTTCAGTACCTTGGGGTTCAGTCCCCATGTTTTGCCATACGCTGATCTACACATTCCAAATACCCTCAGGGCCTTTGTAATGGTGAGATCTGTATGCTTCTTCCAGTTCAGTTCCTTATCCAGTGTGACACCTAGATATTTCACGTCATTGGACAGTTCTAGTACCCTTCCGTACAGCTTTAACTGCTGTATTCCGCGAAGGGTCCTTTTCCTAGTAAAGGGTATTACTACAGTTTTGCCTGGATTAATGGATAATTGGTGACAGTCGCACCATCTCTCCACTTCCCTCAGTGCCTTGTTCATGATTTCTGATACCGTACTTGGGAATTTCCCATTAACCAGTATCACTAAATCATCAGCATATCCTACCGTGTGGATGGGACCTTTATTGAGTTCTATCAAGAGTGAGTTCACCACCAAACTCCATAGAGTTGGTGAAAGTACCCCACCTTGTGGACATCCCTTTGTGGCCGTGGCCATTATCTCATCCCCTAAAGGAGATGACTTTATCAGTCTGCCATTTAGCATGCAGCCTAGTGCATACTGCTTTGTATCTAGAGGTTATTTAGAGCGGTCTCCGTCGATTTTCCTGCCATGTATGCATGTTGGTCCCCATTCCTTCCTCATTCCACTTTCTTTCTTATCGATTTATCTATCATTTTCTCGAGTCATAAGTTGTACATTGCTGTAAAAGAATTGGGTACGAGGAGTCAGCGAGCGCATCCCGAGGGCCCAACCAATCAATAACAATCAGTGCTACTCGTATATTGACTGTTTGTATTCATTGTCACTTGTTTATGAACGCGTGAGTTTATTTTTATCAATTAGTATCTGCCCGCGCGGCACCGCTTGCGTGTTATTATAGATGAGATTATTTAACGTAACCAACTTCTTACAAAACTGCCATTGCAATTGGAATATACTGCCCTGGACAGTAGAGTCGCTTTTTGATTTGACTTTACACAAAGAGAGCAGGTGGAGCTGCGGAATAAAACATATAGCCCTATTCCATCCCGAAGGTCAATATCAAATACTGGTGAAAGTTTTTTTTAGATCGGATAAGCAGTTCCGGAGTAATCTAATAATACCTTAGAGTCCTTAGACACACACAAAGTTACAAACAAAACGCTACTATGAGGGTGGCCAACAAGAATAAGCTCTGCTTAGCCCCTATTTCTCAAACTCACTTGATAATGACAATTCTCTGTGCATTTCTGGTAACATATCGATACCTGCAGACTCAAAGGGCGTAACAACCATCACAGCACAACAGGCTGTTACGCCCTATGAGTCTGCAGGTATCGATATGTGCATCATGCATGTAAATATTGTAAATAATATGCCTAAATAGAAGAATAAAGAACTTTGGCTTTGATTTTGAGTGGTCCAACCAGCTATAGTTACTTGTGCAGCCAGAAAGATGTAAATTGTCATGTTAGTGAAACGGCGACGTGATCTTAAGACACCATAGTCTATGGTCGCCTTCGAGCAACACGGCCTTCCTAGCGGAAGGGAGTCGCCTCAGCTATTTAGTCATTTATTTATCGTATGGCATAAATTTATCTACTTAAATGTTTATGATATTAGATTTAAGGTAAGCAACTGCATCCGTCGAGACTCGAGAGAGCTATTAATATTACAGTCAAATAATTCTGTAATTTCTTGCGGTGCCGCGGCATGCCGGGGGGAAATTTGCTCTAATGATGACACTAATACATCAAAAATTACACTATACACCGAAAAAGCTTGCACACCTTCATCAATTATTGTGTACGAACCATGCCCACTTGGGTTTGTACGGTCAACCAATTTGATTCCTAGGCCATCATAGAACCTTGCGGTTGTAAATGCTATGTCAATAACGGTTACTAGGATTATTGCGTCGCTATGTAGCAGTTAAAATGACAGGGTTCTACGGTGGCCTAGGAATCAAATTGGTTGACTGTACGTTGACATAGGGGAGATGGTGGGAATGCGTAATCCCTTCCGTGTTCCTCGAAGATGGCCGCTATCACAAGCCGTCATCAGAAAGCCGTAAACACGCTCCCCAGATTACGTTTTCGTCAGGTGCGCGGCAACGAAATAACCGAAAAGCGGAAACAAATGTGTATGTGCAACTGTGTACCTTATTGCGTGGTAATAAGCGCCAATCGTGCTCAAGATCATGGTTAATGTCTCATTGTCATTTGAGTAAAAATAAATTGTGGATATTTGTGTCTCGCGACCGTCGCGCGTTGCGTCATGGCGACGTGGTTGTAGTGCCATTACGGACCTTATTACGTAGAGATAAGGTATTTTATGTCTCGATGCGTATCTTCTAATGTTTGTTTTTTTGTGGTTAAAAGATAGGTTCAAATATTAAAGTATTTTCCGAATTGATTGAGGTGTGCTTTCTAGAGGGGGGCCTACAGTCCCCCGCGGCTATGAAATCAATCCTGACACATTGCGCAACTATGAAGTTTCTGAATAATGTCAATGTCAACAATAGGAAAAATTTACATATTCAACCCTAGAGGCATGTCTCAGGATTGACTTCATAGCCGCGGGGGACTATAGGGTGTGAAGCCGAATTAGAGCATAATATATTAATTAATTTATTATGCATACCGACAGCAACACATACCTACATACCTATGTCGTATTGCACGGGCCATTTGCAGACCTTATGTCAGATACAAAGTCATCCCATTATTGTGTATTATATTATAGCCCATAATTATATGTGTGATTCTTGATCCCCTCGATGTTAGTCACTTTTTAACCGATTTTAAAACAGCGAGAAGGTTCTCAATTCATCGAAATCTTTGTTTTTAGGGATCCGTACCTCAAAAGGAAAAAAAATAACCCTTATAGGATCACTTTGATAAAATAACTCAGTTATTTATTTTGACATCTGACATTGCTTAGGATATCCTAATTATGTATACAAGTTCATTGACATTATTATTTTTCTTTTTGACTTTTACTTGTAACATTTTCTTTTGTTTTTATAATGTCAAATTATTATAGGTACATATTGACGATCTCTTAGTGAATCCATCTTATTTTTGATGTAAAATAATATGTTATTTTCTAAAAGAAATAAATGAATCTATCTATCTATCTTTGTTGTCCGTCTGTCTGTCTGTCAAGAGCCTATATCTCGAGAACGCATGGAGCTATCGAGTTGAAATTAAAATCATATACCTACTTAGGTCTACAGTGCCTTGAAGCTGTGAAAAAATCAAACTTCTAAGTAACACAAAATATATGGCCGTTCATCCCGCAAAAAATATATATTTAGAGACTTTTTGTTGACCTAGCTAGAACTATGAAATTTGGCAAGTAATCAATTATACTACAAGTACAGGAAAAAATCTGAAACTATACATTTGTAATTTTGTACTGAACCCTCGGCGGGCGAGTCTGACTCGCACTTGTCCGTTTTTTTTATGCAACGTAAAGGATGCAACGACTAACTATAATGACAGTAGAACCTCGGTAACGCGAATCTCGAGGGAAACGCAACCATGTTCGTGTTAAGGAGGTTTCGTCTTAAGCCTCTGCTAGACGGTCGCGAACAAGCCCCTCCGACCGAGCGACCTTGGTCCGCACGGACCGTGTAGACAGTTGTTTGCAGCAAAATTTCATACTTACACTTGGTGGCGACCGTCTAGCAGAGGCTTAAGACGAAACCTCCTTAACACGAACATGCGTTCAACGTACAGAGGTTCCTAAACCTGCAAAATTATTTCAAGTTATAGAGGTGTCGACACTTAAAATTTTGTGTTACAGAGGTATTTTTATTGTAATCAGTTTGATTTTGCTACTCGCGGTCAAACATTTCGGGTCAACCTAAATTAAATAACGGTGTTGGTTCCGGACATCGTCACTTAGCTTAAGTAATTATTTTTAATGCATTTTATAGTATATTTCGTGAAAGGGAAAGCATTCATTAGCGACAGTTAGGTAGGGTAGTTGTCTAGTTTTTTTTGACATTAGTAAAACGCCAGTTGAGGGTATATCGTTTTGATGGCTGAGAACGGTTCCGCGCGCAAGCACATTCGTCGCGCCCAAAAATCGCAAATTTGGTGAAATACGCAAAAAACCCTCGCACCAACCAGTGCCATAGCAGTGCTTCATCAGCTCGCGCCTGTGGAAGTGTGGACTGTCGGTACCGACTCATCTGTTCGCCGGGCACGCCGGGGTGAGTTTGGCCGTCATTTTCGATTTACTTTCACTGGCATTTCTCGTAGAAAATTGTAGCTTTCGTTTCGCTAAATACGCAATTTCCCTACTCGAGGGCGATTGTACAAACGGCAATAGGTTTTTTTTGATAATTAACTCTAGTTTTATTTACATAATATAGTATTGTTTATAATACCCAACTGTATTAGCAATTATCGGGATCCTATCATAAAAATATCAATATCCAAAAAGCGGCCAAGTGCGAGTCGGACTCGCACATGAAGGGTTCCGTGAAATAAATTGCGGTTTACGATTTATGTCGTATTAAAAAAAACTACTTACTAGATCTCGTTCTTCAAACCAATTTTCGGTGGAAGTTTACATGGTAATGTACATCATATATTTTTTTTAGTTTTATCATTATCTTATTTTAGAAGTTACAGGGGGGGGGGGGGGACACACATTTTACCACTTTGGAAGTGTCTCTCGCGCAAACTATTCAGCTTAGAAAAAAATGATGTTAAAAACCTCAATATCATTTTTGAAGACCTATATCTATAGATACTTTTTTTTGAGTTTTAGTTCTGAGTAGTTTTAGCCTCCTAAAACTTAATGTTTTTTTTCGATTTTTGTGTGAAAATCTTAATGCGGTTCACAGAATACATCTACTTACCAAGTTTCAACAGTATAGCTCTTATAGTTTCGGAAAAAAGTGGCTGTGACATACGGACGGACAGACAGACAGACGGACGGACATGACGAATCTATAAGGGTTCCGTTTTTTGCCATTTGGCTACGGAACCCTAAAAATGACGATATTTGTGATATCTCGCTCCGTTACGTTAACATGGTTTTTTTCAGGGGTTTTTACGAGTCCGATTTAAACTTGGTATAACCTTCTTTTTGTTGTTATTTTTGCTACAACCTTGGACTATTGCGCTTCTTAGGTCGATTTGTGTAATATTGCCCCCCTTATATTTATTATTTTTGGAAATATGACGGTATTTTACCAACGCGTATTCTTTGCCGCGACTGTATTAGGTAGTAGTAGGTATACGTCACTATCTGCAGAGGATAATTAATTAATTATACGAGCAAATATTATTCTACTTTAATTTGGCCATTTTAATGTATGTATTTTATTTTTGTAGTAGTCTTAGAATAATAACGCATAGAGGGATAGTTTCATACGGCCGACGCGCCAAGCGTGAGGCATAAAATGGATTCATGTAGTTGTGATCAACTCGTATTCACACGCGCCAATACGCACACAAACGCACCAATTTTGTTCCACCGATCGGCGTACTGGGCCATTTATGGCCGAGTTTTAGTGGCCTCACCGTTGCGCGTGAACTGCGTTTCTATGCGTTATTATTCTAAGGTAGTAGTGTATTAATTTACTAATGTCTAAAAAAGTGAGTAATAAGACTAATAAGAAACCATTCAATTTTATCCGAAATAAAATTAGGTATGCTTATTTACATTGCTTTTTATTGTACAATCGACGCCAAAAATATGTTTACACTTTTGTACCTTATTCCATTGTAATAAGGCGAAAACTGTAAACATATTTTTGGCGTCGACTGTACTCACAATACTTTTCGAGTTGAAGACGCTGCCATTGCCATACGATTTTCATTTTGCGTTATAGAGGCTGTTTATTAATAAGAACGAACGAGGTGTAGAGGTGTTAAAACAATTCATTCGTTATTTCGAGATACAGAGGTAAAATACATATATTTCTTTCTAGTTTTGGAGGTTAAGATTGAACTGAAAAGCATTTAAGGGAACTGTTAATTCCTTTGCCTTATCGAGGTAAAATATTTCGGCTTCTGGTGGCTTTGTGGTGTGGAGGTTTTTGGGCTTGAAGGGAAGGGAATGGCGATTTATTTCGTGTTATAGAGGATCTCGTCTTATCGAGTTACGTGTTATACAGGTTCCACTGTATTGTATTCTAATGTTGTTGAAAAACATAACATTGTTGTCCATGAAAATAATTAAAATTATATATCTATATATAAATTTTAATTATTATCTTCGAAGTTTGGCGAATCTTTAGTTTAAATTAATAAAATTGTATTTTTTTGTTTGCTGTCTCGGAACCCGAATTATTATTGTACAAACGCCAACGCAGTTATTACAGTGCACATTAAGACTGTGTTGGCTATAGTACAGTCAGCATCAACAACATCGTTCTAGGACTAGGACCTTATATATACTTAAGACCTAAGCGATAAGGTCCTAAGAACCACCAAAAGTGTAGGTATACATGTTAATGCTGACTGTTGGTACGGTCGGCCAAGAAAGTGGTCAGCTAGTCCAGTCTTGACAAAAGTTTATGTGAGATCTAATTGTCGCTAAGGTTACTGTCATAATGCTCAGTTATGGCAAGTGGAAATCGACCTTGTTGTATCCATGACGTTCAAACGAACCTCGACCACATTTTTGGCCGACTGTACATTAGTGAAGTGATTGGGGTCGGGTGTGTGCGTTCCCCGGAAAGACAATTAACGCAGAACAACTAAACGATTGTAAATCTCATTGAAATTAACTTCCGTTTAAAAAGTGCGGATACAATTATGATGCTTATTTTAGCGCCAGCTCTAAAAGGACGTATGTTTATATGGGACTCGTATGGAGATAGGATATTTCTAAAATGAAAAGTTAAGCGCCCGTGTTGTCGTTCTTTTAAGAGAATGTGATACATTTCAGTTTTGTTTTCTTCCGCTTTAGTGACGTAATATGATTATGAATTGCGCCGTTCCATCACAGGGTGTATAAAGCTGGATCCACATTTGTATCATTTTGCCGATGACGATCACGCGTATCGTATCGAGCTCGCGTATCCTAAGTATGGACGCTCACTTTGGGCTCACCGTATCACTACCATCGTCGCGTGAAAAAATGCGTCCACACTAACCGTAGCCACAGAATAGTATCACATACCGTAGCGTAGCAGCGTATCATATCATAACGCCGGTATCATTAAGGGGACGGGTAGGGCAAGCGTTCTCCATACAAATATTGTGCAAGTTTTTCTTCATTTGTGTTTGCGCTATTAATATTAAGTTTTAGTCACTAGATTTGTTAAGGTTAAAGAATTTTTGAAATCGGTACAATCTCCGTTACATACAAAATTTCAAACTTATATAGTTACAATCTCACAGACATTTTAGGGTTCCGTAGCCAAATGGCAAAAACGGAACCCTTATAGATTCGTCATGTCCGTCTGTCTGTCCGTCCGTCCGTATGTCACAGCCACTTTTTTCCGAAACTATAAGAGCTATACTGTTGAAACTTGGTAAGTAGATGTATTCTGTGAACCGCATTAAGATTTTCACACAGAAATCGAAAAAAACATTAAGTTTTAGGGGTCCCCATACACAAAACTGAAACTCAAAAATTTTTTTTTCATCAAACCCATACATGTGGGGTATATATGGATAGGTCTTCAAAAATGATATTGAGGTTTCTAACATCATTTTTTTCTAAACTGAATAGTTTGCGCAAGAGACACTTCCAAAGTGGTAAAATGTGTGTGCCTGTAACTTCTAAAATAAGAGAATGATAAAACTAAAAAAAACATATGATGTACATTACCATGCAAACTTCCACCGAAAATTGGTTTGAACGAGATCTAGTAAGTAGTTTTTTTTTAATACGTCATAAATCGTAAACCGCAATTTATTTCACGGAACCCTTCATGTGCGAGTCCGACTCGCACTTCGCCGCTTTTAGTAATATTAGTTTAGATATCTACAACGAGGTATATTAAGCATTGTTTATTTACAATAAAGGTGTATCTACACAATGAAGACTCGATTAAACGCCGCGAAGTTGGTCATTTATGTGAACCACAAGATTTGACCTGAGCTGACAAACAAGCAGACATTATAAAATAAAAAACTGCAGCTTAGAAAAGTTGACAAACCCCCGACATTTTCATTTCAAAGTTCAATATCTCAAAAACGGCTGAACCGATTATGTTGAAACGCATCTAAGAACCATCTCGATCACGTCAGCTTTCCGATAAAAAATACCGCATTCAAATCGGTCTATTTGTTTAGGAGCTACGATGATGTTATATAAAAGTTACGAGGGGTGTCATAAGTTTGACGTGTCTTTGTGTCTGTCTGTCTGTGTGTGTGTGTGTTTGTATGTCTAAACACACACACACACACAGACAGACAGACACAAAGACACACAGACACGTCAAACTTATAACACCCCTCTTTTTCCGTCGGTGGTTAATAAGAGTTTGTGAAAATGTCAAGAGTTTTATGAAGCGGTTAATGAAGAGTTTTTCTGGCACGGAACCCTTGTGCGTGCGTGGTTCGACTCGCACCGGGCCGGTGTTTGACCTTGACTGTTCACCGGTTTCCGAAATAGCTGTCCACAATGCACACGCGCGTGCACCGCGCACTCTTCGCCAGATTTCGGCGACAAATTATTTGGTATTTATAGAAACTTGTGGGCAGGAGTCATCGCAAATATCTATGCGATTCGCAATCTTAATCTTCGGATTTAGTTTTACATGTCATCATATCAGCCGAAAGACTTCCACTGCTGGACATATGCCTCCCCCAAAGAGTGCCACAATGGGCGGTCCTGCGCCACCCGCATCCAGCGGACTCCCGCGACCTTACATGAGTTTTACATGTATTAGGTGAAATCTGGAGATTTATTCTTAATGTTGCCGTCGGTTAGTCCTCCCAATCGGCTCGCCATGTATTGTAAAAATAGTTATAAAGACACACAGAATATCTGTATCTTATTATTTTGGGGTATAATTGGAGCTTGGAGCCCAGAGCCCTTTTCTCAATCTTCACCAACTATGATGTTTGATCCCTGGCGACGACATGCTATTATGTATTTCCCCGTCTTCCTTCTACCGGTTGGTACATACCCTAGGTTTGCTATGTAGGTATCTATTCTTATTGTAAATTGTACAAAGTAATATACACCGTGGCCGTGAATAACCCGAAAGATTTAAACCACGTATTTTTGACGACAGTACGAGTAAATAATGTTGTATCAACATGGGTCTAATTATGTGTCTTAATTAAATTACTATTTCAGTACAAATTAAATCTTATTAATTGCCCGCTTCTTTGTGAACAACTCTTTAGTTGAGAAACTCAAGTTGAAGAACAGAGAGCGAGCATAACACTTCACGAATCGCTCCGAAATCATACGAGGAACGGCGAATGCCGTGACTTGTGTTCCATGACAAGAAGTGTCAAGTTATGCTCAAGCCTTTAGGGTGTGTTAGACTGGAGATTTTTAACTTTTGATTTGTTTCAAATAATTAATATCTCCTTAATTATGAGTTTTTGGACTATATGTTACATAACTTTATATACTCTAATTAGGCTCTAGTGTCGTTAGCTTAAATCTTTCGGGTTATTCACGGCCACGGTGTATGTTAAATATTATTTACTACCCGCGTCCTTCTAAATAACTACAAAGTACTAATGCTAAATGTTTAAAGTCTCGTCTATATAATACCATATAAACTCAAAGCACTATTTACACGCCTCTAAAAATGACTAGTAACAGTTAAGCTCCTTAATAATCCTGGAATTTACAGTCGGATGCAGCCAAGGGGAATTCAATATCGGGCATTTGGTATATTTAAAACAACAATGTGTTAGTATGTAGTATTTTCGGAACGGCTGATATTTTTATCCTTAACTGGTTGTATCTGTCGCGGCGTGCTACGCCTCCTGGGAGTCTATTTGTGTTTGTAGCTTCCGATTTCAACGTGTTTCACCATCAAATCACAACAAACACAGGTAGCAGGGTAGCCTCCATGGTTAGACACCATGCCAAAATGATTATTTAAACATGTAGAGATAATTATATCCCTACGAATACACAAACTAAATTTGAACATAGGTACTTATAGTTAAAAGCAATTATGTAATATAAATAAGTTTCTGTCAAAAATTTAATTTTTGGTACAAGCTTTTATTGCCGACTGTACGTTTCTGCATACCATCATCAACTAATCATTGAGACGATTCTAACGAGCCCAAACTCGATGGGGTTGTGTCGTTTTATTGCGGAGTTTCTATGGCCACCATCCAGCTCCAGCATCAGATCAACTCCAAGTCATCATAATATTGCATTGTCATATACATATGCAAGCAAAATTTCAGCTCAATCGGATAACGGGAAGTGACTGAAAATTGGATTACGAATTTTGACGGACAACTTACATACCTACTTACATACTTACATACTTACATATTTACATACATACGAACAGTGCAAGTTAATATAAAGCTTATGTTACTAACTCAAAATATTGACCAATCACTTCTCATAAAACAAAGTGTAACAAATTAAAATCTTTCGTGTTTTGTGTACTTACGCATAAAACATATTTGCCTGTCTTTAATTTGCCCTTGACCATATTTTCATAAAAAGACTTATTAAAACCAATGTCACATATTATTCCCTTTGGATCTAATCCATAAAAGTCATATTATGTGTAAGGTTTTCCAAAATAAATACATACGCTCTTCTGGTTCCACGTTACAATTACCTGTTGAAAGCGAGACAGTTACACTATCTCGTATTTTGTAGGGCAGTGTAAGGGGTGTGTGTAGTTGCCATAGCAAAGGTTACTGTTTAGGTAAGAGTAAGAAAATAGAGTTAAAAGTTCATAGACATACAGGCTAGGGCGAGGGTAGCTACTTGACGGGTATTGTTGGGGTACAGTCACAGGCATCAATATATGATGAATCAAAGGCCGCAAAAATATCTAACACGCTCTTACGGCTCTAGGAATAGAGTTGTCATCAGATATTTTTGCGGCCTTTGTTCCATCATATATTTATGCCGGTGACTGTACCAGCGACTTTAAGAAACTAACAATTTTGTATCCTACGTTTAAGTTCAAATCTTTGTTATTAAACGTCTCAGTTCTAGACAATAACAATATTTCGATAAATATAAAATACTTGATCGACGAAAATTCAAAACCGAATAAATAATTATTACTTGGATCAATATTTTATTTTCAATGGTACTTCGTGTCTCGTGTCGCCCCAAATAACACAACATGAGCGTTATACATACATATTATATAAGTATACTTTCTACATATAGCACTCACTCTTGCCTAGCTATTCTGCAACTCGTTTTAAGCTCACCTCAACGCTCACCCACAAATATATCTTGACGCCGCGATTCGTAGTAACTAAGCGTAGCTAGAGGTCTAGTTTCGTCAGGCGAGACGGGTGAGGTGAGGCGCATGAGCGCGTAAAGAATAACAACCCTGCTCTAGGAATAGTAAGCACAATATAGAATCAAGTATGTGTGTATTGTACAGGCGCAGGCGCAGAGGCTCTCGCGGACAAATGTCCGCTTTGCATGAGAATAGTGCGGGACACTGCGCGTCCTTGCGGCCATATTGTTTTATTTCTACTCGTGGTGACACCTGCTATACTGCTCAGAAGTATCGTCTCATCTCGTCATTCAACACTTTTATATCTTGACCCCACTACCCGAAAACGAACGTATCTCATTTATTTCCGATTGAAATAGGCACACATAGTATAGAGTTGAAAAAATCTATGGGCACTGAACCTTCCTAAGGTAATTTCCCTAAAAAAACAAAAAATATTAGATATCAAATGAATTGAAGCAGATTTTTTTGCATATTTACCCAGAAAATCAGAATAATGTTGTCCTGTTTTCAGCAATGTCTTACAGAAAACATTCCTAATAAAATAATAAGATTAAGAGTAAAAACTGCGCGTAATCGAATAAAATACCTAAGCCCTGTTACACATTGACGAGTAGTGGGAGTCCAATTTGTCCACTAATCACAAATCAAAGTAAAGTCAATTACGCTGGACCACTGGTCCGTCTGAGGCGCACATTCGGTGCGTCGTGGCGTGGCGTGGACGCGAGCCCGCGTCAGCCGTGACAGTGACTAAGGGCGATCTGTTTTTGTTATCGTCCGCTCACGTGCGCTCGTTGCTGTGGAAGTTTTCGGAAGTAAATAATAATAAAGGATTCGGACCAAAACGGCCGAGTATTAGTAGAACGTTCTGATTTTTGTTGTGATTTGTATTTTTAGGTGTAGCAATCGGAGCTACGAGCTGCTCGTCAGCATGTTTTTAGGTGAAGCAAACAGAGTTACGAGCTGCTCGTCAGCATGTTTTTAGGTGAAGCAAACAGAGTTACGAGCTGCTCGTCAGCATGTTTTTAGGTGAAGCAAACAGAGTTACGAGCTGCTCGTCAGCATGTTTTTAGGTGAAGCAAACAGAGTTACGAGCTGCTCGTCAGCATGTTTTTAGGTGAAGCAAACAGAGTTACGAGCTGCTCGTCAGCATGTTTTTAGGTATAGCAAACGGAGCTACGAGATGCTGACAGAAGAAAATATGATTGAAATCATTGTCACAGGCAGTATTTTAATATTAATGCGGTTAGTTTATAGTGTTCACGCGAAACACGTATATACTCGCAGACAGGTACTTACTAAAAAGTGTGGCCCTGTCGGTCGCACCTTATCTCGAGTCGCGCTTATAGCTAGCACTGCTATAGTCTCGCTGAGGAGTTAAATAAAACAAGTAATAAATAATGAACACTGAATTATGTTATATTTCGTACCCTTGGTAAAACAAAGCCACATCTGCAAAAAGTCTACTTTACAGGAGAGAGGTTTAAAGATTGCGTGATTGAATTTTGAGGATAACTTTTTTGCGTTTAAATATTTTTTTCTTATAATTTTGCATATGTATTTATGTAAATGCAACTAATTGCATGCGTTGTATTCCTTCTTATATGATGCATTATTTCTGAAAATCGTATGACGGATGTGCATATATGACATTGTTTTACCAACTATCAGCTAACGTATGTGCTGATCCGTCGTTATTTAACGAAATACTATGTAACGTATGTGCACATGTGTCTTTGTTTTATGAAGCACCCTATGAGGTATGTAACGATACGTCGTTTTTCCACAGAAAATCTTCAATAGTATTAGGTCGCATTAGCATGAACCAAGAGATTTCTTTGTAAAACAAAACATTTAAGCACTTATAACTTTAATAACTAGCATTACAACTCAATCCTGACTAACAAAACATGCTTTGGTTCGAAATAATTTTAAATAGTCATAGTTTGGTACTAAGTGTAAGGGCATGCAAAAACAATGTATTTAATCAACATGATCATTATAATTGTAATGTTACAAACAATTTTTTTTTCAATGTATTACCTACCTAGTGTATCTACCTAAATGTGTGTCACTTTTAGGAAATGAAAAGAATAACAGCAATCATTTAAATAAACAGTACCCGTAATTGTAAAATTAGCAAATAAAATAACTAAGAAAATAAAACTTTCCTTTTTATAATTAAATAACCACCTTGATTCTCAGATAATTAAACAAACATCTAAACGTTTTAATCAGATCAAACGAGGCATTATTACCTTTATTTATTAATTTAAAAACACCTTATTCGCTGTCATACTCGTATTCATCAGTAAAGTTAGGGTCCGGCTCCGGGTCTGGATTAGTTTAAATTATATTTCAATTTCAGTCTAAAGGTGTCAGATTTTGTTACAGCTATTTATTTCACACTCGTCCATCTTATCTTTACACCCTGAGTATTTTTTAGCCACTTTTTGACCAAATACGGTTCATTGTCAGGTGCTCTAGCCCATCTGCCAAGAAGCTTCCACTCTTCAAATTTAATGACGAGATTCTCTTAGTATTTAATGACGAGGCCCTTTCAAGTGTCGAATGGACACTGTTAATTTGTAAGTAAACTTGCGGTTGTTCGAGTAGTCCCGATTAAGACATCTAGTTTTGGGTACCTTTTTAACATACTTTACTAAATAGGTCCACTGTTTTGCCTATCTCCTAACTGCTAAAACTTTTGGAAGACAGCATTGCGCTCGGCGTCAGTTATTTTTTCATGACATATAAATCGGCAATCGCAAGGGCGTTTCATTTCTTTTTCGACCATAGTTTTGCCACCTTTAGTAGTATACCCCTGGCCTAAATTGTTTAAGCGTTGTCATTGGTTTTGAAGCCATTTGTCTCCACCTATTAAGTGTCTTTTTTCACCTCTCGCGCCTGGAACCATGCATGCTTCGTTTGTACCGTCGGCGGTATTATTTTCCTTGTTGGATTCGTCGCTCTCATGAGTCTCATGTACAACATCAAAACTGACACTTGATCATTTTCGTCGTCTGAAGAAAGCATTGGAGTAACAGATAAAGCTGAGGACATGTCTGATAACAGTGTCAAACGTTGATGATCCTGGACAAATGTCTTTGCATTATTTCTCACGCAAAACGTTTTCGAGAAAGAGGTGTTCGGTTAAAACTCCTACGCTGGTCATGTTTCGCACAAATTTCGACGCTACAATCATCCTCACAACTGACATGCTCAGGGGATGGTATTGGCGTAGGAATATTAACTTTGTCCCGTAGAATGTTCGAAATAGACGTAGATGGAGAGCTTTCGAAGCTGTCATCTGGCCTTAAACTGCAATCTGAAAGGACTACTATCTGATACATCTGGCTGATATGGTAGGACCGATTTAGAAATAGTTTCTTTATAGTAAACGGGCAGGTTGTAACCTTACCGGCTTCTTATCAAATTATCATAAAGAGATTGCGACTCGGCTATTACATCTGTATGTCTGAGTGATAGCACCAGGGGTGCCGCTTATCTGGATCCAGCGCTGGGCTTAGCCTTAGGGAGTGCCTTCATCGGATGCTGAGCCTGCCTTCAGGATCTCCAGGTAAGCCGATACGCAATCTGCTCAAACATTAACCTTCATTCTTCAAAGTCACGGCGACCCGCGTAAGGACTCAATTTGATACAGTCCATTTAGAATCTGTCGCCTTTCGGAATAGTAATATATTTGTCATTTTGGTCTCTCCAAGTCAGCTTTATCGAAGATTTCTTCATCAGACGAAATGCCCCAAAACTCCGCAACTGCTTTCAAAACTGAAAGTAACACATAATATAAGCCACTTTTACGTACAAATATTTTAAAACACAAAGTTCATACAGTGTGTAAAAAATAAATAAAAGATAAATGAATTAAAAATGCGTAAGTAGTATTATTTAGGCAAGCTACAAAACAAATAAATATAGAAATGAAACATTTGTACGAAAAACGTGCCTTTTATATGCAATCAAACTTTTTAAAAACGACGCATCATAGTTGACGACCTAATATAACGACGTAAGTGCACACGCGATACCCACAGTTGCGTCATATAACGCAATATCTTCACAAGCGGCCATGAATAGTTCGTATAACAAAAGCTCAAGTGAACTTGCGGCCAGCATTTAAACAAACGTTAAAATTACGTAATACTCATAGCATAATTTATCAGGGAAATGTACTTCATAAGTTTTTTAAGCATTTTCATGCAAATGCCAAAAATCAATAAAAGTATCGTATATGATGATGCGATTTTATTGCTATAATCAATACCCAAACAGCCGTATGCGCACTTACAATTGTTTTGTATAAAAGTATCTTATTAACATTTGAAATTACTCACGGTTGAGACTTTCATGTCCCGCATCCATTTTTGCCAATTTCGATCCAACGCGCGACACATACTTACTGTCCGGTAACACTGACGCAACTGACATTACGACAGCGCACGCGCCACACATCGCTCGCGGAAGCGACGTTAAACAACGAAGCAACCGCATTTGCAACTCTATTTTACGTCCATTGATAACTTACGTCGTTTTCCGAGTAAATATCTCAGGAACTAAAAAAGTTAAAAATAAAATTCTTTTCGTGTATTGTAGAACGCATTTTTTTAAGGCTTTTTCCATTATAAAATGACTTTTGACGTATCGTCACATATTGCATTATTTTACCAAGGGTACGATTTCTGAATGAGACTTATACTTAAAATAAAATGTTTTTTTTTAAATGAGAATATGTTCTTACTGCTGAGGTGAAAAGTTGTATGTGCCACTTGAGAGCAAAGTTATTTGCATCTCGTGTTTTTGAGTCTCTACGAACTCGCAAAACCCTAAAATAAACACTCGCAGCAAGAAACAACTTTGCTCTCTTGTTGCACAAATATTTAACTAACTATAAAAACGCAAATGAGTACGGGGAAATTGTTCCTCGTTCAAGAATCATGCCTATCATACATCATTAGAGCCTTTGTACACGGTTAATCTCTTTTAAAGTTCGCTTTGCGTAACGGAGGTGGGGCGTCATATATATGTAGCCGTAGACAACGTCTCTCATCTAATAAGCCGTATATTTTCCTAAAGAGCTGTGCATTAGGTGGGTCAATCAACTATTCTTTGTTGCTCGTTGCCATGGTTACGTCTCCTGGTTCACTCTTTATAACTAACATTTTATGGGATTTAAATCCAATAAGCACGTGTTTTTGTTATATTGGTAAACCCCTTCCATGGTGGGGCATCTCCTTAGCATAATAGGAGTCCAATGTATACTATTTTTTTCTAAGAAACACTGTCAGTGTTGTCTCTTGGGTTACCGGGACAGAATAACAACAAGAAAAAGTTGATTGACCCAGGTATTCAATGGTCTACAAATTGATGGGCATCGAGTTTTGTAGACGCTATTACGCACAATAAGTGTCAGACAAATAAATCATTTTGCCGGCCGTGTATATGCAACGTTCTAAGATATACTGGCATTATGGTCCTTGTAGTATTTTGAATCTAGCCAAACCTCAACGGCAGGTGACTGGCGTAAGTAAGGCGGTCTTACGACCCGCGGCGTTCGTTGCCAATGAACCTTATCATTACGTTAATCGGCAATGAATGGGCGTCATCAGAGCATGACCACGACGCTTCGTCAGCGTCACCGGCGTGAGGTCGCGGTGAAAAACTTGTAAACAAACGTGGCGAGGGTTTCACTAGTAACTGTTTATGTTGCTGCATGTCTCGGACCTAGTGTTGTGGATAACGCTCATTTCGAGGCTTATAGACTCGAGCCTTAAAGACTCCCGAGGCTTAAAGACTCGATGCTGTTTAAGAACCGTGTTGGTTAATTTTACGCATATGAATGCTAAATATTGATTTTCGTCACATGAGTCTTTAAGCCTCAGGAGTCTTTAGGGTTCGAGTCTTTAAGCCTCAAAATCAGCGTTATCCACAACACTGCTGAGTCCGACCACGTACCGGAATGCGCGGCGTGGGTAGGCCCCCCACAAGGTGGACTGATGACCTGGTAAAGGTCGCGGGAGTCCGCTGGATGCGGGTGGCGCAGAACCGGCCATTGTGGCACTCTTTGGGGGAGGCCTATGTCTCCGTCTGGGACACTGCGAATTCATAAGAAATGTCACGCCTATGTGAGAAGAGATGAGCAGAGGACATTAAATATAAACAATGCCAGTTCTAGGAGTTGTAGTTAGGTTTAAAGCTGGAGAAAATGCGATATACCAGTGATAAGTTGTGGCCATCGCCCACACCAGCCTTCAACCCTGTTCCTATCGTCGACTCTTACGAGAACAAGTTCTTTTTCATACTAAAGGTAGAGAAAGGTAGACTATGTCACACAGAGCATAATTGCGAATCGATTGACATCTCATTCATCAAAATAGGTTCAGTATCTTAAACGCGTAAATACATTAATACATACATCCGTGATAGAACCTTGTCATTGACATTTCAATCGCGGCTAGATGATATCTAGTTTGATTCGATATATCACATCGCAATATGATATCGATTTGTTGCGCACTTGCCCTCGGCGCGAAACACAATTTATGTTATATGGGAATTGTTTAACTGGGAATAGGGTAGTTGCATCATTTTTAAATTTACAACGTACTGTTGCTAAATTAAGTTAAGTTTTATTTATTTAACTATCAACAATTATATACAAGCATGTCATATAAAACTACTTGAAAAACAAAAATTATAAAAATATACAATTACAGAAACGTATCAAAACGTATTGCCCTTTAGGCAGGGTGCCCATCACACATGCAGCATTCCCGCGTTGAATAGCAATCGCTATTCTTTGAGCGAGAAAGCTGCCTGCGCGAGGGTCACCCGCTAAATGGATAGTAAACCATCAAATTATTATAAGAAAGTATGAATCACAAAATAAAATTAAAATCATAAAAAGACATGTACCTTGAAAGTTTAAACAAATATGCATTTTTTTTATTGTATAGAAACAAAATTGTATGACAACTATGGACCTAAACGCAGTATTTCGCGACCGAAACAGCAATTTACTTGATTTTCCATACAACGCATTAGTATGAATTGCAACGTGTGACGTCATACTTTAACGTCAATTAGTATGAAGCGTTTCGCCTGCCGCCAGCGAAGTCCGTCTTTAACACAATTGTTTTTGTTTAAATGGCTCTGGCACGCATGCATAGCGCATCCTCAGTTTCAAAAAAAGGAGTGCAGTCGAAGTTACGCTGGAGTGTTCAATACTCGTAGTATTTCCTTATCCCGTCACAGTAAGGTTCACAATGGTCAGTTAACGGGGTTATCGACGTTACTATTTGACCCTGGTTGTGCAGAGAAGTCAATTTAGATGTGATAAAAACCACCACTCCTGCGCAGCGGGGTACAGCGGGGCACGGTGGCGATACGTGGTCGACGAGTCGAGACACACGGCGCGCGCGGAGAGCGCACTCTACATCACAATGTACTTTTGTACCTTTTTCCGTTGTAAGACTGGGAAATATGGATACAATCTTTGACGTCAACTGTACTTATTATTTATTATTATTTGTTTTGTGGGCCTTAATATGCCGCTTCGACCAGCAAGTGATCTATTGTGGCAGCCCTTTCTTTAGAGTTCACCGTTAAGGCCCGTTGCCTCCAGGCAATTCCAGACTCTTTGGGCGGTGATATGTTGTACCTCTTCTGGATGCACGATGTGCCTCCCTAGGTAGGTACTTCGTTTGTACAAGAGTGGTCCGCAGGAGCAGAGAATGTGCATAGCAGTCTCCTCTGTCTCCTGGCAGAACCTGCAGGTTGCGTCCTGTTTGTTCAATTTGCAATGTCCTGTCAGGATTCTTGTCACTGCGCAGGTTTTGTGCCTTTTGAGTTGTAATAGCTCTTTAGACAGCTTACTATTGAACCCGTCGATCAGGGCTTTAGATTGTTTTTGTCCTTTGGTGAACTTCCACAGCTTGATTGACTCTGATTTTTCCGCGTTGTTTAGCAGAGAATATGCTTTCCGTTTTGTGATGCCACAGAACGGTTCCGGGCCGACCAGGGCCGTGTCTGCGCCCTGCCTTGCAAGTTCATCTGTTTTTTCTTTTCCTACAATGTCGGAATATCCTGGTATCCATCTAAGTATTACTTTGTTGGAATTTGCCAGGGTGTTTAGATTATTTTTACAATTCTGGACTAGTTTAGAATAGGACTCTAGTAATTCTAGTGCCAGCAGAGCAGCTTGGCTGTCCGAGTTGATCTAGATGTGTTGGTTACTTATAGGTTTCTTTCAAGATTGATCTCCACGCATTTATTTATTGCGAAGAGTTCAGCCTGAAAGGTTGAAGCCTCTTTCCCCATGCTGACGCTAGCTTTGAGCTTTGGCCTCTCACCGAAGATACCGCATCCAATATCATCACCTTTTTTTGATCTGTATACCAAATGTGGCTTCCCTCCTTGAAGTCCATTTGGTCGTTTGTCCATTTGTCACTCGGAGGTATTTCCACTGTATACAGTCTGGTGAATTTGCATTCCACGTATGTGTGCTTAGGTTTTTGTTATCAAAAACAAGGGCCTCAAGTTTGCTTAGTGCTTGAGAGCGCCATTTTGGCCTTGTTAGTGTGCATATCCTGTAGATGCACTGCTTTGCCTCCTTATGCTCTTGCAGGTGGAGTGGCGTTATACCGATCAGTGTAGCTGCCCCCGGTGTTGAGCATAACGCTCCTGTTGCTGTTAAGCAAGCTGTACGCTGTAGGCTGCTTAACTTTGTGATGGCTCTCTTTTGGTTGACTTTGTTGCACCAGACTGCAGAGACGTACCTATGTGATTATCGGCCTCACTACCACTGTGTAAAGCCACATAGCAATTTTGGTCATTAATTCATTATGCCCCATCTTGCTCCTGCCGTTCAGTTCACATGGCCATTTTTTGCCTATTGTATTATGTTATTTAAATGAGCGTTCCAACTTAGCCTTTGGTCAAAAGTAACTCCTAGGTACTTGACCTCATTTGAGTAGGATATTTCATGTCCATTCAGTTTTAATTTGGCAAGCTTATCTAGTTTCCTCTTTCTAGTAAAAGGCACTAGTACTGTTTTGATCGCATTGATGGACAGGTCATTTTCTTTGCACCATTTGTTTATGATGTTGAGCGCTCCTTGCATTAGGTTCGAAATTGTGTGGAGGCAGGGACCTTTGATTATGACTACAAGGTCGTCGGTATATCCTTGCGTGTCATAGTCTAGGTCCTTCATAGTTGCTAGGAGTTGGTCCACTGCTAGGGTTCATAATAGTGGAGATTAGAGAGTACGCCTCCTTGTGGACATCCTCGTGTGGTGTAAAATGTATGCTCAATTGCATTGAGGGTCAGAGTGACTATTCTATTTGAAAGCATGCTCTGGATCCATCTGATGGTGTTTTCGTCCAAGCCCTTTGATGCTAATCCCTTTAAGGATGGTCTCTGTGGGTGTGTTGTCGAAAGCACTCTCCGCGTCAAGGAATGCACATAGAGCCGTTTGCTTACCCTCTAGGGTTTTTTGCACTTTGTCGGCCAGATCTAGTAGTGCAGTTACGTACGTTTTAGATTTTTTCCAGCGGAATGTCATCTTGTTCATATTTCGACACCGCTACTTGCTCGACAGGTATGTGGTATTGTGTTCCTGGTGGTGAGTAAGCTCACTAGAACGCCAAGGATATACTAAGGGTAAATAAATAATAAATAAATAAATATTACGGGACAATCTTACACAAATCAACCTAGGCCCACGGCCCACGGTAAGCTCAGTAAGGCTTGTGTTGTGGGTACTAGGCGATGATATATATAATAGATACATACATATAGATACTTATATACATATATAACAACCAGAACTCAGGAGCAAATATTCGTGATAAATACACAAATAAATGCCCTGACCGGGATTCGAACCCGGGACCTCCAGCTTCGCAGGCAGAGTCACTACCCACTGCACACTAAACAAATCAATCGACGCATGTGACTCCTCCGTTACCGTAGTAACGCACGTCCATAGGCTACAAGGGGTCGGCAACCTTTTAGCAACCAAGGGCCATATAGGAGCTAAAAAAAATACGCGGGCCGCACTTCTTAATTATTTGTGACTTTAGCAGGCAATTCCAAAATTTTGAATTCAACGGCCTTTACATACAGAACAGCCAGGCAGGCTCGCGGGCCGCATGTGGCCCGCCTGTTGCCGACCGCTGGGCTACAGTGTCCGCCAGTCCGCTGTTTGCTAAGAGATAATTCAAACAACAAGAATACACATAGACGCGTGGTTTGGAGCGAGTTCTGCGCGCCGCTCGCCCCGTCTGTGTCCGTTTACGCTCTGATTGTTCGACCATCGCCGCCGCGGTCGATGGACCAAACAACATCTCGCGTTGGTCAAACAAAACAAACAAACAATTCGGCGTCTCATCGTCCTTCCGTCGGCTTAATACGACACCTGGCCCCTATTTCACCAACTTAATCACAATCATAATATTACTTTGCATTAAACATTAATACCGGGTACAGGTGTTACAGAATAATTGGTAGGTTTACATGTTTAACCATTGGTATGCAAAATAATTCTATAAATCTATGTATATAAAAAAAACAGTACGTGTTCAATTTTGAAACGTAGGTATTACACATTCACATATATTAAGATATTTTCTAGCTCAATTTAATGATTTACATAGATATCTAAGATATTACATGTCGAAAAATTCCTTTAAACTGTAGAAGTTTTTGTTACCAAGCCATTGGTGTAGTTTCTTTTTAATTAACATAATATTCATCGACAGATGTTTTTATGTTTCGCTAAACGCGAATAGTCATCAGGTAAATTTCACTAACTTGACAATTGACACCTGACAAAGGCAACTCTCTGTACATTGCTGGTTCCACAAGTATCCTAGCGACCACCTTAACTTCTAGGACAAGCAATGAATGGCAAATTGTCAGTGAGAATTGTCAAGTTAGTGCAATAGGGGCATGGGGAGTTAAAAAAAACAGGTTAAGGTTAACTAAAGTCACGTCTAACCTGTTGGTTTTGTTACTACTTAAATCGATTGACGTTGATTGTCAGTTTTGTTACTATCCGTAACTCTCTGTTATCGGCCATAAATTAATGAATATTATTCTCCACTCACTTTCTAAGCCTACCTTTGCTATCACATTCTGTAGCACAAATTATGCAAACAATTATTTATTTAGGCGCTCTTGTAATATGTATAACGAATCGCTTAATAAAATTGATGTTTTCGCTCATATAGTTGGTCCGTTTTCAAGAATAAAGTTCGGCATATTTTGTTTTCTAGACGATAAGAAATAAGAAGATAATATTGTTTCTAGGAATCTCTTGCGGTACACAATTAAATTGCCAATAATCATAATGGTATAATTTACATATACCTGCCTGAACAATTTGAGACATGTCGCATTCCGATTTGATTCAAATTATTTCGCACCTTTCCTACCGACGTCGGCCCGCAAAAATACAATCAAATAAGATTCAATTCAATTCATTTATTAACTCAGATAACAAGATCCATTATGTGTTAGTAACATCCTTAGAAAAAGCATTAGGTAGCATTTAGGTAGGTACACAGTTCGCTCTACTGAGTACGGCGGCGCATGTAACCGACTACAATAAAGCAAGTAGCCAGTCCAATCTGTCCCCTATCATCCTTAAGATGTTGTTGGGGCTGGCGCGCACCCGTCGCACCAGGGATGCGGCCCTTTTGCTCATGGTGGCAAAGCAATCCACTCTCGCTTCTGCAAACATCCCTGATGCGCTACAGAAGCGCGGCAGCCCCACCATCACCCAACACCCAGAACGCGTTGTTGTACTGGACGCGGAGAGTTCAAAAAAAGAAGGAGGTTCTCAACTCGTCTGTATGTTTTTTTTTTGTGTTTGTTACGCGATAAGATAAAACTCGGTAGTTAATTAATTGATTTGAAAAAAAAAAACTTTGTTTGGAAGCATAATACTTCCAGATTGGTCCCGTTGTCACCAAAATGCAGTTCTGATGATGTGTTCCTGGAGAAATCGAGGGAACTCTTTAAAACTTATAGGCAAACTTGTAGCAATTTGGCTACTGATTTGAAGTCGGTTAAAACCTTGTTTTGAAAAGTAAATTATGTATAATCAGTATAATCACGCAATTATGTATAAGCGGCACGAGTACGTGGAGGTACAGTAAGCTCAGTTTGGATGGGAAATATATGTCTCAATCTCACTTAGTCTAGTTTTCCGTCGGTTGGACCCTCTTTATACTATGGTTGGAGGGGCAGTACCTAAGCAGTCGCTTTTGTAAGACACGTGCTTGGGTACGCCAAATCTTGGGAGTAAACACCAGAGCGGACCCCGGGCTCCTTTACGGACAACCGGACCGGGAGAGCGCTGGGACGACAATAATTACATAGACATAGTCGATTAAAGGTTTCGTGTTAAAGGTGGCGAAATTTGACATTTTTAGGACACCTCAAAAGGAAAAAGCGGAACCCTTATAGGATCACTTTGTTGTCCGTCCGTCTGTCAAGACCCTTTTTCTCAGGAACGCGTAAAGGTATCAAGCTGAAATTTATATCAAATACTCACGTCTACTGTCCCTTGGTACATACATACATATAATCACGCCTCTTTCCCAGAGGGGTAGGCAGAGATCACGGATCTCCATTTGCTACGATCCTGACAAACCACTTTCGCTTCACTCACTTTCATACATAACATTTCTCATACATGCTCGTCGGTTTTCGAAACTCGCAAGGGAATCAAAACCTACAGGGTATTTCCCGTGAACTCAGAATCTTGAAATTTAGTACGAAGCAACGTCTTATAACACTGACAACGGAAAAATTGCGAAAACCGTAAGTTTTTTTTTTATACAACGACGGTGGCAAACAAGCTTACGGCCTGCCTGATGTTTTGCTGGTACCGTCGCCTATGGACACTTGTGACTCCAGAAGAATCACAAGCGCGTTGCCGACCCTTTATTCACTTCGGTTTTTAGTTACATCACTGAAAATTTGATGTCCAGTATAAACTGACACGCACTAAGTATGTGAATACATACTTAGTGAGTGGCAGTTTATAGTGGACTTCTTTCTGTTGTACGGGGTGGTCGGGAACCTTCGGTGCGTGAGTCTGACTCGCACTTGACCGGATTTTTTTAATGCTTAAAACGCTTACATTCTATCTCTTTCATAGAACCAGTGAGCAAAGAATAATGAGGTTTTTTTTGAGGCGACCACTCACAGGCACAGCCTGAGTACACACGCTTTTACCAAGTCACCAGTAGGTACCTACACATTACAATAAGTAATCAGTTTTAATTCTAATCATGGAATATACTTGCGCGTATTACTATTAAATGCATTGCATTGTATTAAAATTGTAAACTAGGGTAAACTGCAACCAGGGCACCAAGGTAATCCCTTCTGACCTATATAAGTGTCCCGTGACGATGTTGGTTGGAGGGATCGGCCCCTCCCACTGGTTGCTTCAAGCCCCGCCCATTCGCCATTCTGCCGACCCCTCACCCCGCTTAGCAGGTTCTGGAAATACCTATAGGAAATTACACGATTATATTTACTATTTTTAAACCAAATTCCCAGTATTTCTGAGTGCAGTGCAGTGATCTGAATTCAAAGTTCGGTTGCTATGAAGAGTTTTTAGAATATTGCATGCGTAAATCATTCAAAAAGGATTCGTGCTTTTCACACAAATAAATACACCACACCACTTTTCCCATGGGACCCACCCACGAAATCGCAAAAAAATAAGCGCCAATTAAGAGTTAACTGGGTGGATTGCAAAAAAATTGTACATAACAGGGCCTTAATCTAATTAATGCTTTATCTTTTTTCTATTGTGTAACGAAAGTTACCCATATAAAATGTATGGGTAATTGCCGTTACACAATGGAAAAATCTTAAAGCGTAGATTAGATTAAGGCTCTTAACTATGTACAATTTTTTTTGCAATTCACCGAACTGTGAGTTAATTGAAAGTTAATGTATGGAACAACAGATTTTTTGGAAAAGTTGTTCAGTGTTACCATCTTATTCGCTTTTGGTCTTCTTGCTCCACGACCCCGAAATCAGCCTGTATAGTTTTAAAAGTAAAGGGAAAAATGTTATATTGCAGTGGTAGCTAACCGCAATAAAACAACTGTAGCACTAAAACTTTCTTATGATTTATATTTCATTCATTGTGGCACTCTTTGGGGGAGGCCTATGTCCAGCAGAGGACGTCTTTCGGCTGATATGATGATGATGATATTTCTGATGTTATATGCATACTTTGTTATATTCATACAATTTTACTTAAACAATACTTGGTGTCATACTGATTTTAGTTCGTTATGTTCAACTTTTTTTTTAATATTTTATAATGCGAATACGAGTACTTTATTATTTTACATTCTTTCATTTTTTTCTTCTTTTTAACCGTTTTGTCATGTTTTTAAAAATCACTTTGGTAAGAATTTTGAGAAATGTTTTTAATACTTAGGTAGGTACCTGACTGCGGCAGAGTGCGAGTTGTGTTTTTTAAATTGTAAATATTATTATAACGCGAATTGATTGCCAGCGTATTAATGCATTAAAAAGGTTAAAAAAAACAGAGCGAGAGTTCTTTAGTGTTCTTTAAAAAACCCAACTAACGGACACAGAACCTTCAATGTCGCAAATTATAAATAAATGAATAAATGTTACGGGACGTCATACACTTGTCGAACTAGCCCCAACAGCTCTGCTCCTGCGGACCACTCATGCATAAAAGAAGTACCTACCTAGGGCGGCACATAATGCACCCACAAGAAGTACAACATATCACCGCCCAAAGAATCTGGAATTTCCTGGAGGCAACGGGACTTAACGGTGAACTCTAAAACAAGGGCTGCCACAGTAGATCACTTGCTGGTCGAAGCGGCATATTAAGGCCCACAAACAAAATAATAATAATAATAGCCCCAACGTAACCTCAGCAAGGTTTGTGTTATGGATACACTAGATGCAGATATATTTAACAGATATAAATAAATACTTAAATACATAGAAAACATCCAAGACTTCTTAGACTAATGTGAAGAGTTAAACAGATGAGTAGTGTTTGCGGCAGGCCTGTGCTTGTTAAACAAATGAATAGTGTTTGCGGCAGGCCTGTGCTTGTTAAACAAACGAGTAGTGTTTGCGACAGGCCTGAACTTGTTAAACAAATGAGTAATGTTTGCGGCAGGCCTGTGCTTGTTAAACAAATGAGTAGTGTTTGCGACAGGCCTGTGCTTGTTAAACAAATGAGTAGTGTTTGCGACAGGCTTGTGCTGCGCCACTTTGGCTAAGCTCGGCTATCACAAACCGAGGATGGACACAGGCCATATTTTATCCAGCGGATTTTCCTTCGGTCTTTGCAACACTAAGAAGCTCGTTATTGAAAGTATCACTAATGTCACGGAAGTTTTTAATTAAATAGAAAAAACCAAGGAAAAAAAATATTCAGTCATAAAGTTCACTAAACTACTCAATTTTAAATGGTACTTACGCACTTAAAAGTGTGCAAACAAAGAAATCCCATATCCACATCAAAATAATCGCGCAACGGATATCAATTTAATTTCAATGCAATGGCATGCGAATGCGTCTAGTCGAGTCTAGACACAGTAGAGGTATACCGTGTGTTAAGTTGCTACAGACTATGACGTAGCGCTACGCACGTAGCTTAGCAGTGAATGCTACATAAGCTACGCTGCGTGTGCAGTAGAGCTGCATCATTCCACTTTATAGCATTAACACATTGTCATTCAGTGCCGGGAACCCAATATCGTGTCCCTACGCCGTAGTCGCTTTCCGCTACGTACGAGGAAAACCACGGGATCGGCTACGAGCGTAGCGCGTAGCGATTCGCGGCACTGAATGTGTTAATAACTTGTAGCACCATGACTCATAAATAACTCGTAGCTCCATGACTCATAAATAACTCGTAGCTCAATGACTCATAAATAACTCGTAGCTCCGTGACTCATACCGAGCCTCGGAGCTGCGCAAAAACGCCGTCGTTTTTATTAGAAAACGGCCCGGGCCGGACACGGCCCGTTCTAGCGTGAGTCATCCTTTATTGTATTTGGAAATATTACTTTTTCAAATTACAATAGTTACTAAGTAAAACATTAGACATAAATAACTCGTAGCTCCATGACTCATAAATAACTCGTAGCTCCGTGACTCATAAATAACTCGTAGCTCCATGACTCATAAATAACTCGTAGCTCCATGACTCATAAATAACTCGTAGCTCCATGACTCATAAATAACTCGTAGCTCCATGACTCATAAATAACTCGTAGCTCCGTGACTCATAAATAACTCGTAGCTCCATGACTCATAAATAACTCGTAGCTCCATGACTCATAAATAACTCGTAGCTCCATGACTCATAAATAACTCGTAGCTCCGTGACTCATAAATAACTCGTAGCTCCGTGACTCATAAATAACTCGTAGCTCCATGACTCATAAATAACTCGTAGCTCCATGACTCATAAATAACTCGTAGCTCCATGACTCATAAATATGTTAGTCATTGGCCTTGTGATTGGGTATGATCGAAATTCATAATCAAGTCATCAAAAATGTCGTTTAGCTTAGCATTTATTTATTTATAAGTAAGTATTGGTAATGTCATAAATAACATGTTAACAATTTTACAATACCGGGTACACATATTATGGATTCATACATAGAAAAAAGTATCTAATAAATTATTTGAATACATTGCAGAATAACTCCTTTTAATTGTAGAACGCCTGCTCGACAAGCCATTTTGTAAGTTTCGTCCTAAACAACGACGGGATTTGGGCAGCAACTATTTCTGCTGGCAGATGAGTGTGCACCTTGCGACCCATCACGTGAGCAAGTTTTTTTGACTTTTCGAGTATGAGTGGCGGAATAAATAGAAATTACCTACCCGAACAAACTTTTACTGTTAATGTTTTTCAAACGGTCACCACGATACAGGCTAAGCCTAGTGTGGGACCATGGGTTAACTTATGTTGTATTTTGTTCCTTTTGAATAAACGATTTTTTTATAATGACTAAAGCCGGACATTTATCTAGGCGCCGCGTCGTTAGTCTCGAAAAACTGAATTGACAAAAAAAACTCTTGCGCACAAAAATTCACGAGAATCGGTTGTGAAATGCGACCTGGGGACCAATTTTTGACTTTCGAGCGCTCGAAAATTATATAAAAGTGAATACGATTGTAGTTTGAAAATTGCCGGCACTTACTTGCTACCGATATATTTTAATACGAGTGGTCAATACCACTCGTTTTTAAATTTTCTATCGCTATTTCAAAATAGCATTTCATAATTTTTTACAGTTTTCGAATGAAAGGGTCGAGCGCTCGAAAGTCAAAAATCGGTCCCCTGAACAGCCGGACAGTGGCACATCTGGACATCCTGACATACGAAAGAATTTTAGCCCAAGCTGAAGCGGAGTTCGTTTGTTCGCTATTATAATCGCTGCACTCATGCGCGCGCCGCGTCAGCTGTCAGTTGGTCGCGGTTGTGTGTGTTTCCACATTCACATGGCGCGCCATTTGTGTGAACAGGCGACAAATGCAAGCTGTTGATACTTAGACTTGAGCATACACTTGTTATGTGCATTCTAGCGAATATTACATTGCACGTAAAAGCTCACAAAATAAACAGAAATTGTAGCGGAACGACAGTATATTTGCGTCGAGCTTCTTGCCGAGCCGAGTCCGATCCGAACTTGACAGTTAATGTCAAATTTACTATTTACCGCCACCGCAGGCCGCGGCCGTCTATGAGAGGCTTTATTCGGCTTGAAACAAAGCAAACTACTAAAAATATTTATACACAATATGTATTAGGTGTCAAAGCGGACCCCGGGCTCCTTTAGGGGCACAACCGGGAATAACGCTAGGAGCATGATGCATGTATTTTAACTGACATGTGATATATCTATGTAGATATTTTTGAAAGGTTTTCCGTATAGATATTGGAGAGCTTGACTGTACGAGCCTGGTTTGATAAGGTCGTGGGTTCGAACTTGGACCCACGCCCTCCAGTTCGCGTGTCCTTGCTCGGCTATTCTTCTGCCATCAGTGCAGTATGTTCATAGCCTAGCGGCGCCTTCGAATCGGAAACGATAACGCCGGTTAAGCAAAGATGGCCGCGGTCAGTCTTTGGATGGGTGACCGCTGGTTTGAGTGGTTACTATACTTACTATAAATGAGCGCTTCCGTGCTTTGGAAGGCACGCTACTGCTTTCTATGACAGTAGTCGTTAAGCCGAGTTAGAGGCCTTCGGGCGGCTTAAGAACCTCTAACAGTCGAGTTGCCCACTCACTTGACAAAGGGGGAACAACTGTCACTTGCGTCCGCAGGAGCTACCTACCACAACCCTGCACGTGTCCCCTGGGTGGTACTAAAGTGTGCCAAACTCAAAGGCCAAACTATGTATGCCATACGATTTAAAAAAACAGGCCAAATGCGAGTCGGACTCGCGCACAAAGGTTTCCGTACCATTATCTATAAAAAAACTATTTTATTCTGTGTTTTTAGTATTTGTTGTCATAGCGGCAACAGAAATACATCATCTGTGAATATTTCAGCTGAAACTATCACAGTATCAGTGAGATACAGCCTGGTGACAGACAGACGGACGGACGGACGGACGGACGGACAGCGGAGTCTTAGTAATAGGGTCACGTTTTACTCTTTGAGTACGGAACCCTAAAAGTACAGTATGTCCACATAGTTACATGAATGAATCAGCGCTGGCTCGATATGCGGTGGCCGGGGGTGATCCGCGAAGCCCCTGCACATTCAAGTGTGCGTGCGGTGCGCGGCCGCCGCCAGTAACCGCGAGCGCGGTGGAGGGTACACCACGTACGAGTATGTTTACGTCATTCAAGTTTTTACGTATTTTTTCCGATATCATGGATAGTTGAATAAAACCACTTTAATAGGGAATGGCTGAAAATTTTAGAAATGGCAGATAATTTTTTTGGTGATAGGAATAACCTTCCTTAGCACCAGAAAAAGTTACAGACTTTTCAGCTGCTTCAATTATTTTTGAAAAATATAAACAGTTTCCTCACTTACGTTTTGGGTTTAGGACGGCGAATGAGACACTTTCTTTGATCCGTTATTATTATTTTTTTAAATATCTGATCCTAGCAACGACAAATATACTTAGCTGCTGCAGCTGTCAAAATCATTGCCAGTGTCAGTTTACCACGGATTTCTAAGATATTTTTTTTGTATTTAATCGTCGTTAACCCAAAACGTAAGTGAGGAAATTGTTTATATTTTTCAAAAATAATTGACGCAGCTGAAAAGTCTGCAACTTTTTTCCGGTGCTGAGGAAGGTTATTCCTATCACCAAAAAAAAAATCAGCCATTAATAAAAAAAATCATCCATTCCTTATTAGGTGCATTGTGCGACGAAGTAATTAAGTATATAACGAATATGGGTTATTTCTGTTACACACAATGGCGTGAGTTAAAGTTTTTAAGTAGTTATTTATTTTGTTCAATCAATATGTTACTGTATTTAGGTTTTTTTAATAAAATCGGAATTTGTTTTCAAGGTTTTGAATTGGAACTTACACAAGGTGATAAAGTTGCCATCAACTTGTAGAATTTTTGTCACAGTTTTTTCAATAACAGCGTTGTTAATTGGCAACATTATTGAAACGGTTCCTTACATCAAGCGCTATTAATTTACGCAAAAAAAACGAACTCGGATTTTTAGACAGACTTGACCGGGTTCGATTCCCGGCCGTGTACATGAGGCTTTTTTTGAAAATCTTATAATGCAGTTTTATTTTTTTCTAAAATCGGGCTCGTGACTCCTAAGAACAAATTTCCGTATCCCATGTAGTTTCGGATTTTCCCTCACTGCCCCGTTCGAATAATACAACCTGTATATGTATATGCCTCATGAAATTTAAATTCGTAGCTGAACAAGTTAAAAAAAAAAAATAAAAAAAAATTAAAATAACTTTATTTAGCATTCATACAGGTCATACACTGCTTACATAATAAGTATGTAGGTAAGGTACACAATATCTAGTAACAATCAGTGAGTAAGCGTCCTCTGTTCCCCGTACTAGTAAAAACTGTATCACGGTGGAACAGGATTCCCCTCCCCTCGTTGTTGTTTATAATAAGTACTTAATGTTAATTCAAAAATGCTAAGGCCATCACAAAAGATGTGGGTAGGTAAATTTAAACATAGAAAAGAAAAATATAAACGCGGTTGGCAAACAAAAAATAACAATATGAATAGAGTGCTCAACACTACACGCCCGCGATAAGCAAAAGGACGTATGTCGCTATGGATCGAGCACAACATATACCCCTTTGGTTCAGCGCGTCAGTGCGCATAACTGGTAAACAAGTAGCATATGCAAAATTAGCAAATGAATCTTATTAAAGGTTACAAGTTAATACTTAATAATTAGTATTGACTCTTCTGATTAAGTAATTAAATTATTATTTAAGTGTGTATATTTGTATGTACGTATGTATGTACACACATAAATGTACATATATATAATTGTGCTTGCGCGCATGCGTGCGTGTATATACATTTATATACATATGTGTGTGTGTGTGTATGTGTGTGTGTGTGTGTGTGTGTGTGTGTGTGTGTGTGTGTGTGTGTGTGTGTGTGTGTGTGTGTGTGTGTGTGTGTGTAAGTGTATGTGCGTGTCTTGCCATCTACTTACTTATTAGTTGTTCTGTGCTTCCATAGTTTAGTGATTTTAGGTTAAACTCAAATTAATACTTGTACTTAATACATAAACTTTATAGGTACCTACTTAGCATACACTAACTGCTGCTTTTACAAAAAACAAGAATCTTAGACGCAGGGGTAATCCTCGAGCACTGGTTTCGCTACGAGGCAAAAAAATCACGTCTACTAGCGTAGCAAAAAAATATGCCCGTAAAGGGTGACCCGGAGTCCGTAGCAAACACGTAGCCGCCTACGGCGTAGCACATCGTAGCGCAGGATCCCCCATTTTGGAGCGGCAGTCAATCAGAGAAGTGCGTTTTGCATTTGAATTGGTTCTCAATGCTCTTGATCTCGGCGCGAGTGGTAGAGAAACATATTCAATTCAGCATTGAATTGGAAACTTCACCCGTTCAGCACCCATCGCGGTACAGAGCGCTACAGGTGCTTATTACTTACTACAGTGAAGTTTAAGCTGCTACGGACTATGGCGTAGCGTTACGAGCGTAGCGTGGCGATTAATGTGTTAACATTATGTTCTAGTGGGCCTGTATCTCGCAAGTAATACTTACTCATTTTTTTTTTTCTCAAATAAATAAAGAATCGCAACTACAGATGCCCGAGACGGGCAAACCAACCAGAAATAGCAGCCCAGCGGAGAAATGTCGTCACTGGTTTCGTAGGAAGAAAAAAAACTTTGTAGTAACTAGTTCCGTAGCAAGAAAACTAATTATTGACACGTAACTGTGTAGGTTAGGTTAGGATAAATCCTTGCTTTGTTTACAATCCTGATACTATTGGATGGTCCCATTCAAACTAAGATAGGATCCCTTTCAGCGGATTGTATTGGGGAAGTAACGTGCCGCTGTCTGTCTGTCTGTCTGTCTGTCTGTCTGTCTGTCTGTCGGTCACCAGGCTGTATCTCACCGTGATAGTTCCAGTTGAAATTTTCACAGATGATGTATTTTTGTTGCCGCTATAACAACAAATACTAAAAACAGAATAAAGTAATTATTTTTATAGATAATGGTACGGAACCCTTCGTGCGCGAGTCCGACTCGCACTTAGCCGGTTTTTGTTTATACGCTGTAGGTCAACTCACGCTAATTGTGTGTGAGCGTGACACGGCGGTTATTCATTATTCATACTATTGTCGATTATTCGACCGCCGTTTATGTAGTATTGATATTGCGCGGTGAACGACAGCACTGCGGCCGCGGGATCTATCTGATCTTTACGATTCGCATTCCAACATGATATTAATGTGTATCGCGCACTCCTTGTGGCATTGAGATCATACCCTGAGAACTTACTGCTTCACTCTATGAAAACACAACAATATATCGATATCAGCCATATGTTTACACCATAAGATAGGTTGGGTAATTTGACTAAATATTAATTAATAATCCACCTAAATTTAATACCGCAACGGTAAAAAATAATGAAAAGTAATCTTTATAAATTCCGTAAAAATCAGGCGAAAATGGTATAAACTTTCTTTACTTTATAATTGACTACGTCTATATACGTTCTTTGGGATACGCGCATAATCCACTTATTTTTGTTAATGAATAAACCTTTCTATAGGCCAGATGAAATTCAATATTATCTCAAGGTCGTAAATATTTAATTAAAATGCTGTTATTTCCTGATGCATATATTTTTGGATTCAGGTAGTAAGTTGCGGGTTATTTTTTTTTCCTAACTTCCGGTCCATAGAATTATTGACTTCAATACTAAAAGTTTAAAAAAAAAACATAAAAAGCCGTATACATATAATTAGCCGGATATTGAATTATTTCCAAAAAAACCGTAAATTTCTCAGGGTATCAAAGAGGAAAATGATACATGTCTCTGATCGATGCCCTGCTCTATCTTATTCACACCGTTAAAAAACTAATTGAAATAGGCTAATAAGGTAATTATTGTAAAATATATACACTTATTGTTACCTCTTAAAGCATGTAAGCTAAAGCATCTCCACGAACGTTACACAAAAGGGGAGAGTTTAACTTTTTTTTAAACTTTGTATATTTTATAAGTTAAGTTTTTTTTACTTGGTGTAATAATTTATACTCATTGAGACTTTCAATATCAGTTTAAAGGTATTTGATATTTCCGGAATAATTACCTGGATAGCTGGGTACACTTAAGGATTACATTCTGTATAGTCTAGCAAAGCTCTGGTGGACGCATTTCCTACGTGCAGTCGATTTAAGAACATTTTGGGAGGCATTCACAATTAACGGTGTGGATTTCGCCGGACCGATTTAGCGGTTGTAAGGTTTTAATCCGGCTCAGCGGGGCCTTGGCGGTCGCGTTCACAACGCGTGCCGGCGGACCAGTATACATCGAATCTTTGATACAGTAGACGGCAAACTTCGTGCGCAAATGACCTTGCCTGCGCAAAGGCGAATTATACGTGCAAGCTGCCCCCCCACTTCCCCTCATTTGCGCACGAAGTTTGCCGTCTACTGTAATAAGCAATGCGATTTTGGGGATTATCTTACGCAAATTTTACATTGATGGCCGAAGGGTGTCGTGTTTCGGCGGTTCTGGGGCAACCTACCAAACCCTATCGGAACTGTCTGATTCGCATAACAGTTTTGCTAATGACTTATTTATTTAATTGTATGGCATACATTATTTGGCCTTTAAGTTTGTCACTTTTTAGTACCACCCAGGGGACACGTGCAGGGTTGTGGTAGGTAGCTCCTGCGGACGCAAGTGACAGTTGTCCCCCCTTTGTCAAGTGAGTGGGCAACTCGACTGTTAGAGGTTATTAAGCCGCCCGAAGGCCTCTAACTCGGCTTAACGACTACAGTCATAGACAGTATCCGGGATCAACTGCTTAGCGTGCCTTCCAAAGCACGGAAGCACTCATTTATAGTAACCACTCAAACAGGCGGTCACCCATCCAATGACTGACCGCTGCCATCTTTGCTTTACCTGCGTTATCGTTTCCGATTCGCAGGCGCCGCTGGGCTATGAACGCTGCTATTGACTACGTCATTGGTATAGGTCGTATATTGGTCACTAGTCACCCCCACCACATTACTCCAAGCTTCGTTACAAATGTTCTTCTACCGAGATAGTTTTGGTAATAGGATAACTGTCAGTTTATATACCACCTCCAAATATCACCTCCATTCCCAATAAAATCGCGGCTAAATAGTACAATAGAACTCATACGTAGCTGAACACCTTGATACCTTTCCCTTGTCACTTTCACACGTTGATAACTTCATATGGCAGTTTAAACGTGGCGTTACAGCGCCACGATACAGAGATGTTCAGCCGCCTGTGAGGCCAACCGCATCCGCTATAGGGAACTTGCATCTTTTTATTTTATTAAGAAAATCAAAAGTATAATCCAGCATTAAAACAACGGTAGCACTAAAACTTTCTTATGATTTATTTTTCTGATGTTATATGCATTTGACATCTGCACGCGCCGGCACCCCCCGAAAACGCTCTATATTAAACTGGCTTATGCTACGTCACAAGTTCACAACATATATTCTCGGCGCGTTTGCTATGGAGTAAGTCATTAATTTGCAATCATCTCCACAACATTTGCGTTTATGTCCATACTTGTCTTACAAAATATCATTTCTAATTCAATATTCTGTGTAACCTGTGATATTATTAAAAAAATATATATTTTTGTCATTTTAACGTAAGGTAAAACGAATACAATCGTTTTTTTTCTTCTGTATGATATTTCTACGTATATCCGCATCAATTGAGTGCAATTTATTCGAAACTAGCTTTTGCCCGCGACTTCGTCCGCGCGAAACTCGTTTATATCGTAACTTTCTCCCCCCTTTTCAAAAACCATCTTTAGTAAGGACTCTTTGGGAAGGCCCCGGAATTCAAAGTATCTCTAAACCAAATTTCATCTCAATCGGTTCAGCGGTTTAAGCATGAAAAGGTAACAGACAGACAGAGTTACTTTCGCATTTGTAATATTAGTATGGATTGTATGAAGGAAAGGGTATCGATGCATGTAGGCTTTTTTCAGTATTATTTTGCATATATTTTCATATCACACGGCCGTAAGGACCTTTTCTACTAAACCGTAGGATTAAATGAACTGACTTGTAATTTAAACATTTTATATGTTACATCTAATAGTTTTCAAAATAGCCATAATCAAACGTCTTTTATACCCCGTTTTAGAAAACATCTTCAAAACTAAGGCCGCCATAAGGTACCTTTACCCTTAGAACGTCAATTTACTTATGTAATGTTAATGTTCCTATTCCCCAGGACTCCCAAGTACTCCCAACTACCGCTATACCGTAAATGGGTTCCATCCAAATTTTCACCCCCAATCGACCCCCTTAGGGGATGATTTCTGGAATAGAAACTATTATATGTCCTTTTCCAGGAGTCAAACTATCGTTCAACCAAATTTTATCAAAATGTGTCACAAACAAATTTCCACCTTCAATTACACCCCCTTAGGGGATGATTTTCGGGATAAAACTATCCTATGTCCTTCCTTATCTATCGCTATACCGTAAATGGGTTCAATCCAAATGTTCATCCACCATTTCTCACCCCCTTAGGGGATGATTTGCTCCTTTTATGTGTTCCGGAATAAAAAAAAATCTGTGTTCTTTCCTAGGACTCTACCTTTCTCTTTACCAAATTTCATCTAAATGGGTTCTATCCAAATCTTCAACACTCATTTCACCACCTCAGGAAATGATTTTTAGGGATAAAAACTATGCATTGTCCTTCCCTAGGACTCCTTCTATCTATTTACCAAATTTCATCTAAATGGGTTTTATCCAAATTATCATCCCCTATTTTATCCCTGAGAGGATGATTTTTGGGATTAAAACTATCCGTTGTCATATTCCGGGACTCAAACTATCTTTCAACCAAATTTCATCAAAATGGGTCACAAACAAATTTTCACCCCCAATTACACCCCCTTATGGGATGATTTTCAGGAGTAAACTATCCTATGTCCTTTCCCAAGACTCCAACTCGCTATACCGTAAATGGGTTCCATTCAAATTTTCATACCCCATTTCACCCCCTTAGGAGATGATTTCTGGACTTAAATTATGTTAAGTCCTTCCCCAGGACTCTGAACTATCTCCATACCAAATTTCAGGAGATGATTTAGGATAAAAACTATGCATTGTCCTTCCCTGGAACTCCTTCTATCTCTATACCAAATTTGAACTAAATGGGATTTATCCACATTTTCATCCCTATTTCATCCCCTTGGGGGATGATTTTCGGGATTCAAACTATCCATTGTCATCCTCCGGGACTCAAACTATATTTATACCAAATTAGATCTAAACGGAGTCCATCCAAAATTTCACCCCCCATTTCACCCCCTCAGGGAAAGATTTCTGGAATAAAAACTATCCAATGTCCTTCCCCAGAACTTAAACTACCTCTTAACCAAATTTTATCAAAATGGGTTACATCCAATTTTTCACCCCCCCATTTTACCCTCTAAAGGGAAGATTTTCGGGATGAAACCTATTCTGTAACCTTTTACGGGACTCAAACTAATCATATACTAAATTTCATCTAAATCGGTGCAGCGGTTTAAGTAGCTCCATACAAATTTCCACCCCCCATTTCATCCCCTTAGGGGTTGATTTCCAGGATAAAAACTACCCTAAGTCCTTCCCCAGGACACAAACTATCTCTATGCCAAATTTCATCTTAATCGGTTCAGCCGTTTTCACGTGATGCGCGGTCACATAAACAGACAAACAGATAAACAGATAAACAGACAAAAATTCTAAAAACTGTTGGAACGTGTTCTGTTATCGATTCTAAGTATCCCTAGCCAATTTTTTTTCGAATATCTTCCATGTACAGACTTTCGACCCTCTTCAGCTTTATTATATGTATAGATTGAAGTTCCATGCAAGTTCCCCATTAGAGGTGGGACTTGAACTGGTATTCAACCGGGCAGTATTGGGCGCGTCGTGAACTCGGGTCTGCGTGACGGGTGACGGGTGACGGGTGACGGTCATGGCCGACGCTGACTCGGTAATTTAGCGCCGTGGGTGAAAGTCATTGTCGAAGGTCTTCTCTATCATTTCATGCATGCATTACTAATGTATTAGTTTGGAAATTATGGAACATGGCGGAGAAACTCAGTGATATACACCATGAAATTTTAGTGGTTGTTTTCCCGCAACGAAATGATTTTGCTATCGATATACAGTTGGTGTGTAATCTTTTTTTTTAATAATGTTAAGAACCCGTGTGGAGTCGGGTTAGAATAGCACCACCCCCTTTCTTCCCGTGGGCGTCGTAAGAGTCGACTAAGGGAACAGGGTTGAAGTGTATTGTGGGCGATGGGCTAGCAACCTATCACTGCAACATCACATTTTGTCGATCTTTTATACCCACATTCATGCTAAAAGTGGCACTGGAACACAAGTTTCGTGTGCTCTGCTTACCCCTTTTAGGGATAAAGGCGTGATTGTATGTATGTATGTATGTATGTTAAGAAATGCCCGATTTATAAATGTGTCGATCGAAACTAGAAAGTGACCTAACACCAGTAGTAGCACTGCAGTAGTACACCTACCTTGAAGTTTTAGTGCGTTACTATTGTTTTTCGCTTATTCGAGTTTAGGTTATTTTTTAGTGTATTATTTTTGGAAAACAGTTTATTTATAATTTTGTCTATCATAATTCGAAAGTACTACCGATAGCAAATCGCCCTAACACGGGAAAACAACCACTAACATTTCACGGTATAAATAAAAATAAATAAATCAGCCTATATACGTCCCTCTGATGGACACAGGCCTCCTCTTATGGATGAGAGGGGATGGGCAGTACAGTGCCCACGCTGGCCCGATGCGGGTTGGGGACTTAGTGATATATATACAACAAAATTTTTCCTTCGTTTGGGTTCTACGGTGACACAGTGAAACACGCGTTCTCACCAGGCCGTGTTTATATATGGTCAAAACACGCGTACGGCGGCGCGTTGGGCGGGCTGGCAGGCATATAGCAAAACATTCAGGCCTGGTTCATTTATGAACCTTCGAGTAACTCGAAAATACGCTTATTAATACTGCGGAAAGCTACAACAAAAATAGTAACTTTATATAACACTTTCACTGCAGAATTGCTATGTGCTACGCTAGCCAGTCCCGTTGTGGTATTCCCGCAAAGAAGCGCTAGGTGGGTTCCTGGCTTGTCACTATCACTACATAATATAAAACAAAGTCGCTTCCCGCTGTCTGTCTGTCCCTATGTGTGCTTAGATCTTTAAAACTACGCAACGGATTTTGATAGGGATTTGTTTAGTAGATAAATAGAATGATTCAAGAGGATGGTTTATATGTAAAATACATGCATAATTATAGTAGAGAAACACTGATAATTTTAGAGGTTTCTAATGTGATGTCGTAAATAAACAAATTTTTTGCGCTTACATTTCAAACGCTGGCTAAACCTTACGAGATAGATCAAAATAATGTACTACGGTATTGTATACCTTAAAAAGATCTACAAAAAATTCCCGCGATGGTACGAGTATATCTATCTCCTAGGGATAACCTACAACAACCATTTTTTATCCTTTACTTTTAACGAGAAATAATGGCTTATTTACGAAGCGATTTAAGCAATACAGCATGAATCCTTATTCAATTCATCATCATCACAGGCCTTTGCGTCTATTCCAGACGATTTAAACATTGCCCTGGAGACATCGTTTTTCGCACGCGACCGGCATGATCTTTCACATTTCTGGCAGAGGAAATTCGTGCCAGGGGCTCTAGTTTCAGCTTGTTGTCTACGCAACCTTCTATTAGCCAGTGTCTCGAACCAGGTTCCATCGCACAACGCTCTGCCGTCCACAACGCGTTAATTAATTAAGTACCTTAAATACATTGTGCATATAATATAGATCAAAAAACCTTTTTCAGCATGTAATTTAAATGAATACTTTGGAAAATATTACAGATTAAAAATGCAGGGACAGGGCGGTTGCGGCGGTACCGGTAGTATATTTATTATCAGCATTGCACCCGTGCGAAGCTGGGGCGGGTCGCTAGTATGTGATAAATGAAGAAAGTAACGTGTTCTGGAGTTTATTTTCGAATGGAAGCTCGGTTGGGATGCGATATTTTGCAGTGTACGTAAAAATAGGTCCTGTGCTCTGTGTTCGAAAGAGCGGAATCCAGGTCTTAGAAGGGTGTCCTCTTGGCTAAACCATAATCTATTAACCCTTCAAAACCCATTATCGGTATTCCCGGAAATTTCCGTTAACTTCAGCAAATTGCAGATTCACAAAAACAAATGAGCTCAAATATTTATTGTTTTGACAAATTTTGGCAGCTACAAATCCTCGAAATTTCGGGAACTTTTTTGGTTTCTCACTCGTAGCTTCTATTTATACGGTTCACCCTAGCGAAAAGTTACTCACTAGGAAATTAAAGAACATACAATTATGCGTCTAATGGGTGGGTACCAATACGTAACTGGAACCTTACAACATTTTAAAAGCTGTTATGATTATGACGTCACCATCAAGGGCCATTTACACGAATTAAATCATTAATTAAATCTGCAAAACTGATTAAATTAAAATATTGAATATCTTGATAACATGTATGTATACAATGTATGTATGTATGTACACGTAGAACCGATGGCCGTTGGGAAAAAAAAGCTTCTCGAGTGGCGACCACGTACCGAAAGGCGCGGCGTGGGTAGGCCGCCCCCTACAAGGTGGACTGATGGCCTGGTAAAGGTCGCGGGAGTCCGCTGGATGCGGGTGGCGCAGGACCGGTCCCTTTGGCACTCTTTGGGGGATGCCTATGTCCAGCAGTGGACGTCTTTCTATATCATTTCGCTTCGTTCGAGATAATTTTACCTCTTGCTTATTTAATTTCTTGGATTGTAAACGAATTAGTTAGGCCCGAAAAAAAAATACAACCTCAAGGGTAGGAAAATAGGGGATGATTGATTTGTATAGGCAAACTTGAAGCAATTTGCCTACCGATTTGAAGTCGGTTAAAACTTTGATCTTAAAGTAAATTTTAGAATGTTTGTTAATGAGTATTTTGTTTTTGTGCAGGCGGAGGGAGCGGAGCTCCATCTGGACGAGGAGATGGAGCGGGTGGTGTGGGGCGAGGGGCAGATGCCGGGCGACGCGCCGCTTGACGCGACGCGACTTCGCGCGTTGGCGGAGCCGCGCCGCGACAGCGCGGCTCCGCTCCCCCCGGACCGCCGTGAGTACTCAGTGAATCGTTTGGTTGGTCAGACCCCTCGGTGAGTTGGGGATGCTCTGTCCTGACTGACCCTGTAAGCAACCCTTGCTTGTGAGAGAGAGCTCCGTTAGCGGCATTGTTTCAGCCGGCATTGTTTCAGCAGCAGGTGGCGTTTGAAGATCCACGATCTTACAAGTCTTACAACCAGCACTATTAAGGCTCGTTAGGCTATATTTTTAAATCTTTGAAT
Source organism: Epinotia brunnichana (assembly GCA_963854355.1). Classification (NCBI taxonomy): domain Eukaryota; kingdom Metazoa; phylum Arthropoda; class Insecta; order Lepidoptera; family Tortricidae; genus Epinotia; species Epinotia brunnichana. The sequence continues at coordinate 251,560 of OY977935.1, read as the reverse complement.
GCAGTTTTAACTTTTTTCTTACATGATCTCGTGACTCTTAAGAACAAACCTATTAGTTTAGTTTATTAACCTTATAGTTACAGATGTTCCCTCACTGCCCCATTTGAATAGTAGTGTATTGTAGGTCGCAACGGGGAGCGCCTTCGTGAATTCGGAATGGATTAAAATTTTAGAAGTGCCTGATTGCTTTTTTGGTGTTAGGAATAACCTTCCTTAGCACCAGAAAAAAGTTGCAGACTTATCAGCTCCGTTAATTATTTTTTTTAAATATAAACAGTTTCCTCGTTTATGTTTTGGGTTTAGGACGGCGAATGAGACACTTTCCTTGATCCGTCTCATATTACAAAAAATATCTTAAAAATCTGTGGTAAACTGATACTGGGAAAATTGACAGCTGCAGCAGCTATATTTGTCATTGCCAGGGTCAGGTATCTATCTATCTATACATATAATAAAGCTGAAGAGGGTCGAAAGTCTGTACATGGAAGATATTCGAAAAAAATTGGCTAGGGATACTTAAAATCGATAACAGAACACGTTCCAACAGTTTTTAGAATTTTTGTCTGTTTGTCTGTTTATCTGTTTATCTGTTTGTCTGTTTATGTGACCGCGTATCACGTGAAAACGGCTGAACCGATTAAGATGAAATTTGGTATAGAGATAGTTTGAGTCCTGGGGAAGGACTTAGGGTAGTTTTTATCCTGGAAATCAACCCCTAAGGGGATGAAATGGGGGGTGGAAATTTGTATAGAGCTACTTAAACCGCTGCACCGATTTGGATGAAATTTGGTATATAATTAGTTTGAGTCCCGGGGAAGGTCAAAGGATAGTTTTTATCCCGAAAATCTTCCCTTTAGTGGGTAAAATGGAGGGGTGAAAATTTGGATGTAATCCATTTTGATAATATTTGGTTTAGAGGTAGTTTAAGTTCTGGGGAAGGACATTGGATAGTTTTTATTCTGGAAATCTTCCCCTAAGGGGGTGAAATGGGGGGTGAAATTTTGGATAGACTCCGTTTAGACCAAATTTAGTATAGATATAGTTTGAGTCCCGGAGAATGACAAGAGATAGTTTGAATACCGAAATTCATCCCCCAAGGGGATGAAATAGGGATGAAAATGTGGATAAATTCCATTTAGTTAAAATTTGGTATAGATATAGAAGGAGTCGCAGGGAAGGACAATGCATAGTTTTTATCCTAAAAAATCATCTCCTGAGGGGGTGAAATGAGGGGTGAAAAATTGGATAGAACCGATTTTGATGAAATTTGGTATGGAGATAGTTAAGAGTTCTGGGGAAGGACTTAAAATAATTGTCATCTCCTAAGGGGGTCAAATGGGGTATGAAAATTTGGATGGAACCCATTTACGGTATAGCAAGTTGGAGTCTTGGGGAAGGACATAGGATAGTTTACTCTTGAAAATCATCCCCTAAGGGGGTGTAATTGGGGGTGAAAATTTGTTTGTGACCCATTTTGATGAAATTTGGTTGAACAATAGTTTGAGTCCCGGAGTATGACAACGGATAGTTTTAATCCCGAAAATCATCCCCTCAGGGATGAAATAGGGGGTGAAAAGTTGGATAAAACCCATTTAGATGAAATTTGGTAAAAATATAGAAGGAGTCCTAGGGAAGGACAATGCATAGTTTTTATCCCGAAAAATCATTTCCTGAGGTGGTGAAATGAGGGTTGAAGATTTCGATAGAACCCATTCAGATGAAATTTGGTATAGAGAGAGGTTTCAGTCCAAGGAAAGAACATATAATATTTTTTATTGCGGAACACATGAAATGAGGAAATAAGGGAATCACATAAGGGGGTGAGAAATGGTGGATGAAAATTTGGATTGAACCTATTTACGATATAACGATAGTTAAGGAAGGACATAGGATAGTTTTATCCCGAAAATTGGGGGTGGAAATTTGTTTGTGACACATTTTGATAAAATTTGGTTGAAAGATAGTTTGAGTCCTGGAAAAGGACAAATGATAGTTTCTATTCCGGAAATTATCCCCTAAGGGGGTGAAATGGGGGTGAAAATTTGGATGTAGCCCATTTAGATGAAATTTGGTATAGAGATAGCTTGAGTCCTGGAGCATTCTCCATGATTTTCGGGATAAAAACTACCCGTTGTCATAACAACGGATAGTTTTTCATCATTAAAAAATCATCCTCTAAGGAGGTGAAATAGGGGGTGAAAAATTGGATGGAACCCATTTACGGTATATAGCGGTAGTTGGGAGTCCTGGGGAATAGGAACATTATATAGGTAAATACATGTATGTGACGTTCCATTCCAAGGGTAAAGGTACCTTATGGCGGTAGTTTCGAAGATGTTTTCTAAAACGGGGTAAAATACGTTTTATTATGGCTATTTTGAAAACTATTAGATGTAACATTTTGTTGACGTATCTTTATTTTTAATATAAAATATTTAAATTACAAGTCAGTTAATTTAGTCCTACGGTTTAGTAGAAAAGGTCCTTACGGCCGTGTGATATGAAACTATGCAAAATAATAATGAAAAAAGCCTACATGCATCTATTATGGTGAGGCGGGTCATAGAAACCAAGTTTGCGGCGGAGTCTATTTTGTAAAAAAAAGGCGTTCGGAGTACTTAAGCTAATCTATAAATTCATGCAACTCAGCCATAATGACCCTTTGCTTCATACACTCCATACTAATATTACAAATGCGAAAGTAACTCTGTCTGTCTGTTAACTTTTCATGCTTAATTTGGTTGAAATGAAATTTGGTGTAGAGATACTTTGAATTCCGGGGCCTTCCCAAAGAATCCTTACTAAAGATAGTTTTTATCTGGAAATTCATCACCTAAGGGGGTGAAAAGGGGGGAGAAAGTTACGATATAAACGAGTTCCGCGCGGACGAAGTCGCGGGCAAAAGCTAGTTTAAAATATTTTTGTAATATGAGACGGATCAAGGAAAGTGTCTCATTCGCCGTCCTAAGTAAACCCAAAACGTACGTGAGGAAAGTGTTTATATTTTTCAAAAATAATTGACGCAGCTGAAAAGTCTGCAACTTTTTTCTGGTGCTAAGGAAGGTTATTCCTATTACCAAAAAAAATATCAGTCACTTCTAAAACTTTCATCCATTCCCCATTGAACGATCTATACTTAAAGTGACGTAACGTGTGTCGTTGTCGACAGAGGCCACTCGGGATAACGTGAACTCGAGCGTGAGTTCGGAGACCTCTCGTGCGGACCCTCTTCAGGACACAACCGACTCCCCCCTCCAGGTCAGTACCTATTCGAAATTATGCACAATCATATTTTCCGACTGTACATATTGGACAGAAGGCGACAGGGCCACGTGTTCATGTTTCTGTCTGTCTAAATCATAATGACCGCAGATATATATCAATGTGAGTATACAATGGAATTTTCAGTCACGAACCGACATAAATAGTCCAAGGCATAAAAACATCTTAAAATGCAAATCATCTTAAATTAGTTTAGTTGCAAATTTTCTTGGTTAGAAGTGCACCCGTGTGTAATGAGAAAGGCATACGACTACCCCGCGAAAGATCTTTTCAAAAGTCAAAGATACTCATACTAACTGCCTGCAAGTAAGTATGTGAGGGCTACCTTACATACATATATACACTACTCATTCCAGTGCTCGTCGATGCAATCTGCTGATCATCCCTGATTGTAGACTTGCAAAGAATCGGAAAAAATGGTGTCATGGGCGCAAAATTATATAACTCACTACCAGCAGAGTTAAAACTAGTGCAAAACGACACAACTTTTGCAAAACAACTAAAAACGCTATTGACCTGCCTAGCATGCTATACGCTAGCTATAGCATGTTGACGAATTTGTCGAGGTGTGTGGTGATCCGAATTTTGCAATTTAATTTTATTGCTAATAACTATTCTATTGCCTATGTTTAACGTAGAAATCAAATAAGTACCTAATATTAAGGACATAATTACAAATGTACTACCTACATAAGAAATTCCCTCATGCAATGCATGCAATTGTTATTATATTATTAATTGTAACACTAAGAATTTAAATTTGATGTACTCTCCTGACATGTAAAATATTTTTATTTTATGAATTAATAAATCTAAATCTGTATCCGTGTATCTAATACTGAAATAATGAAGGACACTGAAAAAATGATCGCATGTCACCGCAACTCGCGCGGGCGGCGACGTCGCCTCCTACGAACTACAATCGATACGCCAATGTTAAGGTTAAATTGAACACTGTTTACTTTCCCTGGAACCAGTCTGGGGATCTATTCGACTAAACGTGGAATTGAATCAATTGGTATTTGTTGCGCGTCGAGCTAATGTTCCATTTTGTAACCACGACTAACAATGCTTATTTTATAACATTCAGAGATTACAACCCACAGACACAGGTCTTTTCTAATTGTTCACTCAACGAGGTTGCTAAACATGCAAAACGTGTCGCGGCAATGAACCTCAACGGACGTAAATAACTTTAATATGACACCAACACGTTGAGTCTCGTCCTCATGGTTGGAAGTAGACCTTTATAAGCGTTTATACTTACAAAAAATATTGATTCCACATTGTCTTGATTCAAAATAGCTACGGTAGCCTAGTGGTTCAGGCATGCGGCTGTCAAGCGGCGGTCGTGGGTTCAAATTCCGGCTCGTACCAAATGAGATTTTCGGAACTTATGTACGGAATATTTACAATTAGCTTTTCGGTGAAGGAAAACATCGTGAGGAAACCGGTCTAATTCCAATAAGGTCTAGTTTTCCCTCTGGGTTGGAAGGTCAGATGGCAGTCGCTTTCGTAAAACTAGTGCCTATGCCAAATCTTGGGATTAGGTGTCAAAGCGGACCCCGGGCTCCTTCAGGGGCACAATTGGGAATAATAACGCTAGGAGGACATATTGTCTTGCGTCGATATCTGTATAAAAGTTTATACTCACAAGAAATATTGATTCCACATATTGTGCTTATTTGCGATACCTTTCTGCTTCCTGCCTTGCGAGTTGACCGCATATATGTATACGTATATACATATAATTACTAGCTTCTACCTGCGACTCCGTCGTCCGCATGAAACTCGTTTATATCGTACGTCCATACAAACTTTCACCACCGTCCAAAAATTATTTTTAACCCCTTAGGGGTGTATTTTTCCAAAACGCTAAATTATATTTTTTTGTAATAAGGAATCTTTTCATAAAGTCTTAATTTTATAGCTCAAAAAAAGAGTTTCCCCACACAAACTTTGCACCCGCTAACCCGCTTCCAAAACCTTAAAATGACTTTTCTTGTATTGTAATTGTAATAAGGACTCCACACACCAACTTTCAAGTCTTTCCTTAAAATTTTACTTCATCCCCATTCAAACTAACCCCCTTTTTACCCCCTTAAAGGTGGAATTTTCTAAAATCCCTTCTTAGTGGGTACTCACGTTATGTATAAACTACCTTTTGTGAAAAAACCTGCTTTCTTGGTTCAACGGTTTGTACGCCAGTCCGTAGAGGTTCAAAGCAGGGGGAGGTACGTTGCAAAAGGTGGTGTAGAAGATTTTTTTTTAAATATTGTTTACATCGTTATAACCGAGCAAATATCAAACATGGTTACACCAGATTTCTTGGGACAACTTTTGGCAACCACAAATCCTCGATTTTTTTTGGTTTCTCACTCTTAGTTTCTATACGGTGCATCCTAGCAAAAAGTTACTCACTAGAAAATTAAAGAACATGAAATTATGCGTCTAATGAGTACATACATATTAATTCGGTTTAGCGAAATAGTAGAAAACCATGGCTGAAAACGAGGCTTTCCTCAAGTTTGTAAGTTATTTCAAGATGGTGGTTTTTAAGCTTCTGCTTTCAATTTTGAATTTAACTAAAACCTATAGTTAGTAGGTTTGTAGCTGCCAAAAGTTGTCCCGAGGTATTTCGTGTAACTATTTTTGATATTTGCTAGGTTGTATCCATATTACATGCCATAAAAAATAAAATCTTCTACACCACCTTTTGCAAAGTACCCCGTGCTTTGAACCTCTACTGACAGACGACTACTGATTATACTTACTGAACTGCAATGCTGATGCGTTGCACGAAAAAACTGCCAGCTCTTCGATTACCAGTTATGATAATACTAATGCTGAAATAACTGTCGATTCTGTAAATTCCTACAATTGAGGAGCTAAAACCTTTAGTTAAATTCAAAATTGAAACGCAGAAGCTTAAAAACCAGTATCTTGAAATAACTTACAAACTTGAAGAAAGCCTCTTTTTCAACCATGGTTTTCTACTATGTCGCTAAACTGAATTAATATGTTTTGGTACTCATTAGACGCATAATTTCATGTTCTTTAATTTCCTAGTAAGTAACTTTTCGCTAGGATGCACTGTATATAAACTACGAGTGAGAAACCAAAAAAGTTCGAGGATTTGTGGCTGCCAAAAGTTGTCCTAAGATATCTCGTGTAATCATTTTTGATATTTCCTCGGTTGTATCGATGTAAACAATATTTAAAAATAGAACTTCTACACCACCTTTTGCAACAAAGAAATACTCTACGGACTGACCTACGAGATTGGGCTAGGTGTTGATTTAAGTGAGTGAGTGAGTCAGTCAGGACTTTTAGTTTTATACATGGAACATGACGAAACCCAATAATTTTAACAGCGTATTCCTGAGGTCGTAAGAAGCAAAAAATGTTATATGAACCCAGGTAGAAAAAAGATTTTAATTTTTTTATGTTTTTATACATAATAAAATTAATAAATAAATACTGGAGGTTTCAGTAAGTACAACTTTTTTTAAACAAAAACGCAAATATCCTAAAAATTAAGCTGAATCCAGCAAACATTGTACGATTTTTTTACTTCAAATATGGTCAGGAAATACGTTGTTAAAATTATTCGGTGCATGTTCTCATGATACACCGTGTATATATATAGTTAATGCATAATGTTACGGTGCCATTGTGTTCTAATTAATGCGTTACAGAGAGACAGGGGTGCGCTTTGTGTGTTCCGTGGCTCAACAATGTGATGCGCTTCCAAATTAACTTCAATTACATTAGAATTCCAACGGTGTGTATGAATTCATGCAGTTTCCAATCGGTTTATGCTATTATTGCGTTAGTAATTGAAGAGGTTTAGGTCGTGTTGTACATGTAGGGTAAGCAAACAATAACTAGTATTTTGTATGCGGGTTGCTGTACGTGTTTTATTCTTCAGATCGAATTATCAAAACAAAGTGTGAATTAAACTCAAACTAATGAAATGAATGTTGATTTTAGGCCACAATTTGCCTAAAAGCAACATTCTCGACCAAAATAAGAATGTACAGTAAGCGTCATATAGTTAGTAGCAGCCAGAGTAGCCAAATATATTTCAACACACCCTTATTCTCACAGTAACTCTCACCGAAATCTTTGGCTACTTTGGCTGCTACTAACTATATGATCCTGACTTTACCGCGCTATCAATTTGAATGGGACATTTTCAGCAATCAGAATCAATGTCTGACTTCGACTCTTGTTTTGGACTTATGTAATGTTCTAACTGTAACTTGCCCCTGTATTTGATCTTTACTATTCCAATGAAGAAAAACATTGAAAAACATCATAAAAATAATGACAATATTTATATACCAATTTTGGACGGAATAAAGAACAATGGAATTGATTAGGATTACAGATAATGTAAGAAAATCTTTTTCCTGTAAAAATCTATATATATGTCGTTGACATAAGATTGACTTTCATCTGTCCTGTGGAGTAAATTTTTTTCGGTTTTGTCGCTTTGTGCCAGATTTGCAAAGCACCAGATTCGCGGAACGCCAGATTCGCAGAACGCCAGATTCGCTTAATGCCAGATTTTCAGATTCGCAGTATACCAGATTCGCAGAATGCCAGATTCGCACGATGCCAGATTTGAAATTCGCATAGTACCAGATTCGCAGAGCGCCAGAATCGCAGAACGCCAGATTCGCAGATTGCCAGATTCGCACAATGCCAGATTCGTTTCTTGTCAGCATTATTTACCATTTTCCTGTAGATTCAGATTTGTATTTTGAGTCACTTTGTAGCGGTGAAACCTAACGCCGTATAACTGAAAACGGTAATCAAAATCTATCAAGTAATGGCGACAGGAAATTGACAGCGGTTAAACCACCGTATCAGCAAAATCATCCATCAACCTATCTTGAGATCTACATCACCCGTTTACTACACTAAGGGCGAATTGTTCCATCACCAGATAAAACATATCTGTCAGATAAATGTTGGCTGTCACTCTTCTTTTATATGACGGGAGAAAAGGATAGCAATAATTTTGATTTAACAATCGGCCCTAAATGGGCTAAGTTCTCAAGATAGGTTAATGGATGGTTCTCACGGTGGTTTTGATTACCGTTTTCAGTTATACGGCGTTAGGTTTCACCGCTACAAAGTGACTCAAAATACAAATCTGAATATACAGGAAAATTGTAAATAATGCTGACAAGAAACGAATCTGGCAATGTGCGAATCTGGCAATCTGCGAATCTGGCGTTCTGCGATTCTGGCGCTCTGCGAATCTGGTACTATGCGAATTTCAAATCTGGCATCGTGCGAATCTGGCATTCTGCGAATCTGGTATCGTGCGAATCTGGCATTCTGCGAATCTGGTATACTGCGAATCTGAAAATCTGGCATTATGCGAATCTGGCGTTCTGCGAATCTGGCGTTCCGCAAATCTGGTGCTTTGCAAATCTGGCACAAAGCGTCAAAACCTTTTTTTCATTACATTTGTAATAGTTTTGTCGACCTCTTCACCCTCAAATACTTCAAGCCGTAAGTAATACAACGGTGTGTGTCTGCGCAGACGTCTACAACATCGTCATCGAGTGCACCGCGGGAGGAGCCGGACCGTCGGGTGCAGTTCGACCCGCCACCGGCTCTAGACGCAGCCGCGCCGGACGGCGGACAAGCCAGCGATGACAGCGAGGCGCGGCGCGAGCAGCGAACCGCGTCAGTACCTACACACATACACACACACTACACTTGGCGTAAGGCCAATCAGAAATGTAGGTAGGCTTAAACAAGAAACTTCATGTCTTCATTTCGTGATATTAACGCATACATTTCCGAGCTTGTTTGAGAAATAGTAGATTGTACAACAAGCGCATAAAACGAGCGATTTAACTTGAGACGTTTATATCCACCGGAGCCACCGGCGAGGGTGGATAGTTAAGGGGTTAAATGGCAAATTTATGCCCGAGTTATACACACTGCTTTTCACTTCGATTGTGAGAAAATAACAAATATTAGCAAAATTTAATTAAATAATGGCTCATGCCTGGCACTTATATATTATGTTTAATTTTCGACACGTGATATTAGACTTATACTTCGATTTTTTTAGCATTAGAAATTCGATAAACAAAGAAGCAGGTGTCGTAAACCTGTTTCTTCAGAAGTTAATAATAAAATATTAAATTATTGTGTATTTTTCTTTGTTACATATCATAGGTACTTATCAATGATTTCACATTTCCTAACCTAACCTAACCTTTCACTACACTGAATTAGGATAGATCCATCGGCGGTGAACCGCACTATCAACGAAAGATAATAACAATAACAAATAACTTTAACGGAAAACAATGAAACGTAAAAACTCAAAACAACAAGATTTAATGACCAAGTATCGCACTTGCTTTCGCATGACATACGAGATGAGAGTGACGTTTAAAAACAAACATGAACAATGTAATGGCGGACATTTTATCCGACCGATTACAAATGTCAAAACGCTAAACTCTTATTGATGTGGGACACGATCTCTTCAATTTAGTCGCAATTTATACGTTTAAAACGTTCCGTTTGTTTGAAACCTCTGCTTCTCTGGGTTTTTTATCATGCAATTTTCTTGCGATACATTAAAAATAACACAAATAAAATATTAATGCTGTAATATTAAATAATCCTTTTAAGTAAATGCAAATTACACATTTTGCTATCGTCTAATAATAATGCAAACTGCTTTAAAAAATGTTTTCATAGTTTTCCACTTATTCCGCCGCATTTACGGCAGGTAACGTAAAACGTGTTCTATAAAAAACCTTACACTTACTTCTGTAAAGGTCTTTCTAATGCTAAAAAAATCGAAGTATAGGTACGTACTTCATACTGCCAAATCATTGAATGGTTCAATACGTTTTAAAATAATAATTGACTCCTCTATTTTATCTGGTTTTATTAATTTAGTAATGGAAAACACGGATGTGAAATTTATTATAGCAAATCAAATCAAATGACAAGTTTATTCTACGAAGTTTTATTGTGAGTGTGGCTTTAGACTCAATTATTTTAGTCTTTAAAACAATTTTACTTTGTGCACTAGAGCATAAAAGTTGTATTTTGTGCAGCATACATCCAGCACAAAGGCGAACTTTGCGAGCATGAGAAGTGAAAAATATATATACTATAATTATAGCCATGGCATTAGATTCACAAAGTCATGAACGGTCACAAACTGAATAAATAAAAAAATGTCAAGTGGAGCTCTAAGCAGTTTACCTCTTTAGTCCCGTGCAGATCTTCTGACCTTACAACGTCATCCATTCTTTATCCAAAAGGGCCTGAAGACGATATACTTTCTTAGACGGAATGTGATTCATAAGAAAGCTTATTTCCTCATGCCAACGTATCATGTCATATTTAGAATTCGATCCGAGTCGGATTTCAATAATCCGATCGCTGGTAGCGTGCCAGCGGGCCCTTCGGTAACGCGCTGCCAACTCGCGCTGAGACGGCAGCTACGGCAGTGCTCGGCCCAGTCTAGCGCGACCTGCCGCCTCTCGGCCCTTTCTCCCAGCCAACGACTACACGAACACTATTGCTGGCTTAAAGTACTTTCGAACACTCTGCACAATGGCTTGAAATAACCGAAGTTCTGAAGATTCATGTTGGGACAGTGATATGAAATTTCTAGGTTCTACTCTGGGTTGAAGGAAGTCTTGAGTGTTTTGCTTTTTGGAACCAAGGAAGCTTAAGCGCGAATAACAAACGATCACAACGAATCTGATGCTGAGGCCAACCTAGCAAGAAAAGGAAAAAACGGATTCAATACTGATTTTTGGATAAGTTTACGGACGGGTCGACATTCAATAAGAGACGGATGGCAGCGAAAATCATTCTAGACGTTGCCAATATGTAAACTAGGACTCAAATCTGTCTGAAACTTCAAACCAATCAATCTTAAAACCAAAAATCTGCGTTAGTGATTACACTGAACAGAACCATTGGTAGTGCTGCTGAACGAATAAGTTGTAACGCAGCTTTCTAAAGAAGCCGCGTCGTCCGCGGGTGTCTAGTGAAATGGGCTGTAAGAACAATTAACAACACTCCTGACCTTTGGCAAACCTTATCTCATTGCAAAAATGGTCAGTTAGTGTTGTGGCTGGATCTCTGAACTGGGTGTTGTGTCACACTGAGCCAGCACCATGCCCATTACGTATTCTCGGGCGTCGGACGTAGAGGAGGAGCGGTAAGCTAGCTGCTAAACATTACCTACCTACTAGCACTTTATTTTGCCGTTCTGATATTACCATACATATCGAGTGATATGCCAATATAGAACAGAATAATTATTTAAACAAAAATACTCATGTAAGTACCTATTTATTATTCGCTGAAACCAAAAACCTTCCAAAGTATGAAAATGTGTTGTGTTCACGCAACACGTATTTATAAAGAGTAGCTTTGACACCACAAAGTTTAAATGAAAAATTATGCCAATTATTATTATGTAATCATACTTTTTTGTAATAAGTTTTCTACAACCCTATTTTTTGTAACAGTTCTCGTGCGCGTGTCTAGATCGCCAGTTCATTTTGGCTTTGAACGTAGAAATTTCCATCGGGAAGTAATTATATAGATTTACATGAAGCAAGAACTGAATATAATAAAACAAATGTAAATGAACCAAAATAAAGATAAAACCATTTTTAATATTTTTTTCACCTCACTAGCTCGGAAAGCCCATTTTTATTCTTTAAAAACAGATAGCAAAACTGAATTTTATCCACAAGAGTGCAAAGAATATTTGAAATCAGAACGTGTTATTAGTTACTTTCTTAAACATAATAACATGTAAAGGCCAGTCCAGACAGGACATTTTTCGCCCATCAGATTTATTTTTACCTTACCTTTTTTTGAATGTTTTATTCTTTTTTTAAATGTTTTTAATTCTTTTTTTCTTTTTTAAATGTTTTTTTGTTTTATTAATCTTTTTTCTTTTTCTTCTTAATGTTGTTTCTATTTTTAATTGTTTTTTTGGTCTTTTTATGCGTTTTTTTCCTTTTTTTTAATTCTTTTCTTCTTTTTTTAATGTTTTTTGAAATTCTATTTATTTTTTTGATGTTTTCGTCTACATTTTAATGTTTTTTTTTATATTTTATTGATTCAAATGTGTTTATTCAAGGTTTTTTTTATTTTATCCAATTAAAAAAAAATTTTTTTTATGTTTTTTCTTTTTGATTTAATTTGTGGTTTTTCCACTTTTTTCTCTTTTTAAATGTTTTTTTTTAAGTTTTTTTTCTTTTTTTATCTTTTTTTTACGTTTTTTCATTTTTTTTTTGTAACTTTTTTTCTTTTATTATGTTTTTGTCTCTATTTTATTGCTTTATATTTCTTTTTTCAATGATTTTTGTTTTTTTCCCCTTTTTATAGATGTTTTGTTTCTTTTTGAATGTTTTTTTTATTTTTTTGTTTTTTTGGTCTTTTTTCTCTTTTTTATATGTTTTTTCCCTTGTTTTTAATGTTTATTTTTTATTATTTCAAGGTTTTTATAATTCTCTTATATTTTTTTGATGTTTTTGCCATATTTTAATGTTTTTTTTTATTGATTTATATGTGTTTTTCAAGGTTTTTTCTTTTTTCATTATTTTAAATTTTTTTTCAACTCTTTTTACATGGTTTTTTTTGTTTTTTTGTCTTTTTTTGTCTTTTTTTACGTTTTTTCTCTTAATATAATGGTTTTTGTAACTTTTTTCTTTTCACATGTTTTTTTTTGTTTTTTGTCTTTTTTGTCTTTTTTTACGTTTTTTTTCTTAATGTTATGTTTTTTGTAACTTTTTTCTTTTTTAATGTTTTTTGAAATTATTTTTGCCTTTTTTAAAAGTTTTTCTTTATTTTAATGTTATTTTTTTTGTTTCTTAATGTTTTTTCTCTTTTCCTCTTTATTAAATGTGTTTTTTAATTTTGTAATATTTTGTTTCTTTTTTCATGTTTTTAATTTATTTTTTCTCATTTTTAATGTTTTTTTCCCCCTTTTTAATATATTTTTTAAATTTTTTCGTTACTTTACTTTTTTGTTTTTTTTTCCTCGCTTTAGTGAGGTGAAAAGATTTGTGTTACACACGGGTGCAAGTTGTTTTGACGTCTCGTGTGTTGCAACACTCGCTACGCTCAGGATTCTATTTTTGAACCACTCGCTTCGCTCAGGATTCTATTTTTGAACCACTCGCTTCGCTCGTGGTTCAACCATAGAATCCATTCGCTAGCTCGTGGTTCAACCCTAGAATCCATTCGCTAGCTCGTGTTTCAATTCCACACTCGCGGTTAAAATACAACTTTGCACCCTTGTATAACAAATAACTATTCTGACTTTTCAGAAGCCAGTTAAGTTATAATTTTTTTGATGTCTAACTTTTTGTTGGATTTTGTCGCTAGGTAACTATTTAATTGATAATTATATCCATTACAAAGAAAAAATCTGCTAAGTATTATATATTTTTTCCAAATTTGTCATTTTTTCCTTACAAGTTGTCAGTTCAATGATAGTGAGAGTGACAGTAGTGGATGAATCTGTTCAGTAGTGGAGATACGACATAAATTTATATTTACGGATAATTGACCTAGTCCCAAACTAAGTAAAGCTTGTACTACGATATGGTACTAGACGACGCGACGATACAATCAAAATCAAAAAATCAAACAGTTATTCTGCAAATAGGCCACAAGGGCACATAAACTGGTTAATCAATAATTTACAATAAAAAATATATAAATCTTACAACAATAATAATTATTTTGAAGTTGCAGTTTAAAAGAACTAAATGTCACTAAATGAAAACAATATTACTAAAAATATCCATTACATTAGAAACAAGGTCTCTATCAGAATTAACAAGAGGTTTGTGATATCATGTTATATACCAGAGATGTATTATGTCTCTGAGTGTCCAGATATAATTAATAATTACTATTCTAATGATCTTAGAGATGTGTACAGTCTCTAAGCGTCAAAACACAAAAATCGGTACATTAGGTACTAATATTGGACAAGAGATGTACCTATAGGGTCAATAACAATAAAACCAGTCAAGAACAAAATAATAATATTAATAATACACAAAGTATTTAAGTAGTTGCTATGTCCATGCATGCACGCCTCAATACTTTGAGGGATAGACTACCGTTTACTCGCTCAAATGTTTTCATCTACCGCAAGAACGGACATTTGATTGCTCAGAACTTTTACAAAACATTAAGTGAAATGAAAACACTGCTGCGCGAAGCTGAGTCAAGTGGGAATGTGAGAAGTGTGCGTCAGCCCCCCTATTCTGTAACTTGTTTTAAGCTCACCTTAACGCTCACCCACAATTATACCTTGACACCGCGATGCGTAGTAACTATACTTCGATTTTTTTAGCATTAGAAAGACCTTTACAGAAGTAAGTGTAAGGTTTTTTATAGAACACGTTTTACGATACCTGCCGTAAATGCGGCGGAATAAATGGAAAACTATGAAAACATTTTTTAAAGCATTTTGCATTATTATTAGACGATAGCAAAATGTGTAATTTGCATTTACTTAAAAGGATTATTTAATAATATAGCATTAATATGTTATTTGTGTTATTTTTAATGTATCGCAAAAAAATTGCATGATAAAAAACCCAGAGAAGCAGAGGTTTCAAACAAACGGAACGTTTTAAACGCATAAATTGCGACTAAATTGAAGAGATCGTGTCCCACATCAATAAGAGTTTAGCGTTTTGACATTTGCATTCGGTCGGATAAAATGTCCGCCATTACATTGTTCATCTTTGTTTTTAAACGTCACTCTCATCTCGTATGTCATGCGAATGCAGGTGCGATACTTTGTCATTATCCCAGAATCTTGTTGTTTTGAGTTTTTTAAGTTTCATTGTTTTCCGTTAAAGTTATTTGTTATTGTTGTTGTTATTGTTATTATCTTTCGTTGATAGTGCGGTTCACCGCCGATGGATATATCCGAAGCCGGCCCGAGTGGTACACAATAATTTAATATTTTATTATTAACTTCTGAAGAAACAGGTTTACGACACCTGCTTCTTTGTTTATCGAATTTCTAATGCTAAAAAAATCGTAGTATAAGCGTAGGTAGAGGTCTAGTTTCGTAACGGGTGACCGGCGGGGTGCGAATAACAGCCCATGTGGGCTGCGCGCCGCCAGAGCACGCGGTCACTGCCAAGGTGGCGCGGCGCGTGCGCCGGCCACCGGCACGCGCGCGCGCCGCGCTGCCAACACTTCCTGCACGTAGTGTAGTGAGGTGTAGGGGCAACAAATAATAAACGTGCGTCATAGTAATAGCAATGCCCCGTAGCATGGATGTACACATTTATTTATTTATATTTATTATTTATTTACCATGTACACATTTCGGCAGTCGATTACTAAGTACATATATCACCCTGCCTCTCGGTGCAGATTGCCATGAGATCACTGGGAAATGGGAGCACTGTATGGTTCTCCCGATTGATTAATGTTTTTTCATCACACTTGCTCGTAAAGGCTGTATTATAGGCAGGTGTACGAGTATAGATACAATATCCTATGGGAAAAACTAGGAGCTATTAAACTACCTAAGGAGACCTTACAAATTCTGAGGTATTGGTATGGAAATCAGATCAATAGTGTTCGATGGGCAGGTAGTTTATCGGACCCGTACAGGTTGGAGTGTGGGGTGAGACAGGGTGGTTTAACCTCGCCCTCACTTTTTAACCTTTACCTAAATGAGCTTCTCGAGGTGCTCAGCAAGACGCATATCGGCTGCCATATTGACACAGTTTGTTTGAATAATTTGAGTTACGCAGACGATATGGTTTTATTGAGCGCATCGGCTTGTGGTTTGCGAAAACTTTTAAGTATTTGTGAGGCCTACGCTATCCAACAGGGGCTGAGATACAATGTAGGTAAAACTAAATACATGGTGTTTGAACCTACTGGTTACCGCATACACAGGGTACCCCCCATCAATTTGAATGGTAGCCCACTGGAAAGGGTGGGGACTTTTAAATATTTAGGCCATGTTGTCACTTCAGACCTAAAAGACAACATGGATATCGAACGCGAACGGAGGGCCCTGTCGGTGAGGGCAAACATGATTGCACGTAAATTTGCGCGCTGTAATGGGGAGGTGAAAATAACTCTTTTTAGAGCATATTGCACTTCCCTATACACGTGTAGCTTATGGGCAAACTTCACGCAGCGGGCCTATGGGGCCCTACGGGTCCAGTATAACAATGCGTTCCGGGTGATAGTGGGGCTGCCCCGCTTCTGTAGCGCATCAGGGATGTTTGCTGAAGCGCGCATAGATTGCTTTTATACGACTATGCGCAAGCGATGCACATCTCTGGTGCGTCGGGTGCGGGCCAGCCCCAACCCCATCTTGCGTTTGTTGGCTGGGGGGTTTAACTGCCCATATTTGAGGCACTGCGATGACATGCATGTTTCTATATGTACATACTATGTCTAACCTAAACTTTAACACAGCTATAAGTACATACTAACCATAAATATAAGAAATATGAGTCTAAGTTACTTGAAATAAATACATAAATAAATAAAATAGAGCAGTTATAGCCGATTTACCTCCCGCGGGAGTTATGGGTTTGTGTAACTCCCGAGGGAGTTATGAGTTTATGTGTGATCTGATTGGTTGAAAGGTGGCCGCGCGCCACAAGAGTTCTGCTCTGTGATTGGTTGAATAAAAATCTAGTTGGCCATGCGCTGCAAGAATACTGCTCTGTGATTGGTTGAAATATTGAAGCTGATCTGGAAGTGAAGTTGTCAATCAATTTCATCAATTTTTAATTAGTGCGCTTGTATGAAACCTAGATTTTTCTGTCTTTTGTAGTTATTTATTTCCTTGCAAATGTCATGAAAACCATTGTGTACTTATACTATACTTAACACGGGCGTAAGAATATTGCAAACTCGAGTCATCAAAAGCCATTCAGCGTCGGGCTTCTGATAGACTCTTGTTTGCAATATTCCACTTACGCTTACTTATTCAATATAACCGTGTTTTCTCTGCCCACAGCCGGCTACACCACCGCCACCAAGGCCGCAAGTATTCCCTCCAGGAGGGAGCGCGGGGTGGGACGGGGCGGGGCGCGGGGACCGCCGCCGGCGCGGGCGCGGGGGCCGGAGCGGACCGCCGGGACTCCATCCCGCCGGCGGACGAGCTGCCCCAAGCGGACCTTGACGAGCTTGCCAGTCATCGCACCGACGACGCGCGGGGGCTGCGCCGCCACCTAATTCACCAGCCTAAGGTTTGTCGCGTTCTATACAAAGTCCTTGGGCGACCGAGCTCTGCTCGGATGAAAATTGAGAAAACGGAGAAAATGAATTTTCTCGGACATGAGACCTATCTACATCGATTTCTCGCCCCCGTAAACGCCTGTATCCCAAATTTCATTGAAATCGTTAGAGCCGTTTCCGAGAACGTGATTGCAAATATATATATAAGGTGCATTCGGGTGACTCCGAAAATCGGGTTATTCCGAATGATCTACAAAAGTGAGTCTTATATAGTTCTGACACAATGTACATATTCCTCTTTAATTCGGCGTTAGCCTCCTAAAAATAAAAACTATACTATCGGATTGGTAGAAATTATCGGAATTACCCGATTTTCGGAGTTACCCGAATGCACCTTATACATATATTTATACAACTATTAATAGTATGATGATGATGATGATAAGCGGCAGAACGAACGCGTCGTGTTCGGAAGACGGTGCCGGTGTAAAAAGCGCGATCTATTATTTATATGCACATTGTGCGTCGGCGCATTCCTAGGGCACCTTACAGACAAGCCCAGCACGGTGTTACTCGCTTGGTATTTATTTACAAACACCAATTATCGCTTACTGCTTCGATCGAAAAAATACATTACGTTTTAGGGGTCCCCATACTCAGAACTGAAACTCAAAAATTTTTTTTTCATCAAACCCATACGTGTATCTATGGATAGGTCTTCAAAAATAATATTGAGGTTTCTAATATGATTTTTTCTGCGACACTTCCAAAGTGGTAAAATGTGTGTCCCCCCCCCCCCCCCTGTAACTTCTAAAATAAGAGAATGATAAAACTAAAAAAAATATATGATGTACATTACCATGCAAACTTCCACCGAAAATTGGTTTGAACGAGATCTAGTATAAGTAGTTTTTTTTAATACGTCATAAATCGTAAACCGCAATTTATTTCACGGAACCCTTCATGTGCGAGTCCGACTCGCACTTGGCCGCTTTTTTTTTACTTTGAACTTGATAGACAAGCAAGCGTGGCTCAATATCATTTGTTGTTTCAGGAAGCGTCAATGGTGCACCTTGGCCGCCGGGAAGGAGGCGACCGCCTCAACTCCCTACTCTCGGACAAGAAACTATACGACCACAGTCCCCACTCGGTGAGTACTACACATGGGACTTATCAGGAGCTAAGTAAGCATGCGCTGCTGAGTATAGGCCTTTAAAACGTTGTAAAAAATAGCGATGTCATAATGATACAAATATTTCGTTATGTTGAAAAATATAGTTATAGCAAAAGCAGTATTCTCTTTAACGATATAAATATCGTAACACAATGAATATCATAACATAACATTATAAAATACGATCGAATAACGTTATAATGTCGTTTTAAAATGCTGACATCGCACGAGTAGGCGAAACTGAATGCGAGAAAGATGTAGCCTATAACTTTATTACTTATATCGCTTAAACAAGTATCGCTTTGATATATTGGTTAAGTTTTATAACGTTATAATGGATACCGCTATACAGCGCGTCAAATATTGTTTTGAGTATAACGCTTTAAAAAGCCTAAAGGAAAAATAACGTTGTAAACGATAGCGCTTTGCGAAAATAGCGCTAATTATTTAAAGGCCTGGCTGAGTTTAAGGACCTGCACGGCTATCACAAGACGGCCGCGACATACTCTCGAGCTCTCTCGCACTATCCGTCTCTCTCTTATTAGACCACTTAGAAAGAGACGGATAGTGCGAGAGAGCTCGAGAGTATGTCGCGGCCGTCTTGTGATAGCCGTGCTGAACTTGTGCCTTGCTCGAATCAAGAAAGAGTCGGTAGCGGACAGTCATGTGAATCCTCTAGCTAGAATTTCAAGCGTGCGCCCATAAGCAGCCTCATCTTAGCACCGCTTGCATTCTAAAGAAACCGGGATTCCGCTTGCTACCTACTTAAATAATCACAAATATTGTTGTAGATACCTACTAGTTTTTTACGATCGCAGCCACCATTCATCATCATTTCCTTGCCCTTATCCCATTTACTTGGGGTCGGCGCAGCATGTCTTTTTCTTCCATACTCCTCTGTCAGCCGTCATCTCATCACTCACTTCTTTTCTCTTCTCTCGCTGCCACCATTATGATATAAATATATATACTTCTCCATGTATCAAATTGGAATGACCAACTGTTCACAATGCGTCAGGTGTTCGTCCAACTGGACGAGTTACTGGCGACGGGCGACGGCGACGCGGAGTGGAAGGAGACGGCGCGCTGGATCAAGTACGAGGAGGACGTGGAACAGGGCGCGGCGCGCTGGGGCCGGCCTCACGTGGCCTCGCTGTCATTCCACTCGCTGCTCAACCTGCGTCGCTGCCTCGAGACCGGCGTCGTGCTCCTCGACCTCGACGAGCGCGACCTGCCCGGCGTCGCCTACAGGTACCGACAACCACGACAATATTTCAAAAGGCTCTTCTTCTCAACACATACGCTGCCAAACATTTACCTGCTAGAAGAAACTCCGGATGTAGAGGAAAGCAGGGCGCCTACCTTTTTTTTTTTTTCGTGGAGGAAACCTGCGTACCAGGTACCCAATCATCGGGGGATGACTGGGTTATGTGATATTTCTGTCCACTAAAAACTCCACGGCGGCCGGCATCTGCGCTCTCATGCGGAGGACTCCAGGGTCTCATTCTGAACGCACTGGAGCCCTCCTCGCGCCTCGCCACATTTGGCTCGTCCTAGGATGATGATGGTCGCCTTCCCTGGGGTTTTTAGGTGAATGCCCTGGCCCCCGCCAGAAACACTGCGACCCCGATGACCCCCTTTAGTCGCCCTCTAAGACAGGCGGGGGAGACCGTAGACCTATTCTTGTCCGAGCCTACAGGGCACCTAGCGGATTCCTGGCGCTGAATGTGTTAATTCTTGAAACAAATCTGTAGGCTTTACACCACCGAAGTCATATAGGCTGCCATTTTGATATTTATAGTAACAATACGTGTATCATTGCAGTCTCAGTTTTGCTCTTAAATTCTGGCACATTCCCATGCGTTTTTCGGAACTTATGTTAATTTTTTTTGGTGCAAATGGTTTATCGCGACGAAACCCACATAAGTCTCCAAAGTAATACAATATTTCTGAAGCTTCTCCACACTGGGTCGACACAGGGACTACGGCCCATTGCCGAGTGAGAGCAACCGAGAGGTAAGACTGCTGGACACGAGAGGCTCTCGCGGATTCCCAATTCATCAGTCACCTGCGTCCAGAGTGGTCGTATGCAGCGGCTGATAGTGTCCCTTGTCGTTGAGTATGTCCCTTCGTACGGGGTCGTGGTCCAGCGATCGTATATAGACTGATGATGTCGGTTCCGCAGGGTGGTGGAACGCATGGTGGACGACGGTCTGATCGAGGAGGACGACAAGCCGGTGGTGATGCGCTCGCTGCTGCTGCGCCACCGCCACGTCCACGATGACCGCTTCCGCTTCTCCATCGGCCGCAAGCACACCTCCTACACCAGCCTGCAGGTACCTCCTACACACCAAACACACACACACACACTACAAACATCTGTTTGAGCTTCTCTTATTTGTAAGAAAAAACATTTCCCAGTTTGAACGTGTGAATGTACCAGGCAAACAGCTTCGTTCAACTGGGCGCCTAAGGACAGTTCCTCGTCGCATGGCGCTTTCAGAGAAAAATCCCCGGGTTATAGGGCCTACTTATTTCGAGCACCTACCCGCCGATATAAGAAACGAACCTTGTGACGAAACATTTAGGCGTAGACTGAGAAATCTTTTGTTGGATAACCCTCTGTACTCTGTTCATGAGTTCATGGACATGGTTTTTTAAGAGTTTATTTGATTTATTGTCCTGTTGTCCATCCTGTAATGACAATCCGTAATTGGAGCTACGATTTCCACTTTGTGTATTTACATTTTGAATATTTTTAAATTTTATTTCTTATTATTGACGATCGTGATAAGGATT
Source organism: Epinotia brunnichana (assembly GCA_963854355.1). Taxonomy (NCBI): domain Eukaryota; kingdom Metazoa; phylum Arthropoda; class Insecta; order Lepidoptera; family Tortricidae; genus Epinotia; species Epinotia brunnichana. The sequence continues at coordinate 230,034 of OY977935.1, read as the reverse complement.
CTTATAATTTTGACATTGTATGCAAACCTATATTGTAATTTTTATCTCGAAATAAATAAATCTAAATCTAAATCTAAAATCAACCGAGGCTAAAGCTAACTCACCATATCAGCCGAAAGACGTCCACTGCTGGACATAGGCCTCCCCCAAAGAGTTCCAAAGTGACCGGTCCTGCGCCATCCGCATCCAGCGGACTCCCGCGTCCTTTACCAGGTCATAAGTCCACCTTGTGGGAGGCCTACCAACGCCGCGCCTTCCGGTACGTGGTCGCCACTCGAGAACCTTTCCGCCCCAACGGCCATCAGTTCTACGTGCAATGTGCCCCGCCCACTGCCACTTAAGTTTAGCGGGTCGGAGGGCTATATCGGTTACCTTGGTTCTGCTGCGGATAGCCTAATTTCTGATGCGATCACGCAGAGAAACTCCCAGCATAGCCCTATCCATTGCCCTTTGGGTGACTTTGAGCCTTCTTATGAGGCCCATTGTAAGCGACCACGTTTCAGTGCCATATAAGCCAATTCTAAGCTAAAACTTTGTATAAATTAAGAATATAGATATATGTATTATGTAAGTAAAAACTTATGTACGACATCCTACAATTCTGTAAATCGCACTCGCAGACTACCAAGAGACAGGCTCAGCCTATCAATTTGTAAAACTTCTTTGTTAAATAAATATAAATATAAATATATTTCATCACTGGCAACAGACACTGGTCAAAGACTCTCGTCTTGAGACACTGCAAAGCTAACTAACTCAACCAAATTCCTGGATCAACCACAAGGCGACACTATTTAGAATTCTACTAGCAGTAAGAAGGTACGCTCCCAAAAAATGACCACTAAAAATATCATCCAACAGGAATCCTTCCAAAAGAAGGACCACTTCACTTGATCGCACTGATAGTAACATTGTATGACACGACACACACCTAATGATCGAACCGCGAGGAAGCCGAGTGCAGCAAGCAAAATGTCACACGAATATCATAAGTATCAATACGTCGATGCAGATCGACCCAATCGGAAGAGGCTGCCAATGCCAGTGCCAAGTCACGCTTGCCGGGCGAGTTGGCGCGCGGCGGCGGAAGTCAAGGCTGGCGCGTTGCGTAACTGCCGAAACGGGTTATTCCCAGTAGTTACCTACCACCGAGTACTTTAGTGGTGAAAGATGCGAAAAAAATCCCAGCTGTTACCACCTAGCAAACACTGGTGGTAACAGGTGGGAATAGCCCGCCGAAACACATTAAAATAACAAGCTGTTGACACAATGATAGCCACGTACCCAGGTACGTGGGTGTATTCGGTCCGTCACTTTGCATCAAACGAAACTTTGCGAACTATATCAAACCTGCCGGGCAGCGTGACAGACACCGGACACCGGACATACGAACGATTTCAAACCTGCCGGACAGCGTGACAGACACCGGACACCGGACATACGAACGATTTCATACCTGCCGGACAGCGTGACAGACACCGGACACCGGACATACGAACGATTTCATACCTGCCGGACAGCATGACAGACACCGGACACCGGACATACGAACGATTTCATACCTGCCGAACAGCGTGACAGACACCGGACACCGGACAACTGGACATACGAACGATTTTCGGCCCAAGCTTCGCTTCGCTTGCTCGTTCGATAACTCAATGAAACTAACAGGAGAATTAAACGAATGTTATGGAAACTACTTGCTCGTCTTATATCGTCCCTTTTGTGATGTCATCATCATAATAATATAATCCCGAACCGTAAACGTCATTTTTCCGTTTGATCAAAATGCCGTCAGTCGGTGGTTTGAAATACTTAATTCAAAGAAAGTTGAACTAACCTAAGCGTGACTTCAAACAATTTTCAGCAGGACCCGATCCATGACTGCATTTTATAGCATCCTTCAAATTAAGTTATTATTTACGTACAAGTAATTTTCAAACACTGGTTCGCGTGTGCACTAATGGCGGCATATAGGTACAACCACTCGACGAGCGGACCGCATCATTTTTGGCACGTCAGGCTTGGTGCGTGGTAGCGAGCACGGCACGTCGATAAGTATAACATCATCATCATCATCATCATATCAGCCGAAAGACGCCCACTGCGGGACATAGGCCTCCCCCAAAAAGTGCCAAAAGGACTGGTCCTGCGCCACCCGCATCCAGCGGACAAGAGGAGCGGGAAGTATAACATGTTGTATGTGAAACAGTGGCGGAGCGCCCATACAAGCCGATTCCCACGGACTTGCCTAAAATGTCTTGTTCTATATTAACAAACTCGTAAATCATCAAAAAACAGCCCTATTTTGCTCCGGGTTGTCCAGTTAAAATTCTCACGCGCCGCCACTGATGCGAAATATTACACTAATAGAGAAAGTGCACAAAGACGCCACTTCCTGGAGTGTACCGGCCCGGGCGGTAATCAAATGGTTGTACACCTATTGTCCAAGACTCTAAGGAACTTGTGTTTACTTCACAAAGCTCATTCCTTCTTATATGTATTCATTTACAGTTTAAACAAAATAGAGAAACTTACTATAATATAAAGTTATTCCGTCTTGTACATATATATTTGGAGTCCTCCCTAAGCCGGGAATTCAAGATACAAGATCACATAACTTGTTTTAATTAGCTACGGTAGCCTAGTGGTTCAGGCATGCGGCTGTCAAGCGGCGGTCGTGGGTTCGAATCCCGGCTCGTACCAATGAGCTTTTCGCAAATACTTTGTAGCAACCAAAGTAGTCAAATTGTTAGTTCGGTACACCATATATTTAGTATGGTGTACCGAACTATTTGGCCACTTTGAGTGCTACAGAGTATTTAAAGCTGAGTGTACAGTCAACCAATTTTATTCCTAGACCACCGTAGAACCCTGTCATTTTAACTGCTACATAGCGACGCAATAATCATAGTAACCCGTATTGACATAGCATTTACAACGGCAAGGTTCTATGATGGCCTAGGAATCAAATTGGTTGACCGTACGGAATATTTACCGTTAGCTTTTCAGTTAAGGAAAAACATCGTGAGGAAACCGGTCTAATGCCAATAAGGTCTAGTTTTCCCTCTGGGTTGAAACGTCAAATGGCAGGCGCTTTCGTAAAAACTAGTGCCTATGCCAAATCTTGGGATTAGGTGTCAAAGCAGGGTCGTGATAAGCATATTGTGTTTCTTTTTTTGTCCAATAAACTCGTTTCATTTTTTTTTTTCAAAGCGGAGTCCGGGCTCGTTTAGGACACAACCGGGAATAACGCTAGGAGGAGGATGATGACACAATGTGTTTTAATAGGGAACATTACTGCAATGTTCTGCCGCCAGAGGCAGCACTACCACTAATAGTAAACCAGTATAGGAATATAGGGATTCACACACACATGCACAATTGACTTGCATAGACAATACCGCTAGTGGGAACGAGATACAATGTCAACGCTGCTAGTGTCGCCACCTACGAAGAGTTTTGCGTAATGTTCCTTATTGCCGGCATGGATACAATAAGCGGTATATTTTTAATTAAAAACACGCACTCACCAGCATACTCATATTCATTTATTCGTAATTGTCAATATTACATGTCAGGAATTTATATAAAAATAGTACATTATGATACAAGTGTGCTATGTTGGTCATTACACTCGAGTCGGTTTTTAAGCCTGAGCCGAAGGCGAAGGCTTAATGGAGACGAGAAGTGTAATGACCAATGCTCACGTGTTTCATACGACGTTTTTCAACACATTTGCGAGGAAAAAAATAAAAAAAATAAAATGAAAATGTTAAAAGATATGTAATGAAAAGGCACTAGTGCGATAATGTAATGTAAAAGTCACGGCATGGGTAATATTCTGCATTATTTTGCTAATATTTAAAAAGATATGTAATGAAAAGGCACTAGTGCGATAATGTAATGTAAAAGGCACGGCATGGGTAATATTCTGCATTATCAGTGTAAATACGCTGTAATAAGACCTACTTTACGAGCAGGTGTGTTGAAAAATATATTATTATTATATAGAAGAAAATAAAATTGTTCTCCCTTCAAAATATTTTGAATTATCTTGATGTTGGTCCTAGGAGCCGGCAGACGAGGTGAGGTATCTCAGCGATATAAAAAAAATCGGCGATTCTTCAGCGTATGTGTCGTCTTTTGAGGCTCCAGGGGTGTCCTTGCCGTAAACAAGTACCTTAATATCAAGCTAGACATATTCAAAGTTCAAACGAGTATTTAAATAACATCATACCTACTCGTAGTACAACTGCAGTTGTATTGTAGTCAATCTGGATGGAAGAAGGCGGTCGCGCCTCGTTCGGCGCCCGTGGGTCCCTTGGCGCACGTGGGTCCCTCGGCACCGCGGCGCCCACCGCGCGCCGCCACAGCCTGCTGCACCTCGGATTCGGCCCAAAACCCGTGCGAAAGATACCTCCGACCGATCCCCGCCGTGCGGGGCTCTGCTAACACGACCACGGAGCCCCGCACCAGGCGGGAGTCGGCTTTAGTGTGTCTCACTGTTCACAAATAACAATCGGTTTTCTTTGTATTTTTTGCGAGTTCGCCATTGGACTGATGAACATGATTTGCAAGCATTTTTATTTTCGTTACTAACTTCATGACTCGTTTCAGTACATAAGGGGGGGTTCACATAAAATATAAGCACTCAGCATATTGGAAGCGAAAGAACTACCCATGAACGCCTATAACAACGATTTACTAAATAATGACGTTTATTGAAAATATCGTATTTATGGACAGTACAACTATAATCATATCTTTATTGTTTGATGATTTAGCTTCTCATTTGGGGTCCTGTTATTTAAAAATTAAATTTATTTCGGAGATGCAGCTAGTGTGGTGTACATACAGGTACAGGTGTGTAGGTAGGTACCTACATATCGTAGGTCGGTTGTAATAGTCCCGCAATAATCCATACAGTTACTGAAGTTATAGTCCCGCAATAATCCATACAGTTACTGAAGTTATAGTCCCACAATAACCCATACAGTGACTGAAGTTATAGGCAACTGTTGGATGGAACTCTCAACACTATGGATACTTGATGTTCATGCCTAAGAAATAAACTTCTCGTGCTGGTCGCATCCCACATTCCGAAGTATTTGTTTCCTGGGGTTTATTGTAATTTGCGACATTATCCTTTACAACTAAGAGTAATCTAATTTTTTTTTTGTTTTATGCGGGAACTTTTACTCCTCCAATTGATGAAGCAATTTGAGTGGTAGTTTTTTGCGCGCGCCCCATTACGAGTGGTTCGGTGCATTAAACAGTAGTTAGCGGTGCGGCGCTCGCGTGGAACTACTTACCTACGACATTGACTTGTTGTTGAACAAAGTGCAATACGCCCAGTTACGGTCACAATTAGATTATATAATCCTGTACCCAATAGTTAAAGAAACGATCAAATTCACATAACTTTGGTACCTATGTTACATACCTGATAATATTACTAAATGTAAAACTAGATATCATAATATTTAAAAATGGGTCTTTGCGTATTTCGGACGCGACGCGTTGCTTATGTTCCCGCTGTTGAATAATCTCCGTTTTAGGGCAATTTTTAAGTAAAAGGAACCCAGTAATATAGATTCATCGTTTTGACCCATCACCAATCATTTAGTCGAAGGAATCGCCGCCTCGAGGCCCTCGAGCTCCATGTTTTTAAAGTTGGTTTTAATTTTCAGCTGCACTTTCGAATAAGTATTATGTTAGTGTTTTCCATCTTGTAGAAAATCGTTCCATGTTCGTTTTCTCATATCCTTTACTAGGTTGATGACCGTTTCCCTGAAACCATATTTTTGGGAAAAAATATTCGTAATCCAAAACATTAGCTTGCAGAACTTAGATATCTAAAAGTTGCCTAACGGTTTCAGAGAAAAGTAGTTAATAATATAAGAAATACCCATATGATCATAGTATTCCGTGAAACGACTGATGAGGACAAGGATACTTACCTACATGATAAGGATTAATTAAAGCCAAGATGGCTGACTTCGAGTCACATGTACATTGCACATGAAGCTGATTTGTTGATTAGGTACTTATAGTTTTCTTTGATCACTTGTATAATTTGTCCTCATGAATTACTTCGTAACATTAAATTGCATTTTGTTTGAAACCATCTTGTTCATTGAATCATGTTTGGACTGGTTTTTAGTTTGATTGCCAAATCAGGTTAGCACGATAGCAGGTCAATCCTACTTTGTTTTTCAAGCTTTTATTTATTTGACAGCTCATTACATTGCCAATCTTCACTTTTACTGGCCACGACTTGATAGCGAGAGTAGCTCGAGTTCTTGACAGGTGTCTGGTCATATTGCCACGTTGGTTTAATTAATAATAACCATCATCTGACTGTGTACTCAGGCAAAGTAAAAGTCAAAAGGTGTGTATCATATATTTGTTTCAAAGGTCGCACTAATGGGAATGTCGTGTAACAAAATTGGCTTTGTCAGGAGCTGTCAAAGAGGAAGACCCTCGGTAAAGCGATGCTAAGCGTGTGTTATGTTGTGTAGAACCTGGCAGACCCGCGGCGGCGACGCAGCTCGTACGCGATCCCGCTGGAGAAGCCGAGCCTACACGAGCTGAGGAGCAAGGCATCGGTGGGCTCCGAGAAGATCGACCTCAAGGAGGTCGAGTACACGGCGGCGGGATCACAGGTGACACTCATCAGACCTGTTTATTTTCGTTCCTTCCAATTGACAACATTTCATAATTCCAAGTCCATGATTTGACTAGCTCCTTGTATTCTATTCAAAAAGAGGAACACGCTGGTAGTTTTATATTTCCAGTATTATTTGTGTTCAATTAATAACGAATTAAAAAAAAGCACTCATAGCAAATCCAATTATACTGCAGAAAGGGCACCAAATTAAAAACAAACATTGTCAAGATGGCGTCAATCTAACTCACCCGAAAATGACATTTAAACTTTTTAAACTTTTTCGTCGAAACGGGACTAAAGCAAGGTGCCTATTCTGCAGTAGATTTGGATTTGCTATAAATGCATTTTAATAAATCGTAAAAAATTTAACATAAATAGTGCTGGAAATATAAAACTACCAGCGTGTTCCTCTTTTCGAGTAGAATACAATGAGCTATTCGAACTAAGGGCTAAAAATTATGAAATGTTGTCAATTCCAACCACATTTCAATTTGTAACGCGTGCTCGCAGCCTCGCTCTGGATCGGATCCGATCTAGATCGTTCAATTCACGAGGACGCCACTTTTCTGACTTTTCAGTGATGCTTTGTGTTTTGTCCATAGCTAAGTCTTACTCCTACATTAGTGTACAGTCGCCATCACATACATCGGAGCAAACAAGCACATCACAAACATCGGAACACTTCTCTATTTTCAAGGCATTAGGGTCCATGTGCCGATATTTTTGAACACATATAGTGTACCTATGCATGTGATGGCGACTGTACGTATTGCGATGATAAATAAATACGATTGCGATGTTTTTACTAATTTTTCATTTATGGGTAAAGTTTTTGACTTGTTGTCCTGCTACTATTAATAAATACGATGCCTCTCAATTCGGAATGGATTCAATTGATGAAAATTTCAGAAGTGCCTGATTAGTTTTTTGGTGATAGGAATAATAACCTTCCTTAGAACCAGAAAAAAGATGCAGATTTTTCAGCTGCGTCAATTATTTTTGAAAAATATAAACAGTTTCCTCACTTACGTTTTGGGTTTAGGACGGCGATTACGACTCTTTCCTTGATCCGTCTCATATTGCAAAAAATATTTTTAAATATCTGATCCTGCCAATGACAAATATAGCTGCTGCAGCTGTCAATATCATTGCCAGTGTCAGTTTACCACGGATATTTAAGATATTCTCTTTTTTGCAATATGAGAGGGATCAAGGAAAGTGTCTTTTTCGCCGTCCGTCCTAAACTCAAAACGTAAGTGAGGAAACTGTTTATATTTTTCAAAAATAATTGATGCAGCTGAAAAGTCTGCAACTTTTTTCTGGTGCTAAGGAAGGTTATTCTTATCACCAGAAAAATAACAGGCACTTCTGAAATTTTCATCCGTTCCCAATTGAATAATCAAGGAGCGTTTTAAATTTGTTTCTTCTGCATGGTCTGCTCAGAAGTTGCTTCTCAGTTTTCCCTCATAGTCCGGTAGCCGACTGCATGAAACCCTACGTAAAAAATAGAAAATGCCTACTCTGTAGGGGTAGCTAACTTTTAGTCACTTCAACTGCTCTTGGTCGGCCGCGGCTTAACTTGGCAAATTTTGCGCAAATGGCAAAAAAGTAGTACAAAATTCATCGAAAAAAACGTCATCGAAAAATAGAATTAATCTTGTATGGTAGGATAGCTGCCTTTGAGGTCAGTAAAAAAAAAGTGGTCGGCCAAATCCATTGTTGGCAGGTTCCTGTGTCCGACCGAATTTGTGGTACCACGTGACTGCTGCATTTCACATCATCGAAAAATGGAATGAAAAGGAACGGATTATTATAGCTAAATTAAACCTCAAATCCCGCCCGTAGCGAATAATTTTTCAATTTTCCTCTTTGATCGAAACTTAAAATAAACCAGTTGACGTATGTCTTGGTCGGCCTCACCTTAGCCTGGCAGTTTTTGCAGTCCGACCACATTTATAAAAAAAAATTGGTTTCAATTATTGAAAATATGGTTTCTTCATTGCTTAAACTGAACTAATAATGTTTAATTTAATAAAACTATCGCAATCTACTGCCGTTCTTTTTGAAAAGGCAGTCTTTTTCATAAAATTTTCAATATTTGGCTGCCTTTTTAAGAATCACGGCAGTATAGTCATACGTCATAACAATGCCGACCGACCGGTATCTACGAGGCCGCACGTACCGGCGTCCGGCTACATTTACTTGGGGTCGGCTCTATCTACTTGAGGTCGGTTACAACTACTTGGGGTCGGCTCCATCCACTTGAAGTCGGCTACATCTACTTGGGGTTGGCTCCATAACCTTGGGGTCGGCTACATCTAATTGCGGTCGGCTACATCTACTTGAGATCAGCTACATCTACTTGGGGTCGGCTCCATTTATTTGAGGTCGGCTCCATCTACTTGAGATCGGTTACAACTACTTGGGGTCGGCTACATTTATTTGAGGTCGGCTCCATCTACTTGAGGTCAGGTACATCTACTTGGGGTCAGCTACATCTACTTGGGGTCGGCTTTATTTATTTCACGCTGATAAACTCCCAACATAGCTATCTTCATTGCCCTTTGGGTGACTTCTAGCCTTCTATTGAGGCCCATAGTGAGCGACTACATTTCAGGACACACAATGGTCAAACCGAGCCGAGAGGACTGGAACTGGACAGTCTTTCAGAGGTATATATAATCGTCTACAACTCTGAGCGTAAAGCGTCCGATTGTAATGGCAGTTGGCACTACATGGGCATTTGACATGCTCTTCGTCTTATCCATGTTCATCTTTAGACCGACTCGCTCAGAAGCTTTACTGAGATCATCGAGCATCGTACTAAAGTCATCCACGGTCTCAGCCAAGACTACTAAATTGTCATTAATCCGAAGGTGGGTGATGTACTCGTCGTTGATGTCTGCATTCTCCAGTCCAGATTCTTGAACAAATCCTCCAGTGCAGCAGTGAACAGTTTTGGGGAAATAACATCTCCTTGATTGACTCCCCGCTGCAGCAGAATAGGTTTCGCGTTCGCATCCTGGAGTCAGACTGACATAGTGGCGTTTTCGTACAAACGCCACTGTGTCAGCCGACTTTAAGTAGATGGAGCCGACCCCAAGTAGTTGTAGCCAACCTAAAGTAAACGGAGCCGACCTCAAATAAATGGAGCCGACCCCAAGTAGATGTAGCCGACCCCAAGTAGATGTAGCCGACTTCCAGTAGATGTACCCAACCCCAAGTAAATAGATGTAGCCGACCGCAATTAGATGAAGCCGAGCCCAAGGTTATGGAGCAGACCCCAAGTAGATGTAGCCGACTTTAAGTACATGGAGCCGACCCCAAGTAGATGTAGCCGACTTCATGTAGATGGAGCCGACCCCAAGTAGATGTAGCGGACTGCAAGTAGATGGAGCCGACCACAAGTAGTTGTAACCGACGTCAAGTAGATGGAGCCGACCTCAAATAAATGGAGCCGACCCCAAGTAGATGTAGCTGACCTCAAGTAGATGTAGCCAACTTCAAGTAGATGAAGCCGACCCCAAGTAGATGTAGCCGAACGCCGTAAGTACGTGCGGCCTCGCAGGTACCGGTCGGTCGGCATGGTTATGACTTATGACTGTATAGTCAGTCGGTCAGGCAGTATTTCCGTGATTCTTAAAAAGGCATTCATAAATTTAAATTATATAAAATTGTATGAAAAAGACTGCCTTTTAAAAAAGCACGGCAGTATATTGCGATAGTTTTATTAATTTAAACATTATTAGTTCAGTTTAAGCAATGAAGAAACCATATTTTCAATAATTGAAACAAGCAAATTTTTTTTATAAATGTGGTCGGACTGCAAAACTTGCCAGGCTAAGGTGAGGCCGACCAAGACATACGTCAACAGGTTTAATTTAGCTATTATAATCCGTTTTTTTCATTCTATTTTTCGATGACGTAAAATGCAGCAGTCACGTGGTACCACAAATTCGGTCGGACACAGGAACCTGCCGACACTGGATTTGGCCGACCACTTTTTTTTTACTGACCTCAAAGGCAGCTATCCTACCATACAAGTTTCATTCTATTTTTCGATGACGTTTTTTTCGATGAATTTTTGTACTACTTTTTTTGCCATTTGCTCAAAATTTGCCAAGTTAAGCCGCGGCCGACCAAGAGCAGTTGAAGTGACTAAAAGTCAGCTACCCCTACAGAGTAGGCATTTTCTATTTTTTTATCACGTAGGTTTTCTTGCAGTCGGCCACCGGACTATCAGCTAGCTCTAAATTTTACAGCAATTAATTTACTTTCCGAACTGTTCGATTGTGGAATTATTTGATTATTGAAATTAAACGTGCTAAGTCTCTTCCCATTTTTAAACTCGACTCAAGGAGTACCTACTATTTATCTCTTCCGTTAGCTGTTAATTTCTACTTTGTGTGTGCTGTTTGTTTTCGACTGTTAATGATACTGTTTCTTTGATATTTTAGTTATTGTATGTGTATATAGGTTTATATACACAGAAGGCGTTAATAACCCGAAAGATTTTATCGCTTCCTAGATGGAAATCATCCCTTTTAATAAAATGGTAACAATTATTTCTCCAAAAAAGAATGAATTTAGTGAGTGGTAGCTGTCGCTTTGATGTATGTCAATAACGACTCGAAACTTGGCAACATCGGTAGCAACGTCTCCATCAAAAGAGCTTAATGCATCTTTTGTACACACAAGGCAATGATTAAATGAATATAAATATAAATTAATATAAATACTAATCACAATAAATAGTTTACATGAAAATTATAATATCTTCCAAACTAAGCAGGATTTGACTGGGGTTCAAATTCTTCAAATAACATTTTTTGCGCCTAATGACCTAAGGAATGCGTGGTTAAAATATTTCGGGTTATTAACGCCCACGGTGTATATAACGGCGTGTATATTTAATATAACCGCATATTGTAGCCAGACGTAGATTTTAGTGTTATAATCTGATATTTATAACAATTATTAATTTAGCGTTAACTGCCATGGCGTAATTAATTTTTGAAAAATTTTTGAGCAGCTATGTACGGTGTACACTCATTTGACACATGAAAGGAGCTGGTCACTTGTGACAGTTGTGATTTCACATCAGTAAGACAAATTAGTGATCCATTGCGTGCTGAATTATTTTATAAGGAAAAAAAAAGTTCGCTTTTTGAAATAATTTATCGATGTGCCTATTCTATAACCCCCTAAAAATTGCGTTTATATCAAATATACACGCTGTATACATATATGTATTTACATATGTAAGTGTATAGTTTTTCTTATAGTTGGGTTGTTTATATTCTGTTTTCTGTTTAACCTACTCAAATTATATTATTATTTTGCATTGTCTCCACCACCCTAAGGTTGTATGGAAGAGATCGCTCTTTAGCGATAAGACCGCCTGTTGTTATCTACACCATTGTTTATGTTTAATTTACCTCTGTTTTTCTCTTATGTGCTATTTCTGGTGAGCAATAAAGAATATTTGTATTGTATTGATCTTCATCATATCAGCCGAAAGACGTCCACTGCTGGACATAGGCCTCCCCCAAAGAGTGCCAAAATGGCCGGTCCTGCGCCACCCGCATCCAGCCGACTCCTGCGACCTTTACCAGGTCATCAGTCCGCCTTGTGGGGGGCCTACCCACGCCTCGCCTTCCGGTACGTGGTCGCCACTCTAGAACCTTTCCGCCCCAACGGCCCCGCCCACTGCCACTTAAGTTTAGCGAATTGCTAAACTTAAGTGTATTGTACTGTTGTAATATAATAAATGATAATTATCAAGTTCATCCCGGTCGGCAGGACGAGCTGCGGCGCACCCACAAGGATGCGATTCTGAAGCGGATACCCTCTGATGCGGAGGCGACGACGGTGCTAGTGGGCGGCGTGGGCTTCCTCGACCAGCCCACCATAGCGTTCGTGCGGCTTGCTCACGGCATCCTCATGCCCTCCATCACCGAGGTGCCCATCCCCGTGCGCTTCATGTTCGTGCTGCTGGGCCCGGTCACCGCGGAGCTCGACTACCACGAGGTCGGCCGCTCCATCTCCACGCTCATGTCCAATCCCGTGTTCCACAACATCGCGTACAAGGCGGACGACAGACGCGACCTCCTGTCGGCCATCAACGAGTTCCTCGACGACTCGATAGTGCTGCCGCCCGGCGACTGGGAGCGGCAAGCTCTGCTGCCGATGGAGGAGTTGCGCGCGAAGAGCGAGATGATAAGGCGGCGGAAGGCGAACGCGCTGGAGAAGAAGCGCGCGTCGGTGGCGGCGGGAGCTGGTGCCGTCACCATGTCGGAGGAGAAGCAGGCGTTGCTGCGCATGGAGACCGCGGGCCTGCCGCCAAAGGAGCCCGAGGGCCCGCTCGAGCGCACCGGACGCCTGTTCGGAGGTAAGCGAGTTTAACAAGGAGATTCTTCATGTAATAACATTTTTTTTAACGTAAAAAGTAACTATCGAGATAATTCATCATCCCCCTGGCGTTTATTCCCGGTTGTGCTCTAAACGAGCCTGGGATCCGCTTTGACACCTAATGCCAAGATTTGGCATAGGCACTAGTTTTAGGAAAGCGACTGCCATCTGACCTCCCAACCCAGAGGGAAATCTAGACCTTATTGGGATTAGACCGGTTTCCTCACGATGTTTTCCTTCACCGAAAAGCCAACGGTAATAGTCCGGTGGCATGGCTGCATGAAACCCTACGTGATAAAAAAATTGATAATGCCTACTCTGTAGGGGTAGCTGACTTTTAGTCACTTCAACTGCTCTTGGTCGGCCGCGGCTTAACTTGGCAAATTTTGCGCAAATGGCAAAAAAGTAGTACAAAAATTCATCGAAAAAAACGTCATCGAAAAATAGAATGAAACTTGTATGGTAGGAAAGCTGCCTTTGAGGTCAGTAAAAAAAAAGTGGTCGGCCAAATCCAGTGTTGGCAGGTTCCTGTGTCCGACCGAATTTGTGGTACCACTTGACAGCTGCATTTTACGTCATCGAAAAATGGAATGAAAAAAACGGATTATTATAGCTAAATTAAACCTGTTGACGTCCGTCTTGGTCGGCCTCACCTTGGCCTGGCAGATTTTGCAGTCCGACCACATTTATAAAAAAAATTTGGTTGTTTCAATTATTGAAAATATGGTTTCTTCATTGCTTAAACTGAACTAATAATGTTGTAATTAATAAAACTATCGCAATATACTGCCGTGCTTTTTTAAAAGGCAGTCTTTTTCATAAAATTTTCAATATTTGGCTGCCTTTTTAAGAATCACGACAGTATAGTCATAAGTCATAACCATGCCGACCGACCGGTATCTGCGAGGCCGCACGTACCGGCGTTCGGCTACATCGACTTGGGGTCGGTTCCACCTACTTGAGGTCGGTTACAACTACTTGGGGTCGGCTCCATCCACTTGAAGTCGGCTACATTTACTTGGGGTTGGCTCCATAACCTTGGGGTCGGCTACATCTAATTGCGGTCGGTTACATCTACTTGGGGTCAGTTTCATTTACTTGAGGTTGGCTACATCTACTTGAGGTCAGCTACATCTACTTGGAGTCGGCTCCATTTATTCGAGGTCGGCTCCATCTACTTGAGGTCAGCTACATCTACTTGGGGTCAGCTACATCTACTTGGGATCGGCTCCATTTCTTTCACGCTGATAAACTCCCAACAAAGCCATCTTCATTGCCCTTTGGGTGACTTCTAGCCTTCTATTGAGGCCCATAGTGAGCGACTACATTTCAGGACACACACTGATCAAACCGAGCCGAGAGGGCTGGAACTGGACAGTCTGTCAGAGGTATATATAATCGTCTACAACTCTGAGCGTAAAGCGTCCGATTGTAATAGCAGTTGGCACTACATGGGAAATTGACATGATCTTCGTCTTATCCATGTTCATCTTTAGACCGACTCGCTCGGAAGCTTTACTGAGGTCATCGAGCATCGTACTAAAGTCATCCACGGTCTCAGCCAAGACTACTAAATTGTCATTAATCCGAAGGTGAGTGATGTACTCGTCGTTGATGTCTGCATTCTCCAGTCCAGAGTCTTGAACAAATCCTCCAGTGCAGCAGTGAACAGTTTTGGGGAAATAACATCTCCTTGATTGACTCCCCGCTGCAGCAGAATAGGTTTTGCGTTCGCATCTTGGAGTCAGACTGACACAGTGGCGTTTTCGTACAAGTAGATGGAGCCGACCCCAAGTAGTTGTAGCCGACCTCAAGTAAACGGAGCTGACCTCAAATAAATGGAGCCGACCCCAAGTAGATGTAGCCGACCCCAAGTAGATGTAGCCGACTTCCAGTAGATGTACCCGACCCCAAGTAAATAGATGTAGCCGACCGCAATTAGATGAAGCCGACCCCAAGGTTATGGAGCAGACCCCAAGTAGATGCAGCCGACTTCAAGTAGATGGAGCCGACCCCAAGTAGATGTAGCCGACTTCAAGTAGATGGAGCCGACCACAAGTAGTTGTAACCGACGTCAAGTAGATGGAGCCGACCACAAGTAGTTGTAACCGACGTCAAGTAGATGGAGCCGACCTCAAATAAATGGAGCCGACCCCAAGTAGATGTAGCCGACTTCAAGTAGATGGAGCCGACCACAAGTAGTTGTAACCGACGTCAAGTAGATGGAGCCGACCTCAAATAAATGGAGCCGACCCCAAGTAGATGTAGCTGACCTCAAGTAGATGTAGCCGACTTCAAGTAGATGAAGCTGACCCCAAGTACTTAGATGCAGCCGAACGCCGGTACGTGCGGCCTCGCAGATACCGGTCGGTCGGCATGGTTATGACTTATGACTGTATAGTCAGTCAGTCAGGCAGTATTGCCGTGATTCTTAAAAAGGCAGTCAAAAATTGAAATGATATAAAAATGTATGAAAAAGACTGCTTTAAAAAAAAAGGACGGCAGTATATTGCGATAGTATTCTTCAATTAAACATTATTAGTTCAGTTTAAGCAATGAAAAAACGATATTTTCAATAATTGAAACAAGCAAATTTTTTTTATAAGGGCTTGAGGATGTCGGACTGCAAAAACTGCCAGGCTAAGGTGAGGCCGACCAAGACATACGTCAACAGGTTTAATTTAGCTATAATAATCCGTTTTTTTCATTCCATTTTTCGATGACGTAAAATGCAGCAGTCACGTGGTACCACAAATTCGGTCGGACACAGGAACCTGCCAACACTGGATTTGGCCGACCACTTTTTTTTACTGACCTCAAAGGCAGCTATCCTACCATACAAGTTTCATTCTATTTTTCGATGCATTTTTGTACTACTTTTTTGCCATTTGCGCAAAATTTGCCAAGTTAAGCCGCGGCCGACCAAGAGCAGTTGAAGTGACTAAAAGTCAGCTACCCCTACAGAGTAGGCATTTTCTATTTTTTTATCACGTAGGGTTTCTTGCAGTCGGCCACCGGACTATAAATATTCCGTACATAACCATCCCATAGGTGGACTGGTGACCTGGTAGAGGTCGCGGGAGTCCGCTGGATGCGGGTGGCGCAGGACCGGTCACTTTGGCACTCTTTGGGGAAGGCCTATATCCAGCAGTGGACGTCTTTCGGCTGATATGATGATGTTGATGAAGATGAAACTGTGAATTAACCCGTTTAAATTGTATGATAATAGGTAGGGTAAAGCCACGAATAGAAGGACAACTTAGCGAATTTTGCTATAACTATGATCCCAAACCGATATGTTCGTATCTTGAAATTGTATATTTCACAGTGTACAGCTATAGGGGTATTAATATATAATACAATTCAATTACTCTGTTTGTCACACCTCAAAACATTAATCAAATACAGGACATTAAATCTTAATTAAAAATAGAGGTTAACAACAGGCGGTCTTAATTTACGTACATAAATAAGGACATAAACATCTGTACAAGACTCTGTTGTCAATGTTATAAAGGCATGTTCAGATATTTATGTCCTTATATGTTCGGTGCAATGCACCTAACACGTGACATGCGCCTGCGTGCGTATGCGATTATTTAGTTGTATTGAGTGCCGATTTGATTTAATTTAATGCAATTACGGACACCGTCGCGGTCGGGTGCATTCGAACATATTTTATAACATTAACATTTTCAACATATTTCTAACTTAGCCAATAACAGTTTTTGTAGTAGTTTTAGTTAAATAAACATTTTATACTCTTTTGCCGACTTTAACATTCACTCAAAACCCCCGCCGCCCACATTGGTCCTTCGAACAGTGACCTCGCGCGTTTTGATACGGTGGTTGATTGGCGTGTGAGGTGAACGAACTTTTAACTTCGCGTGTGAGGGTTGGAGTGATTACAGAAGAAGAGTAGCAGAACTTCAACAGCAACAGTGGTATTTGGCAGTAAGAGAACAGCGCAAAGAGATATTCAAGTAAGATCTTTCCTTATTTTGCTAACACCAAATCGATCAAGATGGCTACCGTCCAACGTCAGGCAGAGATTCAGAGAAGCATTGAGACTGCTTTGTCTAACTTTAAAAAAGATAGTTCGGAGAGAAAGGCAAAACTTGAATACTTCAAGACACGTTTGGAGACTTTAAGTGGTTTATGGAGAGAATTTCAATTCAACCATGAGCAAATTTCTATGGAGGAAAGCCGGACTGATCCGTACTTTACTAATCGAATTTATGAAACCACTAAAGAAGTTTATTCCATCCTAAACAGTAAGCTAAATGAGGGTTATCAAGCAATTTCTCAGAAAAATCCTATTTCTACTTTTTCTGTACCGCCCACGGGTGACGACAGCGCAAGGGAACCAACAGTAGGTCGGCCAGTGGGCACCGACGGAAGGCTCGTAGGAGAGATCCAACAGCGTAACAAACAGCAGAGGGGAACAGATAGTAAGATGGATGAAATGTTGCGGAAACAGTATGCAAACATGAAGGCTTTTGTGCGAACCGTCAATAATATTCAAATTGACATATTGACCGACAAATGGGAACTGGAGGATGCTCTTAAGTCGTTAGGATCTCGTTGGTCAGTTATCGATTCTTTGCATTGGGAAATAGAAAGTGAGGATTCCCAATTAGATGCAGGGTATGAAGATGCGTTTAACAAACATGAGGATACTTATAACATGCTGAAGAAGGCTATCAATAAAAAGATTTGGTCTGTAGCACATCGGGACAAGTCGACTCCTGTTTTAGACATTCCCACTTTTCATGGAAATTATAACTCGTGGGTCTCGTTCAAAGATTTGTTCAATGAAGCAATCCATAATAATTCGGCATTGTCAAACGCCCAAAAGATGCAGTTTTTGAAATCAAAGGTAAAGGGTGAAGCGGAGCGACTTATTCAACATTTGCAAATAAGTTCAGATAATTATTTAGTCTGCTGGGAGATTCTCAACAATCGCTACAACAATATAAAGTTAATATTTACATCCCACATGAACATTTTGTTTGGACTTCCTAACAT
Organism: Epinotia brunnichana; assembly: GCA_963854355.1. Classification (NCBI taxonomy): domain Eukaryota; kingdom Metazoa; phylum Arthropoda; class Insecta; order Lepidoptera; family Tortricidae; genus Epinotia; species Epinotia brunnichana. Next base: position 211,922 of record OY977935.1, on the reverse strand, counting down.
GCAGCAACAATCACTGGCCCAAATAAAGAAAATTCATGACACTGCGACTGAGTGCTTGCATGCTGTCAAGAACCTGGGTGTCGACATAAGTACGTGGGACCCGATCGTAGTTCATATTCTGACTCAGAAGCTGGATTCGGAAACACACAAGGACTACATAGAGTCATTAAAAAACTCTCGGGAATTACCAACCCTGCAGGAGTTCTTCGATTTCCTGGAAGGGAAATTTACAAGCCTGGAGTCATCACGTCGTAGACAAGAGTCGGTCATTCCTAAAACATTATCTCAACAGCCATCTAACCACTCCTCTTATAACATGAAGAAACCTGTTCAAACATACAATAATCGTCCTTATTCTTACAATCAACAAAATATTAACTCGGCAAGTAAAAATAATGGAAGTTTAACTATTGCGAAAACAATGCACGTATCCGGTATCAAGTGTCCGATGTGCAAATATCCGCACGGAATCTACAGTTGTAGACACTTTTTGCAAATGCCAAGTAAACAAAGATATCATACAGTCAACAAACTTGCATTGTGCATAAATTGCTTATTTAGTCATAATGGAAATGCCTGCAATTCAAATAAAACATGTCAGAAATGTGCAGGTCAACATAACACATTGCTGCACGAAGCGTGCGTAAAGTCATCGACCTCAACACATGCAGCAAATGCAGCAATTTCTAACAAACATACAGCATCCGGGACTAACATTTCGCAACAATCGCATGCTGAGATTTTACTCGCCACTGCTCAATTGAAAATTAGGGCTGCTGATGGTACCTACCACATCCTTAGAGCTCTTGTGGACGCTGGATCTCAAATTTCACTTATATCCGAACAAGCGGCTCACCTACTTAACTTAAAGCGAGAGAAGTGTCGAGGTATAATTTATGGGATCGGACAGAGAGAGAACAACTGCAAGGGTAAATTAACTATAACTTGTAGCTCCATGTACACGGATTTCACATTTAACGCAGAAGTTATCATAATGAATAACCTTATAAAAAGTTTGCCAAACAAAACATTTACAAAACCGTCCTGGTCCATGTTACAAAACATTAACCTTGCCGATCCAGACTTTCACATAAGTCGCCCAGTAGATATACTACTAGGAGCAGACATTTACTCTCAGATCCTATTGAGCGGAATGATAAAAAGCGAAGATGCGTCTCAACCACTGGCGCAGCAAACGCAGATCGGGTGGTTATTATGCGGGAATGCACAAACATATCATTGTAATGTAGTCATTAACAATTTGGAAGACATACAACAGTTTTGGGAAATGGAGGATATCACAGAGGAAGGAAATTTATCACAAGAAGATTTGGAATGCATAAAGCATTTTGAAGAAAACACAACGCGAACACCCGACGGGAGATATCAAGTACGGCTTCCTATGAAGCCTAACTTTCAAACAAAACTAGGCGACTCCAAAGCAAAGGCCATAGCTCAGATGAAGCACATGGAAAAGAAGCTTGAAAGGCAAGCCAAACTGGCAGAAGCTTATAAAACTTTCATGAAGGAATACAGTGACTTAGGGCATATGAAACCGGCGGTAGGTGATCAGAAAGTGGAATGCTTCTTACCGCATCACATCATAGAGCGAGAAGAGTCAACGTCAACAAAGTACAGGGTGGTATACAATGCCTCTTCACGCACATCCACGGGATACTCCTTAAATGATTTAATGTACACGGGTCCTAATTTACAAAATGATTTACAATCATTGTTACTGAAATGGAGACAGTACGAGTTTGTCTATACAGCGGACGTTGCCAAGATGTACCGGCAGATCATGGTACATGAGGAAGATCAACAGTTGCAGAAGATTATTTGGAGAGAAAATCAAGGACCACTTAAATCATTCCAGCTAACAACGGTGACGTATGGCGAAAGAGCAGCCCCCTTCTTGGCAATGATGACGCTAAGAAAGCTAGCGCACGATGAAAGAGATAAGTATCCAGAAGCAGCCAAAGTTTTAGAAGAGTCCTTTTACATGGATGACTTGGTGCATGGATCATACTCGGTAGAACAATCAACAAAATTAATAAACGATATGATCAATCTTTTAAAAGCAGGTGGATTTATTTTGCGCAAGTGGTCGTCAAACAGAGAAGAAGTGTTAGAACAGATCCAAAACAAACAAAACAATGAAGACTTGCTTTTCAATTGTAAACAAGGCGATATTTCAAAAACACTCGGGTTAATCTGGAATCCCGTCCAAGATAGCTTTACATTTCAATGTAAACTAGAAAAACAAAAAAATAAACCAACAAAGAGAACCCTCCTGTCTGATATTTCCAAACTTTTCGACCCATTAGGCTGGCTTGCTCCACTTAGTACCAAACTTAAACTTTTATTTCAAAAAGTCTGGAAGCTGAATCTACAGTGGAACCAGATTATACCAGAAGAAATGGACAAGGAGTGGTCCGAAATACTAGATGACATTCACGTAATAAATGATTTCAAAATACCGAGATGGTTAACATGTAAGGAAAATGACGTAATACAGCTTCACAGGTACTGTGACGCGTCCTTGAAAGCATATGCCTGTGTGGTTTACGCGCGTATCAACAACCAAACAACCCCCGTGATAATAGCCGCCAAAACTAAGCTAGTCCCACACAAAAAACAATTAACCCTGGCAAAACTAGAACTGTCTGCAGCTCATCTGTTATCTAAATTAATGGCAAAGATTAAAACTTCTCTGGAACAACATAAGTTGGAAACTTTCGGGTGGACCGACTCAAAGATTGTGCTAGGCTGGCTACAAGGCGAACCGAGTCGCTGGAAACCCTTTGTAGCGAATCGCGTCCAACAGATAAAACAAGTAATGCCCGAGGATCAATGGCGATACGTAAAATCAGCAGAAAATCCATCGGATGCTGCGAGCAGAGGACAGACTGCATCTCAGTTGAAAGCCAATTCTCTGTGGTGGAACGGTCCAACTTGGTTGGTACAATTCGAATCAGAGCTAGAAAGTTTTCAAAGTGTAAAGTACACAACAACAGAAGAGTCGAAAAAATCACACCAATCAAATGTAATACAACATAACAACAACGGTCAAGATATTATCAACAATTTATTAAAGAAATATAACTATATTACTAAAGTAACACGAATCGTAGCCTACATTATGCGGGCATTTACTCCGAACCACAATTGTGTACCTAGCTATATCACATTACCAGAATTACGAAAGGCTAAATTGATAATAATTAGAAATGTGCAAAACATCGAATTGGGGACGGATATTGAATATTTACGCACGCATAACAAAGTCGAATCGAAGAGCAAACTAATGAAGTTAAACCCATTCATTGATAATAACAACATTCTTCGCGTGGGAGGTCGTCTCAAAGAAGCGCATTTATCTTACGAAATGATGCATCCAAAAATTATCCCTAAGGATTCACGGCTCACGACTCTACTTATCGAACAAGCTCACTTGTTGACATTCCACGGAGGTGCAAAGCTCACTCTTAGCAAATTAAGAGAAGAATATTGGGTTATGGGCGGAAACGACAGAGTGAAACAACAGGTCAGAAAATGTGTTAAGTGCCAGAAAATTGATGGGAGAAAACAACATCAGCTGATGGGTGATCTTCCTTCAGCCCGCGTCAACGAAGCCAAACCGTTTTATCACACTGGCGTCGATTACACGGGATTCGTTGACATAAAGGCTAGCAAAGCACGAGGAAGCAGAACACTGAAGGGCTATATTGCCATATTTGTCTGCATGGTCACAAAAGCTGTGCATTTGGAGCTCGTGACAGAGCTAACAAGTTCTGCATTCCTAGCCGCTCTACGAAGGATGGCAGCGAGAAAAGGAGCCCCACATCATATTTACAGTGATCAAGGAACGAACTTCGTTGGCAGTAACAACATACTGCAAAGACAGTGGCAGCAGCTTAATAACATTTTTAATGACGACTTCCTGGCAGAAATAACCGACATGGAGATCCAGTGGCATTTTAATGCGCCATCTTGGCCATCCGCCGGCGGCCTCTGGGAAAGAGCTGTCAGAAGTCTCAAACATCACTTTAAACGCGTAGTGGGTGAACAAAAACTGACGTATGAGGAGTACTCTACCGTCTTAGCCCAGTTAGAAGCTTGTCTAAATTCCCGTCCACTATGCCCATTAACAGAAAACATAGATGACCTAAACTCTCTCTCTCCTTCTCATTTTCTAACGGGGAGAGCCGGCGTCACAATAATCGAAACAACTGAAGATGCACGAACAAGGTGGCACTTGACACAAAAAATATTCAATGATATTTGGAAACGTTGGAAAACAGAGTATTTAAGCCAACTAACAGCAAGACAGAAATGGTTTCATCCTCAGAAGAACCTTGTAACAGGAGATATTGTGGTCATTCACGAAGATAATTTGCCGGCAGGAAAATGGGCGCTAGGGCGAGTTATAGACGTCCATCCAGGTCAAGATGGACATGTAAGAGTAGTTACACTCAAAACAGCAAGGGGTATACTCAAGAGGCCGGTAGTAAAGTTATCTGTCTTACCTTTGGACGAACAGAAAACAAACAATCAAACAGTCGAAAAGGATGTACCGAAACGCAGCCAAAATCAAAAACAGAGAAAAAGAGGATGCTTATCAACTATGCTAATGATGCTAATATATTTTTATACATTTTTAACGGCAGGAAGCTGCGTCAAACTGACCTCAATCAACGAAAAACAAGGATTGTATTTCGATAAACTAGGAAACATGCAGCTAGTTAGGGACGACTGGAAACTAGTTGCATACTACGACATGAACCCATACTGGGAAGGTATAACCGCATACAAAAAGTACAACGACCAATTAGAAAATATTTGTAAACAAGTTAGAACCCTTTCACACTGTGACGTTATCTTACTACAACTACGTCACTCGTACGATGAACTACAGCACTATGATCGAGTTTTATCCAGACATCAGCTGAAACACGAGACGCGCAAGAAACGGGGAGTAATTAACGGTGTCGGGAACGCCGCGAGCTATCTGTTTGGAGTCCTAGACGATCAATTCGCCAAACAATACCAAAAGGACATAGGTCTCCTCAGAGAAAACCAAAAACACCTCGCGACTATGTGGAAGAACCAAACATCTGTCGTTGAAGCTGAGTACAACATGCTTTTGCGAACACGAGATACAATCCAAAAACAACATAAATTAATACATCAGCATTTACTGCATTTGGAAAACGACACCACCGCCTTGGCAACAGAATTAATCGCCTCAGAGAGGATGTCACAATTTACCGTTATTGCCATGGCCGCCAACAATTTGTTAACTCACCTCAAAACGATCCAGGACACGTTACTAGAAACGATAACAAACATTTACAACGAAAAAATGAACGTACATATTATAAATCCTGAACAATTACAAAAGGAATTAAACATTATATCAGGCCAACTTTTAAGCGACCTTACCCTTCCCATCGATAACATACAGACAAACCTACAAAACATTTACCAAGTATTAAAAGTGAAAGCGAGACTTACTGACCGATGATATTCGAGATTCGCATCCCATTAATAACCCGTGATCGTTACGGCATTTATAACATTATTCCGGTTCCGCACCGCTCAGCCAGAAATATGATATCTGTTATCCCAATAGAAAAATACGTCGCTATGAACTTTCAAAAAGATGCCTACATGCCTCTACGAGAACAAGATCTCGAAAATTGCATTCTGCGAGACACATTTACTTATATGTGTTACCTTAAGGTTCCAATCTACAAGATGAGTAATGATAAAGACCTATGTATAAAAGATGAAATGGAGAATCAACAATGCAAAACAAACATCGCCGCGTGCCAAAACAAGTGGATTAGCTTATCAAGCCCAAACCATTACTTGCATTTTTGTTGTGATAGGTGTCAGTTCCGGACCATATGTAAGGATCAGGTTACGGCCCAGACATTAACCCGAGCTAATATAATTTATATTGAACAGAATTGCATTGTAAAAACTGATAACTTTGCATTTCACACGCATATGAGTATGGAGAGTAAAATTGACTTAAACTACCATATACTTACACCAGAAATTGACCCTATTAATCACGTAATAAACATATCTATCCAAGAGTTCGAGAACAACAGCCTAAACATTATGAACGAAGAGAAAGAAAAGAAAAACATAGAGGAAAGAATCAAAGCGCTAAAAGAGAGTCAACTTCCCGGAGAAAATTATTCTATACATGATGTGCATCATTACGCGGCCATATACTGCCTCTGGATCGCAATGATCATTATAGTAGCCGTGCTCGTATGGCGTAAGACACGCTGTCAGTGGCGAATATTAAGAGCGCCACCAGCACAAGCAAATCCGGAGGAACCTGCGACATCGTGCCGTGTACTCGAGGGTCCCCGGGCGGCCTCGCCGCCGCCGCCCCGAGCGAGCGCGAGCGCATCCTGGACACCGCGTGCCGCCCGTCGCATCAGCACCAGCGGCATTTGTGATAACGACAAGTGTAGTGTGAGTGCGCGAAGCCGAGTGAAGAGTGTGAGTGAAGGAGAGTTAAACAATGCGCGAGTGAAAGTATTGAAGTGTCATGATGAGATGAGCGGATCGATATTTATGGACAGGGGAAGCTCCCCAATTTTAAGAAAAATATCTTTTAATGAATAATATTATGTCATGTTATACTTAAGTCAATTGTACAATCATCATGTACCACCATCTTACCTAATCATCTTAATTTCATCTTATCGTTTGCCCCCGGCAAGATGTTCGGTGCAATGCACCTAACACGTGACATGCGCCTGCGTGCGTATGCGATTATTTAGTTGTATTGAGTGCCGATTTGATTTAATTTAATGCATTTACGGACACCGTCGCGGTCGGGTGCATTCGAACATATTTTATAACATTAACATTTTCAACATATTTCTAACTTAGCCAATAACAGTTTTTGTAGTAGTTTTAGTTAAATAAACATTTTATATTCTTTTGCCGACTTTAACATTCACTCACAACACCCCGCCGCCCACATTATATGTATATGCAGTCAGCATAGTAAACATGTACATATACATGTACAGAACCACCAAAAGTGTACACCTGTTTATGATTTTGACTGAAGTCATGAGTATACTCGTAGTTGATGCTGACGAGCTTGCGTTTTCTTGTATTGATGAAGGAAATGTATCTACAGGTACCTATTGAGGGTGTCAAATGGTCTTTTCGTTTTTTTATTCGAAGTAAATTTTTCGTTTGACATAAATTAGAGGTTTTCTCCGCTTAGCAATCAAATGTAAGTAGTCGTTTTTTCTTCCAGACCTACCTCTTTTACCTATTCTTATCTATTTACCTGATAATGTAACGAGGTAAATTGGATATAACAATTCTGTTGCCCTAGAGATCATCAAGTCATTTGAAGATTCATCGTCTTTGTAAAAATCATAAATAGCTGGGTGGTCTCGCATACGGGCTGAAGAGTCAATGAATGTAATTTATTTTTTTAAATTCATAATGATGATAAGCACATGAGTCGTTGAACACAGGAGTGATCCGCGACATAAAGCGTCGCTACCCATTCTACGTGTCGGACTTCACGGACGCGCTGAACGGGCAGTGCGCGGCGGCGGCCCTCTTCATGTACTTTGCGGCTGTGTCCTCCGCCATCACCTTCGGTGGACTGCTCGCCACCAAAACCGGCTACGACATTGGCATCACCGAGACGCTGGTGAGACACTGTACCCGCTCCCAGTGAGATACTGGTGACATACTTTACCCCAGCTCCTCGTGAGGTCCTGGTGATATACTTTATCCCAGCTCCTCGTGAGGTCCTGGTGACATACTTTACCCCAGCTCCTCGTGAGGTCCTGGTGACATACTTTACCCCAGCTCCTCGTGAGGTTCTGGTGACATACTTTACCCCAGCTCCTCGTGAGGTCCTGGTGACATATTTTACCCCAGCTCCTCGTGAGGTCCTGGTGGCATACTTTACCCCAGCTCCTCGTGAGGTCCTGGTGACATACTTTACTCCAGCTCCTCGTGAGGTCCTGGTGACATACTTTACCCCAGCTCCTCGTGAGGTCCTGGTGACATACTTTACCCCAGCTCCTCGTGAGGTCCTGGTGGCATACTTTACCCCAACTCCTCGTGAGGTCCTGGTGGGACATTGCTTCCACCTGTGCCAGCCGGGGCAATCTGCCTCCCGCTAGTCGAGAGATCATAACGGTGCAAGATTTTCAAGAACTGGTTTTTGGACGTTGGTAGTGAGTGTCTCTTTTTTCAATACAGAACGACTTTTTCTCAAGAACAGGCCTTTCATCATTGTTAATTCAGCGAACTACATCCACTCTTTGACCAAATACCAAAAGTCAGAAGTTTCGTTGTCGCGATCGTTCATAAGCTACAGTGTCTGCTTACCATGAGGCAGCTAGGTCGTATGTTTGATTGCCTCAGACCGTCGTAGTACAGTCGAATTCATAAGTAGCTGGACATCTGGGTACCTTGTCACTTTCACTCGTCCGACAACTTCCTATGGTAGTTTAAATTACTTAAGACGTAAAAAGCGCCATGGCACAAAGGTGTTTCTTCCTCTTGTGAAGCCGACCGCACAAATAAATAGTAGATTGTATTGTACAACAAGCGCATAAAACGAGTCATTTAACCGGCGAGGGTGGATAGTTAAGTCGAGGGGTTAATTTATGCCCGAGTTATACGTATACACACTGCTTTTCACTTCGATTGCGACAAAATAACAAATGGTTGCAAAATTTAATTAAATAATAGCTCATTCCCGTCACTTTTTAAAGTTAAAATTAATCAATTATCAAAAATCAATTATTTATTCTGCAAATAGGCCACAAGGGCACTTTTACATGTCAAATGGTATTCTACAATATAATATTAATAATCTTACACAATAATAATTTGTTGTCTAATTGCAGATTTTAACCAATTAGTACCTAAATGGTTAACAAACTAAATGTCACTAAATGAAAACTAAAAAAATCCAAAATTGTAAAATATTATTAAATACATTCGATATAAGGTCTGTATCAGAATTAACAATAAGTTTATGATATTAATTTAGTACCCCAGAGATGTTTAATGTCTCTGAGCATCCAAATACAATTAATAATTATTCTAATGTTCTTATAGAGATGTATACTGTCTCTAAGCGTTAAAACAGAAAAAAAGGATCATTAATGTAATATTGTCAGAGATGTACAGGGTCAATAACAATAAAACGTGTCAAGAACAGAATGATGTCTCTCGTCAAAATAATGATAATAACACTAGTATTTAAGTAGTTACTATGCCCTTGCAAGCATGAACAGACCGGACTCCACAAACAGCACCCGATCACGAGTATGACGCATATCTCAGCCATCGCCTCCCTCAACCATATGTTAGGGAAGGTGGCGACCCGATCAACGACGCCACCGTAAGCAAAGCCCTTTAAGCGAGCATGACATATTCAAGCCACACTGGACATTGATAATAGCAAAGATTAAAGCGACTTGTTCGGCGAGAAAAAGCATTACGTGCTCTCATGTTACATAAAACGGAACAGCTATTTCCGGTACTTATAATAATTACAAAGCTAATACGCCAAGACAATCATACTCGAAGATATATTAATTCTAATAGAATTTGACTGCTACTGGCTTAAAGGCATTTTTGTCGTTTATGAAATCGTTGACCTTATAATACGCCTTGCTTAGCAAATATTTTTTTTTATATGAGACTTAAATTTACTTAACGGCAAATTAACAATTTCGGTAGGTATTTTATTGTAAAAACGTATACAGTTCCCCACGAACGACGTGCTAACCTTGCGAAGACGACTGTACTGCACTGCGATCTTGTGTTTACTTCTGGTGTTGTAGTCGTGGATATCACTGTTGAGTTTGAAGTCAGGAAGGTTTTTCCGCACATACATAATATTCTCAAGAATGTATTGGCATGCTACAGTAAGAATATTTAAGTTTTATGTTTAATTTTCGACATGTGATATTAGACTTATTTAAGTACTTCATATTGCCATGTCAATATAATGTTTCGGTACGTTTTAAAATAATAATTGACTCCTATTTTATCTGGCTTTATTAATTAAGTAATGGAAGACACGGATGTGAAATTTATTAAAGCGAATCAAATGACAAGTTTATTTTACGAAGGTTTATTGTGTGTGTGGCTGTTAGGCCCGATTATCTTAGTCTTTAAAACAATCTTACTTTGTGCACTTGAGCACAAAACTGGCATTTTGTGCAGCATAGATCCAGCACAAAGGCAAAATTTGCGAGCATGAGAAGTGAAAAATGTATTTGTTTACGTGTATGTCAGTTGTTCACGTGCTTGGGCGGCGTGGTGTTCTCGCTGCTCGCGGGGCAGCCGATGATGATCACGGGCGCCACGGGCCCGCTGCTGCTGCTCGACGAGTCGCTGTGCAGCTTCTGCAAGGCGTACGGGTTCGACTTCCTCGCCGCCAGGATGTACTGCGGCCTGTGGATGATCGTCATCGCGCTGCTCGTCGCCTCCGTCGAGGGCAGCGTCGCCGTCAAGAAGATCACCAGGTCAGTGCCAGCTCACACTAGCGGACCCAGGGCTATCACCAGGTCAGTGCCAGCTCACACTAGCGGACCCAGGGCTATCACCAGGTCAGTGCCAGCTCACACTAGCGGACCCAGGGCTATCACCAGGTCAGTGCCAGCTCATACTAGCGGACCCAGGGCTATCACCAGGTCAGTGTCAGCTCACACTAGCGGACCCAGGGCTATCACCAGGTCAGTGCCAGCTCATACTAGCGGACCCAGGGCTATCACCAGGTCAGTGTCAGCTCACACTAGCGGACCCAGGGCTATCACCAGGTCAGTGTCAGCTCACACTAGCGGACCCAGGGCTATCACCAGGTCAGTGCCAGCTCACACTAGCGGACCCAGGGCTATCACCAGGTCAGTGCCAGCTCATACTAGCGGACCCAGGGCTATCACCAGGTCAGTGTCAGCTCACACTAGCGGACCCAGGGCTATCACCAGGTCAGTGCCAGCTCACACTAGCGGACCCAGGGCTATCACCAGGTCAGTGTCAGCTCACACTAGCGGACCCAGGGCTATCACCAGGTCAGTGCCAGCTCACACTAGCGGACCCAGGGCTATCACCAGGTCAGTGCCAGCTGACACTAGCGGACCCAGGGCTATCACCAGGTCAGTGCCAGCTCACACTAGCGGACCCAGGGCTATCACCAGGTCAGTGCCAGCTCACACTAGCGGACCCAGGGCTATCACCAGGTCAGTGCCAGCTCACACTAGCGGACCCAGGGCTATCACCAGATCAGTGCCAGCTCATACTAGCGGACCCAGGGCTATCACCAAGTCAGTGCCAGCTCACACTAGCGGACCCAGGGCTATTACCAGGTCAGTGCCAGCTCATACTAGCGGACCCAGGGCTATCACCAGGTCAGTGCCAGCTCACACTAGCGGACCCAGGGCTATCACCAGGTCAGTGCCAGCTCACACTAGCGGACCCAGGGCTATCACCAGGTCAGTGCCAGCTCACACTAGCGGACCCAGGGCTATCACCAGGTCAGTGCCAGCTCACACTAGCGGACCCCGGGCTAACGGGCCCATCACGGCGGGGTCAAGCCAATTTCTTAACACTTGCACGTAGAACCGATGGCCGTTGGGGCGGGAAGGTTCTCGAGTGGCGACCACGTACCGGAAGGCATTTATTTCATCAGATGTAGTTTTTCTTGAATTAAAATTAGATGACGAATCATATATCAGCCTATATATGTATATACAGGCTGTTCCCGGAAATTTCCGTTAACTTCAGCATATTGCAGAGTACATTCACAGAAACAAATTAGCATGATTATTTCTAGAGAAAAAAAAACGAAAAAATTTTTTTTTTCGATTTTTGTACGAATTCATTCAATGTAGCATTAACGGTTATTGTCTTATTGTATAAGAGTCTTGAAACACATGAAATAAAAAAGAAACCGGCCAAGTGCGAGTTGGCCTCGCGCACGAAGGGTTCCGTACCATTATCTATAAAAACGGCAAAAAAATCACGTTTGTTGTATGGGAGCCCCCCTTAAAAAAAATATATTTGTTTTTAATATGTGTTGTTATAGCGGCAACAGAAATACATAATCTGTGAACATTTCAATTCTCTAGCTATCACGGTTCATGAGATACAGCCTGGTGACAGACAGACGGACGGACGGACGGACAGCGAAGTTTTAGTAATAGGGTCCCGTTTTATTCTTTGAGTACGGAACCCTAAAAAAGTATTTAAAAAATATGTAATATCGAACGAACTCGCTTTGTAAACCTTCTTGTAGTGTATAGGAACCTTACAAAATGTAAAAAGCTGTTATGAAGTCACAGTTAAGTGCCATTTACACCGGTTAAATCTGCAAAACTGATAAAATTAAACATCGAATATCTTGATAACAGTAAGAGTTAAGATACTGCTTTCTTGGAGAAATTAACTTTATTTGATCTAAACTGTTCCCCCTTGCAATTAACGGACATTCCCGGGAACACGTTGTATACTAACTACTGGGCACAGGCTTCCTCTCATGGACGAGAGGGACACATACTATTTATCTCAGTTAGTAGGTACTTAAGTATAATATCTGATTACCAGGCTATATTTAGATCGTTTCCTCATCCTGTATGGTTTCCGGTTCCATTACATTACCTTGCAGGTTCACGGAGGACATATTCGCGTTTCTGATCTCGCTGATATTCATCGGCGAGCCGGTGACCAGTCTCATCAAAGTGTACCAAGACCACCCGCTTGGCGTCGAGTACGCCATGTACGGACACAAGCAGCCGGTAGACTCCGACAACGGGACACAAGGTACGTTGGAGTTCCGCCTGTGTAACATTCGTCTTTTATATCTTTATTGCGGACGACCGCTTTAGCCTAGTTGGTAGTGACCCTGCCTACGAAGCAAGAGGTCCTGGGTTCGAGTCCCGGTAAGGGCTTTTATTTGTGTGATGAACACGAATACTTGTTCCCGAGTCATGGATGTTTTTATTTATTTAAGTATTGCTTAGTTTGGGACTAGGTTGATTTGTGTAAGATTGTCCGCAAATATTTATTTATCCGCTGTCCAAAGGTAGTCTGGAAGCGATCGCTCCACAGATGTATGTATATAAGGAGATCGGACATGCCGGCCGATTTGTATTGAGTACGCCTGTCGCAAGTTCATTAACCAACACAAAGCGCCAAGTATTGACAAGACAAAGCACGCACACATCTCAAACACACACACTTGTATACCTACGCTCTTATTGGAATATACACGCGCATCATATCAGGCATTTTGGGAAGAAACGTAATATTATCTGCGATCAGCACGCGTGCACAGTAAGGCAGAGTATGCCCATTGAGCTAACAACTGCGACGCGGCCGCCGGCGGCTTGTCCTCTATCTAGTATTCTATGCTCTGAGGATCGCTCTTTAGCAATGAGACCGCCTTGTTGTCTATCTCTACTTCTAAGATTACGTTTTGTATAAGTAGCATATTTGTGGTGTGGAATAAATAAAGAGCGTTTGAATTGTTATATCTGATAGGACAACGTGCATGTAACTATCTCACGTAAACCTATTTGTACAGCGCTTTGGTCGGTCCCGATACGTATGCGGCCCGTAGTGGAGCCCCAAGTTTTGTCAGTTAACTTGTTGAACACACTTATATATACCTTGCATTTAAATGTTAGCGTTATACCGGCTGCACCTTGATGGAGGAGGACCGTAGGCTCGCATGCTTGGCGCATCCACCGTCATCATGTAATGTCAACTGTGTGTTGCAGCGGTGAACGCGACGGTGTGGGGCCCCCCGCTGCTGCCGCCGCCGCCCGCGCCGCAGCCCAACACTGCGCTCTTCTGCACCATCCTGACACTCGCCACCTTCATCATCGCCTACTACCTGCGCATCTTCCGGAACGGCAAGTTCCTCGGACGGAGCGTGAGTATCTGTCTTAGAGCACAAGCCCCCCGCTGCTGCCGCCGCCGCTCGCGCCGCAGCCCAACACTGCGCTCTTCTGCACCATCCTGACACTCACCACCTTCATCATCGCGTACTACCTGCGCATCTTCCGGAACGGCAAGTTCCTCGGACGGAGCGTGAGTATCTGTCTTAGAGCACAAGCCCCCCGCTGCTGCCGCCGCCGCCCGCGCCGCAGCCCAACACTGCGCTCTTCTGCACCATCCTGACACTCGCCACCTTCATCATCGCGTACTACCTGCGCATCTTCCGGAACGGCAAGTTCCTCGGACGGAGCGTGAGTATCTGTCTTAGAGCACAAGCCCCCCGCTGCTGCTGCCGCCGCCGCCCGCGCCGCAGCCCAACACTGCGCTCTTCTGCACCATCCTGACACTTGCCACCTTCATCATCGCCTACTACCTGCGCATCTTCCGCAACGGCAAGTTCCTTGGACGGAGCGTGAGTATCTGTCTTAGAACACAATCCCGGTCACTCCTCATCGACGGTATTCAAATCTCAATACGTCTGCAAAACCGTATTCTGAAATCGAGCCTAGTGCACTCTACTTTTGACTGAAATCATTTCTTAATAAATGGGAAATGTTAATTTTAATAAAAGTCATAATGTTCGATAAGTTTACATGTCGATAAATCTTAGTCAAATAACCCGCCCCGTGACTTGCTTATATAACAGTATAATTATGATTGTTTTGTTACCTATCTGCTAGACTAATGGTTCAATGCAGCCTAATTGCGAGACGTTCTCGCCAATGTCGACCCGTTTCGTTTTACACGAGATTTCTGATGCTTTTGTCAAACGAATCGGACTCGCGTCGGCGAGAGAAGGCGTTAGACAGCAGGGAGACAAGAAGAAGGAAATAAATCTAATTGAGTTACAAACAAGATTGTATTTAGATAAAACGTGACTTTTGATTGTATGTCTACAATATAAAATATACAGTGTGTAATTGAAAAAGGGTAGTCAGGAAAAATCTGAAACTATAAAAGATACGGAAATCTGTTCTACGGAAGTCACGACACCGATTTTAGAAAAAAAAACAATCCCACCAAAACCATAAATGGGAAAATGGGAACCAAGCTAATAAGATTAAGAATATGCGTGGTTGTCAACTTCGCAGACTACAGAATTGAGATCTAGTTAAATGGATGCCAAGTTCAGTAAATAATCCTAAAATAAAATGTATTCTTAAGAATCTAAAAACTAGCCAAGTCCATTCTTGAGCTTCAATTTATCCCAAGTTATCTGCTTTGTGTGAATCATTTGAGTGTTCAAATTTAAGAAGTTATACTTTTATATAGCAAATATTGTTGTGGTAGAAAAAGTAAGAAATTGTATGTTCTTAAAAATATATTTATTATAAGATTATCTACTGAACTTGGCACCCATTTAGATCTCAATTCTTTTGTCAGCGAAGTTGACAACCACGCGTATTCTTAATATCGAACTTGGCTCCTATTTTCACATTTATGTTTATTTATGAAATTATAGTGTGTTTTTCAAGAGATAATGCACGAGTTACTATACAAATTACCCAAAGCCCAACAGGTGTGCCTATATTCAGATTTTTCATCGCTGCCCCGTTTGAATATTCTTCTTATATATTACTTATTTACATGGCGCAGTCGCGAAGTGAACCGATAGTGAATTCGTTATGAAAGCATGGAAACGTTAAAACAACCACCGCCATTGTCACTGCAAGGAGATCCAGCCGAGAATTTTAAAAAATGGCTGCAAAGGTTTAAGATTTATTTTACTGCCTCGGGGGCAAAGGAGAGATTAGATGAAGAAGGAAAAATAGCGCTGTTTTTGCACTGCATAGGTGAGGAGAGTCTGGAAATTTATAATAATTTCGACCAGGAAAAGGTTAAGACGTATGACGCACTTGTAGAGCAATTCTCTACCTATTTCTTGCCTCTCAGCAACGAGAGCATCAATAGTAATGTTTTCTTTAGGCGCAAGATAAATGAGGCCGAATCATTTGATGAATACGTCAACACGTTAAGAACATTAAGTGCAAATTGCAATTTTGGCACACTGAGGGACAGTTTAATAAAAGATCAAATAATCAGAGGTATAAGAAAAAAAATTATTATGGAACGATTGTTGAAGGAGCCGGATTTGGACCTGCCTAAATGTATCAAGATCTGTAAATCTTACGAACAAACAGAAAAACAGATAAAATACTTTGAGTTTGATGAGGAACACGAGACTGTTAGTGTCGTTAAAAATCAAGAAAGAAGAAATTATGGTTCGAGAAACTTAACAGAGTCGTTTCAGCATGCACATGGGAGTTATGGTTCGGGAACGGTATCAGAGTCACCACATCAGGCACATGGTAGTCGGCAAGGGCCAGCAAGTAGAACTCAATGTCCACGGTGTGGCTACATCCATGGATTCAAGTGTCCAGCATTTAATCAGACCTGCAAAAAGTGTCACAAGTTTGGACATTACGGGAAGATGTGTCGAAATGTTAAAAATATAAAAGCAGTGGATCAATCATCTGACGAAAGTGATATAATGATATTGTATTGGGCATGGTTCAAGTCGATGGCATTAAAAAAGAATTGTGTGAATCCATAAAGATACAAGGTCATATTATAGATTTTAAGCTGGATACCTACTGGCGCGGACTGTAATATGCTACCGCTGAATTGTATACAAAAAATGGGACAAGAACGGGAAATTATTAAAGTTCAAAACAATTTGCATAATTATGATGGATCAAAATTAAATTGTGTGGGAAAAATTAAACTAACAGGGCCGATTTTTGACTTTCGAGCGCTCGAAAATTAAATAAAAGTAAATTAGATTCTAGTGTCAAAATTGCTGGCACTTACTTTCTACCGATCGAATTAAATACGAGTGGTGGATAGCACTCGTTTTTACATTTTTTATGTCTATTTCAAAATAGAATTCCATCATTTATGACCGTTTTCGAGTGAAAAAGTCGAGCGCTCGAAAGTCAAAAATCGGTCCCCTGACTGTTTTATGAATAATAAAAAAGTAAAATTGGAGTTCCATGTTATTGATACAATTCATCCGATAGTGCTAATATTAGGTTGTGCTGCCATATTGAAAGAAAAATTAATGGAAAGAAAATATCTAAATGTTATCAAAAATGACTATAGCAACTTATTGGAAAATTATAAAGAATTATTTGATGAGAAAATTATAGGAACTTTAAGCGGACCAGAGTACAAAATAAGGTTAAAAGAAAATGCAGTAGGAAAAGTAGAAAACTGTAGGAAAGTGCCTGTGTCATTACATGAGAACTTAAAGAGAGAATTAGATACAATGGAAAAATTTAATGTTATTGCAAAAATTACTGAACCAACTGATTTTGTCAGCAACATAGTTATTGTTAAAAAACCAAATGGAAAAATAAGAGTTTGTCTGGACCCATGTAATTTGAATAATTGTGTCATGCGTGAACATTTTCAATTGCCAACTTTTGAAGAAGTGTCAAGTAGAATGGCGGGTGCTAAAGTGTTCAGTAAATTAGATGCCTCAACAGCGTTCTTTCAAATAAAATTACATGAGGATAGTGCTAGATTGTGTACATTCTCAACACCTTTTAGTAGATATTTTTTAAGAGATTACCCTATGGTCTCTGCTCAGCCCCTGAGGTCTTCCATCGTAGGTATAAAGAAATATTCCAAAATGTGAATGGTTGTGAAGTATTTGAAGATGATCTTGGTATTCTTTATTATCTTTCTCTTGTTATGTTCTATCTAATATCCATCGTAGGTATAAAGAAATATTCCAAAATGTGAATGGTTGTGAAGTATTTGAAGATGATCTTGGTATTCTTTATTATCTTTCTCTTGTTATGTTCTATCTAATATACATTCATTTCAGTAGTTAGTTTTGTATCTTTTCTTCACTGACAATATACTCTCTGTATAAAGCATAATGACACGCATGCCTCACCTCGGTTTGCGTCCTCTACTCTCCTAGGCGGACAAACTGTCAACATAATGGGGAATGGATGAAAATTTCAGAAGTCCCTGATTTTTTTTGGTGTTAGTAATAGCCTTACTTAGTACCAGGAAAAAAGTTGCAGACTTGTCCGCTGCGTCAATTATTTTTAAAAAATATAAACAGTTTCTGCACTTCCGTTTTGGATTTAGGACGGCGAATGAGACACTTTCCTTGATCCGTCTCATATTACAAAAAAATATTTTAAATATCTGACCCTGGCAATGACAAATATAGCTGCTGCAGCTGTCAATATCATTGCCAGTGTCAGTTTTACAAGGATTTTTAAGATATATTTTTGTAATATGAGACGTATCAAACAGAGTGTCTTATTTGCCGTCCTAAACCCAAAACGTGAGTGAGGAAACTGTTTATATTTTTCAACAATAATTGACGCAGCTGAAAAGACTGCAACTTTTTTCTTGTGCTAAGGAAGGTTATTCCTATCACCAAAAAAAAATCAGGCGTTTCTAAAATGTTCATCCATTCCCAATTATAAAGTGAACAGAGTGAAGTTTAATCACGTAAGGGTGCACCTTTTCGCTCTTAGTTTTTTCAAAATTGTTAATTCTTTTTTTTTGTGTATTTTTATTATTAAGTGTGTATTTTAGTTTCATATTAGTTAATTTTTATATACATTTTTTTATGATATTGTATGTGTATGTTGTTGCCCACCGTGCTCTCACCGGATGGACCCTGCGGAAGACCAGCGCTGGCTGAAAAGCTAGCAACATGCTGAGCAAGGGTCCGTTTCGTGACAAATTGTGTTTTATGTTATTTCTTTTGTATGTGTCTTTGTTGTCACGAATAAACGTTTGAATTTGAAATTTAGAATTAGAATGTAATCTGTTGTGTCGTCAGGCACGACGCGCGCTCGGTGACTTCGGCGTGCCGATCGCCATCGTGCTGATGGTGGGCGTGTCGGCCGGCGTCCCCGTGTACACTGCCAAGCTGTCGGTGCCCGCGGGACTGCACCCCACGGACACGGCGCGCGCGTGGCTCGTGCCGCTCTCTCCCGGCCTCGCCACCATCCCCGCTTGGGCCGCCTTCGCGATGGCGCTGCCGGCGCTCATGGTCTACATCATCGTCTTCATGGAGACGCACATCGCAGAGTAAGATCGTTCGTCTCGCCCACTCACACGTAGAGCCATACATCTTTTACTCATTTATCATCATCATCATCAAAGACGTCCACTGCTGGACATATGCCACAATGGCCGGTCCCGCGCCACCCGCATCCAGCGGACTCCCGCAGTGGAGAGGGCTATGCTGGGAGTTTCTCTGCGCGATCGCATCAGAAATGAGGCTATCCACAGCGGAACCAAGGTAACCGATATACCCCTCCGAATCGCTGAACTAAAGTGGCAGTTGACATTGCACGTAGCCGGCACATACACCCAACATACTTTATATGAACGGGTGCTCAAAACTATCAGAACACGTAAAGCGTGGACAATAAGGTCGCGCTTTGATTTGGTCCTCCCTCACACAAGGTGCTTACGAGCACACTGATTGCTGCCATTTCTGATACATGTATCTATTACACACATTTGTTTGAGGGCTCGTTGGATCAGAGTCGGTGTCGAGATGATTATGTTTGAGGGCTCGTTGGATCAGAGTCGGTGTCGAGATTATAGTTGCGTCTTGTAGTCCTAGACAATACGGACATATTGACAATAAGGAACATTACGCAAAACTCTTCGTAGGTGGCGACACTAGCAGCGTTCACATTGTATCTCGTTCCCACTTGCGGTATTGTCTATGCAAGCATCCTTGTCACTCGTTTGCCAATCAATTGTGCATGTGTGTGTGAATCCCTATATTCCTATTCTGGTTTACTATTAGTGGTAGTGCTGCCTCTGGCGGCAGAACATTGCAGTAATGTTCCCTATTAATCATGTTTGTACACCTGCAACTTACCTATATAAACAGCGTATTACACTATTGCTAAAAAAGGGACCCCTAACAGAGCGACCTTTAAACATTTGTGCATTGATTGTTTTAAAAGGCACAATATTTTTTTAGTTGCACCCTTGAAAATAAACTTTGACTTTATATTTTTGCCGACCATCACCATCATTGCAACCATACGACCACCTTTCAATAAATTCGACGTCATTAGAAAAGTAAACCACCGTAACTGTTAAGAGATTTTTTTAGTTTATTGAATCGCACAAAAACTATAGTTGTAAATTGATTCTGCAATTGCAACTTCAAATAAAATATTTACATTAAGTATACTTTTGTGCGTTTCAATAATGTTATTTTGATGGCCATCATAAATAAGTATTAAGTACCTGTGATTATTAGTATATTTTCATAAATCTAACGATTGATGATGTATGCAAATGCGATTGAAATATGTCTCAAAAGCCAAGCCGCAGGCAGTGCAGCGAATTTTCCGGCCCCAATTTTCAAACACATTGTGCGAATCCCACTATATAAAATTAAAAACATCCTAAGAAGTCCAGTTTTCTCACGCTCTGTCTCCTATGTATCCTCTATGTTATACAATGCCGACATAAGCGACAACCAGTTGACAACGTATCCCCGTAGGTTGATCATCGACAAGCCCGAGCGGCGGCTCAAGAAGGGCAGCGGCTTCCACATGGACATCGTGATCATGTCTTTCGTGAACTGCGTGTGCGGGCTGTTCGGCGCGCCGTGGCAGTGCGTGGCCACCGTGCGCTCCGTGGCGCACGTCTCCGCGCTCACCGTCATGTCCACCACGCACGCGCCGGGCGACAAGCCACACATCGTCGAGGTCAAAGGTACGCATCCTACTATACTGTTCGGCGCGCCGTGGCAGTGCGTGGCCACCGTGCGCTCCGTGGCGCACGTCTCCGCGCTCACCGCCATGTCCACCACGCACGCGCCGGGCGACAAGCCACACATCGTCGAGATCAAAGGTACGCATCCTACTATACTGTTCGGCGCGCCGTGGCAGTGCGTGGCCACCGTGCGCTCCGTGGCGCACGTCTCCGCGCTCACCGTCATGTCCACCACGCACGCGCCGGGCGACTAGCCACACATAGTAGAGGTCAAAGGTACGCATCCTACTATACTGTTCGGCGCGCCGTGGCAGTGCGTGGCCACCGTGCGCTCCGTGGCGCACGTCTCCGCGCTCACCGTCATGTCCATCACGCACGCGCCGGGCGATAAGCCACACATCGTCGAGGTCAATGGTACGCATCCTACTATGGGGGTTTTGGCGGCAGGAGACCAGTGAAACACGCAGCGATCGATATAATAATGAACATTTATTTACAAACGTAAACTCCTTATATACCTTTTCCCGCGAGCACTAAATGCATAGGACGGGTACATGAGAATACCAAGATTTCCATCCACCCGACGCGAAAATAAGTTGCACGAGAGCAGCGCGCGATATCTTGCCTCTCGCTCCAACCGCTGCGTAAGTACCGACGCAGCGTTAGCGCGCGCCTCAGTTGCCTCCGGCCGCCGATGCACGCGCATGTCCCATATCACTCCCTCTCAAGCGAAGCGAATCCTTTTCGTCACTCTGCCCGACCTCGTAATATATGTTTGGTTTTATCGTCAGCAAATAAAACTGTTGTATGAAGTGGCTAATCATTTATATACAAGAGGAATAATAATGGTCCCAGTATGCTTCCTTGCGGTACTCTTGAATTGTTTTATTGGTTTCATTCAGTTTAGCAACTTGAACACGTTCGGATAAATAGCTTGTGAGCTGGTCGACGAATGTCATATTTGTGTAGCTTTTGCCGCAGTATTTTGTGATTCACATAGTCAAAAGCTTTACTCATGTCCAAAAACAGAGCTACTATCGGCTCAAGGAAAGTGTCTCATTCGCCGTCCTAAACCCAAAACGAAAGTGAGGAAACTGTATATATTAAAAAAAAAAAATTGACGCAGCTGACAAGTCTGCAACTTTTTCCTGGTGCTAAGGAAGGTTATTCCTATCACCAAAATAATTTACTTTTCAAAACAAAGTTTTAACCGATTTCAAATCAGTAGCCAAATTGCTTTAAGTTTGCCTATAAAATTTGAAGAGTTCCCTCAATTTCTCCAAGATCCCATCATTAGAACTGGATTTCAGTGATAACGGGACCAATCTGGAAGTATATGCTTCCAAACAATTAAAAAAAATTCAAATCGGTTCATAAATTACTGAGTTATTGCGTAACAAACACACATGAAAAAAAAAACAAAAAAAATACAGACGAATTAAGAACCTCCTCCTTTTTTGAAGTCGGTTAAAAATAATCAGGCACTTCTAAAATTTTCATCCATTCCCCATGCCAGAGTGACAGTGACGCCAACTTGGATCCAGGTGGCAGCATCGTCGAAGCGCTTAAATTGCGGAAGCCCTCAGTGAAAGTTTGTCCGCAGAGCAACGTCTGACGGGTCTACTGGTGGCGCTGATGGTGGGCCTGTCGGTGCTGGCGTCCAAGCTGCTGACGCTGGTGCCGATGGCCGTGCTGTTTGGAGTGTTCCTGTACATGGGCATCTCCGCTCTCGGCGGCATCCAGTTCTGGGACCGCTGCATCCTGCTGCTTAAGCCCGTCAAGCACCACGCGCAGGTGCCATATGTGAGACGGGTAAGTCATTCGTACAACTAGAGCGTTCCTTGCGCCTGGCCTCCTTTTACCAGTTGGCTAAGTGTCGCCACAAAGACGAGAATAATGACGACGTCGCTGACCCTCTTAAATAGGGGTGTAGACACAAATAAAATAAACAATAATGTTGCATTTTTTCGAAAAAGTATTAAAATGTAGTCTAATGGAGAAAAAACAACGCAAGAAGTTAAATAATCACAAAGTTATAAGTATCCAAAGTTTTAAGATGTCTCTGTCCCTTTTCCGCAAAACGCACCTTCATATGAAACACGATCCCCTAGCGTTTTCTCTCTCTAGCAAGCAACATTAAAACGGTTGTAGCTTCGTAATTTTTTGAGATATTTGAATGGGATTTTCGTCATCATCATCAGGCATACATTTTTGCCTTCTTTCTTTTGAAGTAAAGGTATAGTTAGATTTACTTTTGTTCTACGGGGCATTTTTCTTAAAGCCAATAGCCCCTTATTGACGACTGTCAAAGTACCTTTTGCCAAGAGGCGCCAGGAATGTTTGCGCTAATTGTAACTGGTTGTGTGCGCAGGTGCCCACGTGGAAGATGCACATGTTCACGTTGGTGCAGCTGGCAGGCATCCTGCTCTTGTACACGGTGAAGTCGTCTCGCTTCTCGCTCGCGCTGCCCTTCTTCCTCGTGATGATGGTGCCGCTGCGCATGTCGCTCGCCTACGTGTTCACGCCACTGCAGCTACGAGCGGTAAGCACAGTGATAAGAGGATACGGCCCAGTGCAGACTCGCATGTCGCTCGCCTACGTGTTCACGCCACTGCAGCTACGAGCGGTAAGCACAGTAATAAGAGGATACGGCCCAGTGCAGACTCGCATGTCGCTCGCCTACGTGTTCACGCCACTGCAGCTACGAGCGGTAAGCACAGTGATAAGAGGATACGGCCCAGTGCAGACTCGCATGTCGCTCGCCTACGTGTTCACGCCACTGCAGCTACGAGCGGTAAGCACAGTGATAAGAGGATACGGCCCAGTGCAGACTCGCATGTCGCTCGCCTACGTGTTCACGCCACTGCAGCTACGAGCGGTAAGCACAGTGATAAGAGGATACGGCCCAGTGCAGACTCGCATGTCGCTCGCCTACGTGTTCACGCCACTGCAGCTACGAGCGGTAAGCACAGTGATAAGAGAATACGGCCCAGTGCAGACTCGCATGTCGCTCACCTACGTGTTCACGCCACTGCAGCTACGAGCGGTAAGCACAGTGATAAGAGGATACGGCCCAGTGCAGACTCGCATGTCGCTCGCCTACGTGTTCACGCCACTGCAGCTACGAGCGGTAAGCGCAGTGATAAGAGGATACGGCCCAGTGCAGACTCGCATGTCGCTCGCCTACGTGTTCACGCCACTGCAGCTACGAGCGGTAAGCACAGTGATAAGAGGATACGGCCCAGTGCAGACTCGCATGTCGCTCGCCTACGTGTTCACGCCACTGCAGCTACGAGCGGTAAGCACAGTGATAAGAGGATACGGCCCAGTGCAGACTCGCATGTCGCTCGCCTACGTGTTCACGCCACTGCAGCTACGAGCGGTAAGCGCAGTGATAAGAGGATACGGCCCAGTGCAGACTCGCATGTCGCTCGCCTACGTGTTCACGCCACTGCAGCTACGAGCGGTAAGCACAGTGATAAGAGGATACGGCCCAGTGCAGACTCGCATGTCGCTCGCCTACGTGTTCACGCCACTGCAGCTACGAGCGGTAAGCGCAGTGATAAGAGGATACGGCCCAGTGCAGACTCGCATGTCGCTCGCCTACGTGTTCACGCCACTGCAGCTACGAGCGGTAAGCACAGTGATAAGAGGATACGGCCCAGTGCAGACTCGCATGTCGCTCGCCTACGTGTTCACGCCACTGCAGCTACGAGCGGTAAGCGCAGTGATAAGAGGATACGGCCCAGTGCAGACTCGCATGTCGCTCGCCTACGTGTTCACGCCACTGCAGCTACGAGCGGTAAGCACAGTGATAAGAGGATACGGCCCAGTGCAGACTCGCATGTCGCTCGCCTACGTGTTCACGCCACTGCAGCTACGAGCGGTAAGCGCAGTGATAAGAGGATACGGCCCAGTGCAGACTCGCATGTCGCTCACCTACGTGTTCACGCCACTGCAGCTACGAGCGGTAAGCACAGTGATAAGAGGATACGGCCCAGTGCAGACTCGCATGTCACTCGCCTACGTGTTCACGCCACTGCAGCTACGAGCGGTAAGCACAGTGATAAGAGGATACGGCCCAGTGCAGACTCGCATGTCGCTCGCCTACGTGTTCACGCCACTGCAGCTACGAGCGGTAAGCGCAGTGATAAGAGGATACGGCCCAGTGCAGACTCGCATGTCGCTCGCCTACGTGTTCACGCCACTGCAGCTACGAGCGGTAAGCACAGTGATAAGAGGATACGGCCCAGTGCAGACTCGCATGTCGCTCGCCTACGTGTTCACGCCACTGCAGCTACGAGCGGTAAGCGCAGTGATAAGAGGATACGGCCCAGTGCAGACTCGCATGTCGCTCGCCTACGTGTTCACGCCACTGCAGCTACGAGCGGTAAGCACAGTGATAAGAGGATACGGCCCAGTGCAGACTCGCATGTCGCTCGCCTACGTGTTCACGCCACTGCAGCTACGAGCGGTAAGCGCAGTGATAAGAGGATACGGCCCAGTGCAGACTCGCATGTCGCTCGCCTACGTGTTCACGCCACTGCAGCTACGAGCGGTAAGCGCAGTGATAAGAGGATACGGCCCAGTGCAGACTCGCATGTCGCTCGCCTACGTGTTCACGCCACTGCAGCTACGAGCGGTAAGCGCAGTGATAAGAGGATACGGCCCAGTGCAGACTCGCATGTCGCTCGCCTACGTGCTCATGCCGCTGCAGCTACGAGCGGTAAGCGCAGTGGTACGAGGATACGGCCCAGTGCAGACTCGCATGTCGCTCGCCTACGTGCTCATGCCGCTGCAGCTACGAGCGGTAAGCGCAGTGGTAAGAGGATACGGCCCAGTGCAGACTCGCATGTCGCTCGCCTACGTGCTCATGCCGCTGCAGCTACGAGCGGTAAGCGCAGTGGTACGAGGATACGGCCCAGTGCAGACTCGCATGTCGCTCGCCTACGTGCTCATGCCGCTGCAGCTACGAGCGGTAAGCGCAGTGGTACGAGGATACGGCCCAGTGCAGACTCGCATGTCGCTCGCCTACGTGCTCATGCCGCTGCAGCTACGAGCGGTAAGCACAGTGGTACGAGGATACGGCCCAGTGCAGACTCGCATGTCGCTCGCCTACGTGCTCATGCCGCTGCAGCTACGAGCGGTAAGCGCAGTGGTACGAGGATACGGCCCAGTGCAGACTCGCATGTCGCTCGCCTACGTGCTCATGCCGCTGCAGCTACGAGCGGTAAGCGCAGTGGTACGAGGATACGGCCCAGTGCAGACTCGCATGTCGCTCGCCTACGTGCTCATGCTGCTGCAGCTACGAGCGGTAAGCGCAGTGGTACGAGGATACGGCCCAGTGCAGACTCGCATGTCGCTCGCCTACGTGCTCATGCCGCTGCAGCTACGAGCGGTAAGCGCAGTGTTACGAGGATACGGCCAAGTGCAGACTCGCATGTCGCTCGCCTACGTGCTCATGCCACTGCAGCTACGAGCGGTAAGCGCAGTGATAAGAGGATACGGCCCAGTCCAGACTCGCATGTCGCTCGCCTACGTGTTCACGCCACTGCAGCTACGAGCGGTAAGCACAGTGATAAGAGGATACGGCCCAGTGCAGACTCGCATGTCGCTCGCCTACGTGCTCATGCCGCTGCAGCTACGAGCGGTAAGCGCAGTGGTACGAGGATAC
This sequence comes from Epinotia brunnichana, assembly GCA_963854355.1. Lineage (NCBI taxonomy): Eukaryota > Metazoa > Arthropoda > Insecta > Lepidoptera > Tortricidae > Epinotia > Epinotia brunnichana. Next base: position 185,500 of record OY977935.1, on the reverse strand, counting down.
GGCCCAGTGCAGACTCGCATGTCGCTCGCCTACGTGTTCACGCCACTGCAGCTACGAGCGGTAAGCGCAGTGGTACGAGGATACGGCCCAGTGCAGACTCGCATGTCGCTCGCCTACGTGCTCATGCCGCTGCAGCTACGAGCGGTAAGCGCAGTGGTAAGAGGATACGGCCCAGTGCAGACTCGCATGTCGCTCGCCTACGTGCTCATGCCGCTGCAGCTACGAGCGGTAAGCGCAGTGGTACGAGGATACGGCCCAGTGCAGACTCGCATGTCGCTCGCCTACATGCTCATGCCGCTGCAGCTACGAGCGGTAAGCGCAGTGGTACGAGGATACGGCCCAGTGCAGACTCGCATGTCGCTCGCCTACGTGCTCATGCCGCTGCAGCTACGAGCGGTAAGCGCAGTGGTACGAGGATACGGCCCAGTGCAGACTCGCATGTCGCTCGCCTACGTGCTCATGCCGCTGCAGCTACGAGCGGTAAGCGCAGTGGTACGAGGATACGGCCCAGTGCAGACTCGCATGTCGCTCGCCTACGTGCTCATGCCGCTGCAGCTACGAGCGGTAAGCGCAGTGGTACGAGGATACGGCCCAGTGCAGACTCGCATGTCGCTCGCCTACGTGCTCATGCCGCTGCAGCTACGAGCGGTAAGCGCAGTGATAAGAGGATACGGCCCAGTGCAGACTCGCATGTCGCTCGCCTACGTGTTCACGCCACTGCAGCTACGAGCGGTAAGCGCAGTGATAAGAGGATACGGCCCAGTGCAGACTCGCATGTCGCTCACCTACGTGCTCATGCCGCTGCAGCTACGAGCGGTAAGCGCAGTGATAAGAGGATACGGCCCAGTGCAGACTCGCATGTCGCTCGCCTACGTGTTCACGCCACTGCAGCTACGAGCGGTAAGCGCAGTGATAAGAGGATACGGCCCAGTGCAGACTCGCATGTCGCTCGCCTACGTGTTCACGCCACTGCAGCTACGAGCGGTAAGCGCAGTGATAAGAGGATACGGCCCAGTGCAGACTCGCATGTCGCTCGCCTACTTGTTCACGCCACTGCAGCTACGAGCGGTAAGCACAGTGATAAGAGGATACGGCCCAGTGCAGACTCGCATGTCGCTCGCCTACGTGCTCATGCCGCTGCAGCTACGAGCGGTAAGCGCAGTGATAAGAGGATACGGCCCAGTGCAGACTCGCATGTCGCTCGCCTACGTGCTCATGCCGCTGCAGCTACGAGCGGTAAGCGCAGTGGTACGAGGATACGGCCCAGTGCAGACTCGCATGTCGCTCGCCTACGTGCTCATGCCGCTGCAGCTACGAGCGGTAAGCGCAGTGGTACGAGGATACGGCCCAGTGCAGACTCGCATGTCGCTCGCCTACGTGCTCATGCCGCTGCAGCTACGAGCGGTAAGCGCAGTGGTAAGAGGATACGGCGCAGTGCAGACTCGCATGTCGCTCGCCTACGTGCTCATGCCGCTGCAGCTACGAGCGGTAAGCGCAGTGGTACGAGGATACGGCCCAGTGCAGACTCGCATGTCGCTCGCCTACGTGCTCATGCCGCTGCAGCTACGAGCGGTAAGCGCAGTGATAAGAGGATACGGCCCAGTGCAGACTCGCATGTCGCTCGCCTACGTGCTCATGCCGCTGCAGCTACGAGCGGTAAGCGCAGTGATAAGAGGATACGGCCCAGTGCAGACTCGCATGTCGCTCGCCTACGTGTTCACGCCACTGCAGCTACGAGCGGTAAGCGCAGTGATAAGAGGATACGGCCCAGTGCAGACTCGCATGTCGCTCGCCTACGTGCTCATGCCGCTGCAGCTACGAGCGGTAAGCGCAGTGGTACGAGGATACGGCCCAGTGCAGACTCGCATGTCGCTCGCCTACGTGCTCATGCCGCTGCAGCTACGAGCGGTAAGCGCAGTGGTACGAGGATACGGCCCAGTGCAGACTCGCATGTCGCTCGCCTACGTGCTCATGCCGCTGCAGCTACGAGCGGTAAGCGCAGTGATAAGAGGATACGGCCCAGTGCAGACTCGCATGTCGCTCGCCTACGTGCTCATGCCGCTGCAGCTACGAGCGGTAAGCGCAGTGGTACGAGGATACGGCCCAGTGCAGACTCGCTACTTCAAAATGCCATCTTCGTTCGCTAGCGTATCTCTGTCGCACTAGCGTATTCAAGTGACAGAGAGGGAGATACTGCAAGTTTTGTCTTTCGATTTTTGTGGTAGCGCCGCTAGCCTCTAATACGCCAACTCATCCGGTAATGTCTATCCACTTTACATTATTCCGTCCTTTTCTGGGTCGGCAATTTGTTTGTGGCAAACATGACTGATGGTAAACAGATAACGTACCGTAGCGCGCTTGCGACTTCAGAAGAATTACAAACACGTTGGTCTGCTCCTAATAGAGAGATAGCACTCCGCAGTGCTCTACCTCTATGGACCCGAGATATACAGCGAATTGTCACTTCACTAGCCATCTTTAGATTGTTTAGATTGGTCGAATGTTGAAACCTGCGCTGTCGTATGGTGAGACTTTACAGGACAGAGTTCGGACTAAAAGCGGCAACGGATGAAATGTGTATTATAAGTGATTATCTCATCTACATAATGGAAAACGTTAAATTATGTTTTATGCGTTTCCAGCTGGACGGAGCCCAAAAGGATACAGACGACGACGAGCCGGACTTCTACCAGGAGGCGCCGCTGCCGTGAGCGACAGCCATCTTGCGGACTCGCTCGTCTCCATTACTGAACAGAACATTATTAGATACAGTTGCTCATGGATGAGCTAGCTATTCAATGAGAATATGCCAACTGATTGTACAGAACTGTAGTGAATACAAATTAAGTTTGCTGTCAGCAAGACGATGTGTACTTATGCGTAATAATTATATATAAAGTAGAGAGTCTATTAATGTACAGAACATTTACTGTATATTGTATAGGTTACTATTGTTACATATCGTTAGTGATAAGAAAATGTCATTGCAGAATTTAAGCACTTAAAAGTCATAGGTAGGTATAGCAAAAGTTCCTTCGGGATGATTGTCTGCGATGTGTAAGCATTAGACACCGATGCGCGTGTGTGGTGTATGCATCGTGCGTGTATGAGTGGTCATTTGCTTGCACAGTTTCCTGTTACCTATATTTTACATATACTTAAGCATATTTTGCCAGTAAAGGGTCAAAATTATAAATTATAGTACCATGTAGGTGCGAGATAACAGTGCATATTTAACAGTACATATGTTGCATGTACGCGTACGTATTGTAAACTATAAATTATAGTACCATGTAGGTGCGAGATAACAGTGCATATTTAACAGTACATATGTTGCATGTACGCGTACGTATTGTCAACTAGCTTCTGCCCGCGACTCCGTCCGCGCGGAACTTGTTTGTATCGTAGCTCCATACAAACGTTCACCCCCGATTTCACCCCCTTAGGGGATGATTTTCGGGATGAAATCTATCCTATGTCCTACCCCGGGACTCAAACTATCTCTATACCAAATTTCGTCTAATAATTCTAATAATTTCCCCCATACAAACTTTGCACCCCTGTTTTACCCGCTTAGGGTTTTTCCCACAGATGTATGAATATAAGAAGATCGGACATGGCGGCCGATTTGTATAGAGTGAGCCTGTCCCAAGTACATTAACCCACACAACGCCCAAGTAATTGACAAGACAAAGCACGCACACATCTAAAACACACACTCTTGTATACCTGCACGCTTATTTGACAATAAACGCGCATCATATCAGGCATTTTGGGAAAAAACGTAATATTCTCTGCGATCAGCACTCGTGCACAGTATGGCAGTGTATGCCCATTGAGCATACAGCTGCGACACGGCCGCCGGCGGCTTGTCCTCTCTCTAGTATTCTATGCTCTGAGGTTTTGCCAAAGCCCTAAAATGACTTTTCTTGTATTGTAATAAGGAGTCCATACACAATGTTTCAAGTCTCTCACTTAAAATTGTACTCCATCCCCATACAAACTTTCAACCCCCTTTTTACACCATTGAGGGGAAAGTTTCAAAAATCCCGTCTGAGTGGGTACTTACGTTATGTAAACTACCTATTGTGAAAAAATCAGCTTTCTAGGTACAACGGTTTGGGCTGGGCGTTGATTTAAGAGAAGAAGCGGGTTCAAATCAGGCAATGTTGTCTTGTCATCCCGACGCGCAGACCCGCCGCGACCTGCGGTCGGGCGACTCGCCGGCTCCGACGCCCGACACCAACAGTTTATTTGTGTAACGATCTGTACGTCTGGGTCAGAATGTCACCACCCCTCCCTCACGGGTGTCGTAGGAGGCGACTAAGGGCCTCTTCCGTTTCCTTTTCTCCCGTCCGTCATCCTCTCACCGGCGCGCGAGCTGCCCCGTTCCAGCTTCCAAGTTCCAAGCTTTCTTGATGGTGTCGGGCCACCTGCGTATCCTAAAATAACGAAATATTCCTAAACATCAGCTTAATTCAAATCCGTAAGTATTTTGTAATTTAAATATTCAGTATTTCCATCAAATAGGCTTTTGGTGAAATTTGCAAGATTGTAGATAAAGATTCCCGAATGTGAGTTTGTGGAAAACATTTTTGAATGTGGACCGTTGAAGTGAGTTTGCATGTAGGTATATATCAGAAACCAGTAAATAATCAGAGCGTGTCACGTTTGTTCGCCATACGAAGGCGGCAGGACGCGGCGCTGGCACCGACGTAAAAGAGTGCGCGACGACCTGTGCCTGCGCGCGCGCACTCTTGAAGGCTGCGCTGGCGCCGCGCGCGCACGCACAGGTCGTCGCGCACTCTTGAAAGCTGCGCTGCATGCGACTACTACACCCACGCACGACTGTAGTGACAGCACACCAATTTGACCGTGGATTTTAACGGCGAGTTAACTTATTATGTGTATGTACAAGGTATGTACCTCGTTAGCAAGGTATGTAGCTCGCAGACCACCGATGTCAAATAATATATTCGCTTCTCGGAAATGACATACCTACCGTCAAATCCTCCAACTTACCCACCGTCCAATCTTTGCCCAGGAAGGAAATATAACTAAGAAAACCAAATTATAACCAAAAATACCAAATTATAACTTAAATTATTACCAAAAAAAATAACTTGCTTCAAAATTTTTCTCAGATAAATGTACTCTTAGTTATATTTCATTCCTGGGCAAAGATTGGACGGTGGGTAAAGTTGGAGGATTTGACGGTACTTATTAAATGAGTCATATACATGTTTATTATCTCGGTGTAGGAGCCATAAACTTCTCGCTTATAATTATAAGGTCATTTAAAAACAGATAATTATGACTGTGGAACTACTTTTTGTTCCAAAGTGCTCGTCTTTGCTCATAGTTGGCTGTGATTGTATACATGTACCTCGTTAGCAAGATGGTGGAGTCACAGATATGGAGGTGCCGGCTGAGTGTGACACTGGCCCCTATGTCAGGTGACAATTGTATACATGTACCTCGTTAGCAAGATGGTGGAGTCACAGATATGGAGGTGCCGGCTGAGTGTGACACTGGCCCCTATGTCAGGTGACAATTGTATACATGTACCTCGTTAGCAAGTTGGTGGAGTCACAGATATGGAGGTGCCGGCTGAGTGTGACACTGGCCCCTATGTCAGGTGACAATTGTATACATGTACCCCGTTAGCAAGATGGTGGAGTCACAGATATGGAGGTGCCGGCTGAGTGTGACACTGGCCCCTATGTCAGGTGACAATTGTATACATGTACCTCGTTAGCAAGTTGGTGGAGTCACAGATATGGAGGTGCCGGCTGAGTGTGACACTGGCCCCTATGTCAGGTGACAATTGTATACATGTACCTCGTTAGCAAGATGGTGGAGTCACAGATATGGAGGTGCCGGCTGAGTGTGACACTGGCCCCTATGTCAGGTGACAATTGTCAAGTTGGTGAAATAGGGGCCTGGCAATTATCACCTGACGCTGACAATTCGCCAAACATTGCTTGTTCTAAAAGTTAACGTGGTCGCTAGGTTAATTGTGGAACCAGCAATGTACGGAAAATTGTCATTGTCAGGTGACAATTGTCAAGTTAGTAAAATAGGGGCCTGGACGTGTTTGATAGAAAATGAGTTGTAGCTCGTTTTATATTTTTGTATATTATGTATATGAATGTTGGAAGTTGTACTGAAAGCCATTGATTTTGTGATCCGTTATATGTAAGATAGTTGTTCGCTAATTCATAGTGATAGAATATACCCTCTATAATATGCCTACCTACTTGTTCATTAAATGTTTACCATAAGGTTATAAGTGGTTCAGCCTGCGAGAAAGCACACCGCTTTATTATTACTACTGTGTTGTTACCAAATATATTTATTTATTGTAAACAAAATAAATATCAAGCAATTATTACAATTAAACAAAAATTTTACAATAAATGATAATATTTTACACAATAATCATTGAAAAATTGCAGATTAACGACCGATAAACGGTTAGCAAACCAAAATGAAAACAAAACAAAATTGCAATAGTTAACAAGAGAGAGAGAGAGAGAGAGAGAAAGTTCATTTTTGCTGCGAGTGTTGATTTTGAATCCCGAGGAAGCGAAATATTCTAAAATTTAGAAAGTTAGAATCTTGAGCGCAGCGAAGGACTCAAAAGCACGAGACGCAAACACTGCTCTCGAGTAACGCGTTCAATTTTTCACCTCAGCATTGAGAACATATTTTACACAAAAAAAAATCATGTTTTCTTTTGTGAATATTCAGGAAGAAAATTTGTTTTGGCGTTCTTTGCTGCTTGTTTTAACTCGCACTATGGAGTTACCTACCTACTAGAAGCACGCGAGAGCGCGGGGCGAGACAACACAAGGCGCAACAAAACAAAGCATACAATATAAATCGACACGAGGCTCGTTTGACACTAACACAACACAACACTAAAAAGTAACCGTATTAAGTATTGTTTTTTTTATACTGTCACTCGTATTCTCACGTTTCACTCATATTATCAAACTATTTTTGAAATATTCAACATTAATGTCTGTTTCGCTTACCTACACTCACCAAAATATAGCCTTATTGTTGTTTAAATAGGTACTGCCTTCTTCACTGGTTTCACTTTATTTCCTAATTGGATAAATAATTAATTTATCCTAGTCGTTTTTATATTAAAAAAAACTAATATCAATAGCGCAAGAATGAAGAATAATATTTCGAATAAAATCTAAAACAATTTAAAAGCGCGCATTTTTTTTAAAGGGGCGGGGCGGCCGGGTGCTTTCACTTCGGATACTGTAAGTTCTTAAAAATGAAGATTGTTAAAACTAGAATCATTAATTGGTCAGCATATGACAATGTATTTAGTAAGCACCTATTTAAGCAAAATGGACTTTATTCTGAGACGCTTCATGTTTTTTTGGTAATCCATTTATTGGTCATTTAAACGTAATAAGTATGTTAAATGTGTTGGACGTGTTACTTGCTTCGCGCTGTTTTGGGGTTCTACTTTGAAATTCGATTGTCGAACTATGAATCAACCTAATACCTGTCGTATTCTTTTTTCGTTATGAAATGAAAGAATTCTGAATTTGTAATAGACCCCACACTAGGAAACGTCAGTGCTCGACACCAAAACTAAAAAGCTACTTTGACTTACGGATTTCGCATTTTGCTCACTGTTTTCACGCAGCAAAATATGCTTGTTCGAGCTGCTGAGGTGAACAATATTATCTCCATTACATTCAATATAATAAGGCATGTATCAGAATAAACAAAAAGTTAATGATATTAATTTAGTATCCCAGAGATGTATAAGGTCTCTAAGCGTCAAAAACAAAGAAAAAAAGAACATCAATGTGATATTTTCAGAGATGTACAAGGTCAGTAACAATAAAACGTGTCAAGAATAGAATGATGTCTCGCGTCAATACTAAAATAATGATAATAACACTAGTATTTAAGTAGTTACTATGCCCTTGCAAGCATGAACAGACCGGACTCCACAAACAGCACCCGATCACGAGTATGACGCGTATCTCAGCCATCGCCTCCCTCAACCATATGTAAGGGAAGGTGGCGACCCGATCAACGGCGCCACCGACGCCAATAATTTTCATTACAGGCTTTTTGCTTGCGTTGCTTCATTATTACATACTAGTCATCGGTTCTACATCGCTTAACACATTCACGGCCACGCTAATCTCGTCGCGCTACGCCGTAGTCCGTAGCAGGTTAAACCTCGTATGTAGCGAAAAGCGCTCGTAGCGCTCTGACGCATATGTGTCGTCATGGGCCCTGAATGGGTTAACCAGCATGACATGCTAACCCAGTTTGATGCGACCCAGTTTCAAGTGAAAGAGGCTTGTTTCTCATTTAAATGATGGTACGTTAAAAGCCAAAGTGTAGATACCCAAGTAGGTATAAATATAGTGATACTATGTGGCAATACTTAACAGTATGTAGGTACTTATTATTTTAAAAAGACATTAACTATTAATGACCTTTTTATTTATTATAGATAGCATAAAGATAGCAATTACGATATAAAGTTGATGACATGAAGCCTACTTACAAAACACAATTTGTAGGTTGGCTACGTCTCACCAAGTACGGTAACTTAAGTATTTTCTATTGACGTGCCTGAACATGATATGATTTATTTATCTCACAATATACAATGTCACTTAAAACATGAATGTACTTAGTAACAAAATATAATTATTACCTATCAATGTAAACAAAACTCTTATAAAGCGTATTTAACCCGTTCAGCCTATAAGTTGGCTGTGACCCTGCCTCTGTCCGAGAAGCCGCCCCCGGCACGGCAGGCAGGTTCGAATCCCCGTAAGTTCATTTATTTGTGTGATGGATGAGTAAGAATATTTGTTCCTGAGTCATGGATGTTGTCTTTGTAAGTATTTATTTATCGATATAAGTATGTATATCGTCGCGTAGTACCAATAGTAGGTAAGCTTAGTTTGGAACTAGGTCGATATGTGTAAGATTGTCCTGAAACATTTATTTATTTACTACAAAATAATTATACACTATTTGAGTAGTCATGACCCGATCAAATAATTTCATTTAAATTAGTAAGTAAGTAATAATGCAATAACAAAGACAATAATAAAATATAATTAAGTACCCAAGTAGCAATATAGCGTATTTAGGAGGATATCTCGCGGTATAACTACTACCCACAGGAAGAGCCCCTGTGGTAGCAAATCCATCCTATCAATAAAAATAATTTCATGAGGTTCTTGTAGGATTCTACCCTTGTTTAGTTGTAAGAAGCACTCAAGAGTTTTTATTAATTACCTATGGAGTGTATTTCATTGGTACAAACAGGTATTGGATAAGTGACTAAGTATAATGATGTTCCGTATATCGATACATCGAGCACAATTGCTGCGGTCGAGTAGCCGGTGCGAGTACCGTACCGTAGCACTGCAGGCCTGCCGGTGCGAGTACCGTACCGTAGCACTGCAGGCCTGCCGGTGCGAGTACCGTACCGTAGCACTGCAGGCCTGCCGGTGCGAGTACCGTACCGTAGCACTGCAGGCCTGCCGGTGCGAGTACCGTACCGTAGCACTGCAGGCCTGCCGGTGGCTGCACTTTGGCTTTGCACCGATTTAATGAGATAGACGAGATTCAGACGCATATTGTTTTTAATTATTTAGCTATTGTAGAAGTCTGTTAATATATTATCTTAATAATAGTGTATTGTTGTTCCATTATTACTTGTTGATGTTGTTGTCTAGGGTTTAAGTGATTAAATATATACTTTATCAGCAGCTCTTTTTATTTAACTTGATTGCTATTTGACAACAATGACGTATTCATAGGGGTAGAATAGAATAGAGGAACTCACGCACTTCTACGACACATGAATGACAAGGAAGTATTTGTGCTGTCGTATATTTTCTTATAACTTTGTTTATTCTTTTATACGAGTATAAGTACTTTCATTGTGCCGAAGATATTATAATAAATAATAATAAAAGCCATTTTATTCCATATTTCTAAGGTAGGTACATTTCAAATGGTATTAGTAAGTTGTTAGTTAGTTATTTTATATTATTGTTAGTATGGTTAGTTTTCTTTAATTGAAATATGGACCCCTTTTTGGGTAAAGGCCTCCTCCATCTTTTTCCATGATTCCCTGTCCTTGCCTAGTTCAATCCAATCTTTTCCTGCTTCTTGTATAATGTCATCAGCCCACCGTCTTATTGGTCTACCAACATTTCTTTTCCCCGTTGGGCCTTTCCATCGTGTACTCTCTATGGTCCATCTTTTGTCTGTATATCGTGAGATATGTCCAGCCCATTTCCACTTTAAATTCAGTGCCTGCTTGAGAGCGTCTGTGAGTTTTGTCTTCTGTCGGATATTTTCCCTTCTCACTTTATGTATTTTCCTAATCTTCAACATACTCCTTTCCATTGCTGTTTGAGTACATTTAATTTTTTCTTTTATCTTTTTTGTAAATACCCAAGTTTGGCAGCCATACAGTAAGCAAGGTAGGAGACATGTATCGAACACAATTTTTTTCAGATGAAGATTATAATTCCCCTTTAGAATTTCTTTCAGGGACCAAAATTTATTCCATGTTGCACTGATTCTCCTTGTTAGTTCTTCTTCATTGCTGGAGTTATTAAATGACAGCCGTTTCCCTAAGTAGACATAATTTCTTACGTACTCTATGGTGTTTCCTTTTATCGCAATAGGCCTAATATTACTATTAGTCATCAGCTTAGTTTTATTTATGTTCATTTCTAGGCCGATTTTAGAGCTTTCATCGTCAAGTGACTTCATCAATTCTTCCATGTCTCGAGCGGTTTCAGCAATTATAGCTATGTCGTCAGCGAATCTTAGATGGTTTAAGTAGCATCCGTTGACTTGCAATCCTTTCTTTGCCCAGTTTAAATTACCAAATATGTTTTCGAGTACTGCGATGAAGAGCTTCGGCGACAAAGGGTCCCCCTGCCTGACTCCTCTTTCTATGTTTATTTCTTCTCCTCTGCTTTCTAGTTTTACCTTACTCTTACAGTTTGCATATATATATATTTTAAGATGTTAATATATTTTTGGTCGACATTAAAGCGCTGTAGTGCATTCCAGATTGAACAGTGGCTGATGCTATCGAAGGCTTTGCTATAGTCTACGAAGGCCACATACAGAGGTCTATTAAACTCTCGATGCTTTTCTATAATTTGTTCTAATGTTTGTATGTGATCCATCGTGCTAAAGCCTGACCGGAATCCTGCTTGCTCCTTTGGTTGTTGCTTGTCAATATCCTGTGTTATTCTTTTTAAGAGTATAGATGAAAACAGTTTGTATGTGCTTGCTAGCAGGCTTATAGGTCTATAGTTTCCTATATCTAAAGGGTTTCCTTTTTTGAAAAGCAGGATTATGTCTGATGTGCACCATTGTTTTGGTACCGTTTCTGTGTCCAATACCATGTTGAACAGCTGTGTCAGGTGGTTAATTAGGATAGGAGCTCCTATTTTGAGGGCCTCACTGCATATTCCGTCTGGGCCGGGGCTTTTTTCAGCTTTAAGTCGTTTTATGTGCTCACAAACTTCCGAGTATTCAATTGGTTTAATGCATGTAGTCCTGCTTCCGTACTTAGGTTGTGTTTCAATTTCGCTATTATTTGTTTTCCGGTATAAGGCTTTGTAGAAGTTTGTTGCATGATTTATAATGTCTTTTCTTGATTTTGTTTCTTCTGACTTTTGTTCAAGTTTTTGTATCCATGTTTTGTGCGTGGTTAATTCTTTATAAGCTTTTTTGGTACTTCTGAAATTCATGATGTTTCTTGAGATGATTTCGTGTCTATGTTTACTGTAGTCCTTCCTTATTGATCTATTGGTTTCTTTATATATTCTGCTAAGTTCATTTTTTGTTTCTTTTGTTTTATTTTTCATATTTATTAGTTCGGTGCGTCTTTTAATAAGTTGTTCTGTGTGTTTGCTGATTATTTTCGGTCTTTCTTCTTGAGTTATATTTTTTGACTGTAAGCAATCTAGTATGCTTCCCTCCAAGAAGTTATAGTAGGTTTGGATATTAGTTGTGTCTATTTCACTCTTTTCCATGTGTGTTTGTAGATTTTCGGTGTAGCTTTTGATTTCTTCTTCTGTTTTTGGAATCTTAGGTGGCGTCTTAAAGTTTTTCCTACTCTTTGGTGGGCGCCTTAAAAGTAGCGTTGCTCTCAGTAGATAGATTATTACAGACCGAAGATATTATAGTGTTTCAATTGAACTCGCTTAGTGTTTCAATTGAACTCGCTTAGTGTTTCAATTGAACTAGCTTAGTGTTTCAATTGAACTCGCTTAGTGTTTTAATTGAACTCGCTTAGTGTTTCAATTGAACTCGCTTAGTGTTTCAATTGACAGTCATGCGAGGTCAATTGAACCATACTGCCCCATTCTTTTTATTACATTATTGTCAAAAAACTGTGGATTATAGACCAACAAAATACATTTTATTTAGGAACCAGATAACTAACCTTGAAATATTTACAAAAATATAACGGTTACAAGCGGTTAAAGGCAAATTGTTTCATTTGTCCCCGGTCTACCCTAATTATTAATTTTAAGACAGGGTTTTTCAAAATTTTATTTAATTATTTTCCAATAACATTCGTCGTGGGTCTTTTTTTTTTTACTTTACATTTTTTTTAAAAGAGCTGTGTTTGTTTGCATTCAAAGATTTTCAAAAAGCCTCATATAAGGCCGGAAATCCAACCCGGTCAAATCTGTCTAAAAATCTGAGTTCGTTTTTTGCCTAAATAAATAGTGCTGGATGTAAGGAAGATTTGGTGCTAAGGAACCCTGTATCTACAATCAGAGGAAAATGCTGAATTTCATAGTTTAATGTACAGAAATGGATGTCCCCGTAGAAACAGTAAGTAGGTACCTACTAAGGTAAACGTCCGAGTGCTCGACGCTGTACAAGTATTTATATGGCATGGACACTTTATGTCATAGCAATATGGGTTCAATCCGAACTAAGAGGATTTTTCTTCATTCCAATTTAAGAGTACCCATGCCATGTACTAGTACAGCGTCGACCACTCGGACGTTTACCTTACAATGAGTAAGTATGGGAATTATATTTTATTACAGCTTTAAAAAGATTGGTATAAATAAAAATTAAAAATTAAAAAAACTACGTAAGTATTTACCAATTTCGCCTAGTTTCACACGTCACATCTCCCCATAGGGGACGTAGGTTCGTGGTCTTCTCTCCCTCTCACTGAGCACAAGCGTGAGCGAGATGGAAGTGCGTGTTTGGAAGCGCAGATATCATGTTTTTTAATTTTATTTCTTTTTGCGTTTTAATAAATAAAAAAGTAATAGCTGATTTCCATCAAACATGACATTGCCGTTTTTTAGAACCAACTGTTATATGTTTAGCTGGTGTGCATAATTAGTTACGATTTTTTTAAGTGTATTTTAGACCTATGTTCGTGATTTTTTTCTATCGAGCGAAAGTCAAAAACTCAGGATTCGAATAGCTGATTTCCCTTGAGAAAGGCCTCCAGATTACTAATTTAATTTAAGGCAACCGTTTTATAATCCAAACAAGAGCTACGATTTTTTTTTAAATCCGTTTTTGGAGCTCACGTCGCCTCAACATTAGCTACGCCGACGACACGCGGTACTGGCCCCACCGGTCGGGGCACTCAATGATTTATTAGCATTTGTGAAGAGGACGCGGCTTCTCATGTACAGTCGACGCCAAAAATATGTTTACAGTTTTCGCCTTATTACAATTGAAGTCATTACGTCGCCGCTGCGCAGACAACAGTGTTTAAGTTCTCTCTCGTGATTAAGTCCGTAAATAAATGCTAAATCGACTTGCCCCGTAAAGTGTTATACATTATTTTATAGCTGCTAAAGTGACAATTATACTAATGTTTGTTTCAACAAAAACCGTGCGATGGATTAGAAGATATGGTGAAATCAATTTTAAAATTATTAACCAACCGTCGAAGAACTGACCTACGACAACTCGCACAGCGCCCGCAGCGCATTAGTCACGCGGCTCGCACATAACGTTGTGCTGTTGAACGCCGCCGTTGGACGATTTACATCGCCGCTTTAAGGTACATTGCTGCTTGTATTTTCTCAATCATTCCGAGACACCAAGAACCGCGTAGAAATCTAGAGGGCACCACTAGTCTATTACTAAACTATTCAGAACAAAATGAAATGCCTAGCTTGTGATAAAGAAACAGACAGACTAAAAGGTCTTATGTGTGCAAAATGTAAAGGATGCTTCCACCATCTCTGTCTGAACATGACTTCAGCCTATTTCAGAGAACACCAAACAGAATTTTAAAAAAATTGGACTTGCCGTGCGAATTAATTACGCGTCGCTGCCGCAACGACAACACAGCGGTGTCACCAGCAGGCATGAATAACGCTTTAGAACAAAGATTAGAAGATGTGAGCATAATAAGTGACTCAGAGAATTCGATCGTATTAGGCGATACGATCAACACGAACATAACAGCGCTATCTCACCAGCAAACGCCAACATTACACAGTGCAGAAACGCAGAGTAATGACAGTATTACTTTCGATCGATTCAGCTACTTAATAAAGAACGAATTCCAAACAATGAAAGACAGCCTAACAGAGTCCATTACTAAAAATATAAAAGAAGCATTAATAGTAGAATTCAATGCCAAGATAAACACTCTGAACGAAGATATATGCCGCAGTTCGTCCACCCTAACGCAAAGACAAGATAATGTTCAGCAAACCATAAATATTGCAAACGAAAATATCAAATCGTTAGAGTTCGAAAATACAAAGTTACGCAAAGAGACGAGACGACTAGACTAGACGCAATAACTAAACAACTCGAAAGTAAAACTCAAAATATGCCATCTGAAAGCTACCTTAATAAAACTATCGTTCTCTACGGACTAAATGAATACCCAAATGAAAATGAGCATGTACTTATCGAGCGGCTAGTAGTAGCTTTCTAGTTTTTTCCATGAAATGTTAGGCACCGATGTCAATGGATTCATCGAGGACATAAAAAGAATAGGAAAACGTGGATATCGCAGACCTGTACAAATCGAGTTTATTAGTAAAAGGATGAGGAACTATATCATGGACAGACAACAAGTATACATTCAAGAACACAGGTATTGCAGTCTCAGAATACATGGATCAGGGAAAACTGGAGAAGAGGAGATTACTTCGAGATACTGTAAAGAACACGCGTCTCCGTGGTTTTCACCCCATAATAAAACATAAAAAGGTGTTTGTAAATGGAAATTAATATTCTTGCCAGTCGAGTATTCTTCAAGAACAGCGTAACCCATCTCTACGAGGCGTCGAGCACCTTGAGCACGAGAGAACAAAAACAAATGAACAATCACATCAACCTTATTCTACTTCGCAGAGCAACACGAGTATCTACCTAGAAATTGCTACACAAACGGAAAACTCGCCAGAAGACACAAGTTCGAAGACTAATAGCCCATGCGATCTTAAACCTAAGTCGAATTTAGATTGTTTTCGTACCTAATAATAAAAATGATAATATATTTCAAATTTTTCATCAGCCTAGACCCGCGAAAGGCAACACAAAGAATCTCTGCAATTTATTGTTGAAAGCCAGTCTTTCAACGCCGGGACGATGTACGCGCGGGCATCGGACGACGGGAAAGGCCCCCTGCTTAGAGACATTCCTGACAATATAACCACTACCGAACAGACTGACCAAGCGATCGATTCTTTCACCAACTATCTCAACGCTGTACGAAGCGAGGCCTCAAGGGAGGTGTCGGCGGAGGATATCCAAAACCGACCCCTACCTAGGGAATTGAGAGAGTTGGTGACAAGGAAAAATCGCGCCATCCGTACCTACTCAAATCACCCTTCTGCCGAAAATCGTCAAATCCTGAGGGACTTGTCAAACGAGTCCAAACAGAGAATTGCCGAATTTCGGGAGAACTCGTTCAGGGATCTGATGGGGGAGATAACGCCTAGTCATCTGGCTTACTGGAAACTAGCGAGATCTCTTAAATCAGATGCCTGTTGGACCATCCCTCCCTTGAATCGACCGAATCACCAAACCCCCGCGGAGGAGGATAGTGATAAAGCCGAATGCCTTGCGAGCAGCTTAGAGTCCCAATAATCGCCTAACCTCCTCAACACCGACGAAATCCACATTAGGTGGGTCGATTCCGAGGTGGACAGGAGATCGCGTCTCCCCGTAACTTCAACCATTTCACCGGTGTCGGTTAAGGAAGTCAGTGACCTTGTCAGGCGTCTTCGTATTAGGAAAGCTCCGGGTGCGGATGGTATATCCAATCGCATTCTGAGACTTCTCCCCGAAACCCTCCTCCTCCTTTTGGTTGGCATCTTCAATGCCGCACTGACCAATGCTCACTTTCCAGCCGCGTGGAAATGTGCAACGGTCATAGGGATAGCGAAGCCCGGTAAACCCCGGACCGAGCCCGCCTCTTACAGGCCGATCAGCTTACTTAGCTCCCTTGGAAAGCTATACGAGCGGATCCTACTCACGAGAATTCTCAAATTTACGGCTGAGAATAACCTCATCATTGACGAGCAGTTCGGCTTTAGATCCAGACACTCGTGCGTCCAACAGGTGCACCGCGTCACGGAGCACGTGCTGGACGGTTTCTCTCGCTTCCAGGGGCTCAAGACCGGTGCGATCTTTCTCGACGTGGCGAAAGCCTTCGATAAGGTCTGGCATAACGGGCTGGTATACAAGTTATACCTGCTCGGTATACCGGACAGACTCGTACTCACCATACGAGATTATCTCACGGACCGAAGCTTTCGCTACCGACTAGAGGGAACGTACTCGATCCCACACTCCATCCGGGCCGGAGTCCCGCAAGGCTCTGTGCTCTCTCCCACTTTGTACTCGTTGTTCACGAACGACATTCCCAGGCACCCTAATGTGCAACTGGGGTTGTTTGCGGACGACACCGCGCTCTTTACGACTCATTGTAAGTACGCTACTATCCGGCGATACCTCCAAGAGGCAACCACCGACCTAGGTCGCTGGTTTCGTCTTTGGCGTATCGAAGTCAACCCGGAAAACAGCACTGCAATAGTCTTCCACCCGTCTGACTGCATTAGCACAGAAAGATGAGTGGCTCCGATCCAGATGTTTGACCGACCCATCCCCTGGGTCAACGAGGCCAAATATCTTGGAGTAACCCTCGACAGGAAACTGACTTTCCGTAGCCACATCCGTAGGGTACGCAACCGTGCGTTGTTCGTGTTAGGAAGGCTTGGGCCGATGATCAACAAGTTTAGTAAAATGTCACTTGGAAATAAGCAGACACTCTACAAAACTTGTGTTCGTCCTATCATGACATATGCAAGTGTAGTATTTGCTCACGTGCCTATGTCATCGCTCAAACCGCTTCAGGTCATTCAGAATCGTTTCCTCCGTAGGGCGACTGGTGCCCCGTGGTACCAATCGAACCTCAGCCTGCACCACGACATGGGGATTAGCACCATGTATGGTTTCTTTAAGCAGGCTGCCAGACGTTATTTTGACATCGCTCCCCACCATAGGAATCCGTTAATTAGGAAGGCTGCTGACTACGTTCCCGTCCCTCCCCCCTCTGTCGTTACTCGGCGTTCACTGATTAGGGGCCGCACGGTCCGGCGTCCTAGGCACACACTCACGGATCCGGACGACGAAATCACAGAGTCCATCGAAAGATGGAAGGCTGCGCTTTCGGCGTCCAACTCAGCGCGTACACTACAGCGTTCCCGCCGGCGGGGACGTCCACCGCGTGATCGCGACAACACAGACACTTATAGTCCATATTCGTCCCGGTACCGCCGCATACCGGGTAGAGTCAGTCCGACAAACCCGACCGATGTCGGGCCTAGCTGAGTTTCTTGCTGGACTCTTCTCAGCTAGGGTAGGTTTTAGCGAACCAGCCCCAGTAGTTCATCACCACTCACACCTCAGATTCGGTTGAAACCGTTCAACCAATCTCACTGGAGCGCAAACTTTTAGAGTATTCCAGTGTTTACCCCTTCCCGCGTGGTCGTGCCGGAGGAAAAAAAAGGCGGCAAAGGACGGGGCGCTTGAAGGGCAGATCGGGCGGCTGCGCTCGCGCACCGCCAGTCAGCGAGCCACCTCAGCGTCAAGCGCATGTCGCGCAGAGCTATTTTGTCATTAATTTCGTGCTTGTGAAATAAATAAATGTATTAAGAAGAATATTACATTTTTATTGTCCTGCTGGGACAGTTGCAAACACCACACCGTGACTTGCACTTACTCGAAAACCGTTCACGATAAGGGGTAGCAGCAACTGGTGCAGTACTTAGTCCACTTTGGTTTCCAATTATTTGATTCCATTTCCCGCCCCCAATCTGGACTGGGAAGATTTTGAATCGGCACCATCGCTTGGCCCCATACGACATACATGCACACCCTGGTAAACCAGCTCTTAATAGGAGATGCTGCCGTAGTTTCGCCAATATAGTGTCTAAAAGTTCGTTATCACGAGCTTCTTTCATCATTCGGGTTTCTTTGCGTGCGTCAATCAGGGATTTATTGTGTTGGGTTAGGTCTACGTGTTGTGTCCCGATCAAAGCTGATGAGAGGATTAAACAGTCTTTTTTAGAGGTTTTATAGCTCAAATTATAACATCCCTCCTGTAGCGCCGGGGGTTAATAATACCATTCACTTACCATGTTTTTTGGAACTAGGTTTTTGAATGTGTTGCAAATCTGAACTCGAAGGCACCACTTCCATCTTTTCAACTTTGTTTCGACGATCTGATGGCATCTCAGGTCCTAGAAATTATAATAAAAATTCATAAGGCACCACCAGACGACGTGATTTCGGCCCCACTGAATAACTACTTCACGCTTACTCTATATCATTAACGAATTCCATAAGTCATCTGTGGTCTTCATCATTAAACTGATGACTGATGTAGGTACTAATGTTCTACTTCACCAAACTTGCGAGTTCCGCTGGTAAGTACTTACCACCTACACGAGTTATTATAGAAAATACCGAATTCACTACACGTGTGTCTTTATAAGGTTGCCCTCAATTTCCCTAGGATTCCATCGCTAGATCCTGATTGGTGACAATGGGACCACGTCAGGAACATTATTTATCGAATAAAAAATGGATTTTGAAAATCTGTCCACAATTGACAGAGAAATCGGTGAATATACCTACATAAGAAAACACACTTAGGTACAGTGGAACATAGAACCTCCTCCTTTTTTAAAGTCGGATAAAAAGCCATAAGTACAGCAAGAGAATTACTTTTTTTCAACCTCTACATTATAGTTTCAATAAACGACACTGCGCAGATGGGGGGATAGTGTTATAAATGTATCATCACTTTCATCAAAATCCATCACGCCGTTTGGCCCGTGAAATAGAATTTACTTGTGCACATACATACATACAAACATACGTATATACATAGTATACATACGCTTGAAAAACATAACCCTCCTTCTGAGGCAGTCGGGTAATAAATAAGAATCATGTCGATAGAGACGACTTTCGAAAAAATACCTCACTCAATCTATGCTAAATGGTCCGGTAGCAACACGTTTGTATCTTAGAACGTCTTAATTACTAAACAGACATGAACGCTAAACAGTCAAGAAGCAAAAAGTCTGGATTGTGTAATATTTTTATTGCTAAATGGAATAAACGCCAAGCGACCCATTAGCAAAACGTCTGGATTTCAAATGTTAAGTAAGTATTATAATATGACACTTGAGAATATACTTTGTCGCACAGTATATTTGTATGGAAAATATTGGATCCAATCAAATTGGATTGGAGGTCGGGCGGTATCCAGAGGTTTTAACGACTTCACTGTCGGGTTTTGAAGGGATTTCCTTCCCGCGGGCCGGCCAATTAAGGCAAGCCCTCCGGTCCACGCGCTGAAAGCTGGCACCTTCCGTACCCCATGCCACCACAGATGGGGGTCGTTGGGAGAGTGCTGCGGGTTCCGGGATTCAAGGGGAGCTGGCGTAGGCTCCCCTATCGGTGGTTGTTTAAGCCACCCCTTCTCCACGACCTTGCGGCCGTTGCCCGTCTCCAGCGCCATCTGCTGATCAGAGGGACGCGGAGAGAGCCATTCTGGGACCCATAAGGAAGGCCCCCTGCGTCGGGTTATTGGTAGCACCGGTAAGCAATTCCCCCGTAGCGGAGTCACGTTAGGGACTGGACTCCCTCCAGCCACGCATCCCATCGGCACGATCCGCTCACCTAGGGATTGGGGTGATTTGTTATAGTGGTTTTCTTCCACGCGGCGCAACTGCTCAATGAGCAGCGCCCCCGGTCCGCTCAATGCAGATTACGGGTTGCCCGACGGGGAGCCGAAACTCAACCAGCAGCCACACGAAGGTGACTGCCAGACCCGCCGCGCCGCAAGCCTTGAAGGCCTGCCATCCCACGCCACCCGAAGACGGCCACTGGCCGTAAACAAAGAGGCCCCGCAAGCAAAAGGTGCGTCTGCACCGCCACCACTGCCCAGTGGCTGCCAAGAAGGCTACCAGGCTAAGACGGCCGCATCCCTTGCCACCTCAGATGAGCTGAGGCATGCTGGGAGCGGCCAACCACAGAACACGGCACTAAAGCCCGCGCAGGAGTGAACTCGACTGCATTGCCACGACTGTGACTGAGTAGTTTGCAGAGGGAAGACAGCAAAACGCGCAACTGAGCGGCTATCCCCCCCCTCCCAGGGTGCACCACGAGGAGGTCTACCAGCCCACGCACCCCAACCTAACCTAACCTAACCTAACCTAACCTTTTTTTTTTTTTTTTTTTTTTTACTTGGGGAAATGCCTTTACGCATCCCACCTAGCCGAGGTACTAGGATGGGTATGACGGGCTCCCGGGAACCCCCCGGACTACCGTCTAAAACCACCAAGGTATGCCCTCTCTGCCGTGTAGTCGGGGCGCCATGGGATCGCGAACATTTCACCACGACGCCCCTCGGCAACAGCCGCAGCTGCCCTCACCACTAAGGCAAAAGCCCCCCCTCCCGTCGTAAGCGTGCAGGGCGACACCACACGCTTCCCGACCCGACCAAAGGACCTCTACGCCGGGAGAGGGTGATAGACCTCGGATTCACCCTCTCAGGTCCCCTTGTAACTTTTTATAGAGGTTTTCTCCCTCGCAGCCACAACTCGGCCCCGGCCTGGCAGTCGCAGCCCCCGCGCCTAACATGAATCCTCTGATAGCAGAGGATTTGTCAGGGTTCCGGGTCCGTTATTTATTATAGAGGCAAACGGCAATGGCCTCTCCCTCAAGCCGCACCTGGGGAATCTTGCGATTCCCTGGGCGGAACCCCCCGACCCCCCCGTGTCGGGTTATTGGTAACACCAGCAAGCGATAACTTAGGGTTCACTAAATTATCACTTGCCGTTGTCTCCAGGGCGCACCGGCCAAGACACTACCCATTCCTGCGGATCAACCGAATCAAGAGGAATCGGTAGAGTCCAGACACTCGAGGAGGTTACCCGACCTAGCACCCCAACCTTTTTTTTTTTTTTTTTTTTTTTTGACGCTGGGGAAATGTGTTTGCACATACCCCCCGGCCCGGGGAAGGCCATAGTGGGGGGTTATGTGGGGATCTCTCCTTCCGCAACCCCCTCCGCATAAGGTGGAGGGAGGGGAGGAGCCTACCCACTAAAACCCCAGCGGCGTCATCCTCTCCTGCCGTTAAGGGGACCGTCATGGGATGCAGCATTTCTTACCACGACGACCCCCGGCGGCCCTGGCTGCTACGCCAGGACACCCGCGCCAAGGGAGGGGAAGGTCAGAGACGCTTGACCTTCCCCCCAGACGTGTAGGGCCATGTGCAATGTGGGCCCCCAACCCACTGGCCCTACTGGGGGAAGACGCGGCCCGCGGCAGCAAACCGCGCACGCCTTCGACCCCTCCGTCTGCGCCGGAGCGGGAGTGCGTCCGCACTTTCCTCGCGCTCCCGCTCCGCGGCCTCCTTCTGCGATATGACGACTTCGCAGAAGGCGGCCACCGCCTCCCAAGATCTCTCGCTCCTCAACATGGCCGCCACCACGTTGGACAGCGAGAGGTCATCCACTCCGAGGGCCAACACCATTGTGCGGCGCTCTTCGGCCCAGCGAGTGCACCACTCCAAGGTGTGCTGGGCCGTATCGTCCTCCGCGCCGCACTCATGGCAGGCGGGGCTACCCTCTCTTTTAATCCTGTACAGGTAATGACCGAAACAGCCATGTCCGGTCATCACCTGCGCAAGTCTGAACCCCACCTTGCCATGGGCCCTCTCCAGCCAACTGTCCAACGACCCGAGGAGTGCCCCTATGGTGCGGACTCCATAGGGGGAGCCCTCGAGGTCACCTTTCCACCTCTCCCTCAACCTCCTCTGCGTCTGCCTCCTGGCCTCCCTCACCTCCTCGGGAGCAGGATACTCCCCGGTGGCTTTCCACCGCACCCGCTCCCTGTGCGCCTCAGCCAGCGCCTCCGCATCTAGCTCCCACGGAGGTGTGCCAGCCAAGGAACCTTTTTTTTTTTTTTTTTTTTTTGACGCTGGGGAAATGTGTTTGCACATACCCCCCGGCCCGGGGAAGGCCATAGTGGGGGGTTATGTGGGGATCTCTCCTTCCGCAACCCCCTCCGCATAAGGTGGAGGGAGGGGAGGAGCCTACCCACTAAAACCCCAGCGGCGTCATCCTCTCCTGCCGTTAAGGGGACCGTCATGGGATGCAGCATTTCTTACCACGACGACCCCCGGCGGCCCTGGCTGCTACGCCAGGACACCCGCGCCAAGGGAGGGGAAGGTCAGAGACGCTTGACCTTCCCCCCAGACGTGTAGGGCCATGTGCAATGTGGGCCCCCAACCCACTGGCCCTACTGGGGGAAGACGCGGCCCGCGGCAGCAAACCGCGCACGCCTTCGACCCCTCCGTCTGCGCCGGAGCGGGAGTGCGTCCGCACTTTCCTCGCGCTCCCGCTCCGCGGCCTCCTTCTGCGATATGACGACTTCGCAGAAGGCGGCCACCGCCTCCCAAGATCTCTCGCTCCTCAACATGGCCGCCACCACGTTGGACAGCGAGAGGTCATCCACTCCGAGGGCCAACACCATTGTGCGGCGCTCTTCGGCCCAGCGAGTGCACCACTCCAAGGTGTGCTGGGCCGTATCGTCCTCCGCGCCGCACTCATGGCAGGCGGGGCTACCCTCTCTTTTAATCCTGTACAGGTAATGACCGAAACAGCCATGTCCGGTCATCACCTGCGCAAGTCTGAACCCCACCTTGCCATGGGCCCTCTCCAGCCAACTGTCCAACGACCCGAGGAGTGCCCCTATGGTGCGGACTCCATAGGGGGAGCCCTCGAGGTCACCTTTCCACCTCTCCCTCAACCTCCTCTGCGTCTGCCTCCTGGCCTCCCTCACCTCCTCGGGAGCAGGATACTCCCCGGTGGCTTTTCACCGCACCCGCTCCCTGTGCGCCTCAGCCAGCGCCTCCGCATCTAGCTCCCACGGAGGTGTGCCAGCCAAGGCACACAACCTAACCTTTTTTTTTTTTTTTTTTTTTTTTTTTTACGTGTGGAAATGCTTTTACGCATCCCGCCTGGCTGGGGATGCAGGCGGGTATGTCGGACTCCCGGGAACCGCCCGGACTACCGACTAAAACCCCACGGTTTTCCGACTCGTCACCGTGTTGCCGGGTCACAGGCACGTTCGAAAAACTCTTCCGCGACCTGGCGGTGACTGGCCTGATGGAAAGGCCCCCTAACTCAGTAGCAGGATGGTGTGAGCCCCACCTGTAACGCCTTTGTGTCTGGTGCGCGAGAGCACGCGCAACGCCATCACGGGCCAGTTTGTCATTCGGCCGACAGACTTCCCCAAGCCTGCCGGCCCTGGCCACGGTTAGGGTGGGATGTTGCGGGCATAGGCTCGCCGCCTCCGCCCTATTCGCCGTTGGCGACCGGGATTTTCGGAAGTTGCCTCCCTTTGTCTCTCGGCCGCCTCTTTCCTCTCCATAATGGTCTCGCAGAAGGCGAGGACCGCTCTCCATGCCCTGTCGCTGTCCACCATACTACGTACTACCGTGGGCAGCGACAGGTCACTGCCAACTGTCGCGCACAACGTCCGGCGCTCTTCATCCCAGGCTGGGCATACCTCCAGCGTGTGCTGGGCCCTCTCCTCCGGGCAGCGGTCGCAGTGGTGACACCGCGCGCTTTCCTCTCGGCGTATCCGGTGCAGGTACCTCCCAAAACATCCATGATCCGAGAGGACCTGCGTTAGCCGGAAAGTCATAGCGCCATGACTCCGGTCCAACCACTGTTCGAGAACCGGACGAACTGCCCCGATGGTCCTAAGGCCCGCACTTGGTTGCGCCAGCCTCTCTTTCCACCTCGCTACCATCTCCAATCGAGCAGCATCACGTTGCGCTTCTACCTCCCTCGGTGCTGGCGAGTCGCCTCGACCTAGCGCCTCCTTACGCCAGCGGTAAGCTACCGCAAGGGCCCTCGCATCAAGGTCCCAGGGAAGTGACCCCGCCAGCACGCATGCCGCCTCCCTGGAGATTGTGCGGTACCCCCGTATAAGCCTGACGGCCATCACTCCCTGCGCTCTGCATAGGAGGGGGATATCCCTCCTTTGCAGCCGGTCCGCCCATACGGGAGCTCCGTAAAGGGCCATGGATCGCACGACCCCCATATACAGCTGCCGACACGGCGCCTTAGGCCCCCCGAGTTCGGGAGTATACGCCCTAGAGCACCGGCGGCTCCTATCAGCTTCGGCAGCAGATGCTTAAAATGGGCACGAAAGGTCCACCGGCTGTCGAGTGTGAGGCCCAGGTACCTCATGGACGACTCGATTTTAATCCTGGTGCCGCTCACCATGATATGCGCGTCCGGCGGAGGCGCCCTACGTGCCCCATGGAAGCAAAGAGCTTCAGATTTTTGGAGCGCCACCTTCAGCCCCAATAGGCGGATCCGTCTGACGGCATGCGCCACGCCAGCCGTGGCCAATATGCCGGCATGTCGATGTGTCTTCCCGCGGGCCGTCACCAGCGTGTCATCGGCGTAACACGTTAGGTTGACACCTGGAAGATTTGTGCCACGCAGGACCCAATCATACCCAATGTTACACAGGAGTGGTCCCAAGACCGACCCCTGTGGAACACCGCATGACATTTCGTGTCGTCCCCACTCCTCCCGTCCCGGGTAAATTACGTACCTTTCAGAGAGGTACGCGCCGACCATTCGCCTCAAGTAGGCGGGCACCTGATGGTATCTTAGGGCCTCCATCACGCATTCCCAGGGCAGGGTGTTGAATGCGTTGGCGATATCTAGAGATACCGCCAAAACCACCTCGTCATCTGACACCGCCCTGTCCGCAAGGTCTTTGACGCGGAGGATAGCGTCGACGGTAGAGCGACCACTGCGGAACCCGTATTGGCACTCTGCCAAATCCGGACCGACACGGGTGAGATGCTTTATGAGGCGGGCAGCAATAATCCGCTCAAAAAGCTTGCCTACCTCTTCGAGCAAAACTATAGGACGGTATGCAGCTGGCGAGTCCGCAGGGCGCCCTTCCTTCTTCAGGAGCACAAGCTTACCTGTCTTCCACTGCCGGGGGAAGAGGGCTTGCTCGAAGCAGCCCGAGAAAAGCCTAAGCAGTCTCGCCTCCAGTGCGTTTCTCGCCAACACCCAGGCCCGACCCGGGATCCCGTCGGGTCCAGGGGCTGTGTTTTTCCCCTTCATTCGGAGGATGGCTGCACCGAGTTCCCCGACAGAAACCTCTGGGACCTCTTCCTCGTCACCGTCAGGTGCGGTGGGCGGTGCCATTGCTGGCGGAGAAAAGCCGTCACGAGCCGGGAACAGGGCCGCGACTACCTCCCCCAGCAAGTTCGGCTCGAGACCTCGCGTCAGTGGTGGGGCCCAGGGGCGGAGCTTGTTACGGACCATTTTGTATGGTCGGCCCCACGGGTCCCTATTGAGCGTTTCGAGCATCTCCTGCTGGGAACCCTCTTTCGCCTGGCTTATGGCTAGCTGCAGGTCCTTCGTGCGCTGGATGTAGACGGCGTACAGTTCCGCCTCGCGGACAAGGTCCCTGCGCCGACGCCTCCGCTGGTGACTGTAAACTCGTCTCGCCGCTACGCAAGACTGTCTCAGCTGGTCAAGTTCGAGTGACCACCAGTGGACCTGGCGTTTTGGGGGAAGAGGTTTTGCTCGGGGCATTGCTGCGTCGCAAATCGCTGTCATGGATCCACCGAGCGCCTGCGCCTCTTCATCCACGTCCACTGGGCCCTCAGGAACCGGGTTCCAGGCCTCAACCTCGACGGCAAGGTGGAAATTGTCCAGATCCAGGCGTTTTAGTGCCCAGCGCGGTCCCTCTCCTCTCAGAGAGCGGCTGATAGGGCCACTCGGACCATTCGATTGTGCGGAAACACTAAACCGAATATAACGGTGGTCCGACAAGGTCTCAATGCCCTCGAGCACTTCCCAGCCCTGGACACGGCGCGCCAGGGTGGCGTTGGCGAACGTCACGTCCACAATGGAGCCACCCTGTTGCCGCATGCACGTGTTCACTGACCCGCTGTTGACCACGGTCAGGCCCCCTGCGATGGCCCACTCCTCCAACTCGCGGCCACGCGCATCCGTTGACGGGGATCCCCACGCCATGAACTTGGCGTTGAGATCCCCGGCAACGAGCACGGGGCTTGGATGGTTTTGCCTGATGACCGCACCTACATCCGTGAGGAAAGACTCGAAATCTGCCAGGCTCCTGTTAGGCGAGAAGTAGACACCGACAACAAGGATGCCGCCAAGGAGCCCGGCAACATAACCCCTTCCCTTGTGGACTTTCCTGAACGGTGGCGAGCCAGCAGCCGTTTGCGTGGCTATCGCTACCAAGCCATCATGGTCTCCAGCCCAATTGTCCCTTTGGGGGATAAAGTATGGCTCGGAAACGACAGCCACGTGGGTCAACCATTGCGCCATGCTCTGGAACAGGAGGTCCTGAGCCCTGGAGCAGTGGTTGAGATTCGCCTGCAAAAAGGAGACGGCCATTATTTTTCCTCCATTTCTACAGCCTCCTCAGCCTCTGGTGCCACGTTGGCGGCCGGGTGGAGGTCTGGCTGGGTGACTCGTGGCCCATTGCCAAACTTTCCCTTCTTTTTGGGAGCAGCGCACGACTTGCTCCCTACGGCATGTCCCGCCGGTTTTTTGGCCGCTGCGCAGACTGGGCAGTGCGACGTGGCGGTGCACGTGGCCGCCTTGTGACCGGGCTGGCCACATCGGTAGCACAGCTCGCTCCGATCCTCCTGAGCTCGGCACTGCGCGCGGACGTGTCCCGCCTCGAGGCACCGGAAGCAGCGCATGGGTTTAGCAGCCAGTATCTGCACCCGTGCAGATACCCATCCCACCAGCAAACGCCCGCCCTCAGCCAACTTTTTGGCTGCTGTTACTGGGCAACGGACCCATGCCGTGCCTAGGCCCGAGAAGTTTTGACGGATTTCGCCGCATTTTACAAGGCTAGCATCACACCCGCCAGCCTCTGCAATCGCCGCCTTGACATCCTCCGGTGTCACTGAGTCATCGAGACCCGTAATGCGCACCTCCGCGCACTTCGTGGGCCTCGAGACTTGTACGTCCTCACTCTTGAGCGTTGCCCTCAGCTTTTCCGCGAGAGCATCCGCTTTCTCGCCCCCAGTCGCCCCGGGTACCTCAATGATGGTCGCTCCAGTGACCGCCCGCTTAAATCGGACACCCTCAATCTGAAGGTCTTTCAGGTCATTTTTCGACCGAGCCTCCTTAATTATGTCCCCGTAGGTGGGGCGGCCCTCTCCCGGCTTCAGCGTCAGCACAACGGCCGCTGAGCGTGGTGTCCGCAGTTTTCGAGTCTGCTTGGGCTTGGACTGTGGCGCTGCTCCCTGCGCGGCAGTCTTCTTTTTTCTTTTTCCTTTCCCGACGACATCTGTCCACGTCTCATTCATAGGCGCCAGCGTAGGCGGCATGGGGCGGGGCACGTTAGGGGCTTCAGCCGGTAGAGCCACATGGTCGTCCTTCTTGGCCTTTTTGACCGGTTTTTTCTTCGCCTTTTTTCCCGTTGGAGGGGCAGGAGCAGGCGCTTTAGGCTCTGCCATCTTCTGGCCGCTAGTGCCAGCGACGTTGTTGTCTGCTGAGTTTGTGGCAGGCGGTGCGTCCTTTCTGCCATTGGCTGCAGGTTTGGCAGCCTGCTTCGCTAGATTCTTTTTGTCCGCCACGAGCGATGGGCGCACAGCCGTCACTGGAAGGAGCCGATCTTCTAAGGCATCCAACCGAGCGTTTACCATGGTCCCCACTTTGACCATCATGTCGCGTTCGGCGTCCTCCGGCGTATATCCTTGCGGAGTGGGAGCTGCTTTAGCTGTACGCAGCTCAATCCGCAACTCCCCGAGCTCTCTTTGGAGCTCGGTCATCTGAGCTTGCAGGCGTTTGTTATTAGCCTCAAGCCTCTCGATCTCTTCCGAGGATGTGCGCTTAATTAGCACCTGAGCAGCGTCCATGTAAGCCGCCACCGCATCCTTCAGCTTCCGCTGGTGGGTCCCCTTTAGGTTGCCTGATGTGGCAATCACTGCCTTGATGACGTCTGTGCTGTCAATCATTTGCGTATACAAGGCAGAGGCCAACTGGTCCTCCGCTCGTGTGGTCTGCTTGACTGTCCGCTCGGGTCTCAAGCGGATGATCATTTTGGCCACCTCCGCCTCCGCCTCCTCTGCAGTCTTGCGGCGGAATTCCTCCCTCGCCGCCTTGTAGTCGGACTGCGCCTTGTCCACTCCGACACACCTCGTTGCAGGCGGCCGACCTCGGCCCCTGGGCTTAGACCTGTCCTCCGTCGCAGTGTTATAATCGCCATCACTGGACGATTCGGACAGTTCTAGTCGCCGCCTTTTTTGACCCTCCTGGGACCATAAACGGCCTTCAGGAATGGACGACGCAGATCCCGACCTGACGGTTGCCAAACTTGTGTCCGAAAGCCGCTCCGCCACGGCCGGCCCCTGCGGGTCCTCCGCGTCCCACCGGGGCATTGGGGAGTCGACGGACCGTGATTTGACGGTCTCCAGGCTGCAGTCGGACACGGATCCACTGCTTTCGGCTCTTGTCTTTGGCCTTGGGGTATCCATTCTCTCGAGGGACACCCTCAATTCTCGCAGCGGTGTGTGCAATGTTGCACGTGGTGTCTGGCCCTGCGAAGGGACGTTTGAGCCCGCTATTACGGCGTCTGACTCCGTCTCCTCATTTGTGGCCTCCACGCCCAACGTCGGTTGGTTCGCCAGCACCTGCGCCAGCGCGCGTCCCTCCTCTGGTGCCTCCTGCCCCGCACCCGCAGCAGGCAGCTGGAGTGGGCCCCCCCCCCCCCCCCCCCCCCCACGGAGCGGTCCCCGCCCCGCCCTCGTAGCATGAAGCGGCCAGAGCCGTCGCGAGCTGGGCCGTTTGTCTTTTTCGGTCCAATCTGAATGGCGGCCGCGTTCAGATCGAGACGTGGGCTACCGTCCCGTTTCACCGGCGAGCGTGCAAGGCTGTGTCGGGGGCGGAAGGCCTCCATATCGGTGTCCATTATTCGTTTGCCGTCGTCGTCGTTTGATGGGTTTGATGGGTTTTTGATTTGAGCGTCCATTTGGTTCCCACGAGTATGGGGGAAAAGAAGTCCACCCAGGCAGTGCCCCCTGTACCTGGGTAACCCTATTTACTCTGGAGGTCGGGCGGTATCCAGAGGTTTTAACGACTTCACTGTCGGGTTTTTGAAGGGATTTCCTTCCCGCGGGCCGGCCAATTAAGGCAAGCCCTCCGGTCCGCACGCTGAAAGCTGGCACCTTCCGTACCCCATGCCACCACAGATGGGGGTCGTTGGGAGAGTGCTGCGGGTTCCGGGATTCAAGGGGAGCTGGTGTAGGCTCCCCTATCGGTGGTTGTTTAAGCCGCCCCTTCTCCACGACCTTGCGGCCGTTGCCCGTCTCCAGCGCCATCTGCTGATCAGAGGGACGCGGAGAGACGTCGACTCTTTTTTTCGGGGGTGAGCTCCCCCGCACGTTAGGGACTGGACTCCCTCCAGCCACGCATCCCATCGGCACGATCCGCTCACCTTGGGATTGGGGTGATTTGTTATAGTGGTTTTCTTCCACGCGGCGCTACTGCTCAATGAGCAGCGCCCCCGGTCCGCTCAACGCAGATTACGGGTTGCCCGACGGGGAGCCGAAACTCAGCCAGCAGCCACACGAAGGCGACTGCCAGACCCGCCGCGCCGCAAGCCTTGAAGGCCTGCCATCCCACGCCACCCGAAGACGGCCACTGGCCGTAAACAAAGAGGCCCCAAAAGCAAAAGGTGCGTCTGCACCGCCACCACTGCCCAGTGGCTGCCAAGAAGGCTACCAGGCTAAGACGGCCGCATCCCTTGCCACCTCAGATGAGCTGAGGCATGCTGGGAGCGGCCAACCACGTAACACGGCACTAAAGCCCACGCAGGAGTGAACTCAACTGCATTGCCACGACTGTGACTTGGTAGTTTGCAGAGGGAAGACAGCAAAACGCGCAACTGAGCGGCTATCCCCCCCTCCCAGGGTGCACCACGAGGAGGTCTACCAGCCCACGCACCCCCACACAACCTAACCTTTTTTTTTTTTTTTTTTTTTTTTTTTTTTTTTTTTTTTTTTTTTTTTTACGTGGGGAAATGCTTTTACGCATCCCGCCTGGCTGGGGATGCAGGCGGGTTTTGTCGGACTC
The DNA here is from genome assembly GCA_963854355.1 of Epinotia brunnichana. Lineage (NCBI taxonomy): Eukaryota > Metazoa > Arthropoda > Insecta > Lepidoptera > Tortricidae > Epinotia > Epinotia brunnichana. The sequence continues at coordinate 154,763 of OY977935.1, read as the reverse complement.
CCGGGAACCGCCCGGACTACCGACTAAAACCCCACGGTTTTCCGACTCGTCACCGTGTTGCCGGGTCACAGGCACGTTCGAAAAACTCTTCCGCGACCCGGCGGTGACTGGCCTGATGGGAAGGCCCCTAACTCAGTAGCAGGAGGGTGTGAGCCCCACCTGCAACGCCTTTCTGTCAGGTGCGCGAGAGCACGCGCAACGCCATCACGGGCCAGTTTGTCATTCGGCCGACAGACTTCCCCAAGCCTGCCGGCCCTGGCCACGGTTAGGGTGGGATGTTGCGGGCATAGGCTCGCCGCCTCCGCCCTATTCGCCGTTGGCGACCGGGATTTGCGGAAGTTGCCTCCCTCTGTCTCTCGGCCGCCTCTTTCCTCTCCATAATGGTCTCGCAGAAGGCGAGGACCGCTCTCCATGCCCTGTCGCTGTCCACCATACTACGTACTACCGTGGGCAGCGACAGGTCACTGCCAACTGTCGCGCACAACGTCCGGCGCTCTTCATCCCAGGCTGGGCATACCTCCAGCGTGTGCTGGGCCCTCTCCTCCGGGCAGCTGTCGCAGTGGTGACACCGCGCGCTTTCCTCTCGGCGTATCCGGTGCAGATACCTCCCAAAACATCCATGATCCGAGAGGACCTGCGTTAGCCGGAAAGTCATAGCGCCATGACTCCGGTCCAACCACTGTTCGAGAACCGGACGAACTGCCCCGATGGTCCTAAGGCCCGCACTTGGTTGCGCCAGCCTCTCTTTCCACCTCGCTACCATCTCCAATCGAGCAGCATCACGTTGCGCTTCTACCTCCCTCGGTGCTGGCGAGTCGCCTCGACCTAGCGCCTCCTTACGCCAGCGGTAAGCTACCGCAAGGGCCCTCGCATCAAGGTCCCAGGGAAGTGACCCCGCCAGCACGCATGCCGCCTCCCTGGAGATTGTGCGGTACCCCCGTATAAGCCTGACGGCCATCACTCCCTGCGCTCTGCATAGGAGGGGGATATCCCTCCTTTGCAGCCGGTCCGCCCATACGGGAGCTCCGTAGAGGGCCATGGATCGCACGACCCCCATATACAGCTGCCGACACGGCGCCTTAGGCCCCCCCGAGTTCGGGAGTATACGCCCTAGAGCACCGGCGGCTCCTATCAGCTTCGGCAGCAGATGCTTAAAATGGGCACGAAAGGTCCACCGGCTGTCGAGTGTGAGGCCCAGGTACCTCATGGACGACTCGATGTTAATCCTGGTGCCGCTCACCATGATATGCGCGTCCGGCGGAGGCGCCCTACGTGCCCCATGGAAGCAAAGAGCTTCAGATTTTTGGAGCGCCACCTTCAGCCCCAATAGGCGGATCCGTCTGACGGCATGCGCCACGCCAGCCGTGGCCAATATGCCGGCATGTCGATGTGTCTTCCCGCGGGCCGTCACCAGCGTGTCATCGGCGTAACACGTTAGGTTGACACCTGGAAGATTTGTGCCACGCAGGACCCAATCATACCCAATGTTCCACAGGAGTGGTCCCAAGACCGACCCCTGTGGAACACCGCATGACATTTCATGTCGTCCCCACTCCTCCCGTCCCGGGTAAATTACGTACCTTTCAGAGAGGTACGCGCCGACCATTCGCCTCAAGTAGGCGGGCACCTGATGGTATCTTAGGGCCTCCATCACGCATTCCCAGGGCAGGGTGTTGAATGCGTTGGCGATATCTAGAGATACCGCCAAAACCACCTCGTCATCTGACACCGCCCTGTCCGCAAGGTCTTTGACGCGGAGGATGGCGTCGACGGTAGAGCGACCACTGCGGAACCCGTATTGGCACTCTGCCAAATCCGGACCGACACGGGTGAGATGCTTTATGAGGCGGGCAGCAATAATCCGCTCAAAAAGCTTGCCTACCTCTTCGAGCAAAACTATAGGACGGTATGCAGCTGGCGAGTCCGCAGGGCGCCCTTCCTTCTTCAGGAGCACAAGCTTACCTGTCTTCCACTGCCGGGGGAAGAGGGCTTGCTCGAAGCAGCCCGAGAAAAGCCTAAGCAGTCTCGCCTCCAGTGCGTTTCTCGCCAACACCCAGGCCCGACCCGGGATCCCGTCGGGTCCAGGGGCTGTGTTTTTCCCCTTCATTCGGAGGATGGCTGCACCGAGTTCCCCGACAGAAACCTCTGGGACCTCTTCCTCGTCACCGTCAGGTGCGGTGGGCGGTGCCATTGCTGGCGGAGAAAAGCCGTCACGAGCCGGGAACAGGGCCGCGACTACCTCCCCCAGCAAGTTCGGCTCAAGACTTCGCGTCAGTGGTGGGGCCCAGGGGCGGAGCCTGTTACGGACCATTTTGTATGGTCGGCCCCACGGGTCCCTATTGAGCGTTTCGAGCATCTCCTGCTGGGAACCCTCTTTCGCCTGGCTTATGGCTAGCTGCAGGTCCTTCGTGCGCTGGATGTAGACGGCGTACAGTTCCGCCTCGCGGACAAGGTCCCTGCGCCGACGCCTCCGCTGGTGGCTGTAAACTCGTCTCGCCGCTACGCAAGACTGTCTCAGCTGGTCAAGTTCGAGTGACCACCAGTGGACCTGGCGTTTTGGGGGAAGAGGTTTTGCTCGGGGCATTGCTGCGTCGCAAATCGCTGTCATGGATCCACCGAGCGCCTGCGCCTCTTCCTCCACGTCCACTGGGCCCTCAGGGACCGGGTTCCAGGCCTCAACCTCGACGGCAAGGTGGAAATTGTCCAGATCCAGGCGTTTTAGTGCCCAGCGCGGTCCCTCTCCTCTCAGAGAGCGGCTGATAGGGCCACTCGGACCATTTGATTGTGCGGAAACACTGAATTGAATATAACGGTGGTCCGACAAGGTCTCAATGCCCTCGAGCACTTCCCAGCCCTGGACACGGCGCGCCAGGGTGGCGTCGGTGAACGTCACGTCCACAATGGAGCCGCCCTGTTGCCGCACGCACGTGTTCACTGACCCGCTGTTGACCACGGTCAGGCCCCCTGCGATGGCCCACTCCTCCAACTCGCGGCCACGCGCATCCGTTGACGGGGATCCCCACGCCATGGACTTGGCGTTGAGATCCCCGGCAACGAGCACGGGGCTTGGATGGTTTTGCCTGATGACCGCACCCACGTCCGTGAGGAAAGACTCGAAATCTGCCAGGCTCCTGTTAGGCGAGAAGTAGACACCGACAACAAGGATGCCGCCAAGGAGCCCGGCAACATAACCCCTTCCCTTGTGGACTTTCCTGAACGGTGGCGAGCCAGCAGCCGTTTGCGTGGCTATCGCTACCAAGCCATCATGGTCTCCAGCCCAATTGTCCCTTTGGGGGATAAAGTATGGCTCGGAAACGACAGCCACGTGGGTCAACCATTGCGCCATGCTCTGGAACAGGAGGTCCTGAGCCCTGGAGCAGTGGTTGAGATTCGCCTGCAAAAAGGAGAGGGCCATTATTTTTCCTCCATTTCTACAGCCTCCTCAGCCTCTGGTGCCACGTTGGCGGCCGGGTGGAGGTCTGGCTGGGTGACTCGTGGCCCATTGCCAAACTTCCCCTTCTTTTTGGGAGCAGCGCACGACTTGCTCCCTACGGCATGTCCCGCCGGTTTTTTGGCCGCTGCGCAGACTGGGCAGTGCGACGTGGCGGTGCACGTGGCCGCCTTGTGACCGGGCTGGCCACATCGGTAGCACAGCTCACTCCGATCCTCCTGAGCTCGGCACTGCGCGCGGACGTGTCCCGCCTCGAGGCACCGGAAGCAGCGCATGGGTTTAGCAGCCAGTATCTGCACCCGTGCAGATACCCATCCCACCAGCAAACGCCCGCCCTCAGCCAGCTTTTTGGCTGCTGTTACTGGGCAACGGACCCATGCAGTGCCTAGGCCCGAGAAGTTTTGACGGATTTCGCCGCATTTTACAAGGCCAGCATCACACCCGCCAGCCTCTGCAATCGCCGCCTTGACATCCTCCGGTGTTACTGAGTCATCGAGACCCGTAATGCGCACCTCCGCGCACTTCGTGGGCCTCGAGACTTGTACGTCCTCACTCTTGAGCGTTGCCCTCAGCTTTTCCGCGAGAGCATCCGCTTTCTCGCCCCCTGTCGCCCCGGGTACCTCAATGATGGTCGCTCCAGTGACCGCCCGCTTAAATCGGACACCCTCAATCTGTAGGTCTTTCAGGTTGATTTTCGACCGAGCCTCCTTAAGTATGTCCCCGTAGGTGGGGCGGCCCTCTCCCGGCTTCAGCGTCAGCACAACGGCCGCTGAGCGTGGTGTCCGCAGTTTTTGAGTCTGCTTGGGCTTGGACTGTGGCGCTGCTCCCTGCGCGGCAGTCTTCTTTTTTCCTTTTCTTTTCCCGACGACATCTGTCCACGTCTCATTCATAGGCGCCGGCGTAGGCGGCATGGGGCGGGGCACGTTAGGGGCTTCGGCCGGTAGAGCCACATGGTCGTCCTTCTTGGCCTTTTTGACCGGTTTTTTCTTCGCCTTTTTTCCCGTTGGAGGGGCAGGAGCAGGCGCTTTAGGCTCTGCCATCTTCTGGCCGCTAGTGCCAGCGACGTTGTTGTCTGCTGAGTTTGTGGCAGGCGGTGCGTCCTTTCTGCCATTGGCTGCAGGTTTGGCAGCCTGCTTCGCTAGATTATTTTTGTCCGCCACGAGCGATGGGCGCACAGCCGTCGCTGGAAGGAGCCGATCTTCTAAGGCATCCAACCGAGCGTTTACCATGGTCCCCACTTTGACCATCATGTCGCGTTCGGCGTCCTCCGGCGTATATCTTTGCGGAGTGGGAGCTGCTTTAGCTGTACGCAGCTCAGTCCGCAACTCCCCGAGCTCTCTTTGGAGCTCGGTCATCTGAGCTTGCAGGCGTTTGTTATTAGCCTCAAGCCTCTCGATCTCTTCCGAAGATGTGCGCTTAATTAGCACCTGAGCAGCGTCCATGTAAGCCGCCACCGCATCCTTCAGCTTCCGCTGGTGGGTCCCCTTTAGGTTGCCTGATGTGGCAATCACTGCCTTGATGACGTCTGTGCTGTCAATCATTTGCGTATACAAGGCAGAGGCCAACTGGTCCTCCGCTCGTGTGGTCTGCTTGACTGTCCGCTCGGGTCTCAAGCGGATGACCATTTTGGCCACCTCCGCCTCCGCCTCCTCTGCAGTCTTGCGGAGGAATTCCTCCCTCGCCGCCTTGTAGTCGGACTGCGCCTTGTCCACTCCGACACACCTCGTTGCAGGCGGCCGACCTCGGCCCCTGGGCTTTGACCTGTCCTCCGTCGCAGTATTATAATCGCCATCACTGGACGATTCGGACAGTTCTAGTCGCCGCCTTTTTTGACCCTCCTGGGACCATAAACGGCCTTCAGGAATGGACGACGCAGATCCCGACCTGACGGTTGCCAAACTTGTGTCCGAAAGCCGCTCCGCCACGGCCGGCCCCTGCGGATCCTCCGCGTCCCACCGGGGCATTGGGGAGTCGACGGACCGTGATTTGACGGTCTCCAGGCTGCAGTCGGACACGGATCCACTGCTTTCGGCTCTTGTCTTTGGCCTGGGGGTATCCATTCTCTCGAGGGACACCCTCAGTTCTCGCAGCGGTGTGTGCAATGTTGCACTTGGTGTCTGGCCCTGCGAAGGGACGTTTGAGCCCGCTATTACGGCGTCTGACTCCGTCTCCTCATTTGTGGCCTCCACGCCCAACGTCGGTTGGTTCGCCAGCACCTGCGCCAGCGCGCGTCCCTCCTCTGGGGCCTCCTGCCCCGCACCCGCGGCAGGCAGCTGGAGTGGGCCCGCCCCCCCCCCCACGGAGCGGTCCCCGCCCCGCCCTCGTAGCATGAAGCGGCCAGAGCCGTCGCGAGCTGGGCCGTTCGTCTTTTTCGGTCCAATCTGAATGGCGGCCGCGTTCAAATCGAGACGTGGGCTACCGTCCCGTTTCACCGGCGAGCGTGCAAGGCTGCGTCGGGGGCGGAAGGCCTCCATATCGGTGTCCATTATTAGTTTGCCGTCGTCGTCGTTTGATGGGTTTGATGGGTTTTTGTTTTTAGCGTCCATTTGGTTCCCACGAGTATGGGGGAAAAGAAGTCCACCCAGGCAGTGCCCCCTGTACCTGGGTAACCCTATTTACTCTGGAGGTCGGGCAGTATCCAGAGGTTTTAACGACTTCACTGTCGGGTTTTTGAAGGGATTTCCTTCCCGCGGGCCGGCCAATTAAGGCAAGCCCTCCGGTCCGCGCGCTGAAAGCTGGCACCTTCCGTACCCCATGCCACCACAGATGGGGGTCGTTGGGAGAGTGCTGCGGGTTCCGGGATTCAAGGGGAGCTGGCGTAGGCTCCCCTATCGGTGGTTGTTTAAGCCGCCCCTTCTCCATGACCTTGCGGCCGTTGCCCGTCTCCAGCGCCATCTGCTGATCAGAGGGACGCTGAGAGACGTCGACTCTTTTTTCGGGGGTGAGCTCCCCCGCACGTTAGGGACTGGACTCCCTCCAGCCACGCATCCCATCGGCACGATCCGCTCACCTTGGGATTGGGGTGATTTGTTATAGTGGTTTTCTTCCACGCGGCGCTACTGCTCAATGAGCAGCGCCCCCGGTCCGCTCGATGCAGATTACGGGTTGCCCGACGGGGAGCCGAAACTCAGCCAGCAGCCGCACGAAGGCGACTGCCAGACCCACCGCGCCGCAAGCCTTGAAGGCCCGCCATCCCACGCCATCCGGAGATGGCCACTGGCCGTAAACAGAGAGGCCCCAAAAGCAGAAGGTGCGTCTGCACCGCCACCACTGCCCAGTGGCTGCCAAGAAGGCTACCAGGCTAAGACGGCCGCATCCCTTGCCACCTCAGATGAGCTGAGGCATGCTGGGAGCGGCCAACCACGGAACACGGCACTAAAGCCCGCGCAGGAGTGAACTCGACTGCATTGCCACGACTGTGACTTGGTAGTTTGCAGAGGGAAGACAGCAAACGCGCAACTGAGCGGCTATCCCCCCCTCCCAGGGTGCACCACGAGGAGGTCTACCAGCCCACGCACCCCCTACCAGCCCACGCACCCCCTACCAGCCCACGCACCCCCTACCAGCCCAGACTCCCTCCAGCCACGCATCCCATCGGCACGATCCGCTCACCTAGGGATTGGGGTGATTTGTTATAGTGGTTTTCTTCCACGCGGCGCAACTGCTCAATGAGCAGCGCCCCCGGTCCGCTCAATGCAGATTACGGGTTGCCCGACGGGGAGCCGAAACTCAACCAGCAGCCACACGAAGGCGACTGCCAGACCCGCCGCGCCGCAAGCCTTGAAGGCCTGCCATCCCACGCCACCCGAAGACGGCCACTGGCCGTAAACAAAGAGGCCCCGCAAGCAAAAGGTGCGTCTGCACCGCCACCACTGCCCAGTGGCTGCCAAGAAGGCTACCAGGCTAAGACGGCCGCATCCCTTGCCACCTCAGATGAGCTGAGGCATGCTGGGAGCGGCCAACCACAGAACACGGCACTAAAGCCCGCGCAGGAGTGAACTCGACTGCATTGCCACGACTGTGACTGAGTAGTTTGCAGAGGGAAGACAGCAAAACGCGCAACTGAGCGGCTATCCCCCCCCTCCCAGGGTGCACCACGAGGAGGTCTACCAGCCCACGCACCTAAGTAACACCTAACCTTTTTTTTTTTTTTTTTTTTTTGTCCGGGGGAAAATCCTCATGGATACCACCGCGCCACGGGGAGGAGCAGTGGTTATGTCAGACTTGTACTGACTAAAAACCCCCGGGTGTTCCTCACACCCACTTTTTGGCCGGGATACGGGGACCATTATTCTTCCGCGTCCCGGCCAGTGGTCGTCCGCAGTCGGATCCAACACTGGGGGACCACCCATCCCCCCTCCATCAAAACAGTAGTGTGCCCGGAACACTTGGCACACCACCCAACCCGAGGACCCTACTCATTCGGACGACGAACGTCCCCGTGTTCGTCGCCTGGAGGTCCTCCTTATGGTGGCAGTCGGCGGTCGTGCGCCAGCCTCCTGCGGCCAACTCTCCGGCGGCGCTGCTGGGGCGCCTCTACGGCATCCTCTCTGGCCCGTTCCGCCCTTTCCTTCTGTGCCACTACTTCCTCACAGAAGGAAAGCATTGCCCTCCAAGATCTGTCGCTGTCGACCATAGATTTAACTACTACCGGCAGCGACAGATCGCCACCAATTACATGGGCCAGTTCGTCCCTCTGACTCGCCCAGGCCGGACACAGCTCCAAGGTGTGCTGAGCTGTGTCCTCGGCCTCACTGCAGCTATGGCACTCCATAGTTGGTTCTCTCCCGGCTATGCGACACAGGTACCGTCCGAAGCAACCATGCCCCGTAAGTACCTGCGTCAGTCGGAAGGTAAGTGTCCCATGACTGCAGTCCAACCACTGTGACAGTACTGGGCGCACAGCCTCAATCGTTCTAGAGCCAGCAGATGGTGTTGCCAGCCTCTCTTTCCACAGCTCGACCGCCTGGAGCCGAAATTCCTCACGTTTCGCCTCCACCTCCCTTGGTGCTGGCCAATGGTCCTGGGACCGTGCCTCCTCACGCCAGAAGTACGAGTATGCGAGGATTCTGGCTTCGAGGTCCCAGGGCAGTGAACCGGCCAGCACGCACGCCGCCTCCGTGGAGACCGTGCGGTATGCCCGGATTGCCCTGACAGCCATTACACGTTGCGATCTTCGCAGCAGGGCAGAGGTCCGGCTGCCTAAGGCATCGGCCCACACGGGTGCCCCATACAAGGCCATGGAGCGCACCACTCCAAGGTACAGCCGCCGGCAAGAGGCTTTGGGCCCTCCCGTATTTGGAAGTATACGCCCGAGAGCTGCAGCTGCTCCTAATAACCTTGGAGTGAGGCGCTCGAAGTGTGCCTGAAAAGTCCACTTGCTGTCGAGGACAACGCCAAGGTAACGCATTGTCGACCCGACGTTGATGGACTGTCCCCCCACCACAATGTGTGCACCGGCTGGAGGCGCCCTCCGAGGCCCATGGAAAGAAATGGCCTCAGACTTGTTCAGTGCAACCTCCAAGCCAATTCGCCGGATTCGGCCCACCACATGGGCTACCGCAGCCGTCGTCAAAATGGCCGTTTCTCGAAAGTTGCCCCCCCCGAGCGGTGACCAGCGTATCGTCAGCGTAGCAAATTACGTCCACTCCCCGCAAATTTGCTCCGCGTAACACCCAGTCATATCCGATGTTCCACAGGAGCGGGCCGAGAACCGACCCCTGCGGAACACCACATACCATCTCCCTCTGCCCCCACTCGTGCCGACCGGGAAAGGCCACAAACCTCTCAGAGAGGTAAGCCTCAACTACACGGCGCAAGTATCTGGGCACCCCGTGATAGCGGAGTGCCTCCTTGATAGTTGCCCAGGGCAAGGTGTTAAACGCGTTAGCGATGTCAAGGGACACCGCCAAAACCGTTTCTCCCCGAGCCACCGCCTCCTGTGCCAGGTTTTTAACCCGCAGGATCGCATCTACTGTGGAGCGACCGCTGCGGAAGCCGAATTGGTTATCGACCAGATCGGGGCCCACTTCTCTCATGTGCCTGACGAGCCGGGCTGCTATTACGCGCTCAAATAGTTTGCCCACCTCGTCCAGCAGAACAATCGGCCGATATGCTGACGGTGAATCTGTCGGGCGCCCATCTTTCCTTAGGAGCACGAGCCGGCCCGTTTTCCACTCACATGGAAAGCAGCCCTGTTCCACACATATCGAAAACAGCTCACGGAGCCTGGGCTCTAGGGCATCCATGGCCAGCACCAGTGCTCGACCCGGAATGCCGTCCGGTCCAGGGGCCGTGTTTTTCGCTCTCAGGCGCAGGATAGCAGCTCCCAACTCTCCTTCTGACACCGACGGCACCTCTCTCTCGTCTTCCTCAGCTGCCGAAGGCGCCATTAGTGGTGGCCGGTGTACGCCACGGTTGGGGAATAGTGTGGACACAACCTGGTCCAGGAGCTGCGGGTGAAGACTTTCCGTGACCGGGGGAGCCCAAGGGCGAAGTTTCGACCTCACCATCTTGTATGGCCTCCCCCACGGATCGTGATTCAGAGTCTCCAGCAGCGTCTCCCTGGACAACTCAATGGCCTGACTAATGGCCACTGATAACTCCTTCTTGACTGCAATGTAGGCCTCGTATAAGGAGGTCTCAACCGACTCATTTCGCACCCTTCGCCGGCGGTGGTGCGTGTACCGGCGTCGCGCAGTGACGCATAGCTCACGCAAGTGCGAGAGCTCCGCCGACCACCAGTATACACGGCGTCTTGGAGGGAGACGCTTGGCCCGGGGCATCGCCACGTCACATATTTGCGACATTGCGTCCCGGAACCATCCAGCTCCTGCCTCTACCTCCGCAATCGGTTCCATCGAATCGACCTGCCATGCCTGGACGATGGCTGCCTCCTTAAGTAGCTCCCTATCCATTTTATTAAGCACCCATCGTGGGCCGAGGGTCAAAACACTCCGGTTTGGCGTGGTTAGGGTCATGGGAGATTCAGAGACGTCAAATCGAATGTATCTATGGTCCGACAGCGTCTCCACGCCCACCATGACTCCCCAGCCCTGGACACGGCGCGCCAGGGCAGCATCTGCGAACGTAACGTCCACGATAGAGCCGCCCTGTTGCCGCACGCACGTGTTGACCGTACCTCTGTTCTGTATTACCAGCCCGGACGAGATGACCCACTCCAAAAGCTCATTGCCGCGCGCGTCTGTCGCTGGAGATCCCCACGCCACTGATTTTGCATTGAGATCTCCAGCAACTAGAACCGGGTGCGGATGACTTCTGCCGATCAGAGCACCAACCTCCACCAGAAACTGTTCGAATTCGGCCAGGGTCCGGTTCGGCGAAAAATAAACGCCGATTATTGTAATGTCCCCCACGACCGCTGCCACGTACCCTTGGCCACGAGACACCCTTTCGAAGGGTGGGGCTCCGGTAGCGACGTGGGAGACAAGCGCCACCACTCCATTGTTGTCTCTGACCCAATTATCCCTAGGCGGGACCGAATATGGCTCCGCCACAACTGCAATATGGATCAACCACTCCGCCATGCTCTGGCACAAAAGGTCTTGAGCCCTAGCGCAGTGATTGATATTTGCCTGTAACACTCTGAGGGCCATTATTGGACATCGTTCATTGGTACCGCCTCGTCACCAGCCTCTACGGGAGCAGGGGGACAAGTAGGTGGCGAGGTGGCTGCAGGGCCATCACCAACCTTCTTCTTATTCTTTTTGGTCCTCGGAGGGTTGCAGGATTTGTTACCCGTCCGGTGATTTGCTGCTTTACCTGCCACTGCGCACAGAACGCAGTGCGGTTCAGCTGTACACTGACCAGCCTTGTGACCGGCCTGGCCGCAGCGGTAGCATAAGTCGCTGCGGTCGACATCTGCGTCGCACAGTGCCCTAACATGTCCTAATTCAAGGCACCGGTAGCACCGCATCGGTCTAGCGGGCAAAAGCTTAACCTGTGCCATTACCCACCCCACTTTGAGACGGCCGGACCTGCAAATCTTTATAGCTGCTGCCACTGGGCATCCCACTAGCACCGAACCAAGGCCCCTGAGATCTCGGCGGATTTCGCCACATTTAACAGATGACGCTGGGCATTCTGCCGCCTCCACCACAGCGGCGATTACGTCATTGACGTCAACCGAGTCGTCTAAGCCCGCCAGCCGCACATCTGCAGTCTTAGCGGGCCTATCCACCCGGACGACGTCATCTCCTAGGACGTCTCTTAGAGCTTTTGCAAGTGCATCGGCCTTCTCGCCACTGGTCTCTCCTGGTAGCTCCAGGAGACGCGCGCCAGTGGCTGCCGTCTTAAACCTTATTCCCTCAATTCCTAGCTCCGCTAGCTTTACTCGACTTCTTGCTTCTGCCAAGACTTTCGCGTAGGTTACGCCCTGTTGCTCTGCCTCTGGTTTGAGGGTCAGCACAATGGCCGCTGATCTCGGAAGACGGAGCTTACGGGCCTCGGAGCGAACTGGCAGAGTGCCTTTCGCCGAGTTCATTATTTTTGCCCCTTTACCAGCTACGTTCCACTGGCCTTTTGATGACTTTGGGGCCGATGGAAGCGGAGGCGATACTTCAGAGACGTCTTCTCTGGAAGCGGAAGCCTCAACAGCAGCCAGCGTCTTTCTCTTCCGGTTCTTTTTCCTCCCCTTGATGGTATTGGAAAGATCAGTTATCTTAGGCCCCGTTGAGGCTGTCGCATCCAGAACCCTGGGCTGTGATTTCGGTGCTGGTCCAGAATTTCCCTTATTTCGTTGGGCTAAGACCTCACGCTCAGTTGACTGCGGTGGTCCGGGCGTTGGAACCGCCGTTGCCGGTGGGTTGCCGGCATCTTGAGCCATCTGACGCCTTCTATCTGCTGCCTGCCTCGCAGTGGGCTGCGCGGGAAATCTCTCGTCCAACTTGGCGTCCATCATGGTCCCTAAGGTAACCATCATGGCACGAGAGAGCTCCTGCAGATCGCCGTGATTTATAGGCCGGTCAGGGGACGGCCCCTCTGTCAGTATCGGTTGGGAGACGGCTGCACTGCTCTGATTTTGGGACCTCTCCATGTCACTTCTCAATTCGGCCATCTCCTTTCGGAGACTGGCCATTTCAGCCTTAAGGCGATTATTGTCCGCCTGTAACCGCCTGGATTCCTCCGAGATAGTGCGCCCACTAAATTCTTCCACATTTATCTTAATTGAGGCCGCCGCGTCTTTTAGTGCGCGCACGGATGTGCCTTTCAGGTTGCGGGACGTCGTCGCAACCTTGTTTATGATGCCAACGTCATCTTGCACCTGGGCTAACAATTCCTGTGCTGACTTGTCAGCCGCATCGTCATCCGAGAGTTTGAGTCGCTGTCTGCGATTCTTTCTGGCTACGGCCGCCGTCGCTGCCCAATCTGCGATGTCGGCCTCTACCTGTAATCGTGAGGCCTCCCTGTGTGTGTCGTTTAAAAACGGATTTGTGGAGGCCAACCCAACGTACTGGCCTGTTGTGGGAGGTCTACCTTTTCCCCTTTTAGGTAGTTCCGCAAGCTCTCCGTCAGACCCGGCAGCAGAGTGCGAGCCAGAGCTATGGGTGGCCACCTCACTCTCAGCCTGTAGTCTGAGGTCATCCCTAGCCGCCTTATATGCCTCTTTGGCCTTGTATTGCGCCTGCACAGCTGCTCTGCTCATGAAATCCGCTTTGATTTGCGGATTCGCTCTCGGGCTCTGTACTGAAGGAGACACGGGATCCACCATCTTCTCCTGCTCATCTACATCGCTAGATGACTCCGAGAGCTCCAACCGTCGTCTCTTCTGTCCCTTATGAGACCACAGTCGGCCCCCAGGCACTGAAGAGGCCGATCCGGACCCGGACCTCGTCCTTACAGTTACCAGGCTCTCGCTCACGCTTGAGCCCGATAAATATTCCACCGCTGGCCCCGGTAGGTCCTCTGCGTCCGACCGGGGTAATGGGGAATCGATGGTTGACTCCCGCGCCCCCACTGGGTCTTTAAACTTGAACGGAGTCAAGCATGGGCGTGACCGCCCCCCGCCTCTGGATCTGGCTTTCCTCCGCGGAGCAGTGGCCTCGTCGGCGGAGGATTGCTGCTGCCCCTCCAACTCTGCTCCGACAGTCTGGTCCGCAGCCTGCGCTGGATCCCCCCCAGGCACACTCTCCTCTTCCAAGCGGGTCAGAGTCACCCGGGGGATTTTCTCGAAGCGGGCCTCTCGCCCACCCTCCTTTGGGGTCTCCCGCTCCGCACTCGTGTCCGCCAGTTGGACCGAGGTCAATGCCTCCTCCTCGGAACGCTCCCCGCCCTGCCCTTGCGGCAGGAAGCGGCCAAGGCCGTCGCGCGCTGGACCTTGTGCTCTCGGTGCGATCTGGATTGCGGCCGCGTTCAAATCGATACGAGGGCTTCCATCCTGCCCTTGCACTGGTGAACGTGCAAGTTTGAGGCGGGGGCGGAAGGCCTCCCTCTTCTCCGTAGGGCTGTAGGTGCCCTTCTCCGCCGGTTTTTTGTCACTAGCCTTTGTTTGGGATGGGTTGGGTCCGCTTCCATCAGCCCCACCACCGCCCCTCAGCCTCAGCATTCCTTTACGATCAGAGTCCGGTGTGATGTAGCCAATGTCGTGTTTACGGAGGCCGGCACCTGGCCGGCCTACGGAGCAGTTTTTGCCCCCTCCGTATACGGTGGGGCAGCCACCCGCCGAAGCGGATGGACGGGATTGGTTACCCGCACGGAGATTATTTTTTAAACTGCTGCTCATTTTTGACTTCACAATGCCTCCACATCGTCGTCTCTTTTTTCGGGGGTGAGCTCCCCCGCACGTTAGGGACTGGACTCCCTCCAGCCACGCATCCCATCGGCACGATCCGCTCACCTTGGGATTGGGGTGATTTGTTATAGTGGTTTTCTTCCACGCGGCGCTACTGCTCAATGAGCGGCGCCCCCGGTCCGCTCAAGGCAGATTACGGGTTGCCCGACGGGGAGCCGAAACTCAACCAACAGCCGCACGAATGCGACTGCCAGACCCGCCGCGCCGCAAGCCTTGAAGGCCTGCCATCCCACGCCACCCGAAGACGGCCACTGGCCGTAAACAAAGAGGCCCCAAAAGCAAAAGGTGCGTCTGCACCGCCACCACTGCCCAGTGGCTGCCAATAAGGCTACCAGGCTAAGACGGCCGCATCCCTTGCCACCTCAGATGAGCTGAGGCATGCTGGGAGCGGTCAACCACGGAGCACGGCACTAAAGCCCGCGCAGGAGTGAACTCGACTGCATTGCCACGACTGTGACTTGGTAGTTTGCAGAGGGAAGACAGCACACGCGCAACTGAGCGGCTATCCCCCCCCTCCCAGGGTGCACCACGAGGAGGTCTACCAGCCCACGCACCCCAAGTAACACCTAACCTAACCTAACCTAACCTAACCTTTTTTTTTTTTTTTTTTTTTTTACTTGGGGAAATGCCTTTACGCATCCCACCTAGCCGAGGTACTAGGATGGGTATGACGGGCTCCCGGGAACCCCCCGGACTACCGTCTAAAACCACCAAGGTATGCCCTCTCTGCCGTGTAGTCGGGGCGCCATGGGATCGCGAACATTTCACCACGACGCCCCTCGGCAACAGCCGCAGCTGCCCTCACCACTAAGGCAAAAGCCCCCCCTCCCGTCGTAAGCGTGCAGGGCGACACCACACGCTTCCCGACCCGACCAAAGGACCTCTACGCCGGGAGAGGGTGATAGACCTCGGATTCACCCTCTCAGGTCCCCTTGTAACTTTTTATAGAGGTTTTCTCCCTCGCAGCCACAACTCGGCCCCGGCCTGGCAGTCGCAGCCCCCGCGCCTAACATGAATCCTCTGATAGCAGAGGATTTGTCAGGGTTCCGGGTCCGTTATTTATTATAGAGGCAAACGGCAATGGCCTCTCCCTCAAGCCGCACCTGGGGAATCTTGCGATTCCCTGGGCGGAACCCCCCGACCCCCCCGTGTCGGGTTATTGGTAACACCAGCAAGCGATAACTTAGGGTTCACTAAATTATCACTTGCCGTTGTCTCCAGGGCGCACCGGCCAAGACACTACCCATTCCTGCGGATCAACCGAATCAAGAGGAATCGGTAGAGTCCAGACACTCGAGGAGGTTACCCGACCTAGCACCCCAACCTTTTTTTTTTTTTTTTTTTTTTTTGACGCTGGGGAAATGTGTTTGCACATACGCCCCGGCCCGGGGAAGGCCATAGTGGGGGGTTATGTGGGGATCTCTCCTTCCGCTACCCCCTCCGCATAAGGTGGAGGGAGGGGAGGAGCCTACCCACTAAAACCCCAGCGGCGTCATCCTCTCCTGCCGTTAAGGGGACCGTCATGGGATGCAGCATTTCTTACCACGACGACCCCCGGCGGCCCTGGCTGCTACACCAAGACACCCGCGCCAAGGGAGGGGAAGGTCAGAGACGCTTGACCTTCCCCCCAGACGTGTAGGGCCATGTGCAATGTGGGCCCCCAACCCACTGGCCCTACTGGGGGAAGACGCGGCCCGCGGCAGCAAACCGCGCACGCCTTCGACCCCTCCGTCTGCGCCGGAGCGGGAGTGCGTCCGCACTTTCCTCGCGCTCCCGCTCCGCGGCCTCCTTCTGCGATATGACGACTTCGCAGAAGGCGGCCACCGCCTCCCAAGATCTCTCGCTCCTCAACATGGCCGCCACCACGTTGGACAGCGAGAGGTCATCCACTCCGAGGGCCAACACCATTGTGCGGCGCTCTTCGGCCCAGCGAGTGCACCACTCCAAGGTGTGCTGGGCCGTATCGTCCTCCGCGCCGCACTCATGGCAGGCGGGGTGTTAAAATTTGTATCACATCTTGCCCCAAGTGCAATGTGCTCTGTTAGAGTGTAAGGCGTTTGTATTTTTCTTCTGTATGTGTCAAAGTCAGACATTACACGTTACTTAGATTGAACAAACCGTATTTAATTTCATACTCCTGTTATACTCCAAAACATGGTCCTAGATCGAACTGGATTGAAGATTTGCAGCCTAAAGTCTGTTATATCTAATAAAAGGAGTTAATTAGCGGAGAAATTAAGAAATTCGTCCAACAAGTGCAAGAGGTCAAGCAAAGGGCAAAGAAACAGCGGACATCGTGCTCAAGTTGGATTGTTGAAATTGAAGACAGTGTTAAGCCTTCATTTATTCTTAATTTTCACCCATCACCCAACAGGTAGTAATTATAAGGTTAAGATTTATTACGGTTAGTATCATTTTATAATTGTTAAAGTTACTACTCACACCTAACTGTTAGGTTAACCCATGTTACGTCAGATTGCTACTTTACTTTCATTTAATTTCGTATGTATTTAATTTAATACTAGTAACTCATTGCTGTAGGGTCAGCCCTCTTAATAAACTAGTATATTTACGAACTGTAAAGTTAGATCATCATCATTTACTAGACGGATATACATAGGTGTTAAAGGAAACAGTAGTGTTATCGCTGGGGGCAATAACACGCGACGTGAGCTGAATGAGATGGAGAATGGGAGTGAGAAATGGGAACTGGCTTACTTGAATATGTAGGTAAGGTTGTTCTGTGTACTGGGCCGCGACGACTTAAGCGGCTTGCCGTGCTGATATGATGGATGGGCTGAGTAGGAGTCTTCTTCTGGTTTCGAGCCGACCTTGAGCTGATGAAAGTCTTCACGCACACTGAGGGTTATAATTCACTCGCGCGCCTAGTTTTGAGCTGATGAGCCACGTAACGTCACAGTCACTACAATAAGGGTACCGGCCGGTATAATCACGACACTTTCGTAGGTTCAGGTGAGCACGGAACGCTGGGATTGAGATACACGTCAGTGCGCGACGGCGGTCAAATGGCTACTCTCGCGGCGCGTCGCTTGCGTCGGCACGTCAACGAGTGAATCGATGAATGATTGAACGAGTTACCTATATCGTCGCGCCGATGGCGCGAACATCCTGGGGGGCCCGTAGTAGAGCCTCTTCCTGAGCTGAATCCAATGGAAACCTGGCTATCTTGAGCACAGGTCTGCGCAGATGTCCACTGGCGGTGTCCAGATCCACAACTCGGATCACTCCATCCTTGCCAGGTATTGTGCGGGTAATTCGACCCAGTCTCCATTGCAGCGGTGGCAAGTTATCTTCCTTGATGAGCACGAGTTCGCCAACTTGAGGAGGCGATGAAGGGGAAAGCCATTTTGAGCGGGTTTGGAGAGTATGGAGGTAAGATCTAGTCCACAGAGTCCAAAAGCGTTGAGAGAGAGCTTGTATGAGCTGAAAGCGTTTAAGAGCAGATAACGGCCTGTCATCAAAGGGCGGCTCGGGCAGAGCAGTGAGTGGACGGCCTATGATAAAATGTCCAGCGGTTAAGGGTTCAATGTCCGTAGGGTCGGATGAAAGTGGGCAGAGAGGTCTAGAGTTGAGTACAGCCTCGATTCGTGTCAGGAGTGTGGAGAATTCCTCAAAAGTAAGGTGCTGTTCACCAACTACACGATAGAACAACTGTTTCGTAGATTTGACGTTAATTTCATGTAAGGCACCGAACCAAGGCCCCTTGGGGGGGTTCAGCAACCAGGTTACCTGCTGGTTGGCGAGCTGGTGTGTGATTGCATCATTATTTTCAGCGAGGAAGTTTTGAACTTCTTTGAGATGATTTCTAGCGCCTACATAATTCGTGCCGCAATCCGATCTAATTAGAACTGGTGTACCGCGACGCGAGACAAATCTTTGCAACGCTGCAAGAAAGGCTTCCGTGGTAAGAGCGGAGACTGCCTCCAAATGAACTGCCTTCGTTGAAAGGCACACAAATATACAAAAGTACGCCTTTAACAGTTTAGCGTTCCGTAACGTGCTAGACTTAACGAGAAATGGGCCGGCAAAGTCAGTCGTGACTTGGCTAAATACAGGTTGTGGGTTAACCCTATCTGCTGGAAGGTCAGCCATAAACGGGGCTGCTGGTTGAGCGCGAGTTCGGAAACATCTAATACATTTGAACACACGGTGTCGGATCGCACGGCGAGCGGATAGTATCCAGTATTGCTGGCGGAGCATTGCGTGTAGAGTGTCAGCGCCAGGATGGCAGTGCACTCTGTGGTAATGGTCAATGATGAGGTCAACGAGCGGGCTTGAGCTGGGAAGAATGAGTGGGTGTTGAGCGTTGTACCTAAGTGACGCATGAGAGAGACGACCACCGACTCTCAAGAGCCCATCTTTCAAGAATGGGGAGAGACGCTGGAGTCGATTGCTGCAGAGTTTATTAGTGTGGAGACGATGAATGTCTTCTGCAAACTCATTCCGCTGAACAGAGCGGACCCAGAATAACAGAGCTTCTCTCCGTTCACAGGCTGTCAACGGTCCAGAGCGACGTACATCTGGGCCGTGCTTACAATTATAAATGAAGCGCTTGATACAAGCCGTCACTCCGACGAGCTTGTCAAAAGAGCTGAAGCGGGTAAGCAGATCATGATCCAGATCAGGAACTGCTATATGAGCTGGCACACTTTTTGGCTTAAGGCCTGGTAAAGCGTGATGACCCAGAGCGGCTGGCATCTGGGGCCAGGTATGAGGAGGCTCTTTGAGCCAGCTGGGAGACCACCAGAGGTCATGGGTTGATAGAGATTGGGCTGACATACCCCTGCTTGCACAGTCTGCAGGGTTGAGGTTCGTAGGGACATGCCTCCACCTAGGGCTGATCGGGCTAGACGTTATTTTAGCCACTCGGTTGGCTTCAAATGTCTGGAGTCGGTGAGGGGGCGTGTTGAGCCATGCTAACACTATTGTGCTATCTGACCAACAGGTATGTTGTTCTATAGCAATGTGAGCTGACAATTTAGCTGACAGTCGTGTCATGAGCTGTGATAAAAGAGCTGCAGCTGAGAGTTCCATTTTGGGAATTGAGAGGCGATTCTTGATAGGAGCGACCTTCGACTTGGCAATGACCAGATGCACATTGACAAGTCCATTGGCATCGAGCTCGTGCAGATAAGTGACAGCACCATAACCGGCTTCTGAGGCGTCCGCGAACCCGTGAAGTGAGTAAGTGGACGTGGGCTTGTATTTGCAGATGTGCCGAGGTAAGCGGAGATTTGAGAGTTGAGGAAGGTCTTGTGAGATGTGCTGCCATTCTGTGTGAACTTCATCGGGGGTGGGCTCGTCCCATCCCAGTTTCAGAAGCCATAACTTCTGTAAAAGTAGCTTTGCGCGGAGTATGACGGGTGTAACCCAACCATTGGGGTCGTACAGCGAAGCTACTGTGCTGAGGATTGAGCGTTTTGTGACTTGGGTCAGTGAGGGGAGAGAGATGCGATAAGTGAACTCATCCGATTGAGGAATCCATTGTATACCTAATACTTTAATGGAATTCGATTCTGGGCTGATGTCGAAGTCTTTAGGCATGTCACATTGGTCATCTGGGAACCGATTAAGGAGCTGAGAAGAGTTGGAGGTCCATTTACTGAGCTGAAAACTACCTAGGGCCAGTAAGTTAATCAACTCTGTTTGGAGCGCTTGAGCAGACTCCACAGAGTCATGACCACAGAGTATATCATCGACGAAAACTGAATTGCGTAGGACCTGAGCAGCGTGCGGGTAGTGATGACCTTCGTCATCCGCCAATTGGAGCAGAGTACGGAGGGCGTGGTACGGGCTTGAGCGTAATCCATAGGAGACGGTATTTAGTGCGTAAGTGAGCAGGGGCTGGTCCGGTGAAGACCGCCAGAGAATGAGCTGATACTGTCGTTGGTCTGGGTGGATGAGTATGTTTCTGAACATCATTCTGATGTCAGTACTGAAAACTATGGGGTGTATCCTGAAAGACATGATAATGTCAACAATATCTTGCTGGAGAGCTGGACCTGTGTGCAGGCAATCATTAAGACTGACGCCATTTGAGCTTTTACTGGACCCATCAAAGACAGTGCGTAACTTGTCGGATCCCGATTTGAAGATGCCGTGATGAGGAATGTAGAAATGAGGCTTGTTCGCGAAGGTACTTGGGTGGCATGGTGACATGTGTCCTAGGTTGAGATAGTCGCTCATAAATTCAACATATTTAGAGCGTAGGGGCGGATTTGCTTGTAGTTTCCTTTCCAGTGTAAGAAACCTGCGTAGTGCAATGGCATGAGTGTTGCCTAAGGCCGGCGCATTTGGTAGAAACGGCAGTGTTACCATATAGCGGCCTGATGGATCTCGGGTGGTTGTAGTACGGAAAATTTCCTCGCACTGCTCTTGTAATGGGCTGGTCTGTACATGAGGTTGTGGTTCTTCTGTCTCCCAGAACCTCTCAAGGTTCTTGTAAATGTCATGTGTGGGTACGTCAGATTCTGGCTGAGAGCTGGTAATATGAGCTGAGTTGGCCTGGTTTGCAGGTGTTGCATATAAGTCCTCAATGGGTCCTATCAATGCGAAGTCGAAAATCGTGCCGAAGGCTATGGGCTTCCCTCGGCCTAAGGAGACCTTAGTCCCGTCCAGAACTTGGCCGAGAACATCAGAACCTAACAAGAGATCGATTGGAGCGGGTGTGTTATATCCTTGATCTGCTAAGGGAATATTTGGCTGGCCTCTCACTTGTGCTATGTGTGGGACCTTTTGTAACGGTAGATAACCGGTAACGTGTTTTAAAATATGCGCAGTAGCCGTAATCGTGGGTGTGTCATGATGTGTAGGTCGACAGATTATTGTGATTGATGCCTTTGATTCCTGTGTGTGGTGGTTGCCCACTCCTGTGATTTTGAGTGATGTTGAGTTTTGTGGTAACTTTAAATTACGAGCCATGCGCTGAGTGATAAGTGTGAGCATACTACCGCAATCTAGCAGGGCTCGTGCTGTGTGAAACTGGCCATTTACGTCTGCTATTTTTAGCGTGACGGTAGGCAATAATATGGGCTGATTGATTGCGTGCTCATCCTGTCGTGGGTAATCACAAGAGGAATGATTCGCTGTTGGTGGAGCTGATCGCGGTGAGCGAGCTTGAGATGTCTGGGTATGGGCTGAGTGTGTGTGGTCTGCGTGTGAGTGTGTGTGTTCTGGGTGTGAGTGTGTGTGCTGATTGTCTTCCTCTTCACAGTGTTCAGTTATTGTAGGTAGTCACGATTGACCACCTGCTCGGGACGTACTGGGCGAGCGAGGGTGGTCCTGAGACGTGGGTTTCGCCTGTGAGGCGTGTGCCGAGAACGGTTGGTACTCATTAGCTGGACGCGTCCTGGGCTGTTCTCTCAGATGTGGAGGTAGGAGATGAGCGGACGAATGAGTTGGAGAAGAAGCACCGGGGCGGTGAAGAGATGTGTGGTGTCTGTCATTCCCACACTCTTTGCAAGCCTTCGTGGACTTGCACTCATTCTCATAATGGGGGCCTAGGCAGCGTCGGCAGCGGTTGCGGGCCTGAACAAAGTCCCAACGGCCTTGTATTGGTTGGTCGTTGTACCGTGGGCAGGCGATGAGCTTGTGCCCTCTTTCTCCGCAGTATGGGCAGGGCATGGTGTTGGTGGTGTTTGCGTCTTGAGGTGACGGTTGAGCTGAGTAAGTCGGCCTGTGCTGAGCTGAATAGTCTGACCGGCTCCTAACCGGGGTCATGGGACGTGATTCATGATACGCAGGCTGTCGGGGCGGGCCTCGAGGAAAGTTTACGGGAGACTGCCTGCGGTACTGAGCTGGTTGTGGCGAATGCTGAGTGAGTTGGGAGGTGCTGGGCTTGGGTGAGCTGGACCATTCGGTCTCTACACAACGCGCGTGCTCTTCCAAGAAGGTGATCAGGTTCTTGAGGGTGGGCAGAGACTGGCGTGATCCGTACTTTCGTTCAAAAAGTGTCCGAAGTTCACCTTTAAGTTTTCGCACTACTATAGACACAAAAACATAGTCACTTTCTTGCATGGGCAGATCGAGGTTATTGAGGGCGCATTGCGCGGAAATGAGCGGAGTTAAAAAGAGCGTGCGTATATCGGAGCGCACGTGAATGTTGGGCAGTTCAATGATGATATCTACAAACCGGTCGATCAAGACCCGACGATTTTCATAGCGCCGAGTTAGGATATTCATCGCTACGGCGAAATTGTCGTTGGTGAGCTGGAGGTGGGATACCATACTGCGTGCCTCGCCTGTCAGGCACGAGAGCAGGTAGTGGAGCTTTACGGCATCCGAAATGATGGTCATGTCGTCCGTTAAGCTCCTGAAGATGGTAATGAAGGACGGCCAGTCTTCAACCTTTGAGCTGAACTTTGGGAGCGTGATTTTGGGTAGCACAGTTGTAGGCGTGGCAGACGTGGAGGGGTGAGAAGTCTCTGGGAGGGCCGCAGTCACGCTCAATTTGTCGAACGCGACTAGGATGTAATTGTAGTCCGTTACCGCGGTGTCATAATGTTTTGTGTAGACGGCTTCGGTCTCGTCAGTGAGTTCCTCGTCGTCTAGTATTTCATAATAGACGTCCTCTAGCTTGGATTTATAGAGGTCTACTTTTGTGTACCGAGCCGTGAAATCCGACAATGTATATTTTTTCGTATCCTTTGCTAGTGCTGCCTCCGCAATCTCCTTGAGCAGAGTAATTGCCTTTGTTGCCTCTCGGAAGATGGCTGCTTGCGATTTGGACGGCATGGTGTTGTTTATGTGTACTTAAATGAGTTGAGAGACAAAAAAAAAAAAAAAAAAAAAATAATAATAATTTAAAAAATATGACACCCTGTATGATGACTTGTGATGAGCTGACTAACAATTGACTGTTACACCAATGTGAATTTGTCAACAAAAGATAAAAAACCAAAAAAAATTGTTGCACAAAAAAAAAATTTCTCCCTGGACACCCTGTGTTTCACGATGTAAGTTACCTAATGAGTAGGTACTAATTTGAGTGAGGGAAATAAGAAACTATATTAACCACTAACCAATGTGGAGTGTTACCAAGTTGTGGCTTGTCTCTAATAGGTACTTGTCATCGGGCAGATATTATACGGTTATTGAATTTTGAGCCTTATCCTCTGAGCAGTAAGGTTGCTTTTTAATGTATTATTTTAGATCTGCGAGCTGTTCAATTGTTTACAAAAATTAAACGTTTATTTATGCCTAGTTATATGTATCTGTTACATGTATGAGCTGGAGAATGAATTTAGTACCTATGAGGTATTCGTAATTATGACGGCGCTTTAAAAATTTTGCTTTAGAATAATGATGCAATCAAACGTGTCTTTTTGAAATGAGCGGTTTCGTAAGTTATATCTATAGGTTATTCTACACACTGTCTGATTACGTTTCGAGAATGTTTGCTTTTAGAAAATAGCTTATAAAGGGCTGAAGACCGCTGTAAGTGATCGGTAACTCAGGGTAGCTACCTACAGAACGGACGGAATGTTCTCGAATGTGCAGAATTTCGTAGGCAAATAAATGAGATGTGGTACTTTTTGGTAATGTACCTTTGTTTGAAATGGGCTGAGTTTACATGTAATGTTATATATTACGTTATGAGTTGAATAATTTGGGCGAAAGAATTAATTTTTTTTTTTGAAATGTGGGTGGATTTTTTACCTAACTGGGTGTGCTTTTTCGAGCAAAAGAAAGACTGCTTATCCAAAGGGCTGGTGTGGGTGGGGTTTTTCGAAGGACCAAAGAATACCGGTTCGAAGGAACAAAGAATGTTATCGCTGGGGGCAATAACACGCGACGTGAGCTGAATGAGATGGAGAATGGGAGTGAGAAATGGGAACTGGCTTACTTGAATATGTAGGTAAGGTTGTTCTGTGTACTGGGCCGCGACGACTTAAGCGGCTTGCCGTGCTGATATGATGGATGGGCTGAGTAGGAGTCTTCTTCTGGTTTCGAGCCGACCTTGAGCTGATGAAAGTCTTCACGCACACTGAGGGTTATAATTCACTCGCGCGCCTAGTTTTGAGCTGATGAGCCACGTAACGTCACAGTCACTACAATAAGGGTACCGGCCGGTATAATCACGACACTTTCGTAGGTTCAGGTGAGCACGGAACGCTGGGATTGAGATACACGTCAGTGCGCGACGGCGGTCAAATGGCTACTCTCGCGGCGCGTCGCTTGCGTCGGCACGTCAACGAGTGAATCGATGAATGATTGAACGAGTTACCTATATCGTCGCGCCGATGGCGCGAACAAGTAGGTTAAACTTTCACTGGTAAATTAATCAATTAATTTATGCTACAAGTTACATCTAGTACGCAATTAGTAATGTATAAACTTATAATGCACTAAATTTAACAAAGTGCACTAAATTAATGATATATAAAAGGACACTTGAGTAAAAAATAATTGTGATTACAAATACATTAAATACATTTAATTTTAATTTTGCACTGTATAACGTTTCAGTTGACTGCGCACGCCTCTCAAAATGACCGAAGAAAAGGAATTAATCAAAAAACGAGGCAGCTACAAAGGCCGGCTGACTACCTTTTCGACTTATGTAAACACTTTGAAAATTGAATCACTTACCAGTGTTTCGGCCAATGAGTTGCAGTTACGGGTTCGTAGAATGGAAAAATTATTTAGTGAGTATGATGAGGTGCAGTTACAGTTAGAGTGTTTGGCTGAAAGCGTTGGCTTTCAAATTAATGAGCGAGCTGAGTTCGAAACCCAGTATTACGGAGTCGTTGCTAAGGCACAAGATATGTTAAATTCGTTTCATAAACGGCAGGATGACCAGGGTAGCGACCGTGCAAGTGGTTCTCGTACTAGCAACCATAAACTAGTTAAACTTCCAGTCATACAATTGCCAACATTTTCGGGAGCATATGAAAATTGGCTTGAGTTCCACGACACATTCCTAAGCCTCATTCATTCTAATGACGACATCGACGGAATTAACAAATTTCATTATTTGCGAGCGTCATTGGAGGGTTCAGCTGCGGTTTTTATTCAATCGGTCGAATTCTCGTCTAAAAATTACGAATCTGCGTGGAAACTGTTGTGTGATCGTTACGATAATAAACGTTTATTGCTACAAAATCACGTTTCAGCAATCTTCAACATCGAAGCTATCACCAGAGAGTCTTCATTTGCTTTAAAACGTATGATCGACCAATTGAAAAAAAACCTGCTCGCCTTAGACTCACTTGGCGAACCCACTAAACACTGGGATACGTTACTTATATATATTGTATCACAAAAATTAGACACTAAGTCGTATCGAGAATGGGAAGAGTACTGTAACAA
Source organism: Epinotia brunnichana (assembly GCA_963854355.1). Classification (NCBI taxonomy): domain Eukaryota; kingdom Metazoa; phylum Arthropoda; class Insecta; order Lepidoptera; family Tortricidae; genus Epinotia; species Epinotia brunnichana. The sequence goes on along the minus strand of OY977935.1, from coordinate 129,171 downwards.
CTTTTTTTTTGTATTTTGAATATCCTGCGTGATTATAATTATAAATCAATAAGTACATACTAACGCCATCTAACATTTGTCTCGCGCAACTCGTTGCCTCATTATAAGCTACTCCGATAGTTAATAAAACTCGCTCATCAAGCACGATATACGTCACGTATTTCACATTAGTTCGGAATTTGGACACCACCGAGGCGATATCAAGTGCGCTGAGGTGTCTTTTCTTCCGTGGCTCCCAAAGCATACGGGCGCATCCATTTTTAATTTAACAAGCTCCGAGAAGCTGCAGGAAAGATGGCGAAGTCGGCCATATTTAATATAATTAAATAAGTCGCAGTAAGGCGCACATGCCGAATTAATTTTAAATCACTATAAATAAAAATGGCAGTACAACAACATAAAATGAATTAAAGAAAATCCCGATAATGTGAGTATCGCTTTTGTTCGTACTTAGCAGTCTGGTGAGACCTAATCTCAGAACCACGTTTAATCTGGCCGTAATTTTGTTATTAGGGGTCCTTAATTTACGTTACTTCCGGCGCATACACTATATTCCTGGTCTTCGGTGGAGAAAAGCAAGTTGCCCACATCCAGAGCATACGTGGCATGGGTGGTTTGAGGTGAAGCTTCTTGATGTCTGACTGATGCTTCCACGAGTACATCGGCTTCCTTGCTGCAGCTGAAGAAACGGTGGTATAGTGTTTTGTGTAAAACTGTTGGACAAGGTTAGTGTACCTACCTAAAACTTATGTACTTATCTCTTTGAGTGAACATTTAACTTTCCCATGTGAAGTGTAATAAATGATTTGTTATATTGCCTAATGTGTGTTTCCTTTGAATAGTAACCAGTAGCAAGGCGCCCTGAGGTTTTATTTAATTTAAATTAGAGTCTTATGCCAACCGACTGTGGCGGCCGGTGGTGACCCCATAAAAAAAGAGGTTACAAAGTGTCTCCCAACGTTTGGCCTTTAGCTGCTGGTCTATTTCAAATGATACACATTTAATTTAACGTTTAAAACATTAATCTTAATTGTTAAAATAGTTTACTTTCGCATCTTTGTATAAAGAGGGTAGATTTAAGATGAACATTGAACAAAGAACTCGTGGACCGCTAGCGGTATTTTTCTAGAAAGCACATGTTCGTATGTACCTTTGATGGAATTTAAGGTGTATTTGTTTAGTTTTTACACTTAATTAGCTTAAATATCGTTTAGTGAAATTTATTGTGCTTAAACTTAAACCTAAAATATAAATTTCCAAAATGTCGATCCAAAAATATGTAGACTGTATGCATAAGGATGAAATCATTTATGAACTTGATTTACTTGGTATATCCACAGATGTGAATGACACCACGGATGCAGTAAGGAAGCAGATTCGCCAAGTCTTCAAATTAATGCGCCGTGGAAGCATCAAGTGTGACACCCTTAAATCACCCGTGACTGCCACAGAAATTGAGATTTGCACCTCGAAGGTTGAACTTCTTGAAAACCAGCTGCGCTCGGGTAACGTAAATGACCTTAACCTTGTGCGTAAACTTACTCGACGTGCCAATTATGTGATTGATAGGCTTGCTCGTGTTTCTGAGTCTAATGCTTAACTGTCAGACCTGCGTAGTCGTTTGGTTAGGATTTTGAGTGAGATAGATAAGGGCGAAAGTGACTCAGATAGTGAATACGAGGAGTCTCAGGCACCACGATCGGTGGAAAAGGAAGAGAGTAAAGTGGTTTTCATTAAAGACAAACGTGTCAACTTAAACTCTTAAAATGGCCCGCTCACGCGCTGACCAATTTATTGAACCCGCTTTCAACAACTTTATAATTACCTATGATTTTCACCACAAATCAACATCGAAATCAGTAGGTAAACAAATTTCGGCATTGAATGAACCTAGCTCTTCGAGACTAATGGATAGGAAATGCTTTAGGTGTAATGCACACTCATTTTACTAACCAGTGTAAGTCGAGGGAGTTAGTGTGCTTTAAATGTGGCATGAAAGGGATTAAGCGATCTAATTGTACAAACTGTAATGATCAAAAAAAATTATAAAAAATTAGAGAGCCCAGGACTATCCCAGTCATCATATATAAATAAGTCTCCTTTTGTAAACGAGGGGGTAGTTCTGTTTAAAAAAAAAATATTAATGACATTCCGTAAATGAAACTACAAAATATAGCCCCTTTTTCCTTGTACACGGCCGTGAATTTATAATAGATGGAATGTTACATAACTTAAATTCGGATCAGCCAGTTCAAAGATCGCAAGTGACGATCAGTGATCCTCAAACATATAGCAACAAGATACTTGAACTTAATACAATATTTAAGAAAGTGCAGAAGCACATAAAAAGTGCTCACGATAGGAACGTGAAGTACTATAACTTAAGAAAAAGAGACGTTGAGTTTAAAGTAGGACAAATAGTATACAAACGTACTCACTATTTATCAAATGCATCAAAAAGATTTACTTCGAAGTTAGCCCCGAAATTTCAGAAATGTGTTATTACAGCGAAGTTATCACCTTTAGTATATACCTTGACCAGCATGGATGGCAAAGTATTAGGTAACTTTCACATAAAAGACATCCTCAAACAGAGTGAGTAATGGATATTCGTGTATGTATTAGATGAAGTATGTAAGATGAATGTATGTATGTCGTTAGTATAATGTTTTAAAATTTGTGCACAAGTGTTCTTTTTGGTATAAATAAGCTATGTACGTGAGTGGTGATGAATGCAAGCGACGAGTACCTATAACTTCAACCAGTTTGAATGCGAACACCTGGGCGCATAAAATAATAGACTTGTTTACAATTCCGTGCGGATTAACTCTTCATGGAATAAACGAACTTAGCTAGTGGAGAGTAGATTCGTTTTGGTATCGCATTAGTTGATCGAGTACCTACTTAAACTTGAACTTGAAGCATCCCATAGAAAGTTATGTGATTATTTCTTAATTATCTTACCTACTTAAATGTTTTTAATTAGTAGAGGCCACTACTAAATAAAATCGTAACTTAAAAACTTAATAATGCTTGATATTTGTTGAATGATACCCACCAGTAGTTTATCATTTTAAAATATTGCTATGCCTAATAGTGCAGGCTTAATACGCACTTTACATTTAGATATCTAATAGGTATCCCATATGCATACGGTCCGCCTGTTGGTAAGCCATCACCGTAGCCTATGCATGTATGTAATTAGAAATGTAGTACCTACATAATGTTATGCTTAGTTAGCTAGTAGGTAGTTAGTCGGTAAATAGTCAATCACGAATTAGTGAATATTTGTAAAAGTCCTTTCTTTAGTTTTTGTCATCGTAATAAACATATTTAACCAATCTTTAGAATGATACCTATAGTTATGGTATTTACGCAATAGATTAACGGTCGTACTGATTGTTCATTTTTTTTACCGTGCACATTCTGATCACGGCGAGTAGATAATAAGTGAATTTTCGGTATAGTACTTAGTACTTACCTTAGTTATAGAAAACGTTTAATTCATGTCATGAACGATATAAGTAGGTATGTAGGTAGGCGATTGTACAATCATTACATTAAGATGTTAGTTGATAGTTGTATATTACATTCGTATTTATTACTTACGCTTGTTAGCTAATTAGGTTACTCCAAGTAGTTATCATGCATAGATACCTACTACTGATTGTCAGTGACAGATCATCTTTTCCAGGATAACAATTACTTAAAACTTAACATTACTTGAAATCGGAATTATGATGCCTGGGATTATCTGTTGTCACTGTTTGAGTCCTTTTATAGATTATATATAATATATATATAATATATATAACGGCCTCCGTAGCCCAGTGGGTAGTGACTCTGCCTACGAAGCTGGAGGTCCCGGGTTCGAATCCCGGTCAGGGCATTTATTTGTGTGTTTATCACGAATATTTGTTCCTGAGTTATGGATGTTATATATGTATATAAGTATCTATATGTATGTATCTATTATATATATCATCGCCTAGTACCCACAACACAAGCCTTATTGAGCTTACCGTGGGCCTAGGTTGATTTGTGTAAGATTGTCCCGTAATATTTATTTATTTATTATTTATTTATTTATTATAGGTTTTTTTTTGTAGAATTGTCTTCTGTTGGCACTTATAAGTGTGTACTCATATTTATTATTGTTATTGTTTCTTTGAGCATTAGGTTTGAAAAAGTGTCTTCGGTATGAAGAACTTTTTAACCCAAGGAAAGGAAATGTGTAACAACTTTTTTTTTGTATTTTGAATATCCTGCGTGATTATAATTATAAATCAATAAGTACATACTAACGCCATCTAACATTTGTCTCGCGCAACTCGTTGCCTCATTATAAGCTACTCCGATAGTTAATAAAACTCGCTCATCAAGCACGATATACGTCACGTATTTCACATTAGTTCGGAATTTGGACACCACCGAGGCGATATCAAGTGCGCTGAGGTGTCTTTTCTTCCGTGGCTCCCAAAGCATACGGGCGCATCCATTTTTAATTTAACAAGCTCCGAGAAGCTGCAGGAAAGATGGCGAAGTCGGCCATATTTAATATAATTAAATAAGTCGCAGTAAGGCGCACATGCCGAATTAATTTTAAATCACTATAAATAAAAATGGCAGTACAACAACATAAAATGAATTAAAGAAAATCCCGATAATGTGAGTATCGCTTTTGTTCGTACTTAGCAGTCTGGTGAGACCTAATCTCAGAACCACGTTTAATCTGGCCGTAATTTTGTTATTAGGGGTCCTTAATTTACGTTACTTCCGGCGCATACACTATATTCCTGGTCTTCGGTGGAGAAAAGCAAGTTGCCCACATCCAGAGCATACGTGGCATGGGTGGTTTGAGGTGAAGCTTCTTGATGTCTGACTGATGCTTCCACGAGTACATCGGCTTCCTTGCTGCAGCTGAAGAAACGGTGGTATAGTGTTTTGTGTAAAACTGTTGGACAAGGTTAGTGTACCTACCTAAAACTTATGTACTTATCTCTTTGAGTGAACATTTAACTTTCCCATGTGAAGTGTAATAAATGATTTGTTATATTGCCTAATGTGTGTTTCCTTTGAATAGTAACCAGTAGCAAGGCGCCCTGAGGTTTTATTTAATTTAAATTAGAGTCTTATGCCAACCGACTGTGGCGGCCGGTGGTGACCCCATAAAAAAAGAGGTTACAGTACAAAGGTCGCTTAGACAATGATAAGCGAATTACTCTCGACGTGTTTTTAACGTTCATGCGAAACCGTTCTGACTTGTTAGAAACGTTAGAACTGTCCACTAATAATAATAACATTGCCGGTCGATTAAACTCGTCAAACAAAAGCACTCCGAAGTTAAAAACAATGGTGTCCATGCAAGATTCTAAGCAAAACAAGGTCATTAATTGCCCTAAATGCAGCGGCGAACACTATTTAAGCAGTTGTTTACAATTTCTCTCACTTAGTAACACTGCGCGTTTAGAGTTGTTACCGAGTTTAAAGGTATGCTACAATTGTTTGCATAGCGGGCATTACGCTAATCATTGTAAGAAGCCGGGATGCAAGTTATGTAAGCGTAAGCATAACATTTTAGTTCACGTGACCGATTCCAAAACTAGGCCTAGCGGCGACAGCGCGTCCGGCCGCAGCGAGGAGGATAATGCGACTAAATTAAATAAATCGATTCCTCCCGGAAATCAATTAGCATCCGCGCCGCCTGCGACTGGTTTTTATAGTATGGGGAATAGTTCGCATGATTTCTCACCCGCTCCCGCTACGATGTCAACGTTATCTGCGCAATTAGGTTCAGACTCGCGTCAAGGTCAAGATGTTTTGCTGTCAACTGCATTGGTGAAGGTATACGATGGCAATAATCGCGAACATGTCGCTCGCGCAATTTTTGACAGTGGAAGTACCTCTTGCCTGATGACGCAGAGTCTATGTGAGAAATTAAACTTACCTACACATTGCGTCAACAAATCTATTCAAGGTATCAAAAATGTGCAGGACAACCATCTACGTAAATACTGATAAAATAGATTGCCTGTAACCTAGCTTATAACCCTCTTACAACGTAAGCATTGTATTACAGTCGCCTTATATAATTTGTAGTCGAAATAAATAATAATAGGTCTCACACTTCATTCCTACCTAGTTAAGAGGTAATATACTGTTGGTTTCATAAGTAAAGAGTGGCTAAACACTAGGTTTCCACTAGAAAATAGATAGATTAAGAGGAAGCCTTTAGATCCTATCCGCGCGCTGGCCAAGCATAGACTGATGGGCGAGCGAGGGGGGAAGCTCGGTATTTATACCCCAGGTGGGGGCCGAGGTACGTAAATAGACAGCGCCAGAAAAACCCGCGTTTTAGATGCGATTGGCCGGCAAACGGAGAGGATCTCGAGTGATAATGCATTACGAATGTCATAGAAATAAGTATAAAACACTGTAAATAACGTATTAGCCTAAGATTATTGTCATAAATAAATGAGATGTCGTTTCGCGCCAAAACTTTCCCGCCAATACTTTCCCGCCCATATTTCCCGCCAAATTCACGGGGCGGGCGGGCTGCGGGGCAAGGAATTTCATGGTATAAATATGGCGTCCGGGCCTCATGAAATTCAGTTCTACAAATACCTACGAAACGGCATCAACTCGGAAAAGAAAACAAGTCTTTCACTCAGCTGCTCCCTCATCGGAATCCCGTCAAATTCAGTTGCACAACCAGTGCATAGGTGCATCAGGCACATAATGGTCCTTCAGTAAGCCGGATATTCAAGAAAGAAACTGCAGTTTAAGCGAAAACTACAGCCTCAAGAAAAAAGAAGATTCCAGTGAAAGTGAGAGAACGCCACCTCCGAGGAAATTATCGTCGAAAATGGGTCCAGTCACAAGGTCATCGGCGCCGGGGCAGTCGTTAGCCCAGCTCATCTTCGGGACAGAGCAACCGCCGAGGACCTCAAGAGAAGAAACAAGTAGAGACTCAACATACACGCCACCGACGGCGTCGGACAACGCGACGACGACGGACAACGCGACGAGCACGGACACGATCACTGAGACGCCGCCGTTATCTCAGGAATCGTCACAGACGGGGACGACGCCACGTCCCCCCGCGCCGCCACCGTCGTCGAAGTCACGCGCAACGACCACGAGCCGCCGTGCGCAACGCTTAGCCAAAGCAAAAGAAGAGATGTTACGCATCAAGCTTGAACTCGCCCAAGCACACATCGCCACACTAGAAGCCGAACAAAGCGACGAAGACGAAGGAACTGTGGTTTCCGCCACGCAAGTGAACGAGCAAATCGACGCCTGGTTCGAGAAAAACCACGAGATGCCCGCTATCACTCAAGAACCACACCTTCCTGAAGAAAAGGGGAACAATCCTGACGAAGAAAAAGCAACGGTCCAGCAGCCACTGCCGCGCGCCGAGACCCAGCTCCCCCCGCCGCCCAGCGCACCCGTCGCCGCCGCCGTCGCGACGCCAGTGCCAGCGGGGAACGCCCCCCTCAGGGACCCCCCCCCAGTCTTCACGCCCGCGCCGCCCTGCGCGAATCGCTATGAACAAAGCGGCACCACCAGCAAACAACACAGCAAGTTAACCTATCCGAGCTCGCGTCCGCGATCGCTCTAGCCGCCCGCGCTGGCAGCGCCGCCCCCCGATTCGCAACCGAATTACCTGCCTACGCCGGGTCGCATCAAGAATGGCTCACCTTCAAAGCCTCGTACGAAGAATCTCAAATGAAGTTCACCGAAACAGAAAATATAGCGAGACTACGAAGATCACTGAAAGGGAGAGCAAAAGAATCAGTTGAGAATCTTCTCATCTACCAAGCTCCGGCCGCCGAGATAATCAGAACGCTAGAAACACGCTTCGGGAGGCCCGATACCATAGCACTAATTGAATTAGAAAGGCTCCGCGCGCTGCCCCGCCTCACAGACGGCGCGCGGGACCTCTGCTCCTTCTCGTGCCGTGTTGCGAATGCCATCGCCACCCTCCGAGCGTTAGATCGCGCACAGTATCTCTACAGCCCTGAGACTACTAAAGCGATCCTAGACAAGCTGACACCGAACCAAAGATACAGGTGGTTCGACTTCGCCGCCACCACCGTGTCCGCGGAACCAGAGCTAATAAAGATCTCCGCCTTCCTACAACGAGAAGCACAGTACTGCGCAGCCTACGCGCAACCGGAAACAAGCGAACCTCCGCCAAGACGAGTGCACAAAGCCTACGCCACCTCCGAGAGACCAGCCAGCAAATGTTCGTGCTGTCAGAGCGAGACGCACAGCATCGACAAGTGTCCGAAATTTACGGCTGAAGAAATCGACGAGCGCTGGAAGATAGCTAAAGAAAAAAGACTATGCTTCAGGTGCCTAAAATACAAGGGCAGAACGCACCACTGCAAACGGGTGAAGTGCGAGCGAGACGGCTGCGAGTACTTTCATCACAAATTATTGCACAATAAGAAGCCCGCGCCCGCCGACAACGAAGCCGTTACCTCAACGTGGACGACCCGCCGGTCCCGCGCCTTTCTCAAGATATTACCTGTGACAATAAAAGGGCCCACAGGGGAGGTCAAGACTTCGGCTCTGATGGACGACGGAAGCACTATCACGCTCCTGTCGGAAGAAATCGCCAACAAAGTCGGCCTAGACGGGCCTACAACGCCGCTGCGCATAGAGGCAATCACCAGTGAAAAAATAAACGCAACGAAATCCCGCCGAGTCCCGCTCCTCATACGCGGACAAGGCGGGGAGGTGCGCATACACGCCCGCACAATTCCCGACCTACGCTTATCACCCCAAACGATAAGCGAAGACGATGTCAGTACGTGCCCACACCTGCGAGACATAGAGCACCTACTGAGATACGACACGGCCGAACCGGGAATACTGCTCGGGCAAGACAACTGGCATCTGTTAATACCAGAAGAAATCCGACGCGGCGACAGAAATCAACCCGTCGCCAGCCGACTACCGCTCGGATGGGTGTTACACGGCGCGCACACCCGCGCCCCCCTACAAGGCGAGGGCATCCACCATATCGTCAGCCATATCTCCAATCAGCCAGCCGAAGAAAGGGAATCGCTAACAAGCGAGGAAGACGTCGACCGGCAGTTAAAAGAATACTTCGCCATCGAAAATATGATGATAGAGCCGAAACGACCCAAATCCGACCCGGAAGAACGCGCCCTCGCTCAGCTCGCGCGATCAACCACGCTCACGGCCGACGGCCACTATCAAGTGCCTCTACTATGGAAAAACGAAGACGACAAACTGCCGGACAACTACGAGAACGCGCTCAAACGCCTACACAGCATCGAGAAAAAGCTAGATCGAGATGAAGAGTTCAAGAAGCGCTACAACGCCGAAATGGACCACCTAATCGAGCGAGGCTACGCCGAGCCAGCCCCGCCAAAGAATAACAACGAAAAAAACTGGTATCTACCGCACTTCGCCGTATTGAATCCTATGAAGAGAGATCGCGTCAGAGTGGTCCATGATGCTGCGGCCCGTACTCGAGGCGTATCACTCAACGACAAACTCCTCACAGGCCCCCCCCTCCTCCAATCACTTCCGGGGGTGCTCATGAGGTTCCGTCAGCACAAAATCGCCGTGTCCGCCGACATAGAAGCAATGTTTATGCACGTAAAAATAAAGCCCGAAGACCGCAACGCGCTACGCTATCTGTGGCGTGGGAACCGCCGGGACGACACGCCCCCGGAAGAATGGCGTATGAGCTCCCTTGTCTTCGGTGCAACCTGCAGCCCTACGATCGCTATATATGTAAAGAACGCGAACGCCGAAAAATATAGGGAAACGAACCCTGAAGCCGCCGAGGCCATTGTACGTAATCACTACGTAGACGATTACCTACAGAGTTTCAAGTCAGAAGAGGAAGCGATCAAGATAGCCGCCGAAGTACGAGATATACAGAAAAACGCCCACTACAATCTCCGTAAGTGGTCGTCCAACTCGGCGGGAGTGCTACTAGCGGTGGCCAATGAGAACACAGACCCCTCAGAAGAAAACACCGCAAGCAAGAAAAATCGCACCCCCACCACCGAGCCTTCAAACCTCCACGAACACGCCCGGGAGGTGGCAAACGAGCGCACGAGCCCCGCACACGTAGAGCTCGACGCGAAAGAAATGAAAAATGAACGCGTACTCGGACAAGTTTGGAAGCCCGCCACAGATGAAATCGCTTTCAACTTGGACCTGACCCGATTGCCGCCCGACGCACTCAATGAAAAAAAACCGACTAAGCGCTTGGTACTGAGAGTGATGATGTCCGTCTTCGACCCCCTTGGGCTGGCCTCACCCGTCACCGTCCAAGCAAAGAAAATACTACAAGAAATATGGAGAAGAGGCACGACATGGGACGCAGCAATAGACGAAGACCTCGCGCAGAAATGGACCTTATGGACCACACAGCTGACAGCGCTCCGCGACGTCGCCATACCCCGGTGCTACCCATATTATAGCACCGCGGTAACCCGGGAGCTGCACACATTCGTCGACGCCTCCCTCACCGCATACACGTGCGCTCTATACTGGCGTACGGTAACCGCGGACGGACAAATACACGTGTCCCTCATCACCGCGAAGGCCAAGGTCGCCCCCCTCAAAGTGACCTCGGTCCCACGCCTGGAGTTACAGGCAGCGGCGATGGGCGCACGAATGGCCGTCACCGTGGTAGAAGAACACGACCTGAAACCAACCAGTAAGACATACTGGTCGGACAGTCGCACCGTGCTCACCTGGATTCGCACCGGCGCCCGCTCATACAAACCCTTCGTCGCGCATCGATTAGCCGCCATCGAAGAAACAACGACAGTACGCGAATGGAAATGGGTACCTACGCGCCACAACGTCGCAGATATACCTACCAGAGAGCTCCCGCCAGACTTCAACAGCAGCCACCGCTGGTTCCATGGGCCCGACTTCCTGTACAATGACTACACAACATGGCCCGCCGAACTACAACAACAAAATAATGCACCGACCGGCGAAGAAAATAAAATAGCAACCGAAATTTGTAACAAAATCACGCACACACCGTGGTTACCGCCGGCGGAAAGGTTCTCGCGCTGGGAGCGCCTACTACGCACACTAGCGCGAGTACTACAGTTCATAGAACTATGTCGTCCTAACAAAGGCCGAACTCACTACAAAAGAACACTCAAGAACAAAGAAAAGGACCCCGAGTGGAACAGAAAACACAAGCGACCCGCACCCGCCGCACCGCGACAGGCCCGGCCCGCATCAAAAAACTACTTATCAATTGACGCGCGGTACCTAATAGAAGCGGAACGCCTAATAGTACGAGAGAGTCAACGAGACAGCTTCAGCGACGAAATTCAGAGACTAATGCAGGGCAAGCCGCCGGCCATGAATAGTCGCTTACGCCCCTTAGCGATCGAACTCATCGACGGCGTGATAACGCTAAAAACGCGCATCAACGAAGCAAACGACATAACCACAACGCAAAAACGGCCGTCCGTATTAGACGGAAATCACGCGGCTATCCGACTGTACATCGACTGCGTGCACCGACAAATGAACCATCACGGAGTAGAAGCGACAGTGAACGAATGCAAACAACACTACGCCATACTACGACTACGTACAGTCGCCCGAATGATTGTCCATCGATGTCTGCCATGCCGGCGACGAAAATCGAAGCCGACTGTACCTCCGACGGGAAATCTGCCGCACTGCCGCCTCGCACATCACGAGAGAGCCTTCACATACACGGGCGTCGATCTGTGGGGCCCCGCGACTATTACAGTAGGCCGAGGGACACAGAAGAGATATGTAGCGCTATTTACATGCCTTACAACGCGCGCTATACACATGGAAATAGTGCCCAGTCTAAGCGGCGAATCCGCCATAATGGCTCTACGAAGAATGATCGCGCGTCGAGGCACACCTACGGAGATTTGGTCGGACAACGGGACGAACTTCCACTCTGCGGATAAGATGCTGCGGGCGGCCGCCGAAGACGCGATGCGAGAGGAGGCGGGGCGACGACAAATAATATGGCGCTTCATCCCCCCTTCGGCGCCATTTATGGGCGGGGCGTGGGAGCGAATGGTGCGAGCGGTAAAAGACACTCTTTACACTGTCCTGAAAGAGCGTCACCCCTCGGAGGAGGTCTTCGCCACGACCCTGGCTGAAGCAGAATACATCGTGAACAGCCGCCCCCTCACACACGTGTCCGTGGAGCCCGATGACCCCGAAGCCCTATCACCGAATCACTTCCTACTCGGCGGATCCGGCAGAGTGCAGTCGCCCGGTACCTTCAACGACAAGGACCTAGTCGGCCGAGCAACGTGGAGGACGAGCCAACGACTCGCGGACCACTTCTGGAGTCGATGGGTCCGCGAGTACCTACCTACACTTCAAGACCGGCGGGAGCCGTATAGGCGCGGCCGGCCCATAGAAATCGACGACATCGTACTCATCGGCGACGGGACCCTCCCACGCAATACTTGGCCCATGGGTAGAGTGATCGCCAAGTACCCGGGACCCGACGGCGAGACAAGAGTGGTGGACGTCAGAACAAAGGGCGGAGTGCTACGGCGACCGACCAAGAAGCTCGCGATTTTACCTACCAAGGATGACGACCTGCACGCCAGCGAGCTGGAACACCGGCCGGGTGTTCCACGGCGGGAGAAATGTGCAGGACAACCATCTACGTAAATACTGATAAAATAGATTGCCTGTAACCTAGCTTATAACCCTCTTACAACGTAAGCATTGTATTACAGTCGCCTTATATAATTTGTAGTCGAAATAAATAATAATAGGTCTCACACTTCATTCCTACCTAGTTAAGAGGTAATATACTGTTGGTTTCATAAGTAAAGAGTGGCTAAACACTAGGTTTCCACTAGAAAATAGATAGATTAAGAGGAAGCCTTTAGATCCTATCCGCGCGCTGGCCAAGCATAGACTGATGGGCGAGCGAGGGGGGAAGCTCGGTATTTATACCCCAGGTGGGGGCCGAGGTACGTAAATAGACAGCGCCAGAAAAACCCGCGTTTTAGATGCGATTGGCCGGCAAACGGAGAGGATCTCGAGTGATAATGCATTACGAATGTCATAGAAATAAGTATAAAACACTGTAAATAACGTATTAGCCTAAGATTATTGTCATAAATAAATGAGATGTCGTTTCGCGCCAAAACTTTCCCGCCAATACTTTCCCGCCCATATTTCCCGCCAAATTCACGGGGCGGGCGGGCTGCGGGGCAAGGAATTTCATGGTATAAATATGGCGTCCGGGCCTCATGAAATTCAGTTCTACAAATACCTACGAAACGGCATCAACTCGGAAAAGAAAACAAGTCTTTCACTCAGCTGCTCCCTCATCGGAATCCCGTCAAATTCAGTTGCACAACCAGTGCATAGGTGCATCAGGCACAAATAACTCGACATCAAAGGTAGGACAAATGTGTCGAGTACCTATTAAATCCTTGGACGACATATTTTCAATGAACGTAACTTGTTTCGTTTTACCGTCCATCACTGATAACGTCCCGTGTCGTCAAATAGACTTGACGAACTTAAATATCCTGTGTGATATTAGTTTGGCCGATCCTAACTTTTACAAACCTGCTCCTGTAGATATAATATTGGGAGCTGATGTATTTTGGGACGTCTTAGGGTCAAAGGTCATCAAACTAGGTAGTGGGCAACCGGTGCTCTGTGAAACGCGGTTTGGCTGGTTAGTTTCAGGTCCGATAAATAACGGCCATGTACCGTCCACTACCATTAAATGTTGTTTTGGTTCCGTGTTCTCGCATACAGGTAATAACGATTTAGAATTTAAGGACGACATCCAAACCCAATTAGTGCGGTTTTGGCAACTTGAAGAGGTTAGCCATAAGTCGTCTCATTATTCACCTGAGGAGAAAATGTGCGAGGAACATTTTGTTAAAAATACCACGCGCTTAGCTGACGGTCAGTTTTGTGTGAGGCTTCCTTTAAAACAAAGTGAAAGCGTATTAGGTGACTCATTTCAACGCGCAAAACATTGTATGCTGTCATTAGAGCGTAGGATTAAGACTAAGCCTTCGTTTAAAGGCTTGTATACTGACTTTATGGCAGAATACGAAGCCTTAGGCCACATGTCGGAGGGCAGGCAAGTCATCGAGGAGAAGAAGGGATTCTTTATCCCTCATCACGGAGTCTTGCGCGAAAGCAGTTCCACGACTAAATTACGTGTCGTATTTAACGCTAGCAGCCCGTCTACCTCAGGTGTCAGTCTGAATGACATTCAGATGGTTGGACCTACCGTTCAGGATGACCTCCTGTCCATCCTACTCAGATTCAGACAGCACAGGTACATCATTTCTTCGGACGTGGAGAAAATGTACCGACAGATCTTGGTTCACCCTGATGATCGACACCTGCAGCAAATTGTTTGGCGTAACTCTGAGTCAGAATCACTACTGGTGCACAAACTGAACACCGTATCGTATGGTACGGCTAGTGCTTCTTTCCTCGCCACAAGATGTCTTCAGCAAATAGGAATAGAGTGTGACGATGAGACGGTTAAAGAGATCATCATCCACGATTTTTATGTTGACGATCTGCTGACTGGCGGGGATGAGGTATCTGAGGTGGAAGAGATTCGCCATAAAGTGACTGCAGCTCTTGCCTCCGCGGGAATGAACTTGCGCAAGTGGAGATCAAATGACCCTCGTCTTCTGTGTGGACCCACTCACTCTACAGTGGATTTAAATATAGGAGCCAATGAGCCCAGCAAAACTTTAGGTTTAGGCTGGCATTCTGAGTCTGATGAGCTGTGTTTTCCTATTGGAACCTTAGTTTCCAAAGAAAACACCAAGCGCGATATGTTGTCAGTTATCGCTCAGATCTTTGACCCATTAGGACTCCTGTCTCCATGCGTGATCACCATGAAGATGCTATTGCAGCGGTTATGGCTGCACAAATTGTCGTGGGATGAACAGCTGTCACCAGAAATCTCCAAACAGTGGTTGGAAATATTGACTAGCTTGCCGGCACTTAATGACATTCGAGTCCCTCGGCATGTGATATGCAATTCACATCAGATGATGGATTTGCACATCTTTACGGACGCATCCGAACGGGCGTACGGTTCTTGTGTGTACGTTCGGAGTGTGGACAAGCAGAACCACACTTTAGTTCGATTATTAATCGCCAAAAGTCGGGTAGCGCCGATTAAACCTACGACTAATAAACAAAATTTGCAAAAAAAGAGTAAGCTTTTGAAATTCAACCCATTCTTAGAAGACAATTTAATGCGAGTTGGGGGCCGCCTGTCCAATTCTGCATTTTCTTATGGAAAAAGACACCCTATTATTTTACAGTCCACTCATCGTTTCACAAAATTATTATTTAGTTTTGAACATAAAAGGCTACTGCATGCACCACCCCAACTCCTGTTGGCAACCATTAAAGAATCTTACTGGCCGGTAGGAGGTCGTAATTTGGCAAAGGCTTGTTACCATCAATGCGTGCGATGCAAGATCATGAAAGCCGAAGTGATCGCTCCATTGATGGGTAACCTGCCTAGTTCGCGTTTGTTACCAGGAGGTCACGCATATAGGAATGTGGGCGTGGACTACGCAGGTCTACTTATGGCAGCCAGTCGCCAAGGTCGTGGTTGTACTTTGGTGAAAGTATACGTTGCCATTTTCATATGCTTCACAACTAAGGCTATACATTTAGAGTTGGTAGGAGATTTAACTAGTAAAACTTACTTGTCAGCACTGTCTCGCTTTATGTCTCGAAGGGGACAGCCAGATAATGTTTTCTCCGATAACGGCACCGCATTTGTTGGAGCGTCTAACGAAATCGGTAAATTTTTAAAGACAAACTGCAACTCGCTGGCCGAAAAGTTGGCTAGCGAAAAAACTCATTTTCATTTCCTTCCTGCGTATGCGCCGCACTTCGGTGGCCTTTGGGAGGCGGGTGTAAAGTCAACCAAATATCATTTACAACGAGTGTTGGGAAATTGTCACTTAACGTATGAAGAGCTTAACACAACACTCATCGAAATCGAAGCACTGCTGAACTCCCGCCCGCTTACACCTCTGTCATCGCATCCGGACGATCTCCCACCGCTTACCCCTGGGCATTTTCTCATCGGTCGATCGTTTACGTCGCTACCAGTCCAGGATCTGCAGGATCACACCTACCAGCACCTTTCTCGATTCCACCGAATCGAGCAGCTTCGTCAGCACTTTTGGGCTCGGTGGTGCAAAGAGTATGTCCCGGAGCAACAGCGAGTCAAGTGGAGGCTCAATCATGACACCCTCAAGGTGAACACTCTCGTTGTCCTGAAGGAAGAGAATCTCCCTCCGTTTAAGTGGAGACTAGGCCGCATTGTCGCCATTCACCCTGGATCAGATGGCATATCTCGGGTGGCTGATGTGAAAACGGCAACAGGAGTTTTCCGACGTGCTTTCAGCAAGATTTGTCCGCTCCCTGTGGTCAACGAGTCTGCTTGAAAGGCATGCTTTCAACCCCGGGGGCATGTTAAAATTTGTATCACATCTTGCCCCAAGTGCAATGTTGCTCTGTTAGAGTGTAAGGCGTTTGTATTTTTCTTCTGTATGTGTCAAAGTCAGACATTACACGTTACTTAGATTGAACAAACCGTATTTAATTTCATACTCCTGTTATACTCCAAAACACGGGGCTACCCTCTCTTTTAATCCTGTACAGGTAATGACCGAAACAGCCATGTCCGGTCATCACCTGCGCAAGTCTGAACCCCACCTTGCCATGGGCCCTCTCCAGCCAACTGTCCAACGACCCGAGGAGTGCCCCTATGGTGCGGACTCCATAGGGGGAGCCCTCGAGGTCACCTTTCCACCTCTCCCTCAACCTCCTCTGCGTCTGCCTCCTGGCCTCCCTCACCTCCTCGGGAGCAGGATACTCCCCGGTGGCTTTCCACCGCACCCGCTCCCTGTGCGCCTCAGCCAGCGCCTCCGCATCTAGCTCCCACGGAGGTGTGCCAGCCAAGGCACACGCCGCCGCCCAGGCGACCGTCACGTATGCCCTGCAGATCCGTATGGCCACCACCCTCTGTGGCCTACGAAGCAGGGCCTTGTTTGCCGCGCTGAGCCGATCCGCCCAAATCGGGGCCCCGTACAGGGCCATGCTTCGGGCGACACCGGCATAGAGGCGGCGGCACGCGACTGATGGCCCCCCTACGTTGGGCAGCAGCCGCCCCAACGCTGAAGCCGCACTCACTATTCGGGGAGCAAGTTGGCGGAAATGCTCCCCGAAATTCCACCTCCGGTACCTAGCACCCCAACCTTTTTTTTTTTTTTTTTTTTTTTTTGTCCGGGGGAAAATCCTCATGGATACCACCGCGCCACGGGGAGGAGCAGTGGTTATGTCAGACTTGTACTGACTAAAAACCCCCGGGTGTTCCTCACACCCACTTTTTGGCCGGGATACGGGGACCATTATTCTTCCGCGTCCCGGCCAGTGGTCGTCCGCAGTCGGATCCAACACTGGGGGACCACCCATCCCCCCTCCATCAAAACAGTAGTGTGCCCGGAACACTTGGCACACCACCCAACCCGAGGACCCTACTCATTCGGACGACGAACGTCCCCGTGTTCGTCGCCTGGAGGTCCTCCTTATGGTGGCAGTCGGCGGTCGTGCGCCAGCCTCCTGCGGCCAACTCTCCGGCGGCGCTGCTGGGGCGCCTCTACGGCATCCTCTCTGGCCCGTTCCGCCCTTTCCTTCTGTGCCACTACTTCCTCACAGAAGGAAAGCATTGCCCTCCAAGATCTGTCGCTGTCGACCATAGATTTAACTACTACCGGCAGCGACAGATCGCCACCAATTACATGGGCCAGTTCGTCCCTCTGACTCGCCCAGGCCGGACACAGCTCCAAGGTGTGCTGAGCTGTGTCCTCGGCCTCACTGCAGCTATGGCACTCCATAGTTGGTTCTCTCCCGGCTATGCGACACAGGTACCGTCCGAAGCAACCATGCCCCGTAAGTACCTGCGTCAGTCGGAAGGTAAGTGTCCCATGACTGCAGTCCAACCACTGTGACAGTACTGGGCGCACAGCCTCAATCGTTCTAGAGCCAGCAGATGGTGTTGCCAGCCTCTCTTTCCACAGCTCGACCGCCTGGAGCCGAAATTCCTCACGTTTCGCCTCCACCTCCCTTGGTGCTGGCCAATGGTCCTGGGACCGTGCCTCCTCACGCCAGAAGTACGAGTATGCGAGGATTCTGGCTTCGAGGTCCCAGGGCAGTGAACCGGCCAGCACGCACGCCGCCTCCGTGGAGACCGTGCGGTATGCCCGGATTGCCCTGACAGCCATTACACGTTGCGATCTTCGCAGCAGGGCAGAGGTCCGGCTGCCTAAGGCATCGGCCCACACGGGTGCCCCATACAAGGCCATGGAGCGCACCACTCCAAGGTACAGCCGCCGGCAAGAGGCTTTGGGCCCTCCCGTATTTGGAAGTATACGCCCGAGAGCTGCAGCTGCACCTAATAACCTTGGAGTGAGGCGCTCGAAGTGTGCCTGAAAAGTCCACTTGCTGTCGAGGACAACGCCAAGGTAACGCATTGTCGACCCGACGTTGATGGACTGTCCCCCCACCACAATGTGTGCACCGGCTGGAGGCGCCCTCCGAGGCCCATGGAAAGAAATGGCCTCAGACTTGTTCAGTGCAACCTCCAAGCCAATTCGCCGGATTCGGCCCACCACATGGGCTACCGCAGCCGTCGTCAAAATGGCCGTTTCTCGAAAGTTGCCCCCCCGAGCGGTGACCAGCGTATCGTCAGCGTAGCAAATTACGTCCACTCCCCGCAAATTTGCTCCGCGTAACACCCAGTCATATCCGATGTTCCACAGGAGCGGGCCGAGAACCGACCCCTGCGGAACACCACATACCATCTCCCTCTGCCCCCACTCGTGCCGACCGGGAAAGGCCACAAACCTCTCAGAGAGGTAAGCCTCAACTACACGGCGCAAGTATCTGGGCACCCCGTGATAGCGGAGTGCCTCCTTGATAGTTGCCCAGGGCAAGGTGTTAAACGCGTTAGCGATGTCAAGGGACACCGCCAAAACCGTTTCTCCCCGAGCCACCGCCTCCTGTGCCAGGTTTTTAACCCGCAGGATCGCATCTACTGTGGAGCGACCGCTGCGGAAGCCGAATTGGTTATCGACCAGATCGGGGCCCACTTCTCTCATGTGCCTGACGAGCCGGGCTGCTATTACGCGCTCAAATAGTTTGCCCACCTCGTCCAGCAGAACAATCGGCCGATATGCTGACGGTGAATCTGTCGGGCGCCCATCTTTCCTTAGGAGCACGAGCCGGCCCGTTTTCCACTCACATGGAAAGCAGCCCTGTTCCACACATATCGAAAACAGCTCACGGAGCTAGGAGGAACACATTTCCCCAGCGTCAAAAAAAAGGTTAGGTTGGGGTGCTAGGGGGTGCGTGGGCTGGTAGACCTCCTCGTGGTGCACCCTGGGAGGGGGGGATAGCCGCTCAGTTGCGCGTTTGCTGTCTTCCCTCTGCAAACTACCAAGTCACAGTCGTGGCAATGCAGTCGAGTTCACTCCTGCGCGGGCTTTAGTGCCGTGCTCCGTGGTTGACCGCTCCCAGCATGCCTCAGCTCATCTGAGGTGGCAAGGGATGCCGTGCGGCCGTCTTAGCCTGGTAGCCTTATTGGCAGCCACTGGGCAGTGGTGGCGGTGCAGACGCACCTTTTGCTTTTGGGGCCTCTTTGTTTACGGCCAGTGGCCGTCTTCGGGTGGCGTGGGATGGCAGGCCTTCAAGGCTTGCGGCGCGGCGGGTCTGGCAGTCGCATTCGTGCGGCTGTTGGTTGAGTTTCGGCTCCCCGTCGGGCAACCCGTAATCTGCCTTGAGCGGACCGGGGGCGCCGCTCATTGAGCAGTAGCGCCGCGTGGAAGAAAACCACTATAACAAATCACCCCAATCCCAAGGTGAGCGGATCGTGCCGATGGGATGCGTGGCTGGAGGGAGTCCAGTCCCTAACGTGCGGGGGAGCTCACCCCCGAAAAAAGAGACGACGATGTGGAGGCATTGTGAAGTCAAAAATGAGCAGCAGTTTAAAAAATAATCTCCGTGCGGGTAACCAATCCCGTCCATCCGCTTCGGCGGGTGGCTGCCCCACCGTATACGGAGGGGGCAAAAACTGCTCCGTAGGCCGGCCAGGTGCCGGCCTCCGTAAACACGACATTGGCTACATCACACCGGACTCTGATCGTGAAGGAATGCTGAGGCTGAGGGGCGGTGGTGGGGCTGATGGAAGCGGACCCAACCCATCCCAAACAAAGGCTAGTGACAAAAAACCGGCGGAGAAGGGCACCTACAGCCCTACGGAGAAGAGGGAGGCCTTCCGCCCCCGCCTCAAACTTGCACGTTCACCAGTGCAAGGGCAGGATGGAAGCCCTCGTATCGATTTGAACGCGGCCGCAATCCAGATCGCACCGAGAGCACAAGGTCCAGCGCGCGACGGCCTTGGCCGCTTCCTGCCGCAAGGGCAGGGCGGGGAGCGTTCCGAGGAGGAGGCATTGACCTCGGTCCAACTGGCGGACACGAGTGCGGAGCGGGAGACCCCAAAGGAGGGTGGGCGAGAGGCCCGCTTCGAGAAAATCCCCCGGGTGACTCTGACCCGCTTGGAAGAGGAGAGTGTACCTGGGGGGGATCCAGCGCAGGCTGCGGACCAGACTGTCGGAGCAGAGTTGGAGGGGCAGCAGCAATCCTCCGCCGACGAGGCCACTGCTCCGCGGAGGAAAGCCAGATCCAGAGGCGGGGGGCGGTCACGCCCATGCTTGACTCCGTTCAAGTTTAAAGACCCAGTGGGGGCGCGGGAGTCAACCATCGATTCCCCATTACCCCGGTCGGACGCAGAGGACCTACCGGGGCCAGCGGTGGAATATTTATCGGGCTCAAGCGTGAGCGAGAGCCTGGTAACTGTAAGGACGAGGTCCGGGTCCGGATCGGCCTCTTCAGTGCCTGGGGGCCGACTGTGGTCTCATAAGGGACAGAAGAGACGACGGTTGGAGCTCTCGGAGTCATCTAGCGATGTAGATGAGCAGGAGAAGATGGTGGATCCCGTGTCTCCTTCAGTACAGAGCCCGAGAGCGAATCCGCAAATCAAAGCGGATTTCATGAGCAGAGCAGCTGTGCAGGCGCAATACAAGGCCAAAGAGGCATATAAGGCGGCTAGGGACGACCTCAGACTACAGGCTGAGAGTGAGGTGGCCACCCATAGCTCTGGCTCGCACTCTGCTGCCGGGTCTGACGGAGAGCTTGCGGAACTACCTAAAAGGGGAAAAGGTAGACCTCCCACAACAGGCCAGTACGTTGGGTTGGCCTCCACAAATCCGTTTTTAAACGACACACACAGGGAGGCCTCACGATTACAGGTAGAGGCCGACATCGCAGATTGGGCAGCGACGGCGGCCGTAGCCATAAAGAATCGCAGACAGCGACTCAAACTCTCGGATGACGATGCGGCTGACAAGTCAGCACAGGAATTGTTAGCCCAGGTGCAAGATGACGACGACAACTAACCTAACCTAACCTAACCTAACCTAACCTAACCTAACGTAACGTAACGTAACGTAACGAAAGTGGCGAACGACAGTTTCCTAGCCGGAAAAGAGGCAGTAGAGTGCGCGGGCAATATGAAGCGGGAATGCAAGATCACCTGCTTAGAGAGCCTGCAGTGCCTCTACGAGACGGCATTGTCGCTTTCCGACTCCCGGTCAAGGCACAAATACAATCTCGAGCGGGAAAGGTCCAGGAACGCTCGAGAGATTGTCAGCATGGAGAGGAAGCACGCAAAAGAAATGGCAATGATGACAGAGGAGGTAATGGCGGGGCTGGTAGCGCTGAAGGATGTAGCAGACTCGACCCAGAGGCACACAGAGTCAGTAAGAGACTGGCTGGGCTACGAAACGGCGACTCCTTTTAAAACAATAGGAGACCTAAAGCGAGCGGTGGAAGAGGTGAAGGCGCAGATAGGCAAACTGGGGAAGACTGAAGACGCCCAGGATGAAGAAGTCAGCAGGGTGGCCGGAGACGTCTCCAAGCTTTGCGACCAGGTAAGAGTTGTGTCCAGTCAGATTGACCAACTGAGGAAAACCCTGGACGCACTAGCGACCGCCACGGCAGAGATCCCGAAGACGATTGAAGGACTCATGCCGAAGGTGACGGAAGTGTCAAACCAGCCGCCTAGAGACGCACAGCTGACTGAAGCCATCTGCGCCCTAACAGACAGAGTCGACCTCCTCGCGAGCCCCACCAAAACGCTTTACGGCCGAGTTGACCTCGAACCACCACAGCCACAACCAGCAGAGAATCTCGAGGAGATAAAGGAGAGGTTGGAGGCGATGAGCTCCGATATAAGGACCCTAACGGAGGAGATAAAAACCGGAAGGGAAAGAAACTCCGCCCCCACCTCGACTTTGAACACCGAGCTGGCACTGGCCGAAATTAAGCAACCGGTCAGTGAAGTGAGCAGAGAGGTCACACAGTGCACCCAATCAGCAGCTTACGGTCCAAGGACCTACGCACAGATGTCAGCGCTCCCAGCACACGCCCACACCCCCAACCACACAGCAATCGTGTCGTCGAAGGACCCGACAAAGACAAGCGAAGGTGTACTTAAAGAACTCACGAAAGCGTTAAACGTACAAAACAACGGAGTAAGGTTCGAGAGGGTAAGGAAGGCGAGAAACCAGAAGGTGGTGGTAAATTGTGCAAGCGACAGAGACCTGGAGCTGCTCAAGAGAGCAACGGAGGGGAAGCTCAACGCGGAATATCCGCAGCAGAGAAACCCCCTCATCTGCATAAGAGACGTCCTCAGGTACCACAAAGACGAAGAACTGCCGCAGATGTTGCTCTCCCAAAACCACCACATACTGGGAGACCTAAACCTGGAACCCTCTCACCTGAAACTCAAGTACCGCAAAAAAGCTCGAAGCTCCCTCTGTTGCCACATGGTATTCGAGGTCCCACCGAAAGTCTGGAAGAGGCTTATGGAGACTGAAAAGGTCTACATAGGTTACCAAAGACAGAAAGTGGAGGACCAGTCGCCCCTTGTACAATGCACGAAGTGCTTGGCCTACGGCCACACGAAAACATTGTGCAAGGAAGCGGTTACCAGCTGTCGGTTTTGCCTGGACTGCCATGAACCCGGCAGATGCCCGGAGACGCAGGAGCCACCAAAGTGCGTCAACTGCACCCGGGCCGGCAAATCACCGACAGAGTCGCAGCATGAGGCCATCAGCCCAGATTGCAGAGAACGTAAAAAATGGGACACCATAGCAAGGTCTAAAATAGCCTACTGTTGTTGACACAGTTGTGCCGGGACAACAAACGAGAACCACCTCCCCCCCCCTTGCTGCACAAAAAGAAACACGGTTCATGCAAGCCAATCTGCAAAGGTCGAAACTGGTAACAGTGGAACTACAGGACGCCATGCAGACAGGCAATTGCGAGGTAGCATTGCTACAGGAACCGTACGTGGGCAGGAAAGGAGAGGTGACAGCGCAACCGGGTTTCAGAGTGATTCAATGCACGCAAAATCGCACGAAACCCGTAAAAGCAGCAATAGTAGTGCTAGGAAGTCGGGTCCAGATACAACATGACCCACAACTAGTGACGGAGAACATTGCGGCGGCCCTCCTCAAATTTGGAAATGTATCTGTTGGAGTAATCTCGGTTTATTTCGAGGGAGACCAAGACATAGAAGGATACATCGCCAAAGTAAAGGAGGTAATGCTTAGGTTGGATGCAGACAGCTTTATAGTGGGAGGAGACGTGAACGCCTGGAGTTACTGGTGGGGAAGCAGATCGGAGGACCACAGGGGGGCAGCTTACAACAGCTTCCTCAATGAGGTAGATCTGAATGTCCTGAATGTCGGTTCCACACCAACATTCGAGACATACCGGGGAGGTAAGCTTTACTCAAGCATAGTCGATGTGACAGCGTGCAGTACTAACATTGTACCCAGAATCCAAGACTGGAAGGTAGACAGAGATGTTATCACGTCCGATCACAACGCCATAAAATTTGCAGTGTACAGCGATACAGCCCCGACACCAGTACCAAAACAAACAACCAGACGTTACAACACGAAAAAAGCTGACTGGATCAAATTTAAAAGCGCCCTGTCAAAGGGGCTCCAGGAAAGGGATCTAACGCCAAACTCTATGAGCAATGTTGGAGACGCGCAGGAGCTGGAGAAGGCAACGAACGCCTACATCAGCTCAGTGTCAGAAGCATGCGAAGAGAGTATCCCTAGGCCGGGCGCCCCAAAGACAGACGCAAAGCCGCCGTGGTGGTCCAAAAGCCTGGACCAACTGAAAAAAGAGGTGTTGAGGAGGAAAAGGCGAATCAGGAACGCCGCCCCGAGTAGAAGGCAGTTCGTAGTCGACCAATACCTGCAGGTAAAGGAAGAGTACACGGCCAAAGCAACGGAGGCTCAGACGACTAGCTGGAAGGAATTTTGCACCACGCAGGAAAGGGAGACAATGTGGGACAAAATCTACCGAGTAATAAGAACAACAGCTAGACGTCAAGAAGACACGTTGCTTAGAGACGAAAGGGGACAAACCTTAACACCGAAACAGTCGGCCCAACGACTCGCTCAGTGCTTTTACCCGGATGATCGCAGGGAAGGGGAGTCCGAGAGGCACAGGTGCACCAGGGAATACACAGAGGGAGACACCCCAGAAGCGGAGTCAAACCTCGCAGGCGATGACCCACCATTCACGCAAGTGGAGCTGGATGTAGTCGTCAAAAGTATGAACCCGAAAAAAGCACCTGGGTCTGACGGACTAACGGCAGACATATGCGCAGCAGCCATCCAGTGCAACAAGGAAGTATTCCTAAGCCTAGCAAATTCCTGTCTTAGGCTAGCATACTTCCCAAGAGCCTGGAAGTCAGCACATGTCTGCATCCTGCGAAAACCCGGAAAGGAGGACTACACACAGCCCAAATCGTACCGACCGATTGGTCTTTTGTCGGTCCTAGGGAAAATCCTGGAGAAAATGTTAATAAACGTGGCACGTCCTCCCGGCGTTAAACAAAAGTCAATATGGGTTCATGCCCCAGAAGTCGACGGAAGACGCCCTCTATGACCTGATGAGACACATAAAAACGGAAGTAGAAACGAAGAAAAACATCGTACTACTTGTCTCACTGGACATAGAGGGAGCTTTCGACAACGCCTGGTGGCCAAAGCTGAAGACCCAATTGGCAAAGAAAAACTGTCCGAGGAACCTTTATCACACGGTAAGCTCCTACTTGGAAGACCGAATGATAAAGGTACACTACGCGGGCGAGGTCAGCGAAAAGTCAACGACAAAGGGATGTGTACAGGGTTCCATAGGAGGTCCGATATTCTGGAATATAATTCTGGATGACCTCTTAGAAAAACTCAGCGGCACAGGTGCCCATTGTCAGGCCTTCGCGGACGACGTCACCCTAGTGTTCTCCGGCAGCAAATCAGACGCCGTAAAAGCACAAGCAGAAGAAACTCTCCAGAAAGTAGTGGAATGGGGTTCCCAAAATAAGCTAAACTTCGCTGCTCACAAGACCGCAGCCATGGTAATAACGAGGAAGCTGAAATGGGACCCTATTCGACTCTCAATGGATGGAATCGAAGTAGAGCTCGTCGACGAGATCAAGCTGTTGGGACTAACCATCGACCGCAAACTTACCTTCAACGCACATGTAGCGAAAACGTGCCAAAAGGCAACGGATATCTACAGACAGTTGTCACGTGCGGCAAGGGTGTCATGGGGTCTCAATAGTGAAATAGTGAAAACCATTTACATGGCGGTGATAGAACCAATCGTCTTGTATGCAGCAAGTGCCTGGCACACAGCTGCCAGCAAATTGATGGTGCGGAACCAGCTCGACTCAGTACAGCGTGGTTTTGCCCAGAAGATCTGCAAGGCATACAGGACGGTTTCTCTGACATCGGCGCTGATGAAGGTGTACCTAATAAATAGCGGGCTCCCGGGGATGACGATGAGCTGGAGAGGTTATACTTCAAATTTTGCTCCGAAAAGGGTCTGGACCGGAAACTCGTTGAAATGGATCTGGCGAAAGTAAAGGCTGAGCTAAGCTCGAAAAGCCTTGCTCAGAAGAATTCTGCCAGACGAAACTTCGACGAGTTTCACGGTGTAAACCGTAGTGGAGGGACGGGCTCGCGGCCACAGATAGCCACACCGGCTAGATGTGACCCCGAGTGCGTCATACTCTGACAGCGACACTGGAAGTATACCCTCCTCCCTCTCCCTTCCTCCCCCTTCCCCCGCCCCCCACCCAAAGTACTCTCCCTGTCATCTAAAAAAGTAACAGTAATGTCACCCCCTCGCATCTAATAAAAATAGTAAAAATTCCTGAAGCTGAGACACTACAAAGGCTTCGTTTTCTGTTTGTATTGTCTATTTAAATAATTCTCCAGCATGTTTTTTGTATCTGTAACTGTAAATTAGTAACTAAGAAATTTCTGATGCAAGCATCTCCCAACCTGACAGGCGTCTGTCGGACGGAAGGAGTACCTGGCGACAAAGAGAACGACTCATCGGCCGGCAACCCGTCACGAGTGGATCACCCCAGCAGAAACCTAAACGGAGGAATGAAATGCTCCTCCGGCCTTTCAGCACTGGCTGGGGTAAGGATCTGCCGGGGCCCACAGTGGAGGCAAGTCGGCTGAGGGTCGACCTTAATGTAAGCTCTCTTTGCCGATGACAGCACGGTTATATTGACTGGAGAAGATCCACAGACATGTAAAATCAATATAAATAATACATTAGAATTAATAATAAATTGGTTAAATTACAATAATTTACATATAAATTTAGGGAAAACAATAATTATGAATTTTTACCAAAGAACCAATAACATGATTAATAATATAACTGTGACATATAATAACTATATAATTGAGGAAACTGATAATACGAAATTTTTAGGATTAAATCTAGATAATAAACTGACGTGGAAATACCAGATTAATACTATATGTAAAAAATTAAATAGTTTTTCATATGCATTATATAATTTAAATAAAGTTGTAAGTCGGACTGAGGTACTTACTGCTTATCACGCCTATGTGACAGCTACATTGCGTTATGGTATAATGTTCTGGGGTAACTCAACTGATCGAGATTTGGTTTTTAAGGCTCAAAAGAAGTGTCTGCGTTCTGCTTGTGGACTAAAGATACCTGACTCATGCAAACCATACTTTATTAATTTGAAAATACTAACTGTGCCATGTTTATATATTTTTGAAATTGCCATGTATGTCAAATTAAATATTAATAAATTTCCTGCTTATAATAGTACGCGACAGGGACACAAAATCATGCATCAGCCATCAAAAACAGCCTTGCGTGCAAAAAGTGTTTATGGCATGGCCCCCAAATTATATAATAAGTTACCCAATTTAATAAGACAATCCGAAATGCCTCTTTTTAGGAAATATTTGTTAGACTTTTTGGTACAAAATGCTTTTTACACGTTGAAAGAATTTTTTGACTATATGCCGCATATTTATTGAATCTAGTATAGGTAATGTAGTGTAATGTTGTAACTTAGTAGTATTTTTTGCATGCTGCATGATAGGTCATAAGACTCTAGTCTTAGTTATAGTAATGCAGTTTTTGAGATATTTCTATGCCTATTCAGGCTGGATTGTGCTGAACAACATTGTATCTTATTACACCTTATGTACCACATTCAAGAAATAAATAAATGATTGATTGATTGATTGATTGATTGAAGCTTTGGTGTCTGTCCGTCCGACAAACTCCTGTCTTCCCCCCCCCCCCCCCCCCCCTTAACTATAGCAGCTGTAACTTCCGATGGCGAGGGAAACGAAAAGAGGGCAGCGCGAGGAGACACGCGAAAAAAGTGTCCAAGGCAAAAGATCAGGCCTTGCAGGGAAGCCCCCCCGTCAAGATGGTATCAACAGCCACACCAAGGGTCCTAAAAGAACTCCGACCCACCCTCCCATCGGCGGGCAAAAGAAAGGAAGCCCGTAGTTCATAAGTCATGCATGCATCAGAAATCCCCCACCTGAAACACGACTCATTAGCGTAAGAAATCGGGCGACGGTCAAGCACGGAAAGGCTGTAGACACACAGCATCGCCATACCTGACTAGAGCACCCCGCAGACACCAAACGGGAGAAGCATGTTTCTCTCCCGGCCTTCCAGCACTGGCTGAGGCAAGGATCACGCGGGTAGTTTAAGACCTCCTCCCCCTCCCTCCCCCCCGTCACCCTCCGAAAATCTTCGAGTATGTCGAGAGCGATGTAGAGAGTGATGACCGAGGTTTTTAGCCGGTAAGAGTCCGGCACTGTCTGGGCCTCCCTTCCCAGTCGTCCATGATGGATTTTCCTCGGTCCGCACTCTATACATCTTTTCAAATTCGTAAACAAAAGCAAGGACTCTCGTCCATGGCCCCTCAGGCGACTCGCAATTAAAAAAAAAAAAAAACCTAACGTAACCTAACTTAACCTTTTTTTTTTTTTTTTTTTTTTTGACGCTGGGGAAATGTGTTTGCACATACCCCCCGGCCCGGGGAAGGCCATAGTGGGGGGTTATGTGGGGATCTCTCCTTCCGCAACCCCCTCCGCATAAGGTGGAGGGAGAGGAGGAGCCTACCCACTAAAACCCCAGCGGCGTCATCCTCTCCTGCCGTTAAGGGGACCGTCATGGGATGCAGCATTTCTTACCACGACGACCCCCGGCGGCCCTGGCTGCTACGCCAGGACACCCGCGCCAAGGGAGGGGAAGGTCAGAGACGCTTGACCTTCCCCCCAGACGTGTAGGGCCATGTGCAATGTGGGCCCCCAACCCACTGGCCCTACTGGGGGAAGACGCGGCCCGCGGCAGCAAACCGCGCACGCCTTCGACCCCTCCGTCTGCGCCGGAGCGGGAGTGCGTCCGCACTTTCCTCGCGCTCCCGCTCCGCGGCCTCCTTCTGCGATATGACGACTTCGCAGAAGGCGGCCACCGCCTCCCAAGATCTCTCGCTCCTCAACATGGCCGCCACCACGTTGGACAGCGAGAGGTCATCCACTCCGAGGGCCAACACCATTGTGCGGCGCTCTTCGGCCCAGCGAGTGCACCACTCCAAGGTGTGCTGGGCCGTA